>OZ023178.1:16611340-17263840 GCA_963678695.2 Diplodus puntazzo
GGTACGAGGGTGGCCTCAGGTGCTGGGGTGACTCCAAGAAAGAAGTTTAGGCTGAGGATATGGGCTACAACTCTTAGGAAGTTCCGATCAGTGTGTGTCATGCCCCCTTAACACTGAATCCTACATTTCCCATAGTGCAGCTCAAGAGCACCTTTTCTTTTATGGACAAGAATTTATATTCACGAATATTCACAAGGAGTTATACAATGAGTAACTGCCCTTGTAATGATTTTATATAAATAAGGCCCATGCCTCAGCCCCAGCTCCAGCCCCAGCCCAAGCCCATGCCTCAGCCAAAGCCCCAGCCCTGCTACCAGCCCATCCCTCAGCCTGTACCCTGGACCGGCCCTCAGTGGACCCCTTTTTGGGTGCCCCCCCCACAAGGAGGCAATGTCCCCAGCCACATCCTGGCTCCCCGAGGTCTGGCTCCCTTTTCTGCTGTTCCTTGCCGCCGCCCAGTGCTTCATCTACTCTGCAGTCCAGCATCCTGGAGCCGTGCCTGGTCAACACCTCAGAACCGTGCCTGTCTGTAGTCCCAGCTCCATTGTCAGTGGCCCAGCCGAAGCTTACCGGGTTTGCTCCGTTGCTGGCGTGGCTGACACCCAGGCCGACAGCTGCCAGCAACCCTCCGTCGACTCCTAGGCCAACACCTTCCAGTGTCTCTCCATCGGCTTCCAGGCCAACAGCTGTCAGTGACCCTCCGTCGGCTCCCAGGCCACCAGCTGCCAGCGACCCTCTGTCGACTCCCAGGCCGACACCTTCCAGTGGTCCTCCGTCAGCTCGCAGGCCGACAGCTCCCAGTGATCCTCCGTCAGTGGCCCAGCCAAGGCCCAAGAGGGTTTCCCAGTCAGCAGTTCGGCCTCCTGAAGGTCTCAGCCTTTAGACTTTGTCTAAATGTTCAGTAATTTTTCTCTGTGTGTATGACAGGTTGGTATTTTTCCACCTCACTCAAATAAGTTGTGATGTTTAAGAACAATGAGCCCAAGGATGTATAACAATCTTGAGACGTAGCAGCAGAAAAAAAGTATTAGTTGCACAAACAAAACAAGTATGAGTTTATTTGTGCAGTATTAAAACAGCAGCTGGATGACAGTGGGGAAAAGTTGATAAAATGTGATGGTGGAAAAATGAGAAAATGAAAGAAGCAATCGATCATCTGAGCGAGTGGAATTAAAAAAGCTACAATGGGCCTATAGAAACAGAGAGAGAGACCTGATTATTGCATATTATGGCATAAAATTCATAATCCACATCAGTATTCAAAGGATGTTAGCAGAGGCGTCACTAGGTTTTAATGACAGGGGAGGCTTAGCCCCCAAGAGATGCACAGGATGTGTGCGAACGTAGCACGCAAGCACAAAATTTCAGCTAACAAAGACTGAGAAATTATTTATTATTATTATTTCAGTCTGTTTTTGATCTTTTTCTCCCTCAGCATCTCCTTCTGCCTGACCCTTCAAGATACACTGAAACACAATGAGTTGAATTAATAATTGATCAACATAGAAGCTAATGCCATGACTTTCGCTCACAACACAATAATTGTTTGCTCCCAAATATTTTGAAGTCGCACAGATTATATTTCGGGCTCATATGACTAAGCTGGTTATAATTTCAAGCCCTGAAAAATATTACTTAATAACTTGAATTAAAGTAATATTGAAATACTCCTGAAAATATTTGGGTCACTTACACTATGAAGTGAAGGGAAACTGACAGATTTATGATCAAAGTGAATAATGACAGGTTATATGATTATTTATTTAAACTCATATTCTGGCCACTTTATATTTAATTTTTTTTAAAAAAGAAAAAATAATAAAAACACCAAATTATTTAGGGGGGGCTTAAGAATGTTTTAGGGGGGCTAAAATCACTTAAATTGAGTACAAGATAGTTCTGTTATATCGGAGAGAAGTCAGACATATCCACAGCTAATTGTTATGATCTATGTTGCAAGGGCTGGGTGTTTGTGCTTGTGTCTGTTCACAGAGGTGCGCTGGAGGCTGGGCGGAGTCGACGGTCTCAGGAGCGTACACGCACCTGCAGCAGGTTAATCATCAGCGCTGGCTTCAAGACCAGGATCCACACACTGCCTGCTGCCAGTTGATTACGTGATTACCACGCGGTACATGGCTCTGTGACTCGTTCACTACTTGAGATCGCTTGTGCTTTATGCTTTTTCCAATATCCTTATCCTGTCTTTTCCTGTTCCTAGTGTCCTCCTGCTCCACTCCCAACCCCGCTCTGACGTCCAGATCTCCTGCACCTCTGCCCCTCGTCACCAGCCCAGCTCCCGCCGAAGGGCCACCGCCTACGCGGCACCACACTGTATATGTCCTTTAGATCTTCTCCCAGCAGTCTAGATTAATTCACACAAAGGTGATAGAGCTTTTGCAGTCAGAGCTCCAAGACTTTGGAATGACCTGCCAGAGGAGATCAAGGCTACAAACTCAGTCTCATCATTCAAATCACTTTCAAAAACCCACTTGTTTAATAACGATCAGTGATTCTATGTGCTTTATTATGGCATGTTTTACTCTTTTATGTGTATTCTCTTTTGATTGCTTTTAGCTTGTTGTATTTCTTTGAGGTTTGCCCTTTTTGTAAAGAACTGTGTAACTGTGAGGTGCAATATAAATAAAGTTTATTATTATTATCATCGCTACTGTTATTACCTTTACCATTGCACCTAAACACAGTAGGGTTTCATGACATCTGTATATGTGATATAAAACTGTAAAATGAATTACATAAATGTTTCTACCTTACTTTGCATCGTATCACTGAATTTCCTTGAAGAAATTTTTTAAAAAAGCAGCAAACCTGTCAGGTTTCTCACCCATGTGGAGTTTGCACTGCAGGTATTGAACAAACCTTCTGAGTGACAGGTAAGCTCTGAGATTCGCAGCGTTGGAACACCAAAGCAGTGGGATCATAGCACCACAGATGGAGCTAAGAGTGAAAAGAAAAACAGTGATCTCAAGGTCTAGCAATTTAATGTTGTGCATGCGTGATGTACACTCAGATCATCACTGAAGCATCTTGAGGTAATAAAAGCTCCTTCCTCATCAGTATTTTATCCCCAAAACAAGTTGGAGAGATCTGCTGCTGTCATGTCTCCCCCGTCATAGAGCTGTTCTCATTTCAGGAGACATTATTAGTTGTTCAACATTAATAAGCTTTTGCGACTGAATACTAACAGTAAACATTGAAAAGACAATGAAGATGTACAATATATTAGTGGCTTTATGAATGTTTATCAGCATTCTTCAACTACACTGGAGACACAGTAGCAATGTTTTGCCCCAGGGCATGCTGTCAGGTATTAAAGACTGCACAGAATTTTCAAACAGGACTATTTTTAAACTCTCCTGCCAATTTGCATTCTCTCTGGGTGATTACCACCAGAATGACTATACTAATTGTTTAATAAGTGCACTTTGCTCTGCATCAAAGGAGAGATTTTTGCATACTTTTTTTCTGCAAGTTCAAAGCTGTCGTTATGCTGAACAAATGGCCCTGACTGTGGAGGCTGCTTTTGAATGCACCAAAGAGAGCAGGGTTAGAAGACGGCCATGTAACAGCGTAATTAAAACAAGGTTATCAAAGTCGAAAGCATAGTGCTTTTCTCATATGTTTGCTATTAAAAAGCTATAGGCTTCTTCTGTGCTCTGTGCTCGAGGCCTTACAGATCTTAATTGGGCACCGGTGTCAAGTACTTAGTCGCTACCTAATGTGATTTAATTTATTCACTTTCTTCTAGACACAAAAACCCCTGGCTACACAATGAGAAAATCTTTTTTGTGTGTGTATATGTCTTTGAGTAAGTCCTCAAATTGTCCCTGACAGATTTCTTAACACAGAGGGAAAACTCAAGCGAAGGATGATTAAGTTTGGTCTCTAATCTTTTTCTGCTTTCAGCGTGGGTGGGGTTGGGGGCGTTTGCTCCTTTGCTCCTTTAAGTTCACAGAAAAAGCACTCTCCATACTACTGCCTACCTGCCATGTGGCGTCTCCAGGGGGGGGCGCGAGGACGGAGGATTTTTGGTGTGACAGACACGGCATCAGCATCAGCTAAGAAAGCAGAAAACCCTCGGAGGTCTGAGTTGACTGGCAGTTAGTCGACAAGGTCATGATAGCAAAACTTGCTGCATGGCTCCGAGCCACTGCATTAATCCTCTCACTCTGTCTGCCTGTGCCCACTTTAGACATTTCAGTCACTCCATTACATCACATCTAGCCCGTCGATAGGAAAGAAACTCTGAATGTTGCTGAATTTTTCATCACTGGCAGCGTTTTAAGATTAACCCTAACCTTTTACAAACGTGCATTTACCTGACGCTTTTCATGAACAGAATCCTTGACAAACCTAACACTACACCTCCAAAAAAAGACCTAGCCTTAACCTTGACCCTTTGTAAAGTCCTTTATAGAATAGAATTAAAATAGAATTACTTTAATGATCCCAGACTGGAAAATTATTTGAAATTATTTAACCCTAACCCTACTCTTTCATGAAATTGCTAACAACACTGATGTTGGGTGATAAGGCCTGATTCACAGTTGGTATTCCAGCTCATCCCAAAGGACTTGGGTGAAGTTGAGGTCAGTCAAGTTCTATCCACCCCAAACTGGGAAAGCCGCTTCTTTCTGGACATAGCTTTGTACATGGGGGCATTGGTATGTTGAACAGGAAATTACCAAATACAAACTGTTGCAACGAAGTAGGAAGCAACCTTTCTTCACGAAATGCCTAGCAAACCATTACCTAACACAGATCCCCTAACAGGCCCAGTCCTAACCCTATAATCTTTTAGCAATTTAAATCAATCCCTTGGGACGCCATGTATTTACAATACAACAGGGGCTATTAGTAAAAGGTCTCAAGGCGCCAAAATATTCATACTTTGCCTTTATAGTACGTCCCTCATGAGCAATGAATCATCCACCCACTGTGTTATGTCAGATTTTGTAAAGAAAGAAAGTAGACATTTCATGAATAGAATTTCTCTCTCTTTCTCCTTCACTTGCCTCCCTCCATTTTATTCATCCTCCTGTTTCTCTCTTCTCATTTTCCTCAGTGTTTAATGTTTAATTTGAACCTCCAGTGCAGAGTGGAATCAACAAGAGTGTGTCACACCTGCAGCAGGCAAAGTTCCACAGCACCCCCACATGGCAGTGAAGGGGATGTCTCCTCCCCCCTGGCCACACATGGGAAAGAGACAAGCCTCTTGTTTGCTAAGGAGGTGTAAGGCGCAGCAGGCACAGTTTAGCCGTAGCCAGAGGGGCTTTGCTATGTTTAGTCAAGAAGCCATTCTGTAAGTTGTCATTACGTACTCTTCAACAACCCCACACCCCTCTCCTCCTGTGATAGACAGCTGGCATGAATGTGTGCGGAGGGAAGGGGAGAGAAAGGAGAAGGGAGGGGATGGAGAGCATGAGAGGTATGATTATAGACATCCCTGTTGTGGAGACAGATACTGAGGCCTCTGTAGTGAAGGCTGAAGCTGACAGGGACCCTCCACAGCCCCGCACGAAGTCCTAGATAGATTTCATGCTCCTTTCATCCTTCCTTATTGACAATGTCGTTTTTAGGGTTGCGTCAGTCTCTCTTAGCAAGATTGAAGTGACAGTATTAGATATGTTCGCAGACTCAGCAATAAGTCATCTTAGCTCAAAGCTGCACTGATCAATGTTTTCTAATAACTGACAACAGACACTGAAAACAGCAATTTCATTATCATGCAGGAACAGAGTTAAAACATCAGATACAATTAAATCAAAATCCATCCATCCATTGTCTGTAACCGCTTTATTCCTTTTATGGGGTCGCAGGGTTTTTTGCTGGAGCCAATCCCAGTTGTCTCTGGGCGAGGGCAGGGTATTCCCTGGACAAGTCGCCAGCTCATCGCAGGGCCCTCACTGATGGCAGAGGCCGGCATGCAAGGTGCCAACCGCACAGCAGGAGCAATTTGGGATTCAGTATCTTGCTCAAGGACACTTTGACATGCAGCTCAGCTCAGCCCGGAGCTGGGATTTAAACCAGCGACCTTCCAATCACTAGCCGAACTGCTCTACCCGCTGAGCTACAGCCTCCAATATTCATTCATTCATTCATTCATTCATTCATTCAATATTCATTCATTTTTTTCTATATCATTAACACTTTGTTTTCAACAGGTGCAATATTTAACTTCTTATGTCATCTGCACATTTTTGTTTTTAATACTTGTCAGTATCTTTGCATGCTACTACTTTTTCTAATTTTATTTTCATTGTTGTTCTATCAATTTTTTCACCATTGATTCCATTGCCACATTTTATTATTACATTATTGAGGTCTTGTTTTTAATTATATTTATGTAATTTTAAGTAATCTCACTCTGGTCACAAACCTGCTTCTCTAACCTTTAGGCCACCACTGAGCGACTGCTATCAGACACACCTGCTATGAATTCAGTCAATCAATTCTGCAGCATTCAGATCACAATTTTGTTACAGCATGGATATGAAACCATATACTCCACATATAAAAAAAAAACTGTGGACAATTGTACACTGTCAAAGTACCCTGAAAAAAGGGGAAATGGCGGCTTGTTCATATTAGAATATAAGTCATAAGTGTATATTCAACTCATTCATACTTCTTTTTCAACCATATTTCAGTATCACATAATTCTTTAAATCGTGGTGATTATAAAGACGTGCACTCTCTGTCATGTTGAGATAAATGATTATGTTATGTATAAAATGAACAGCCCCACCTCCTGAGAACCTCCTTTACAACCATACATTCATTCCAACAACAGCCAGGGAGCATTTTACTGGCTGTGCCATTGTGTCAGAGGAACAGTCTGTTTTACACAGTTAAGGTAATTTAAACTTAAAATGTTACAAAAGTAATGATCTGTAATGTCTGTAATTGCAATATTTTTACCATTATGTTATCCCACATATCTGCCAATGGCAAATTCAGCAGGTTTATGGCAATGCAGATGCTAGCTAACATTCACTAGCCATGCTAACATTATTCCTCAAATAGCATTTATAGTGTGAACTGTTCATATTAATGTTTCATGAATTGTGTGCAAAAGATGTGCTATTGGGGTGTATGGAGCAGTGTTACAGGGCACAAAATCATCCCCAGCCACCAGCGATCATGCTGGTAAAGCATTCAAGTGACTGGTAGATTTGCTTTATTCAACAGCCAATAAAGAATGATAATCTATTGGAAAAAATCTTTATATTCACCAGCCATTTGTCCATTGCACAAAAAATGAAATCTGCAACCCTGAAAGTCACTCTAGGTCTCAAAATCTCAGCATCTTAATATTTATCTCATTTCCTGTGTGACAACATTTGCAAGTTTTAACAAGTGGAGGCAACCAGCTCCCTCAACAATCAGTTGGGGATGTGTAGACAAATCCTTCAGTGTGACAGCAGTGGAAAGCAGTTGCGATCTCCAATGATAATGAATGATTAGATTTTTTGAATAGATATCGATTCCACGAGCCAAGGGCATTGAGCTGATTATTGATTGATACATATTGATTATCAGTTTTTGGGGCTGCACAGCATTCCCTCTCACTCTCTCTCCATCTTTCTTACATATACATGGCATAGTGTACCACACACATAGATTTGGACAGGCCGCCCAAGTGTATAAATGGCCTCTAAAATATAATTGGCAACCCATTTTAGCATTTCAAGGGCTAGGCTAACTAGGCTAGCTTCAGCTCCACTACACTCCAGGCGACAACCTGTATGGTCAACATTGAGCTTCATTATTGCTCTTCAGAAACATAAAGATGACATCATGGTGGCTCTGTCCACCATTTTATACAGTCAATGATCAGAGTTTGGAATATTGAAAATTTAAATATTACTTACACTAGTGCATATGCTAATACATAGAGACGTCATCTTAGTTCAACTGATAGCATTTGGATATAAAAGTTAACAACACAGAATGAAGGATTCATAAACATGAGCATTACAACTACCATAGTTTAACAAATAGCTGTAGGAGGGATGGCCTGAGGCAGGGGCAAACTAGGCAACCACCAAAGGGTCTGAGGTATAGCTGTGACCTGTGGTCCCAGAAGACTGTATTGCTATAACCACCCTGCATAAACACAAATCAGATTTGTGCGCTCTAATAGATCCACCTGTTCAATCACATGCTTTTCTTACACACGGTATAAGCTCATCATTACTATAGTATATGGTCAACAATTATCTTTCCTCATATTTTGATATGGAATCTATAAAGCCGTTAGCGCTGTAAAACTCATACATGAATAATTAACACATTCAGGAGACATGATGGGAAGTTCACAATCTGAGATGGGGTCCTAAGGGTAAAATGTTTTATAAAGCCCCCCCCCCGCCAAAAGAAAGAAAAAATAACAAAAGAACAGAAACTCTAACACTTCTGGTGCCTGCTGCAAAATTAAAAAAAAAAGAAAAATAGGATTTGAACTACAATGACACTGGAGCTTTAATCTAATTGCAAGAAATTAAATGAAGGGTTCTTAATTTGAAACTGCAACCACTGAGCAAAACATGCTTCCTAAAGAGCTGCACATTTATCACATTGATATTGTGAAGCAGCAGCAGCAGCAGCAGCAGCAGCAGCAGCAGCAGCAGAAAAGTGGATAAAAACACATCCAAGCAACAGCTCCCTATCTTAATCATCTGCAGCGTTCTCTGACAGCTTCCAGTATTGAGCTGCGCTGCAGCAGATTAACTCGTTTTCTCAAAGAACGCTTAGATATCTCTATCTCCCTGCTCTCAACGGGAAGCCTGGGCTTGTGCTCCTCTTGTGTCTCTTTTCTGAAATATATCTTCTACAGAAGCAGTAAGAGAACGTGGGAGAAAAAAATATTTGCATCATTAGCAGGACTTGTCTGAGTATGCTTGAGATATTGAGCTGTCAAAGTGTATAAAAGCCCAAAGTACCAACCTGCTGGAGGGTGCTGTCACCTGTGCTGTTGATACAAGTTGTTGGGGCAGCTCTACTAGTAGGGGCTCCGCTTTTAAACAGACAGATTTCACTTGAATCATTTTGACTGGGGGAACAATTGCAGAAACTCCAGGCTATAGTTCTTGCCTCCCCAAGACCTCCTTCCTCTCAAGGTGGTATTGGTGGCTCAGATAATTAGACAGTTCTGATGGAGTTAGTAAAAAAAATGTCACACTGACAGGCCAAATGCAAGCCTCAAAACTGCAACAACTACAGCATTCATTCAATTTTGGGACCTAAAAGGAACATTTCCAATGTCAAAAAAGTACTGTAATACAGGGGTAACCCTAGGATCAGACCTTGGGGGATGCTCAGCTCCCACATGTAAAATTGTGGATGAATCTTTTTTTTCCTCTTCAGTAAAAAGTCACTTTTTTGGTTCCATAACAATCTTCCTTGTCTGTCCACTACCTAATCTGGTTCTTTCTCTTTTCACTCTCCATTCTCTCATCTATCTCTCCCTCTTTGATGACATGACATAAACATAATATTTATGATGCACATAAATATAAGAGGAGTTCCACATTTGATAACTGTGGCCATTATCAATAAACTGCTTGTCAATTACGAAATCACAAATAGTCAGGAAATAGTAGCTGATTTGGTATTATAAATATGTAGTCCTGACTACTTCTCCAACTGGTTGTTGCTCTCTGTCTCTCTCTCTTCCTCTATCTATGTACTGTCAACCAAAAGGTACTTTACTGTACTCACCTGAACCTGGCTGTTTTGCAGAGAAAAAATCTTAACCTATATCCATCCATTGAAAAATACATTTCTTTGGAATTCATGTCACATAATACATAACAAAAAAAGAGAAACATGTAACGAGATATAACATTGTGAGTTGTCGTCAGCGTGAATATTCTCTTCATGTGTCTCTACCCTGCTTCAGTCCGATAGGCTCCACACTGTAATCCCCAATCCATCCATAACACAAAATTTTATTGTAAAGTCTACACAAATGTTCAGGACTGTCAAAATGACATAAAAACTTTATGTTCACTTGACACAAACACTCATCCCTTGTGAACACAACATAATTTTTTTATGTTAAGACAGCAATTTTTGATTTTTGAGTTAATTTCACTTAAATCTATAAAGCTGAAGTAGCCTATTTAGTTCAAGGCCAATTAACAACACATATTTTGTGTACTTAGCATATATTTTGATAGTTGAATGAACTAAAAAAATGGTTGTAAACATATGCACTCAATGTTTTTATGTTCATATGACAAGCAGTCACTTTCTTGATCAATAAAATGAAAAATTTATGTTCACTTTACATAACAAAAGCATGTAATATCAACAAGAGTTGCACAGTTATGCTGAACACAAAAAGGTTTTGCTGTCTTAACATAAAACTGACACAATTTTCTGTGTTTTTACTAACTTATTATTTTCTAGTACACATAATTTAGTAAAAATGAGTCAAAGCAACATTAAATTTAAAGGTTGAGTACAACTTCCATTTCTTTGTTTGTGAAACTTAAAATCTTTAAGTCGAAACAAAACCTAAATTTGTGTTATATGGTTTATGTGAATACAACTTAAATATTTGATGTTGAAATGGCATATATTGTTAAGCTCAATGGACAGCATGGAAATTGTAGACATTAATTGTTGTTTGAACTTACAAATTGGTGTAAAAATATACTCAGTTGTTTAATGTTTCTTTGACAAGTAGTCACTTTCTTAACTACATAACTAAAACAAGAGTTGCACAGTTATGCTGAACTCAAAAATGTTTTGCTGTGTTAACATAAAACTGCCACAATTTTCTGTTTTTACCAACTTATTATTTTCTCACAGACAAAAATTTGTGTAACAGTGTTTATGGCAACATGACCTAAATATTTAATGTCAAAATAACGTATATTGTAAACAACAAATTGTGCACAGACCATACACTTTAGTGGTTCGTTGGACTTGAAACTTAGTTGGACTAGGCACTTAATGTATTTAGGTTGACTGTCACTTATATTCCTATATTAATGTAACAAAAATAGTTAAGTGGCAACAAATACACAACATTAGCAAAAATGAGCTGAATACATTTAATGACCAGCATTTGTCATTTCAGTTAACATACATGTAGTATGTTCATTGTAAAAAAGAAAAAGTTGAGAAAACGTAAAATTATCAAGGCAACATGATGCAAGAGATTTTTGAGTTTTCTCAACTTTGCCTGCTGTTGTTGACTTAACTAAAGCTTTTAAGTTTTGCCAAGAGTTCACCTAATTAGGAGAATCCTGTGAAACTAAAAAGGAAATTCTTGCTTGAATGCCATGTATTTCTACCTGCACCAAAGACAGATTGTTTAGTTGATTTAAGAATTACATATATATATATATATATATATATATATATATATATATATATATATATATATATATATACACATATATATATATATATATATATATATATATATATATATATATATATACAGGGGCGGCTGGTTTATTTGGACTAACAGGGCTAAGCCCTCCCTACCTTTTACAGTAAAAAATGAAAAAATATTATTAAAAACATTGTTTTAAATTTTGATTGAACCTAAAACAGCAACAGCACCAAAAAGTGGCAGAAAAAACCCAGGATATATGAGATATCTTGGGTTTTTTCCTGTGAATGGGCTAAATGTATTCAGCCCAAGCACAGTAGCAAGCTTCCATTCACTTTTGATTGACAGGTGTCGTGACACGCCCCCATTTGGGCTAAATTCATTCAGCCCAAACTCAGTAGGGTAAACTTCCATTGACGTTTGATTGACAGGTGCCCTGACACGCCCCCTTCATATGCTGCCCATTTGGGCTAAATTAATTCAGCCCAAAGGCTGACCTTCGACCTATCACAGCGCGGTAGCAACAGTACAGTGACCTTCGACCTATCACAGCGCAGTTCTAGTTGTAAAAAAATGGCGGCGCTTTGTACCGCATACTTTCGGGTTATGGAGCTCGGATTAAATCAAAACACTGTCATTTGGGCGCTGGACCTCGTTCACTTACATTGCCGCGCATCGAATAGTTCCAGAGGTAAGTTGCTGAAATATCAACCACTTTTGAATTGTCAACTGTCTATATTATATCAGAGGCCCTTTGTGATGCTTAAACTGGTCTTCATTTGTACGTGCACAGCGTAATTATCTATATTTTATCTTGGTTGTTAGAGCCAATTTTCAAGCATTGCCTGCTAGCTAGTTAACTAGTGCGACTTCGCCAGCTGTAAAGGTAACGTAATAGTCCGGTAATGAATCGCTAGCAACTTTTATATTGAAGATGTTTGGTAACTAACAAACAGGATTTACATGTATTACTAAGGGGTTTTATTTATTTTGGCTTTTATCTGCTGAACCTGACCGTGTCAGCCATCGTTAGTCGGTTATGTGTGTGATATAGGACTCGTTCTAGCTGCTAGCACTAGTAGAAATAAGGGGGCGTTTGCGATAAATATTTCATTTAATATGTCATTGAATTTTGGGACATACTACCTTTTTTATGATGTGACGTGTTGTTGGCTGCATTTAATTTTTTTGTGCTGTTCCATGTTCAATTTAACATGGTTACTTTCATTACTTCATGTAGGCTATTGTGCTTTATTTTAAGCGGCGGCTGACGGTGGTGGTCACTGCGGCTGACGGTGGTGGTCACGACGGCTGACGTGGTGGTCACTGCGGCTGACGGTGGTGGTCACGGCGGCTGACGGTGGTGGTCACTGCGACTGACGGTGGTGGTCACTGCGACTGACGGTGGTGGTCACGGCAGCTGACGATGGCAGTCACGGCGGCTGACGATGGTGGCGGTGGCAGCTGCTAATGGTCTGCGAATTGGCTGCTAATTTGGTCCTTCTCCTGAGTTTTTTTTTTTCATTTGGTTCTTCGTGGTTGCGATGTCATGGATCACCTGCCCCTGGTTTTTGTTTCTCTTGTTCACACACACAAACACACATTTTTGTTGTCTGTCATTGTTTAATAAAAAATACTTTCTTTGAAAACATTGATTTGTATCCAATTAATTAACAATTATTGCCGTTATTGTTATTATCATCTTTATTATTGTTAATATTCTTGTTGTGTACTCCTGTATGCTTTGGCAATATTGTGAACCAGAGAGAGAGAGAGAGAGAGAGAGAGATTTTCGGCATCAGGCCATTCTTATATGTCTCCCCAGTGTTGCGATAGAGCACTTCCTAAGAAATAAGCAAGTAATTTCCCCCTGGGATTATTAAAGTATTTCTGATTCTGATTCTGCTTCTGATTCTATAACAAAACATACACTGTTGTTGCTGCAACTTGATGTGATGCTACTGTTGCTGCTGTGTGAAGTATTGATAAATGCAATGCATTCATTAGCCCACCTACCCAAAATCATCACCAGCCATCACTGTATGTATATATATATATATATATATATATATATATATATATATATATATATATATATATGTATGTATATATACACAAACAGCTGCAATCACCATTATGTAACTGTCCAGCAAGAAGAAACAGACATTGCATACTTTTGCTAACTGTATTTAAAATTTGTCCAATTGCCGCAGCGCACTCATATTGCCTAACAGACGGGATGTCTCGGGCAAACACCCCTTCACTCATGGTGCCAACATTTTTATCATCTTTGTTAACTCGACACAATTTAACCACAAAACAAGGATGTGAATTAACCTGCAACCGTCTTACACATCATCTTATTCACAACACATTCATGAACCATAATTACGCCAATAACAGAATACCCAAGAGTCTTTGCGTTACAGTCCACAAGGGGCGTTACACTATAAATCACTTGTGATTGGTTGGTAATAAATTAGGCGAGTTCAAGATCACGCAGTGCTGTGCTGCGCAGCGCTGCCTAAATCGTGATGCATGCTGGTTAAAATGTGTCCACGGTGACCTGGATGGGAGTGGTTTCTGCTCCGCATCCGATGCTACATGACCTTAAGTTATCGCGGGAGCGAGGCGGCTGCAGAGCGGTAGCGCAGTTGTTCTCCAGGTACTGCGCGACCCTAGACCCACCTTCATGACGTCAGGACTTTGTCCTGATTGGCTCTCATCTACGCTGACGTATATGACGTGTGTTTCGATGAATTTCCATTTCCATAAGCGCCTCCTTTCTACTCAAGTATCACATACTTTCAGATAAGTAGCAGCCGTGTGGCCGCGGCTATGGGACAGTCAACATGAATAAACCTATAAAATCCTTCATGTAACGCAACAACCCTGAAAGATGTCATCAATAAACTGCTCAGTTCTGTCAGCTGAGGGTGATGATGGAGAAATGGTTCACTGCTGTGACCAGTGTTATCTGTACTATCCACTCTTATTAATTAACCCTTTCTGTTCCCGTCACATTAACAATACAAAGTATTATCCTGAGCTATTCTGTGTGTGATGAGATGGTGCAGCAGGACAAGGCATCTGATTCAGTCATTTGTTCTGATTATTGTATTTATCATCATTCAGTGAAATGTATTTCATTCATTGTGAATAATGTTGCTATAAGAAAATGCATCATCTTATGTGTCTATAGTTATGCTTATTTGTTAAATTTAGTCAGCAAATTCCCCTCAGCCGTGATAATCATGCACCAAAGCACAGTTGTCTTCATAATAATTAATTGTAATTGTATTGTATTGTTATTGGGCAAGACTTACTATAATGTACCAGATAGACAAAGTTCTAATGTATTTAATGGTGACATTACAAGGAAAACAGAACATGAGCATTTACAGTAAGACAACATTTAGGCTATTCATCTACTCTGATAAACCAGTTGGACCATTAATGTGCCACTGTGTGACTGTTTGAAGTGAAGCAATTACAAAATATCCAAATTTGAAGTTGTTATTGTGACAAAGCTGTCACATTCTGTTGTCTCTAAATATGAAAAATATGAACTGTCCATATATATATATATATATATATATATATATATATATATATATATATATATATATATATATATATATATATACTCTCTGCAAAAGACGAGCTAGACACGGGTCTTGATACACAGCAGCAGTACATGTTTTGATGGACTACTATTTTGAACATCTCTGAATAATTTCCAAAGGGGACTAATATGAGAAAAGGCCAGCAAAGTTCCCATAGCATCAGGTAAGAAAACTGATTGCCGTCGTTGTTGATTTTCCTCAAACATCAATGGAATTTCAATTCCTCCACTTCTTCCCAGATGAAGAAGGCAAACACCGCAAGCTCAGCCGAGTCACATCGCATCTACGGGAAGAGAGAGTGTCCGACTTCATAGCAGCGTTTATAGCCCCGCCCCTTCTGTCGCCCGCAGATCTCGCTGCTGCAGTCAGTCAGCAGGAGTTCAACTTGAACGTGCCCATTGACCCGATCGACTCCGAGCTGAACTCGTCACAGCTTCCGCCTGCGATGCCAGATCTGGTTGTTTACCTGAAGCTCCTGTGGACGCACCTGTTCAGCAGAGAGCCGTTAAATACTGTTCGTACTGGTTCAGACATGCGCACTTTGCGCAGTGTTGAGCACATGAAGAATCTACGAGTTGGCCCAACTTAACTCAAAAATATGCTCAAAGATTTACAAATCCTTGTTGTGCTGATTTTAAAATAGTAGTTAAGACAACAATGAGGGAAATTTGCTGGGCAGACAAGATTTTATAGATTGCTTATTGCAAAGCTTTTTTCTGAGTCAGTTTAATTTGAAAACTCTAATGAGATAAACAATTACTAGTTATCATTTTTACAGTGTTGTTGTAAGTTTTAGTTAATTTTAGTTTGGATAATATTTTTTAAGCGTAGTCTATAGAGAATGTGAAGTGTTAAATTTTGGGTGGTAATGCACCATGTTGTGAGACCCCGCTGCCTTTCTGTTATGTGAGTTGGAGACTGTGTTTCAATTTTCTGTCATGAGTCTGAAAAACATTGAATAGTACTGACCTGTAAAATCAAATCCAATGCCTGAATACCGTGAATAAGTAATAAGCATACTATCAATATGTCAGTAAGTTGGCAGGACAAAAATCAGGAGAGCAGGGGGAGTCAGGCTCAGTATAGCCTAATTATAGACTCTTAAAGCTTTGCGCGAATTGATTTATTAATGAAAGTATGCCAGATTAATTACTGTGTATGTCATTAGCAATGGCCAATGTTGTGTAAAAAAGATACACATTTTTAATTCTTTTTACTGTCCTTGGACCAAGTTAAAGATAAAATGCCAGTTGTTAAGAAGTTAAAATTTGCATGAAATATTTTGAGATAAATAAAATATTAAAATGTATAAATAATTTCTGTTTAAAAATGTGTGACTTTAAAATATTATTTCATGGGTTCTAAATGTTTTAAAAGAAGTAGAAAAGTAATTCTTATCAGTGTGAGAGTTCATGACCTTTCAGAGTTTTACACTTCCGGGTAGACCGGAGCGTGAGGAGGAAAAAGCCGAGTTTAATGGCATTGAGCAGCTCATAGAGTACTTTGTGTCCGTCAGTGTCGTGTTTTATCACTAACGGACTGTGAACTGTTGATGGACGACTTGCTGACTCTCCATCGCAGTCGAAGTGTTTGTGTTTTATTGGACACGAAGCAAGTTCAGCTAAGCTAGCTAACAGGAGCTAGGCTAGCTAGTAGGAGCTAGGCTAGCTAGCAGGAGCTAGGCTAGCGGCCCGGTCATTGTCGAGAGGAGGCCTGCGCTGACGGGAGGAGCTTTGCCGGGTCGCCACGGAGAGTGTCGCCGACGGAGGTCGCTTTGCTGCCGCAGAGGGACAAGGAGGTTTATCGCTGCGAGCATTTTGTTTTCACAGACTAACCTAGCCTCATAACGAGACCGTGACCTCCTATTAGCTCGGAGGTACGTCTGCAAGTCCAGATTTACATGATGCTGATAATGACGCCACCGTGTGTAAGTAACTTTTACTGTTTTTTTATCCTTCCTTGTTTAATTTTATTGTGACTTACGTTTTTTTTTTTTATTTATTTTACCACTCATTTAATTGTTTTCCAGCTGCCTGTAAGACATTACGAGACAGTACGCAGGAGCTTCAGTTACAAACAACCAGATCTTGCATCGCAGGCGGAAGCTGTGAGGAGTTCAGCTCGGAGTCAAAGAGGGTACGATTTATTAGATCAGACCCGTTTTTGGTCAATGTGACTATTATTCGGGTGCATTGATAGATGTGTTGTGTCCATACGCAGTGTATCGCGCAGTACTGATTGTCTTTATTGATTGTTTTTACAGCTGTTGCAAGCGAGACAGAGTGCTAGCTGAGGATTAGGTGGACCTTTGGAAGTGCGCCACCATGGACCTGATGATGTCTGAGGAGGAAGACGGCGGGGTGTCTGAATGGATTGTGCGACCTTCGTCCTTTCGCAGCCAGGAGCTCACCGAGCTATGTGCCACGCTGCAGTCGAGATTAGAGGCGATACCGAAGTACAGGACAGTGCACCACAGACGTCTGCAAAATGGACCGAATTCAGACAGAACACCGCCACTGCTGACACTTCACGGTGCTGTCGGATTTTGGGTTTCTCGTGAGCTTCCCATTTGTTGTGTGGGCAGATCTCCTTTGCTTTGTGTGTTTGTCTTTGTGCTAATAAAGCTATTTCTTTGAATAAACAGCATGTTCCTGGCAAATGTTCCTTTTCTCAATAAATTCATTAATGTCCTTGATGATATCATAAATATTTATTTATTAATTTATCATTGGGGTTTACATTTATAATGATCCGGGGTGACCAATAGTGACAGATCAGCCATCCAATTACGAGTGACGTTTCTTGTTTAAAAGTAGTGGTTTCATCCAATGATGAGTGAGGAAATTCAAGCCAGCCCGCACATTCTCCGTTTTGTAAAAGAAAATTAATAGGTTTAAACAACAGAATATATAGTTCAAATGTACACTTACAAATGTGTCACCGTATTTTAAAAAAATTTTGTTAATTGCTCTAAAAAAGATTGGTTGGAAAATGAATAACTTTATGTTGAGTTGACTAAGACTTTAATATGTATTAGTTAACTGTACACAAAATAATTTAGTTTTGTCACATTGTTTTTGTGTTGAAAAACCATTGATATATACATTTAACCACTCATTAATTTTGTGGTATGTATACTAGATATTGCCACTTAATATGACATAAACTTCTATGTTATCAGAACACAAATTATTTTAACAGTTGATTGAAAATATTATGTTAAACTGACAGAAATCTCAGGTCAGACAAGGGTCATGTGACACATTTATTTTGAGTTAGGTGTACTCATAACTTTCATGTTACTGTACTGAAAAGTTTAGTGTGCAAGCTATTTCCACTAAATCTTTAAGTAGTGTGAGCTAATTGGGATTGAGCTGAATAATGAAAAATGTTGTTAATTTGACATTAAAATTACAATATATAACTGTTGTTTATACATAAAATGACTAAGTTATGACACACTATTTTGTTTACGCTTAATAAACATAAAAAATGTATGTCATGTAACATATATTTCCTGTAAATATGACATAGAATTAAATGCACACAAAACATAAATTATTTTGTTGTGTGATTAAAAAAGTTCTGTTGAACTCACATAAATGTCCAGTCAGACAAGGGTCATGTGACACAGTTATTTTGTGTCTGGTATACTCAAAACTTTCATGTTACTGCACAGTACTAAACTAAAAGTTTTGAGTGCAAGCTGTTTCCACTAAATTTTTGAGTTGAGTGAGCGAATTGGGGTTTACAGTGCATGTGACAGGAGCTTCGCCCGAGTGAGTTTCTTGTGGGCAGACTGACCTCCAAAACTTGTCAGCTGTATGCATGCGGTAACAGACAGAGGACAGAAACTAGTAGTTTGAGTTGAAATGAGTGCACACTAATGAGGTAAAAAACATGAATATGGAAGACGTTATGGTGGGGAAAATATCATTACTATTCATTTTAGGGGTGCTGACATGAAATAAAGGTTTTCCTGAGCTAAAACCCCTAAAATGAGCCTTAAATCGCTAATCTGTACAATAACTTTTCTGCTCTGTTGTTTTACTGTGGACACTTTCAAAAAACACTCAGCAGTGGGCATCTTGTTGGCCTAGTGGTTAAGCATGCCATATACTGAGAACAATACTTTTCCAGTTCAGTTTCAGCTGTTCTTTTATGGCATGATTTCCCCTTTACTTCTGTCATTTCTTGCCATTTAACTTAAAATAAAGACAAAAGCTTTTTTTTGTTTTTAATTAAAGACAAAACACTCAGCAGATTCTTGCTTCCTTAGAGACAGACATCCTGTCTTTCAGTTGTTCTCAGTCTCCATTTCCACTTCGCATCTGATTTCCAATTGAAACACCACCATTCAAACCATTCAAACACCACACATTTGCACAACAATTACTCTCTGTTGTTGTGCTATATTTAATGTAATTACATCTTAATCATGCAGTTTTATTAATCTAGATTTAGTGTAATTAGCCTAATCTTCAAGGCTCTTGATAAGCAGAGGAAATGCATAACACGAAAGGCCTTTTTTTACCAAAATCTTTTGGCAACACCGTGTTGGTCTCTCTGTCTGTGGCTTTCAGCTTCAAGCTCAACTGTTCCCGCTGAAGACATAATTCTTTAAAAACAGGTCATAAAAACATTGTACCAAGATTGTTGTTTTTGTTCAGTCATTGCCAATTATGGTCTCTAGCTCCACTTTGAAAATGTTGGGCAAAATAATATAAAAATTTATTTGGAAGAATAAAAAAGCCAGAATTAGATCTAAAATACTCCTTTGCCCAAAAGAGCGGGGAAGGTTAAATTTACCAAATTAAAAAAAATATTACTGGGCAGCACAAATTAGAGTTATTATTATGTGGATTATTAAAGTGACAGAAACTATTTGGGTGGGAATGGAGCAAAATTCACATCAAATTATACCTTTGGAATCAATTCCATTTTTGAATGAAAAGATACAGAGTGTGACTGGAGTTGGTAATAAATGGATCGGGGCAACACTGATAATATGGTCAAAAACCAAGAAAGAAATTAAAAATGTCAAACTCGATTTGCAGGGCCACCAAAATAGCTGTGAGTCTGGCCTTTGTACCATCTACTATGGACGCGGGATATAGAAAGATAAGGGCTGAATATATATAGCACAAGTTTTTAACGGACAAACTATGAAGTCTTTTGAACAACTTGAAAAGGAATTGAACTTGCCAACCCACGACTTCTATAAATTCCTACAATTAAGACATTATCTTCAGAAACACAAGGAGTGGGAACATATTTGCAGAACACCATCCAAACTAGAGGAATTTTTAATGTCATTTAAGGAGGGACAGACAAAAAAGCGATTGATCTCAAAAATTTATTAAGTGCTTCAACATGAAGATAATCATAATTTTTCTGGGATTGCCCAAAGCCAGTGGCCTAAGTATCGGCGGTGCAACCGGTGCAGCTGCACCGGGGCCCAGACGCTGTCAGGGGCCCATGAAGGAAGAAAAAAAAAAAAAAAACAGCTGTCCAGAATTGCCACAGGCCCCTATTTTTGTGAATGAAATAGCTGGGGGCAGGTCAGTAAGGTAACGCTGAGTGGCTGGTATAGGAGGAGGAAATGATAATTTGTCCAATCGCCAGGCCAGGTATTCTTTAGACAGACAAGCCACTGGGCCAATCGTCACCTCTCTGCTGTGTCTGCAGCTGAGCACTGTGGGCCGAGCCGATGCATGTCCCTCTCCCCGGGCCCGGAGAGTTATCATACCGTAAAATACCAAATAATAGCCAGGGCGTTTATTTGTTTCAATCACTTAACAGACCAGGCGTTTATTTGGGACCAGGCAGCAATTTAGGGCAGGCGCTTAATTCTTTCCTCTCAAAAATCCGGGATGAAAATGTCACAAACTTTGCCAGCCTCTCGGTGAATTCTCTGGCATCCTTCTGGGCAATAGTTGTCTTCCTTCTGCAAGTGAAGTTGTTGCGGCGGAGGAAACGATTTAGCCAACCAGCACTTGCTGCAATCTCCTCATCTCTGCTGTCACTCACGGTGGCGTACATTTGTTTCGCCATCGCCCTGATCATTTTGTGGGGCACTCTCTCATGGCGTGCCCATTTGCTGATAACTCATTCCCGCATGTTTATCTCAGGCTCCTCACTAGTCTTCTTCCCTACCTCCACCAGGCAGCCTGGCCCTTTTGCTGTCCTCCTTGGACAGATGCTGAAGCTCCTGAGTTTTCCTCTGCATATTTTACAACAGAAAGTTTAAATTTCAAGTCGTACTTTTTGTTTTTTTGCTGCACTGGAGCCATGGCGATCATCAATGTAATATTGGCTGACAGAAAGCAAGCACGATACGTGAAATAGGCGAAGAAGAAAAACGTGCAGTTTCAGCGGTCACGTCTTCTTCCTTGATTTTTTAAAAACTAAATTAGACCTGGCATTTATTTGGAACCGGCGGTTATTGGGAACCCTGCGGTTAATTGAAACCTGGCTATTATTTGATATTTTACAGTAGTTACAAAGGCAAGGCGCAGCAGAAAAAATGAATAAATAAATAAAAATAATAATAATAAAAAACGGCGGTCCATCAGCCCATTATTTATCGGCCCAACAGGAAAAATCCCGGTACTCCGATGGCCAGTCCGCCTGCAATAGCAGTTCTCTCGAGTGGCTGTGCGTGTGTGTCCAAGCGTGTGTGTGTGCATGCGTGCAGTGTGCATGCGTGCAGTGCGCAAGCGTGCGCTTGTGTTTAGGGCAGGGGTGGGGAGCACAAAAAAAATATTTGCACTGGGGCCTATCACCATGACATTACGCTACTGCCCAAAGCTGCTAAATCATCATCGGACTGTAATATTTATACTAGGGCTGTCAAATTTAACGCGTTAATAACTCGTTAACGCAACGTCCTCTTAACGCCGTTAATTTTTTTAACGCGCGATTAACGCTCAGTATAAAAAAATAAATAAATAAAAATAAATAATTTTTTTTTAAAAGCGCGCGCATTGTATGATTTACGGCCGTCGGTGGCACCTGTAGTCTTGATACAGAGGGTGGCAGAAGAAGAAGAAGCAGGGTTGGCGGTTCGTTAAAAACACGGCGGACTGAAAAGCAGCACTCGCTGCAAACTCCTCATCTCTGCTGTCACTCACGGTGGCGCACATTTGTTCCGCCATCGCCCACTCTCTTGTGGCGTGCCCGTTTGCTGATAACTCATCCCCGCATGTTTATCTCAGGCTCCTCGCTAGCCTTCTTCCTCCCTCCACCAGGCAGCCTGGCCCTGCTACTGTCCTCCTCGGACAGACGCTGAAGCTCCGTTTCTCTCACTCTCTTGGGGTCGACAGAGAAACGTCTAGCGGCTGCTTCTCCCGAGTTTCCCTCTGAATATATCACGACAGAAAGTTTGAATTTCAAGTCGTACTTTTTATTGTTTTGCTGCACCGGGAGCCATGGCGATCATCAGTGTGATACTGACTGACAGAAAGTAGCATACTGCGTGAAAAAGGCGAAGAAGAAAAACGTGCAGTGTCAGTGGACACCACTTGCAAGCCAAACACACGGCAGATGCAGAGAGCCCGTCGCCCCCCCTCGCCAAAAGCAGACAACCCTGGATTTATTTTCCTGCATGATTTGAAGTGTTGAATAAACATTTTCATAATGCAAGCATATTTGCCCTTTCTTATGTTAAAAATATTAAGAACATGAAAAAATACATTAAGGTACATTTAGAACAGAAAAATATGTGCCAAAAAAATTGCAATTAATTTGTGATTAATCGTGAGTTAACTGTGGACAAAATGCGATTAATCGCGATTCAAAAAATTAATCGTTTGACAGCCCTAATTTATACTTATGTCATAGGCTACTTCGGGTATTTCATTTTTTTTCTCTGGTTATAATGCTCTCACACAGCCATCATGAACTCCCCTGTATGGGCTTGGAATGAAGATTCGTCTACTATTGTACAGAAATACTATTTTTATTATTTGTTTCAAGAGAGGAGTTATCTACGTGACTATTTTAATCCTCTAGCTAATTATCAAGCTAAATATCCAACATGCTGGTTAACGTCAAGGATTGTGGTGGAAGACGACGGTAAAATATTTCCTTTTTCTAACACTGGATTTTTTTATGCCAACGGTTTTACATTCAATCAGATTTTTTGTAAATATACAATAACAAACTAGATGTTTCTGATACTCTTCAACTCACTGTAACACTCAGTTATAGGTGACATTTTTGTCATTTTGTTACTATTCATGGCTGCTTCGGAGCGGCACACAGACCCACCATCTGTCACGGTGTGTATGTGTTTGTGCGAGTGGAAGAGCCTCCGAGGGCGTGAAGCGCACTGCTCCAGGTTCGAAAACGAACAAATTAAGTAACATATTCAGACACACTTACCATTCTGAAACCTTCTGCTGCAGCCACGGAGTCTGTATTAATTCAGGAGCCTCTCCTTCTAGGTACGATTCTGGGTCAAACTGGTTTGGTTAAACAACAGCATCTCAGTGAGCCATAGTGATACATCCACCGTAAACATTAGCGCATGCTACCGCTAGTGTAAGCGCCATCCTCTCCCTGAGAGGGGGTGTAGCAGGCAAGGCAGGCGTTTATAGATGGAGCTCATTAGTATTTAAAGGTGCAGGCACAGAAACAGCCTGCTCTCAGTAGAGCTCAGTAGAGCGACTTTTAGACAGTTGAAATTCAGGACCACGGATGGGTTTGGGGCAATATATTTCAAATAGTGTTGTTGGACCTTTGACAGCTGTGTGAAATTGATGAAGAACAGTATAATATAGGACCTATAACTTTGAATCCTGCACTGTTCATTCTGGGTATACCTCCTGAGAATATGACGCATGATCTCCTCATTGAGGATTTTGCTTTTAATGGCCAAAAAGACAATAACAGCCTCTTGGCTGAAAGCCAGAGGCACCAAGCATAATACAATGGAGAGACAGGGTAAAACATGTCTACATCATGGAAAAAATCACAGCCAGATTACAGCTAAAAACAAACAGGTTTACTGAAAGATGGGCACCAGTGATACATGCAATACCAGAATTATACTCTTTTTTCTTTTCTTCTTTTTAGTTGTTTTATTTTAAATGTTTCTATTTGTATTTGTGCTCTGGAAAAATGTATGTCCTTCTGTCTGAGTTCTGTAATTTGGGCCTAAAATGTGGCTGTCAAACTGTGTTATAAGTATAAGGTTGGTAAGAATTGTTCCAGCATACCAACAACTGTTGGCAATACAGAATTACCCTGAACAAAGGGAAAAGGACTATTTTATATTAACAGTTATAAAAGACTTGAAGAGACTATGGATCTGACTGGGGACACATGTTGTTAAATGATATATGTGTGTTTTATATGTTTTATATATATGACGATGTGAAAAAAAGTGAGTTAAAAATAAAAAACAATAAATAAAAGCAGGTAAAAATATAAATTCATGTTTATTGCCTAACATTTTTTTAAACAGATATCAGTAAATTCTCCCAGGATCAGAGACCCTATATGGGTATCCAAGGTTGAGAAACTAATCATGGAAAACTTAAATCTTTGGTTTTAATCAAGGATCACATAACTGTCTTATGATGTCATGATTACACTTAAGTTTAACATAATTTACTGAATGTGTTTTATTTGACTCCTCAGAAAACATAATTAGGGAGACAGCTCAGTGGCCAAGAAAACCAACCAAACCATGATTCATATCAGCATTTCTACAGTACGTGTACTGTATACTTCCATCAGCTCAGATACTAACAATCATATGGCACATGCATACACTCAATTAGTAAATGAACAGAAAGATAATCGCTACCTATTTGGTTAATCAATTAATCACCAAATTGAAAAAATGTTTCTTGGCATCATCATCCCCTGTTCCAACACTAACTTGTACTCTTCCCAAGTCCCTAGGAAGCGCACCAGGCTTTATAGCCAGTGATCATAGTGGCCAAACCAAATTAATAATAATAATTAATAATAATAGTAATTACAACATTATGTGATGCACTGTTGCCCAATAATACATTTTCCATAAATTTACAAAGTCAAGCTTCTTAAAGTCTGTGTACAGCAAATTCAGCCATTTTCTTCTTAACACATTAAAAAGGTCATAAATGTACATCCTT
Organism: Diplodus puntazzo; assembly: GCA_963678695.2. Lineage (NCBI taxonomy): Eukaryota > Metazoa > Chordata > Actinopteri > Spariformes > Sparidae > Diplodus > Diplodus puntazzo. The sequence continues at coordinate 16,636,465 of OZ023178.1, forward strand.
AAAACATGTAAAAAGCCATTCAACCATTTAGAATTTAATTTTGGAGCTAGGCTCACAAACTGTGTTTCACGATTTCTGTGTTCAGGATTTAATGGGCGGGTCAGAAATCATGGCCGCGTTACGTAACGCGGCCATGATTTGCATAAACCCGGCCCTGCTGCGGAAGCAGTATAAATACATTCAGCGCATTAGCTTCAGAGGTTTTTCCGCTTGCTCACGAGTCTTAGATAGCATCTCTTGGAATAGTTTGCAGCTAGCTAGCCAGTCAGCCAGTCTGCTAAACAGTCATGTCTCCTCCACATCGCTCCTGTATCTTTCCTGGATGCCACAGTGTGCAGGGTAACGGCGCCTTTAACTTATTTAAGTTTCCTTAGGACGACAACGTAAGGAAACGGTGGATCGATTTTGTCAGGAGCTACTGTGGAGAGTTAAAAATCACCACCAACACCCGTCTCTGCAGTGTCCACTTTACCCCCGATAGTTACAGCAACTGTCACCAGGTAAAGTCTGGATATCTGAAGAGTCCGTTGACGCTGGTCAGTGTGGCTGAACCGACCCTCTCCTTCCCCGGCTTGCATCCTCCCGTCCCGCTGACAGCGCATGCTCTCATCTCCGCGCCGGCATCATGTGCCTGCCTGCAACCGTTGTTTTTCCAGGATTTTGAGACCATCCATCCATCCATCCATTTTCGTCCACTTATTCGAGGCTGGGTCGCGGGGGCAGCTGCCTGAGCAGGGACACCAAGACTTCCCTCTCCCTGGACACTTCCTCCAGCTCTTCCGGGAGGATCCCAAGGCGTTCCCAGGCCAGCTGGGTGACATAGTCACTCCAGCGTGTCCTGGGTCTTCCTCGGGGTCTCCTCCCGGCGGGACATGCCACGAACACCTCCTGAGGGAGGCGTCCCGGGGGCATCCGAAACAGATGCCCGAGCCACCTCAGCTGGCTCCTCTCGATGTGGAGGAGCAGGGGCTCTACTCCGAGCTCCTCCCGGGTGACCGAGCTCCTCACCCTATCTCTAAGGGAGCGCCCCGCCACCCTGCGGAGGAAACTCATTTCGGCCGCTTGTATCTGGGATCTTATTCTTTCGGTCATGACCCAAAGTTCATGACCATATGTGAGGGTAGGAACGTAGATTGACCGGTAAATCGAGAGCTTCGCTTTTCGACTCAGCTCTCTCTTCACCACGACAGGCCGATACAATGACTGCATTACTGCGGCCGCTGCACCGATCCGCCTGTCAATCTCACGCTCCATCTTTCCCTCACTCGTGAACAAGACCCCAAGATACTTAAACTCCTCCACTTGAGGCAGAAACTCTCCTCCAACCTGGAGGGAGCAAGCCACCTTTTTCCGGTCGAGAACCATGGCCTCGGACTTGGAAGTGCTGATTCTCATCCCAGCCGCTTCACACTCGGCTGCAAACCGCCCCAGGACATGCTGGAGGTCCTGGCTCGAAGGAGCCAACAAGACCACATCATCCGCGAAAAGCAGAGATGAAATGCAGTGGCTCCCGAACCAGACCCCCTCCAGCCCGTGGCTGCGCCTAGAAATTCTGTCCATAAAAATAATGAACAGAACCGGTGACAAAGGGCAGCCCTTCCGGAGTCCAACATGCACAGGGAACAGGTCTGACTTACTGCCGGCAATGCGAACCAAGCTCCTGCTCCGGTCGTACAGGGACCGTACAGCCCTTAACAGAGGGCCTCCGACGCCGTACTCCCGGAGCACCTCCCACAAAATGCCACGAGGGACACGGTCGAATGCTTTCTCCAAGTCCACAAAACACATGTGGACTGGTTGGGCAAACTCCCATGAATCCTCGAGCACCCTGTGGAGGGTATAGAGCGGGTCCAGTGTTCTGCAGCCCGGACGAAAATGGCATTGTTCCTCCTGAATCCGAGGTTCGACTATCGGCCAAATTCTCCTCTCCAGTACTCTGGAATAGACTTTCCCAGGGAGGCTGAGGAGTGTGATCCCCCGATAGTTGGAACACACCCTCCAGTCCCCCTTTTTGAATAGGAGGACCACCACCCCGGTCTGCCAGTCCAGACTGGACTGGATTTTGAGACCTAATTTTATATGACATGTTATGACAAACTCATAACACAAATTTATTTCTGCTTTACACAGACTTTAAGCTTCATGGGAAGCTTAAGAAGCTCCCCCCCCCCCACTCCCACCAACTCCCATCACGACTTTGCTCACTATGGAGAAAAAGACCCTCTTTCCTTGACTTAATGTGTCTGTCATTGTCGTTGTTGCTATGTCCTATGGATTGTTGCAATCATTGTCCTTTTTGTCCCTTGGAAAATCAAAATTAAATCAAATCAGTAAAATAAGTACTTAAACCTTGATATTGTGTCAGTGGTATTAATGAGACCAACTTAAAGTTTTGTTTATAAATAAATGAACTCTTCTTGTTGACAGATCACATGTATCATTGAAAGAACTTCAGGTTCTGATCTTCTCACATCACATCAGAGGTCATTGTGCTGTGTGGAGCACATCAAGGTTAAAACTGACATCAGAGCAGAAAGCCAAACATTTTTGACATGTTGTGTTTCTCCCACAGTGTAGCTGGGGGTATGAGATGGCAAATTCAGGTCAGGCAGCCAAGCAGCCCCTTTGCACTCCTGGGTAGACACTGTAAATGAGAGCTTGTTTAGCGCTCGCAACAATTACTGTGCTCCTGCTCAGCCTCATGTCAACATCCACATCAGTCAGAGGCACATACACTTACAGGAGCTGGTGCTACTGTAGCTACCCTCTCATATTAAAAGTGATGCTCTGTTAGCTTGGCTTTAAGGTGTTCTGGTATATATGTTGCCAACAATAGTGCAGCAGATTATTGGCATATTTCAATAGAATTGTTCAAATTGGTATACAAGCATAAAATTTGACACAGATACTCTCTAAGGGTCACTTTTTGGGAAAAAGGAGTTGGCCACCCAAAAATTCAACATGGTGGCCATTATTTCAAGATGGCCGCTATTTTCGCTATTTCTGTCAAATGCTCATTATGTCAATCGTTCAAACAGTGATGTAGGCATAACATTTTGTGAAAATACTCTCTTAAGAATGTTTTTGGGAAAACGGTGCTTGTTCCATTAAAAATTCAGGTGACAACCATTTTTCAAGATGGCCGCCATTTCTCATGAATCCTTACATCAATTTTTCAAATGATGATGCTATTATCAAATTTGGTACAAATATTCTTCAAGGAACATTCTCATGGAAAAAGGTGTGTGCCACTCAAAAATTCAAGATGGCGACCATTTTCAAGATGGCCACCATTTCTGTCAGAGCTCAATTTAATGTGTTAAGGAGTTCTGTGGAACTCAGCATGGGGCTAAGTGTCAGCTGATCTAGTTTTACTTACACTGTAGTTCTTGACTAGTAGTAATACTATAGCTACGTTTAGTGTCCCAAATGCTGTCTTACAGCCCCTCATCAATTAGCTAGTAATAGATGTAGTTAGATAGCCGCACCTGAATTGACAGGTTGTGCCAGCGCAGGAGAGCCGAGCCAATGGTAAGCAGGGCAATACATGACTTGTTCATGTATGCTTAGCTGGAAGGTGTACAGATCACACGGGACTTAAATGGCACTGGATGAATGATCAGGCTAGGTGTAGGTGACCCAAATCTATTTGTATCCCATACCTGAATGTGTACTATGTCTACGAAAGGATAACCCCTCGGCCTTAATTAGACAACATACCCCCAAAATGTCAAATGAAAATCCCATGTCAACTAAGAGGCCAACTGATTGGATGAAATGTTGTCTTTGTCAGACAGACATAAAGGAACCCCTCCAATTGCCACCTACCCATCATGTTTCTCAACATGATGGCTATAAAATGATTGCAATCAACATTCCACTCTTTCACAAATCAGAATCAGAATCAAAATCAGAAATACTTTAATAATCCCAGGGGGAAATTATTTTTGTTACACACTCCAGATATACCACAACATATATTAAGAACAATATATGTATATATATATATATATATATATATATATATATATATATATATATATAATCTGCAAAAAGTGCAAACAAAAACAAACAAAAAAAAGAAGTATGATTGTCCGTATTTTTTGCTTGAGTCAGGTTACAGAAGGAGGAGTGTCTGACTCTCTTAGGGAGGCGTTATAGAGTTTAATGACCACAGGCAGGAATGATTTCCTGTGGCGCTCAGTGGTGCATCTGGGTGAGAGTAGTCTTCCACTGAATGTGCTCCACTGCTGGGCCAGTGTGTCGTAAAGAGGGTATGTGACATTATCCAAGATAGACTTAAGCTTGGACAGCATCCTCCTCTCTGCCACAGTTGTTAGAGTGTCCAGCTCCTCCCCCTACGACATCGCCGGCCCTTCTGATCAGTTTGTTCAGTCTGTTGTTATCTGCGACCTTCAGCACACTGCCCCAACATGTGACAGCAAAGAAGATCGCACTGGCCTCAACCGAATCGTAGAACATCCTCAGCATCGTCCGGCAGATGTTAAAGGACCTCAGCCTCCTGAGGAAAAAGAGTCGACTTTGGCCTTTTTTATAGACCTTTTTTATAGGCCTCGGTGTTTCTAGACCAGTCCAGCTTATTATTAAAGTACACCCCCAGGTACTTGTACTCCTCAACAGTGCCCACAGGGACCCCATGGATGGAAACAGGGGTCACTGGTGTTTTCGCCCTCCTCAGATCCACTATGAGCTCCTTTGTCTTTGTCACGTTGAGCTGCAGATGATTCCGTTCACTCCAAGTGACAAAGTTATCCACAACAGTCCTGTATTCATTCTCATTACCCTTCTCGATGCAGCCAACTACTGCTGAATCATCAGAAAACTTCTGAAGGTGGCAGGACTCAGTGCAGTAGTTGAAGTCAGAGGTGAATAGAGTGAAGAGGAAGGGAGAGAGGACAGTGTTGACAAGATCAACAAAATGCCAATGACCCAGGACCTATAGCATTGAGCATCTTCCCATCCCTCCAGGATCTTGGTCTCCAGCAGCTGGGCATGGTGTGAGCCTACGGTGGATTGGTGTTCATGACCTGTACCATGTTATTGGGCCGGTTAAGGCCAAAGGCATTCTATTCTTTCACGCCTTTACAGGTTGTGATACAGTATCAGCCTTTCGCAACAAAGGCAAAAAGACTGCCTGGCAAACCTGGGACATTTTCCCTGAGGCCTCTCTCATTTTCAGCAAACTAAGTCAATACCCTCCTGTTCTGACTGATAGTGACCTGGAGATCCTTGAAAAGTTTGTGGTCCTGCTGTATGATCGATCAAGCACAGCTGTTAGTGTAGATGAGGCTAGATTTGACATGTTTGCCCGAAAGCAGAGGCCATATGAAGCCATTCCTCCAACAAGAGCAGCTCTGCTTCATCACACTAAATGTGCTGCACAGGGTATAAAATTAGATTTTTGATAGGTAGGGTTTGAAATTTTACCGGCCAAAATATTTTTTGACCGGCCACTGAACTGTTCATAATCACAACCTCAACTAACAGATTAAGTATATCATAACACACACAATCGCCAAACAACATGTGAACTAAACAAAGCATTTTTCCTGTCTCTCTGCCCATGTAGAGGACACAACCATATGAGACACATTCCCTGATGAGTTAAATGTCATCATCAGAGACAATTTCCATCTCAGACTGATGACGATCCATGAAATTAGGTCTACGTCCTCTGACGCAGTCAGAGTGCCACATTTCAACTGCAGGACTAGGGTCATAATCTGGGATGTCTGGTGATGTCAGTTGCACAAGTAGCAGGTCTGACAAAGTGTCTGCATTCAACCTGGACCTCCAGTCTGACTTTACTTTTTTCATCACATTGAAGCCCCTCTCGCAATCAGCTGTTGCCACAGGTATCAATTGAATAAGGTCAATCAGGTTCATTATGTCTGGACAGGTGCTTCCATGCACACGACCAACATCTGCCCATGTGAGCTTTTCAAATGACTTGTGCTCCATGAAAATCCTGGCCTTCAACATGGTCCACTGGTCTCCTATTTTTTCCGGGTTGGAGAGGATTGGGGAGAAGTGCTCCACAAGCGCATCAATTTCAGCTTCACCAAAATCTGAGAAAATAAAAAGTGCATTCAAATATGCATCATATTTGGTTTGTCATCCTGACTGTTTCTCCATGATTGCAGAAATTTAAATTAATTAATAACTTTATGGAATTAATTTAACAGGCAGAATATTCTGTTTGTCATCCCAAGCTTTTCTTAGTTTGACACCATATTTATTGATGTATGTCCTGTGCAGTGGATGTTTAAATATAAATTAGGCAGCTACATTCTCCTGTAATAGTGTCTGACCTCTTGATTTCAGATTTTGCTACACTGAGCTTGATCTTAATTTGAACTAACCTGTTTGCTCCTCTGCTGACTGTGGCCAATGTTTGAAGCAGGCCAGCTTTGTAGCCTGCAGTACTCATGTGCTTATATCTATGAACCTGCCTCCAATGCTGTCAACAAGCCTGTCAATCAGTCTATCTTTAGATGAGATGACCTGATCTTCAGCTTTCCCAGCAATCAGGGTGACTCCCTTGAACATGTCACCTGTAATTGCCCTCATCATCGGACCCTCTCTAATTAAAATGAATCTTACATCAGTAACCTTAACAATCACTTTTCTGATCTGTAAAACATTTAATTGAAATTTCTTTCAAATCAATAATACCTTGTTTTGTATTTCATCAAGACAGCTTGGGTGGAGCATAGGCAACTGTGTGCCTCGGCAATGGTGATGTTGGATCTCTGGAGTGACTGTGACAGACTACTCGGATGAGAGACAAGGTCGCATAAGAATCCACAAAACTGCAGAATCCCAGAGTCTTTTGCCATCTGAGCAAACTTATTGGCTTTACATTGCTGCACAGACATTGCCCCTGCATCACTGGATCTCAACTAGAATAAGACAAGATTGCAATGGCAAATCACAAAACCATTCCCACTGATATTTAAACACAACTTTATATCAATGTTAATATTTGATATTTGTATTTAATTCGGGCTAAAATGGCATTTTAAATTACATTTCAGCGACACTAGCTATGATATCAGCTTTAAACACATACGATAACAGGTAGCATCAAAATAACTAATAATTAAGTCTGTGTGATTTTATCAGAATACTTTTTCAAACGGGGGGCTAACCTGGTCTAGGTGTTTAACAATGGCTTTATATCCTAGCAGGAAATGAGCCACTGCTCTGGAGAGGTGGGCCAGCCATCTGGTGCCTCCAAATCTTGTTGGCATGAGAGGGGTCATTCCTAAATCTTTGTAACTCTTGACCAGGTTAGCACGATTAAGAGCACTCACATGACAGAACGTGTACAGCCCTGACAGCAGTTCCTCAACTTGTTGGAAAAGACTGATGCTCTTGATCGCATCTTTGAAACTGAGCTCAAGTCTGGATTCCAACAATATAGGGTGTCTTTTCCTTGAGGCGTGAGACAACACCACTCCTGGCTCCTACCATCACTGCTGCACCGTCTGTGGAGATGGCAACCACCTTGTCCTCCCAGTCACAGCACACCAACTCCATTATCCGCTTGATTCCAGTGGTGATGTTCTCTGCATGAGCCTTCTCTTTTATTTGGCTTTTATTTTTAGTGCTGCCTGTGAACGCACTATTTGATTGATGATCAGCTGCACCTGAGAGGTTCCGCTTTGTCCCCTATTTAACAGCCACCAACCCACTAAACAAAGACTAGAGACACAGACGGAGACACACAGAAAAAGAGACAAGAGAGACTCCAGAGAACGCAGGGCGGCGCGAGGAGACCAGGCCAACTTCTTGGCAGGTCTGGTCGGCGGAAATAAGAGGCCTTATTGATGGAGGAAACCGAGTGGACGAGAGAGTGACATTGACGTCAAGGGGCGAGTGATCACACCAGCGAGGCGCTGGGTTTCCATGAGGGGACCAGACCTGGTCTGAGGGCTCCGAGAGGCTGGAGACAGCAAGACAGCGCGAGCACCGGCCGCACACGAGAGAAACCCAGAGCGTTACTACTCGACGTACTCGCAGCGGCAGAGCATAGCGCTCTGCCTGGCGGGTAAGTTTCCCTTTTGCCCATAGTAGCGCTCTGGTGTGTGTTGGTGCTGGTGAAGCTGTCGTCCGTGAGGTGTGTGGACCCCCGATTGGCCGTGTGTTTGTATTTTCCAGGTGACCTCCGGGACGCTGTCTGGGAGGAGCAGCTGAGGTACCTGAAGCCCCCGAGGAGAGACGGCAGAGCTCCGCCACCACCTCCGAGCCGCCCCTGTATCCGGTCTGACTGGCACAAATAGACTCGCTTAATTATAAATTGACTATTTTAACAAATGCAGCTTCCATTTTAAGAACTCGAAACCTTTTAAGGTTTTAATGTTCTGTGGTCTCTTTTATAAAAAATATCTTTTAATAAATTGGGTGGTGCACCGGCATAAATTGTCTTCGTCCTCTCCTTTACCTGGTCACTGGCAGTGTGCTCTCCCCCGATAAAATACACCAGAACCTGTGTCCCCCTTAAAAAATAACCCTTTTTACTCTCAACAATTATCTCCACTTTTCATTTACCTCCCCCCCCCCCTCCTTTTTACAATCTAAAGAGGACATGAGTAAATTTGAGTACTTATTGACACATCCACACGATGTCTGACAGCGGTCTTGATCGTTTAGCCAAGGCATGAACGTTGCGAAAGAGGTTCTTCATCCTTGTGGCGGTGGGGCCGGTCATCGCCTTAAGAGCCTGTACTGTTGCTGTAGTTGCGATGGATCCTGCCGCTGCCGTGGAAATCTGTGTAGCACTTGCGTGAGCTTTTGACCTCTCGTGGTCTTTAACAGATTCAAGTTTCATCTTGCTAGTTCCGACGACAAACGAGCGAACGGTTGGCCGAGTACCGTTGACAGATGTTGCACTTCATGGTGTTAGCACTGACGTTGTACACCAGCCACTCTCTCCTCACCCCCATATCATTGAACTGCCACTTTTCGTTAAATTTTGTTTTTGGCTGGATTCCTCCACAGCTCTCCTCCTATCGTCTCTTTTCGGGTGGCTTTACACCCGCAATGTGTCGCCACATCTTTAACCTAATCTGTTCGGTTTTAACGTCTTCTTCTTCCTCTACTTCTTCTTCTTCGTGGTTGTCAAGACAACTTCATACATTTTCAAATGTTGTATGACGGTGGACAACGAGGGACAAATTTGATATTCAAAACGCAATCAGTAGATCTGCTGTAGCTGTAAACTGTGTCTGTTGTACTGTTTGGCATTTATGTTGAAAGTTATAAGTCGGCATATTTCAGCAGCCTGCCAATGGCGTGTGACCTAAATATTTTACTTGCCAAAACATATTTTTACACGCATTTGGCGAGTGGCGGGTGCCAATTTTAAACCCTGCTGCTGCATATCCTGCAGGCTGCATATGGGGTCAAGCAACCCAGTGTCAGCCAGAAGCAGAGAATCCTGCTGACTGGGATGGAAAAAAGCTTGGTGAACAATGGGGGGTCTTCTGGACAGCAAATGCACCAGTTGCACAAAGTTGTCAACAACTAGCCAAGTGTGGCTGCAAATCAGAGTGCCGTGGAAGATGTAAATGTTTTGGATTGGGTTTCACTTGCACAGAACTGTGCAATTGCAAATGTGAATAAAAAAGTAAGTATCCTTGCGGTGGGCCGAGAGCCAATTTCCTGATTCTGGACCGTGATGTGTGTGTATATATACACCTTCCTGGATTTGTTGCCCCCAATACAACACTTGCTGACTGCCAAGCAGGGAGGCATTGGCTACCATTTTTAACAGTCTTTATTATGACTCGGCAGGGCACAACCTCTCAATCTCAGAGGCCGCCCAGACAAAAACGCTCTTTTGCAAAAACGCACATATTGCATCGTTTTGGCTGACCATCCACATGGATCCTGAAAACGCACTTTTTTGAAACCGGGTCTCAGGGTGGAAAAATCCGTAAACGCAGCCCCTCCGTTTTCATGTTGATGGCGAATCCGCATATTTTCCGAAACAATGACGCCAACAACAACAACAATGGTGGACTACATGCTTTTAGGGACTACAGATGAAATTTAGCTAGTAGCTAATTCTGGTACGGCTGAGAGCCGTGCACTGTCCCTGTTAAATAAACAAATAAATTTTGTTCGTGCCGCAGAAGATATTGAGCCTTTCTTGCAACTTACATGCCTTGTTGTTGAGTGTGAGTCGCAGCAGCCGTTTGACCTCATTACTGGTCCGACTCTGGTTTCCTTGCACTAGCCATTTGCATCTTCCTCTTGTTGTGTTCGGTTTCTCCGTCTACTGTCTGTTTGTTTACAGCGCGCAAGCTTTCTGTGCATGCTCTGTGTCTTCTTCTCCGTTTTTGGTGAATGTCAAGCGCCACCTATAGGCCTGGAGTATGAATTACAGCGTTTTTGGTCGCTTCAGTGGATCCGTGTGGACACAAATATTCTTGAAACGATGCCGAGGAAGACGGAGAAGAAAAAGATCGTTTTCGCCCGTCTGGACGGACCCTCAGGTTGGACACTCTAACCACAAGGCCTTTGAGCTGATAAAAATGTGAATAGAACTTTTTTTTTCAATCCTTCCTTTTAACTCAGTCCCAACAGAGTACGCTATTAAAGCAACACCCACCTTGAAAAATGAATCTTGAATTTTTGTGATTGCCTTTTTCTAAAAGTGTGGCTGTTAGAGTATTTTTGCTAACATGCATGTGTGCATCAGTGTACATACTATCGAAATGACAGCCATCTTGGAAAAGGTCTCCATCTTGAATTTTTTATTGGCCATCCAATTTTTCCAAAAAGTGGCCTTAACAGAGTATTTGTGGCATATTTTCTGTATCACTATTTGGAAACAGTGGCAATGAACATAGGACAGGAATGGCAGCCATCTTGAAAAATGGTTTCCATCCTGAATTTTTACTGGCCACTTCCTTTTTCTAACAGTGGCCCTTCCTCTCTGTGGACAGCACCTTGCCGTGGTGGGGAGGCTTGTGTACTCCAATGAACCTGAGAGCTTTGCCAGCGGGGATTTTATATCCCTGGCAAGTTTTACTAAGCTGGACAGGTCAAAGAAGAGAAGGCAGACAAAGCAGACATTATGACTATTTGACAGAAATGGTGGCCATCTTGAAAATGGTCGCCATCCTAAATTTTTGAGTGGCACATACCTTTTTCCAAAACAGTGTTTCTTGTAGAGTATTTCTGCCTAATTTTATGCTTGCATCACCATTTGGACAATTGAAATAGTTAATATTTGACAGGAACGGTGGCCATCTTTAAAAGTGGTGGCCATCTTGAATTTTTGAGGGACAAGCATCTTTTTCCATTAACATGTCCTTTAGAGAGTATTTGTATCAAATTTTTTACTTGGATCACTGTTTGAATAATTGATGTAATAAGCATTGAATAGCAATGGCGGCCATCTTGGAAAATGGCTGCCATATTAAATTTTTGAGTGGCCCTTAGAGAGTATCTGTGCTAAATTTCATCTTTGTATATCAAAGTGAACTATTTTTTTTATCTATCTGCTGCACTACAACCAATCCTGCTGCCTTCAACCACTACTTCTTTGCTTGTGGGTGCTTCTTCTCTGTAGTTGAAGCCCCATGCTGTATCCCGTGCCCTGGTCAGTCACTCTCAGGCCTGGCTCCAGGAGCACATCCCAGTTTTTCTCTTATCCAGGCAGGGTGGCTGTGTATCACTTGCATATTGGTCTTGAAACCAAACAGTGTCTGCCCTCCCACCTGGGACCTATTTGACAGTTGGTGCCCAGATGAAGTGAAGAATGTAGCTGGGGAGGAGGACACGTGGGGTTCTTTAGAGCTTTCCTCTGTGTTCCTCATTGTAGCTAATGGGATTGACAAAACTCTGCTTTAAACTTACAATAAATAAAGTGCCTATATATAATGCTATATAATGAATACAATACTTCAGTGACTTCTTCATATATTTTTTAACATCCTGCTATTGGTTAGATTATTCCTTGATGAGGGTAAGATGCTATAAAAAAAATAACATGTTACAGGACTGTTTCCCTTTAAGTAACTGATGGATATTACGTGTTTCTCACAGGGTTCTAGATGTTTATTAATGTTATTTTTTATTATTATTACTAAAAAAATATTATTATAAAAGCTAACATTCTGGATTTTGAAGAGGCGTTTGTTTCAGTTCCCTGAATAAGTCACCATTAACTAAGCCAAAATAGTTTTAAGTAACAACATTTCTATAATGTATTACAAAGAAAACTCAACAGTTAACTGATAAGGGTTTAGATTTAAACATGATCTTTGGACGTTAAATTGAGCAGCCTAAGCAGAAGACAGACTCATTCAGTGTGTTCTGGGATGCCTTTGACCTTTGCAGTTAAGTCTCATTTTATCTTTGCAAACTGCAGGCCTGCACAATATGTCTTTCATGCCACTCTGGGCTCTCCACACCTTATCAGCTGGAGCGCACAATAATGGAGCAAAAAGTCTCTCTGTTTGAGATTGATAAAGGTAGGGAGACAGTTTCCCCCATCAAACACTCTGGGCTTATCTGAGACACTCGTCTCAAGAGGTGGTCGGATAGCGCATTCGCTCTGAAGAACACGCCTGGCCCCAAAGCCCTCCTAGCTGTTTGACTGTTCAGGAGAGAAGGTGCATTCAGTATGGCCCAGTCCCTGCTAGAGAAGCAGACTTATTTATTAAACGTCAGGGGTGTCATTTGTGAGAACCTACATAGTTTTCCATTTAGCAATCAATGTGCTGTAAAGAACAGGATCAGGATGTGAGATGGAAATGAGAATGCCCTATTGGTTAAGGTGTCAGAAAGTCACATATGGGGAAATTCTCTCTACATGAGGGGTTATAGGAAGGTAGATAAGATGACATTTGCTGTCCTAATAAAACATCAAACGGTCACTGTCCTGGGAAAAGCATGATCAACCCAAACCTCAGGGGGTCATTGTTTTGGGAAGGAGTAATTACCAAGTGTCATAAAGGTAGGTGACCCCCACTCTGTTGTATTTAAGGCAGTAACATTAAGGGCTCGTCCACATGTATGTAAGTGTGACAACTTACCCATATGACAAGATGCCCTGCTCTTCTGCCCCAAACTCTGACTATAATATACTTACCGAATGGCCAACACAGAAGAACAGTCCAATACAGTCCACTTCATTTAAACTACATAAGATTAGAAAACACTTCCATGTGTCATTAACTAGCAAACAACTTTCTTTAAACAACTACTTTTCTTTTAATTTATTTGGAGGACTTGTTGATTAGAATAGTTTTAATTCAACCAACTGAATTGCCATACACATGATAGCATTTTTTGTTGTACAAGGCAAAACCAAGAGTGGTACTTTGATTCAACCACGAATGAAGCTGGCCATTGAATTGAATTGGTGTTCAAACACAGACAGTGTTTGCATGCTCACCAGCCGGTAGTGTAGTTTTTGTAAACAACATCTGGTTTCAGTGTCGAACAGTGAAATGTTTGTTCACTTCAACCTACAGCTTGTTCACACTCACACTGGTCTTCAGATATTTTTAGTCTACCTGCTGTATGAAAATTACTTGTTTGTGAACATCCCAGCGTTTGTTGTGTTGTGACCCTTTAGAAATTCTCGATTTTCCTGCAATTTAGTGCTGGGAGAGTTTTTCTGCAATCATTGAAATGATTTGTCCCCAAAATGCTTTTCTAAGCTCTTTGGAGGCTCTAACACACAAACAGCAGCAGGGAGAACACAGGAACAACACTTCTTATGAGTGAACCCTTTCCTTCATTGTAGATTGGATGTTCACACTACAAGACATGATGTACAGGGAAAAGGTGAATGCAGGCAAAATCCCAATATCCAATCTTATTCTCAAATTCTAATCTCTATAGAGATTAGAAGGAGGAGATGTGGATGAAGGGAAGCAGACGAGCTGCAGGAGGATTTTAAGATTTGATACAGCTTCGGGGTGAATTGTCCAAAAGATGTCCCTAATACAGAGTTTTTCTCTCTGAAGTTCACCTTGAAGCTGATTCATCCAGAATACAATCAGTCTCTAAGGAGAGCACCGCTAAACTAAACTAAGCTCCAGTCAAAATAGAAACAAAAAATATTGACAAATACTGATAAAGGCAGCAAAACATTTCTCCTTCAGTGGTAATCTCTTAACCCTCTGCAGCTGCATGCAACATGCACAGGCTAAAAATTAATTGGTGCTTCATATTAAGGCCTAGTGCACCAATTTAAAATGAGTACATGTGGTCAGGGTTTGTATAGTGTGAATATATAAATACAATATGAAACAATACAGTACAATACAATTATAAAACACAGCCTGTATATATATTGTTATATTGGAAAAGTTATTTAAAACATCATTAATCACATCAACCTGAAAAAATTGTCCAATGGCAACTAATCAATTGCTGTTCAGTACGGATAAGTGGCCTTCATGGGTAGTTTATGTTGCATCTAAAACTGAGTCTTGCTTCTGTGGCCTGGGATTAATTCCAGCCTTCTGAAGGCGAAAAGCAAATTAAACTTTGATCTCATAAAAAACTGTCAATAAATGGGTCATAACAGACTTAATAACATTATAAGGGATTGTTTTCTTTCTTCGATCCATTAGCTGCATTAAGCATATTTTATAGTTAATAATTGTGTAATAAGGTAAGCATTAATATATCTAATCTAAATCTAAACAACAGCTTTGAATTTACTTATTTTACATCCAGTGCCAATGTTTGATGGCTATGCAGAAAGTGATGTGTCCTCTGTGTGGCAAAGCTGAGTGTATGGACATTGAGTCGGCACTGGATGTTAAAAAGCACATTGTCACTGAAGATAAATTGGAGTTTTACAAAAGTATTTAATATCGATAATCCTGTCTCACAACAGGAATAACAATGTCAACATTAAATGAGTGGCAACAAAAAGAAAAAAAGCACAGCTGTTCTGCTGCATTTTACCCACTCTGCTCTGGCTTCATACAGTGAGAGCTATCTATGTCATTTTAAGGCCAATTTGACATGGCCTTTTTCTGACAAGCACCACTGTGGTGTGTCACAGAGTGGCCATTGTTTCTGTCGCTGCAGTAAAGCCAGCGTCTGAGACCTGTAGTGGAAATTCTCCTTTGTGAGGTAGAGAGTTGCTAATTCTCCGAAGAATTTTAGACTCAGCGTGATGAATCAGATCTCTTTAATATATGCTGCATGGAGAAAAGGTCCAGAGTGTTCTCTACAGTCCTCTAAGGCCCCGTCCATACGGTCACGCTCTTTAGTATAAACGCACATTTTTTGCATCGTTTTGGCCAGTCGTCCACACGGATCCTGTAAACGCAGCACCTGAAAACGCAAATTTTTGAAACCGGATCTCAGGGTGGAAAAATCAGAAAAACGCAGCCCTCACGTTTTCGTGTGGACAGCGAATCCGAAATGATGACGCCATTGCCCCACCCGTCGACCTATTGCCTCTGACCTCTGAACCCCGCAACGTCTCATAACAACAACAACAATGGCGGACTACATGCTTGTGTTCGTGCCGCAGAAGATATTGAGCCTTTCTTGCAACTTACTCGCCTTGTAGTTGAGTGTGAGTTGTAGCAGCAGTTCGGCCTCATTAACGGTCCACACAAACGATTCTGGTTTCCTTGCACTAGCCATTTTCATCTTCTTCTTGTTGTGTTCGGTTTCTCCGTCTACTGTCTGTTTGTTTACAGCGTGCGAGCTCCTGCTCCTGCACGCCCCGCGATGTTGCTGCAATGTTGCAGCCAATGCAGCAACATTGGCTCGCTGCATGTTGTTGTGTTTGTTTCTCTGTGGAAAGTCAATGCGGGGGCGGAGCCACTATGAACTACGGGAGCCCATGAGGAGCGGCGGAGGAGCAGGAAACAGGCTCACAGCTGATCATGCAGAGATGATTCGTTTCATCAAAAAGAACCTGCCACTCACTTTCCCTAAAAAACTTAATTCAGAGACCACACCATTGCATGCTGACTGAAGTTTGAGATTTTGTTTGATTCAAATATGGACACTCTGCAATAGGTTCATCAATGTTGTGTCAATCTGAAAGCTGGAGACAGTGCAAAATAGTTAATTGATATTTTGTTTGATTAAAATGTGGAAACTCTGCAATAATTCTCAGAAAATTTAATAGAAAATGTTTATTTTTCATTTATCATCATTTGTTGTAACACGCAGAGAAGAAAATAAAACCTGTCTTCCAATTAATTGCATTTTGCCTTATAGTTTTTTGGGGGTTGTTTTGGTGGTAGTAGTATCGGCATCGGTACTCGGTATCGGCAAGTACTCAGATCTAAGTCTCGGTATCGTATCGGGTTGAAAAAAGTGATATCGGAGCATCCCTACTTATAACTAATTTTAATATCAATATGAACAATATATATATATATATGTACATATATATATATATATATATATATATATATATATATATATATATATATATATATATATTTCCTAAAGAAAGGAATACAACACATTTTTAAGCATATTTACATCATTATATAATAAAAACTGTCCTATTAAACAACATAGTAGGAAACATAAATACTAACTCAATGTTCCTCACAGCAGTGGAAGAGGAAGAAATAATTGATATTGTAAATAAATGTAAAGATAAAACATCTACTGATGGCAACAACATCGATATGAAAATTGTAAAAAAAAAAAAAAAAAAAAGATCATTGAGGGGATTTCAGAACCGCTAACTTTCATCTGTAATTTATCATTCCAAACTGGCAAATTTCCAAGTAAAATGAAAATAGCTAAAGTTGTACTGCTGTATAAATCTGGAGATTGACACCAATTCACAAATTACAGACCCGTCTCATTACTACCACAATTTTCAAAAATTCTAGAAAAAGTATTCAATAATCGATTAGACAAATTCATAGTCAAACATAAATTTCTCACTGACAATCAGTACGGATTCAGCCCAAACAGTTCAACATCACTGGCATTAATGGAATCAATAGAAGTAATCACTAATGCTATAGAAAATAAACAGTATGCAATTGGAACATTCATTGATCTTAAGAAAGCCTTTGACACAATCAATCATGACATATGAATCAATAAACTGGAACGGTACGGGATCAGGGGGATAGTTTTGCACTGGGTTGAGAGTTATTTAAAGGGCCGGAGTCAATTTGTGAAGTTGGGAGACTATAGCTCATCGCGCTTGGACATTGCCTGTGGCGTCCTCCAGGGGTCAGTGCTGGGTCCCAAACTGTTTATTCTATAAATAAATGATATATGTAACGTATTTTGAAATTGGTGCTATTTGCAGACGACCAGGGGCGCTGCCAGCGATTTCTGGCCCCATGAAAAGAAATATTACCGGGCCCCTGTGTAGCCGGCCGTAAGGACGGCGAGCATTTGTTATGCTGTTTATAAAACTGTGCATTTTAATGATATTTTTGACTATAATTTCCTATATGTGTGAAAAGAACAACATGACAATTTCTCCTCTTTTCCTACTGCAAAGCAACGGGTGAGAGTCCCAAACTACTGAAAAAACTACTGACCAAACATAGTATTTCAGTGAGTTTATAGTTCAGTTTCAGTGATAGCTAAATTTCAACAAAACAACATAAAGTTATAGGCTATATGCTTTTTAAACCATTTAAATCATTCTGAAATAAATACAGACTATGTGTTTTTATTTCAGAATGATCTTTATTCATTAATTTCAATTTATCTTTTTTTCCATAATAATGCTGCTCACCTCCTTCCTCAGTTGTGGGTGGGCCTACTGGGGCTGGTTCAGGGGTAGGTGGGCCTACTGGGGCTGGTTCAGGGGTAGGTGGGGGTACTGGGGCTCACGGGGCTCACAGACAGCTGCGGCTGCTGCTGCTGCACTTGACGTGTCTGTTCAAACATGTATCATTTTTGACAGGAGGGGTGGTCAACTGATTAAATATGGGCAGCTTGCTAAACGTGAACAGTGAAATCTAAAAATCCAGAATTTTGTTCCAAAATATGAGCTAATATGGGGAGAAAAGTGAGCTAGCTTAAAAACCACAAGGTTAAGATAAACAACAGACTAATGTGTTCCAGAACTTTCCACCACATGAACCAAACCCACCTTGTTTTGGGAAAAACTGGGTGACATACTGACGCCCCTTTGCTTCTCTCTCCTGCCTAATCTTTTTGTCTTTCCTTTTTCGGCTACCCGACTTCTGGGGCATTTTGCCTTCTCTCCGTCTCCTTACTGACTGATACACCGCACAGCGCAGCAGTTCAGTTGATTGATGGGAGGACCGAGCCACTTTACGTGGGGGGGAGGGGGGGGGGGGACCTTGAGAAATGTTTCTAAAATAAACTTAGTGTTATTATCAGTGCATTAAGTGATGCATATTTATGATTATAAACTAACAAATTAGTGTCATATTATTTTTGTCAGTATTATAATTTTATTAGGGGCCTTTCTGGGCCCCTGTCAATGATGGGCCCCTAGAATCCTTCCCCTTATCCCCCCCTTTTCGGCGCCCCAGCAGACGACACAAACATGTTTTGCTCAGGGAAGAATTTACAGGAGCTTCTGGGGTGTATCACTGAAGAAATGTGTAAATTTGATAGAAGTGGTTTGATAGAAACAAATTATCTTTAAATTTAAACAAAACCAAATTCATGTTATTTGGGAACTGTAAAATGAACACTCAAGCAATAATACAGATAAATGGTGTTGACATTGCAAGGGTACATGAAAATGAATTTCTGGGTGTAATTATAGACGAAAAAAAAACACGGAAACTTCACATAAAGCATGTTCGAAGCAAATTGTCACGGAGCATCGCAGTACTAAGTAAGGCAAAGCACTTTCTGGACCACAAATCACTCCACATTCTTTACAATTCACTGATATTACCGTATTTGAGTTACTGTGCAGAGATTTGGGGCAATACTTATAAATCTACGCTACAACCACTGTCGATTCTGTAAAAAAGAGCAATCAGGATAATTTATAACACTGATTACAGAGAACACACAAACCCCTTATTCTCAAAATCAAAAATACTGAAACTCACTGATCTGGTACACTTCCAAACAGCACAAATCATGTACAGGGCAACAAACAACATACTTCCAGTAAATATTCAAGCATCTTTTTTTCCGAGAGAAGGAGGATATAATCTGAGGGGGAAACTGAATCTAAAACATCTGTATGCACGCTTAACATTAAAAACCTTTTGCATTTCAATATGGGGAGTGAAACTGTGGAACAGACTAGCGGAGGAGCTCAGACAATGTCCAACCATGAGCAAATTCAAACAGCGGTACAAACAGATGGTATTTACAAGGTGCAGGGAAGAAGAGGGGTATGACAAACGTAATGTTATGAATATAACTTCTGTTCCCTGAAGGAGAGGAACGAGGTACAACACATATATTATGGGATATCACGCCCCCGCGTGGCCTGACTGAAGACACCTCTATTCACGCCTTTACGGCAGATGACCTGTGGTGACGTATGTGCGGCCCCGCCTGCACATATATACGTGCACCGTCACAGTCATCCTTCAGTTCGATAGCCGCTCTTCACCGAGCCCAGCTGCGCAGCGGGGCAACGTAGTGTTGTACCTCGTTCCTCTCCTTCAGGGAACAGAAGTTATATTCATAACATTACGTTCCCTTTCAGTCGATTCACTCGGTACAACACATATATTATGGGACATGTATACACGCCCTGCAGAGCAGCCACCGAACCGGAGTCAAACCTCCAACACTCTAGTGCATCGTAGACCCAGCAGAAAGGACAGAGTGAGCCACTGAAGGGGCTGTCACGTCCAAACGATAAAACCGAACAAAAGTGTGCGGTGATGACCAACTGGCTGCAGCGCAGATTTCACTCACAGAAACCCCTTTAACCTCTTAGAACACGCCGTACCGCTCACGGTACAGCGTGTGGTCTATCGACGGTAGCATCGCGTTCGTGGAATGTTTGAAAACGAACCCTTTAATATATATATTCATGTCATACACCGGAAGAAAGCTTAGATCGCCACGATTCATTCAAGACCACTCACGAATGATATGGTTGCTCACAGCCATAATAGTATAAGGGGCTAGCTCGGCTAGCTACTGAGCTAACCTATGCCTACCGAATAGCGCTTACATACCTTTCACGTCGTCTCGTTACCGACAACGACCATCTTATGACACAGGACTTTTTTGTACAGCTCGCCAAGTATCCATGCTTCTGTAAGGTGAAATCCATTTTCTTCTAAAAAAAATACTTTCGTCAATATGTCCATGTATGTAAGTCCACTATGAACCTTGCTGGAAAAGATGTCAACAAACTCATCCGCGCGTCCTCATCTCCTCATCTCGCACTTCCGTATTTACAAACATAACTCACGTGATTCATGACCGTGAAGGTCTCCTGAATCGATTGACACCACTCATGAGCCAATCGGTGCCTAGGAGGTGGGACAAAACAGGCTTGTAAGCCAATGACGCCAAATTATGGAAATCTCACGTTGACTGGGGCGGGACCATTTTGATTGAAAGCAGTACGAGCCAATGGAAATTTCCAGTGAAATGAGGTAGAGATCCTTTTAGCCAATGGTCTGAGGTTTCCAACGGTGTGTCACATTACACTCTCAAATTTATATTTGGTAAACATTGTCCACGCGTCCCCGGCGTGTGTAAAAGTGAGAACGGTCACTACTTTCAAAATAAAAGCCCCCCGCTAAGAGCCCAATTCTAAACTCCAATAGGGTGCAATGTAAAGCTCTTATTTTGAGGACAAATTCGTTGTCACCGTTTACAGCCTATCTTGGAGCTTCATGTCACGTCCCGCCTACCCAGAGGCTTTTGGAAAAGGAGGAATATTACGCCTCCATTTTAGAAAGAAAATGTAAATGTAAAAGTAAACTCAATTCAATCAATTCAATTCAATTTGTGTGTGTGTGAGAGAGAGATATAGAGAGAGAGGTGGGGGGCATTTCACATGCACAGATGTACTTGTGCATGATTGTTGTGTGGTTGTGTGTGGATGATAAGCTAATGATGTCTTGCAATTTGATGTTTTAGACCAAGATCACTTGTCCCTGATGACCCCGGTCGGTAGCCAGGAGCCAATTATGCTTATTTTATTATTTTCCAGATTGACTGACAATCCAAACCCACATAGTAGCAAGGAGCCCCAGTGTGTCAGCTTTCATTAGATACCAAGATTTTGTTTGTAGACAAAGGGGTTGTGAAGTTATAGGTGTTTGATTCTGGTTATACAGCTTTGGTAACCAAGTGTCCATTTGGAGTCTCTAAATAGGACCTAGGAAAAACGCATGGACATATATGTTGAAATATCATTCTAAAAATGTCATTGTTTGGTCTTTTGACTCCAAATTTGGACTGCAGGTAGCCAAGACCTGTGTCTGTCACCTAGTAGTGTTCAAGTTAGGCCTAGGGGTCCCTGGATGTCTGCACCTAAGTCACTGCTTAGGCAAACTTATGAGCGGGGAAACAACCCCATCATTCCAACCTCTGCAGCACAGGGTCAGTAAGTCACAGAATCACACAGACACTTGGACAACATTACTGAGAGTATTACCTTTCCAATGATACCAGGTACATGTCTGAGTCTCAAACTATGTGGAATCTATGCTGCTTACAACTTGGGCATGCCGTTTTGGCTAAATCGATACAAATAGGGGGCGTGCGTTAAGAGGTTAAACAAGGCCCATGAGGCCGCCATGCCCCTGGTTGAATGTGCCCTCACACCTTGGGGCAACGGAAGACCCCTGCTGCTGTATGCTATGGAGATAGCCTCCACAATCCAGTGGGACAGCCGCTGTTTAGACAGTGCCTTGCCCTTAGCCGGATTAGCAAAACATACAAACAACTGGTCGCATAAACGCACACCCTGGGTGCGGTCTATGTACGTGCGTAGTGCACGCACAGGGCACAAGGAATGTAACCTCCTCTGCTCCTCAGATGCAAACGGAGGGGGGCAGTAGCTCAAGAGCTCAAAAGTCATAGAGCTATAGGCTGTGGGGATAACCTTAGGCAAATACGCCGCATTCGGGCGCAATGTAACCTTAGATCCATCCGGAGTGAACTGGGTACAAGAAGGATGCACAGACAAAGCATGAAGGTCGCCCACTCGCTTTGCAGAAGTCAAAGCAAGTAGCAGTGCAGTTTTGTATGAAATAAATTTCATATCTGCAGACTCAATAGGCTCAAATGGGGGTCCACAAAGAGCCTCAAGCACCAACGCTAAATCCCATGAGGGAACGCTGGGTTTCAACACAGGCCTCAGCCTGCGGACTCCCTTCAGGAAGCGCATAGCAAGAGGGTGAGCGCCTGGCGTCACTCCATCAAAACCAACATGGCATGCAGATATAGCTGCCAAATAGACTTTAATCGTTGAGAAAGAGAGACCCTTATCCAGCAGCTCCTGAAGGAATGTCAAAACATCCACAATAGAGCACTGAAATGGGAGTACATTTCGGTCCTGACACCACTGCTCAAACGCCCGCCATTTGTAGGCATATAGGTCCCGAGTAGATGATGCCCTCGCACTCTGGATCGTTGCCACCACATTTGGGGGCAGACCCTGAGCTATCAAATTGGACCTCTCAACAGGTAGGCATGTAGTCGCCACAGCTCTGGGCGTGGGTGAATCACCTCTCCTCCCGCCTGGGAGAGGAGGTCCCTGCAGAGAGGGAGCTGCCAAGGCCTTGCTGCCAGCAGACTGATTATCTCGGCGTACCACGACTTCGCCGGCCAGTGAGGAGCCACCAGGATCAGTGAGAGCCCCTGCTGGCGCACCCTCTCCAGAACAGGCAAAATCATTTCTACCGGGGGAAATGCATACAGAAGCATGTTGGGCCATGTGTGCGCTAGCGCATCCATTCCCAGGGGGGCGCTGCGGTCTGTTATGGAAAAGAACAGGGGGCAGTGGGTATTTGCTCTGGAGGCAAAAAGATCCACTTCTGCCCTGCCAAAGCGGTCCAATATCTGAGCCACCACCAGTGGGTGCAATCTCCACTCCCTCACAAGAGGACCTCCCCTGGAGAGAAGGTCCGGTCCCAGATTCAAGTGCCCTGGTACATGTGTGGCTCTGAGAGACAGAAAATGAGCACTGCACCACAGCAACAGAGAGTGAGACAGTTTTAACAGGGGGAGAGAGCGTGTCCCTCCCTGCTTGTTTATATAGGAAACCACCGTTGTGTTGTCCGTTCTGATCAGAACATGATGGCCTGTCAGAACGGGACGAAAATGCTTCAGAGCTAAAAGGGTCGCTAATAGCTCCAGGTGGTTGATGTGGAGCCTGCATTGTGCTGGCGTCCAAACTCCTCTCACCGCTGCGCCCTCGCACAGAGCCCCCCAACCCCTCAGGGATGCGTCTGTGGACACCACCTTGCGAAATGACACCCTCCCTATACGGGACCCTTGTTGTAATAAACCGGGTTCCCTCCACGGGAGAAGAGCCGACACGCAAGACGGAGTTATCGTCAGCCACCTCTGGAGGTGACGTGGTGCGCACAGCCGGAGAGAGTGAGTAGAGCGTTGAAACGCTTGCATCTTTAACAGCCCGAGCGGCACTACGGCGATCATAGATGCCATCATGCCCGTCAGCTGTAAAATCGTCCGGAAACGCAGTTTGCGTCCCAACTGAAATTGAGCGAGGCAGCGGTGAAACGCAGCCACCTGATGCTCTGACAGACGTGCTCGGATCGAAACGGAGCATATTTCCAACCCGAGGAAAGAAAACTGTTGGCTCGGGGTCAGTGAGCTTTTCTGTAGATTTACTGAAAAGCCCAGCGTTTGGATGTGCGACAGGGTCAGCGACAACTGAGCCGCTGCTCGCTCCCTGGAGCTCGCAACAATAGCCCAATCGTCTAGATAGGCTAATATGCGAACGCCTTTCTCCCGGAGCGGAGCCAACGCCGCCTCGACACATTTGGTGAATGTTCGGGGGGCGAGTGACAAGCCGAACGGCAGAACTAGGTATTCGTAGGCTGTGCCCTCGAATGCAAACCTTAGAAACTGCCTGTGGTCCGGGTGAATCGCTACGTGAAAGTAAGCGTCTGTCAGATCGATAGTTGTAAACCAATCTCCCGGTCTGATGGCGCTCAGTAGCTGTCTGAGTGTAAGCATTTTGAACCTGTAAGTTCGTAGGTATTTGTTTAACACTCGCAAGTCTAGAATAGGACGGAGCCCTCCACCTTTCTTCGGAACAACGAAATAACGGCTGTACCAGCCCTTGTTCGTTTCCGAAGCGGGAACAACTCGTATCGCTCTCTTGTTCAACAAGCTGTTTATTTCTTCCCTCATAACTGTTGCTGCTTCGCCTCCTACAACTGTGTTTATCACAGAGTGAAAGCGAGGCGGCCGGGCCCTGAACTGTAAACGGTAACCCATGGCAACGGTTCTCTCTACCCAAGGTGAGACTGCGCATGCGCGCCACCGAGGAAGATGAACAGCGAGCCGACTGACCTGCAGCACTGAGGGGGAGGGGCTGTCGCCCTCTAACGTGCCGGGGGGGAACAGCAGCGCTGGTCTGCTCCGGCTTATTTGATTTGCAATGTTTTGAGAACAAAACGACATCTTTACTGAACTCAATAAATTCACATTTACAACATTCACACAGTGAACAGGCACCATTTTTGGGGCATTTGTGTGTGAGGGGAAGTTGTGCTTGGGAGACTGTGTTAGGGGAGTGCAGCGCCTCTCGGGACTTGACCCCTGAACAAAACTTAACCCGGCCTTTTTGGCGGCAACAACCGAGGGGCAGCAGTGTCTCCCTGCTGCTGGAGCCCCTCTCGAGCCGATCCTGAAGCTAGGACGGCTGCTGTTTCTTCCTCCTGGGCGCTGAGCCCGTCTGGAGGCCCGGTGGCGGACCCTTGCTCCAAGCCGAGGGGCGTGGATTCTGACCGGGTGCATGCTGCTTCACCGGCTGGGGTCCCGACCTCGCCGGCGTCGCGGACCTCTTGGGAGGAGGCGGCGGTGCCGGTTTGTGCAGGTTGGCTGGCTGTTTGGGCTTAGCATCACGTCTGGGGATGATGCTGCTCAGAGCCTCGGTCTGTTTCTTTCTCAGCTCAAACTTAGCCAGGATGGCGTCGAGCGACTGTCCAAACAAACCATCAGCCGACACTGGCTCGTCCAGATAGACAGTTCTGTCCCTGTCCGGAACGTCGGAGAGAGTCAGCCACAGGTGCCTCTGCGCCACCACCGTAGAAGCCATCCCTCTTCCCAGGGAGAGCGCTGCACAGCGGGACACTCGGAGGATGTAATCCGTAGCGATTCTAACCTCGTTAAGGAGAGGGGACAGTGGACTGTCAGAAGGCATACGTGACCCGAGTTCCGCCAGACACAAAGCTTGATATGTCTGAAGCATGGTGACGGAGCTCAGTGCACGGGCCGTGCTTGCCTGTGTCCGGTAAATCTTCTCCAGCTGGGACGCGGAGAACCTGCAGTGCTTGGATGGGAGCGTCGTGGGGCCGCCGACACCATGGTTCTGAGCCGGGGCAAGATATGCTGCCAGGGACACCTCCATAGGCGGAGGGTTGACCAAACCAGCTTTCTCAGCTCCATCCAGGTCCAAAAACTGTCCATAGCCGGGCACCGTGGCGCGGGTAGACAGCGGTTTGTTCCACGTCGAGGTGAGCTCCGCGACAAAATCAGGGAACATTGGCAGGTTGTTCCTGACAGTCGTCGGTTCGGGAGGAAGGAAAAACCCCGAGAACCGCGACGGCTTCTGAGCCGTTGGAGGAGAGGGCCAGTCCACTTCCAGCTTCTCAGCTGCACGGCGGTACAGTGAGAGGAAGGATGTGTCGACCTGGTCAACCGGCGCAGCAGCGGCGGCGTACTGACCCGACGACAGCGGCTCCTGTTCATCCTCCGATAAGCCATGCACATCCAGGCCGATGTCCAGCACGTCATCGTCCTCATGATAAGAGGCTAGCCCGGGTAGCGGCTGGCCAGCGCCCTCGGAGGGGACTGGCTGAAAACCAGCTAGCCCGTCAGCACACTCCATATGGTCTGCCCAGCTTCCAAGGGGGTCTTCGACCAAAAGCTCCTCGCCGCCGGACTTGGACGAAGCCGGGTCCCTCGACTCGGAGAGGAGGGGGTCGTGCTGTGCAATGGCTGTCTTTCCAAGGACTCTCTCCACGAACTTGACCCGTCTTTCGAGTGTTGAGCTCCGGAGCTGGAGACAGGACTCACAGGACTCGGGCTCGGTCAACGCTCTCCTGGCGTGGACAATCCCCAGGCAGACGGGACATGCTTCGTGGAAGTCCTTTTCGTGCAGGGAGAAGCCGCATCCCTGAGGACAGGGACGAACAGAAGACTTTCCCTTTGCTTGCTTAGGCTGCGCGCTCATATCGAGACACAAGACCAAAAGAAAGCAGGCGAAATTAGCGCTCCGCGGGTAGCCAGCGGCTAACACCAACAGGGGCAGTTAAGCTAACTTCGAGCTGGCAGTAGCCACAACAAGACCAAGCTAACTGGCAGCAGCTAGTTAGTCTGACTCAGTAGAGGTGTTCTTAGCAAGGTGAAGAGCGTAAGAACTGAAGGATGACTGTGACGGTGCACGTATATATGTGCAGGCGGGGCCGCACATACGTCACCACAGGTCATCTGCCGTAAAGGCGTGAATAGAGGTGTCTTCAGTCAGGCCACGCGGGGGCGTGATATCCCATAATATATGTGTTGTACCGAGTGAATCGACTGAAAGGGAACACTAGGGTTCTCACATTTTGCCATACTTGTCATTTATGTTATTTATTTTGACACAAGCAGTTATGGTGTTGTTGTTTGTTGGTGATTGTTTGTTTTTGTTGAGAGTATTTAAAAAAAAAGAAAAAAAAGGAACACGAAGGAAGTAAAATAACCTATAGTATTAAGTACTAAATGGAGAAGGGGTAGGAATTAATAAGCTATTGCTTCTTCCTACTCCTTTTCAAACATACAAAGGGTTTTATCATCTAGTGCTTCAAGTGTAATATACTATTCACATGTTTGAAATAAAGCATTCATTCATTCATCCATTCATTCATTCAAAGCATGACACCCAAATGGTGATAATCCAGAAATTTATTTTAAAATAAAATCCCACTTTGTGTGACAGGACTATTAAAAACTGTTTTTGTTTTTTTTATGCGCTGGTCAATTTTGAGATTTTGGGCTTTTGTTGCTTCCGTACCATACCCTGTTCCAGACTGATGGAAAAAACATGTTCAAACTACTTTAGGTGTTTAGTTTAGTTCAGATTTATTTTCTAGAAACTTAATTCAAATAATTCCATATTTGATATTTGCATAATTAAAGATCAAATATCAGAAAATTGTTATACAAAAAAATTGGTCTTAAGGTGGGTAATCAACTGAGGAAGTTTCATGGAAATATATATTGCCACTTCAGCAGCACTTACAATACATACACCAAACTTTCTAGGTTTATTCATATCTATATTCTGAAGGTCTTTACGGAGGAGTTTGTATCTCAATCATAGCAATTTACAAAACATTTTCTTCCTAAAAAGGAAATGGAAATTAATAAATGTGTGCAAATAAGGGCATTTTTCAAATGTATCATGTGATCTGATGAATTACCTCTAGTGATGCCACTCAGTCACTCAATTGCATTGTAGATGATGTAGGCTCCAGATTTTGAAAAGGAAGAAGAATGTGTGTAATTAAAAAGGTGATATCTCTGGTTCTGCCATTTCAATTTTGATCATTTGTTCTTGCTGGCAGAAAAAAAACCTGGTACCTACATTACTCACAATGCATCTCCTATTTCTCCTGCTTGTAAAAAAAGGAAACATATAACAGAAATGTTGTTTTTGGGCAAAGTGAGGCAGATGGATAATGAGAATTGCTGGCCTCAGGCTCTGTCAGTCTGCATCCCTCAGCTGTCAGAACTGCTCTTTTCTGCAGCCCTGACAACTTAGGCCTGCTGTGTTTGCTGGTGGAGATGTGACAGCAATAAAACATCAAACTAGTTTGTTGGAGATCAATCACAGTCTGTCCAATTCATGTCAACTCAGGGCACCAATTGTGTTCCGCCTGTGTGCTTTTGATGGCATTTAAAACAGCAAAATCACGCTTTCTCTGCCTCATTTGCAGTTTAGATTACTTTGATTGAAAGTTATTAGGGATGGTGCCTTCGCAAATATACATGTTGCCAATATAAACAACTCATGTATATAAATGAGCAAAGAGTGATTTGCCACCCACATACACACGACTAGCAAGGTGTTCATAAAATAACTTTTGCAAGTTACACTTGCAGTGGCTGCCAAAACACCATCTTTCAATAATGGAGTGTAACCCATTTCTAGACTTTTTATGAAGTCTAGTCTAAACAGTCAACATATGGATCTCAGGCCAACATAAAACCTATCCTGGTTTAATTAACCTTACTGAAGTACCTTTAGAGTCTAATGTGAATGTTTGCCGCACTGCTTTACGTTATTAGCCCATCACCGTGGATGTTTTTTTCTCAGTTATGGCACTGCTCTGTAGGTGATACTAAGGACCAAATCTCATTTCCAATGTTTACCCCTGCCCCCTGTTTTTAAGTGCCTCCTTGCCCCTTGGAATATATTTATAAGGGGTAGTGGTTGAAATCTCCCTCTTCAGGACCCTCCTATGCCATCAGTTGTCATTGACAGACACGACTAGACATTTTCCAATATGTCGTCTTCAGCTGCATTGATCTCGCTTATGTTACTGTAACAATCCTGGTTTTCTCACAATGCATTTTGGCATCAATATGATGTAGCTAGAAAAGCAATTAATTCACAATTTCATGCTATCAATCAAGTCATCAAATAAAGAAGCTTTATATGCTAAGATTAGTAGTGATTGTTTTATACTTGTTTTTAAGAAAAGGACCACTGTTGGGCAAGTTACTCAGGAAGAGTAAAAACTTACTCTCCACTTATTACTCCATTTAAAAGGAATTATATTATGCATTACTTGGTATCAAAATGTTACTCTTTATCTTACTACAGTATATTACTTCTACAGAGGTAACATCTCCTCCACGATCTAACTTACCGCAATGAGTTTCTTCAGATCTTGTCAACCTAACATCTCTCCACAACAGTGTCCTTCTCAGAAATACAGCTTCTATTGTTTAGCCAGAGTTTCACGTTCTTGTGCTGTCATATCAGATGTAATTCACATGATATATTTTCTATCACGATTTAAGTACTGTTCTGAACTGCGGTGTGCACAGGTCACCATACTTGATATAGTAACTAATATTATTCCTGATTTTGAAATTATAATCTGTTACACAAGCAGAGATAGCTGCTAGACATTCCAAGATGCGCGTTGCAATGTGGGTATCGGATGATGGGGGAAAAGAGAGGAACGGCTGGGTGTTGTCTGCATAACAGTGGTAAGAGAATACATAGGCAGAGCCTAGTGATCTAGTGTATAGTGAAAACAAAAGCGGTCCTAATACTGAGCCTTCAGGGATACCAGTTTCCAGAAAGCAGGGTTTGGACAAGGAGCCATTCCATGTGAAAAGAAAGGTGTGTTCAGATATGATGTGAACCAGAGTCAGAGCAGAGTCAGTGATGCCAAGTTCAGCCAGCATGGAGAGGCGGATTTGGTGGTTGACTGTGTCAAACACAGGAGAATGAGGACTGATGAGTGGGACAAGGCTCTGGCGGCACCAAGCGACTCAGTCTCCATGAGGTGGGCCGTCTCAGTTGAGTGAGCAGCCTTGAAGCCTGACTGTTTAGGATCAAGGAGGTTGTTTTGTGAGAGATAGGAGGACAGCTGGGTGTAGACTGCACATTCCAGGATTTTAGAGAGGAATGAAAGAAGAGATACAGGTCTGTAGTTTAGGATGTCTGCTGAAACTAGGGTGGGTTTCTACAGGAGTGGCTTTGCTGTAGCTGTCTTGAAAAGAGCTGAAAATGGCCTGAAGTGAGGGAGGAGTTGATCAGGTGGTAAGGAATGGCAGGATGTCGTGTGAGATTTTTTGGAGAAGGGACATTTTATCCAGGAAATAGAAGCTGTGAAACTACTGCTGGTGAGTAAGAGGGAATTGTAGATCTAGTGTTTAGGCATTCTGTGAGGAAGGTTAGCTGTAATATTTAATCTTGTCTAGATACTTTTTGGGTAAATTTTTGTGCAACTGTTGAAACTGAGTGTTAACAGGCAGTTTCAGCCAAGTCTTCTCCCTACATGTATTATTATTATTATCATTATTAAGTCAATTGTAGGTCTAGTGTTCAGGCATTCTGTGAGGAAGGTTAGTTGTAATATTTAATCTTGCTTTTTAGGTAAATTATTGTGAAACTGCTAAAATTGAGTGTTAACAGTTTCAGCCAAGTCAGCTGTGCTCAATAGGCTTGATGGCAGGCTGAAGCTAAGCCTCCATGAGGTAAATCTAGCACACATGTGCAAGTCACCACAGCACCACCAGCTGCAGCATCAGGACAGCTGAACGAAGACTGGCGAACAAAGACCTATGGAGTCTCTCTGTGGGAATTATCAAGGAAGTCAAAGTAACTCGCTGATTGTAGCCATGAATTCTCTGCTATCCAACATTCTCCACCAGTACTGAACTTGAAGTATGGAACTGCCGGTCTGCAGTCAAGGGGGTGGACACCATATGCCTCCCTGCAGACTCTCCACTGATCCACCTGGTTCAACATTGTGGTGATCTATCGCCCTCTCGGTCCTCTCTGTGACTTATTTGATGAGATAGATGCCCTCCTAAGCTGCTTCCCTGACGATGGCACACCACTCGTTGTCATGGTGAGCTGCTCTCATCTGAATTCACGGACCTCTTCTCCACATTTGACCTCACACTCTTCACCTCTCAACCAGACTTGTCTTCACAAGGTCCTGTAGTGTCTCAGCCCTCTCCGTTACCCCACTCACTGTGTCTGACCACCACGCTGTCACTTTCTGTTCACTTTCACCACCTCCCTCGTCCCTACACCTCACACAGCCACCACCCACCGCAATCTGAAATCCCTCTGCTCTCTCCTCTACTGTTCTTTCCTCACTACCATCCACAGACCAATTTGCTCTAATGTCTACTGAGGAAGCCTCCTCCACTCTGCTATCCTCCCTCTCCCCCTCTTTAGATGCTCTCTGTCCCCTCACCTCCCAACCGGCACAAGGAGAAAATCACGTCATATGATAGGGACTATCATATGACGTGATATGGGGACTCGAGTTTGCGATATGGGGAATATGGGGACTCGAGTTTATGGGGATATGGGGACTCGAGTTTGCGAATCCAGATATGGGGGACTTGAGTTTGCGAATCGACCTTAAGTCGCGCACACAGAGACTTCAAGACTTGACTCGGACTCTTGTTTTGGGACTCGTGAACAGTCATTGTATTCTTTGTCAGGCGTATTGATATTGAGGAAACTCTGAAACGTCTGACGAGCTTAATGTAATTCCTTTCTTTTTTTCATGGTAACCATATTTCTCATCGGGTGCGTGCCTGCCACATCCGACTCGTTTTCCGACAGTAGCATAAATTACATCCCGCACCCGAGCCGACCCGCTATAAATTGCTACGGACGCCGACCCGCACCAGAAGGAAAATTAGAAGGATGCAATTTTTAAAAATGGAAGTAAGCCAGCGTGGGGAATGGGAGTTCTGGGAGAGCGCAAGCATGCCTGACTGAGCTCATATGAAATGTAAATGCTTGTCATTTTGAAATGCAGGAATATTTTTGTAGATGTGTCGCTAATAATGATTTTTTTATTTTTTTATTTTTTTTTTGCACATGACGCCTGGAAAATGGCAGTAGCAAAACCCGACCCCCGCTCTCCATGCACTGAAATCGTAATATCAAGCTGCAAGCAGGATTCTTGTCACATCTATAACAACAACAAAAAGCAAGAGATTGCTCACTTAGAGTGGTGTGGATTTTGGGTAAGCACAAGAAGCCATTTTCAGATGAAGAAATAATAAAAGAATGCATGACTGAAGTGATGGACACAATGTTTGAAGGCAAACAAAAAGAGGAAATATTCAACAATGTATTTTAATTGATGTCAAAATGGAAATGACATTTTATTTCAGTTCATATTTTTGTTGTTGTTTTGAATGAAAAGGACATTTTGTTTTGAATATTACAGTATTATTGCATGTGGCCTGACCGACCTCAATACATGGACCTTTGAGTCATTGAAAAAAATCTTTGTGGCCCTTTAAAATTTGTATTTGAGTACCCCTGGGATAGAGGAATGTGTCATTAGAGACCCGGTGTAATTAAACAATACGGTTGCAGAGTGCAAACTTTTAACTGTTTTGTCCACTGGCAACATGGCTAGACGAGTGAATGTTGAAATTTTACCAGCCACTCAATAGATTACCATTGTTATTTTGGTTGGTGAGTGCAGCATACAGTACTAGCCACTTGCATGATTTACCAGCATCTGAATGGTGTTAATTTTGTGTCCAGCAGATGTAGCTTTCTATAACTGAGATTGGATGATTAGTTATTATTGCATGACTAATAATGTTAGATTTACAAGATTACTTTATTTGTCAGATGTAAAAGTCACAGAATAACATGCAGTGAAATGTCTCCTGGTTACTCCTAAACTGGCCTTATAAATAGAATGAATAAGATAAATATGAATAAAATCGAACTAATATGATGTAATTAAATATAATCTAAATAATTTAATCAGAAATCAAAATATGTGCAAGGGTGTGTGCATGTGTGTGTCAGGCTGAGTCCTGGTGGTGGGGGGAGTGGTCAAGTTGAGTTCTGGTGCAGGAGTCTAATGGCCTGAGGAAATAGCAATATTTTCCCGTTACTCTGAGTTAGCCTATGTCTTTTTTAGCAACCCTCTCTATAATCAGAAATAAAAGATTGATATATAGCCTGCATCAGTAGTTTAGATCCAGTTCTTCTCTCAGAAACATGTGGTTCCAGATGTGTTTTACTACACATAAACATGTTAGCTATACCATCCAGATCTTTTTACTATAATTCACAGCCTAATTCTTCCATGTTGTTCATCTACAGGTTTTCTAAATTCAACAGGGCCAAAAAAAGTGGCCAGTGGCAGTGCAGAGGGACAGAGCAGCCTTG
This sequence comes from Diplodus puntazzo, assembly GCA_963678695.2. NCBI lineage: Eukaryota > Metazoa > Chordata > Actinopteri > Spariformes > Sparidae > Diplodus > Diplodus puntazzo. The sequence goes on from OZ023178.1 coordinate 16,669,529, forward strand.
ACTCTTTCTTAACAAAACCAGATGTGCAAATATACAGCCAGGGCCATCCCAGGCTGTATATCTATATTTCTTATATATAGCTGTAGCAGAAGGCTCATTACAACCAGAAGAGACATAAGACTTTTATTTTTTAGAGACTTGAGACTTGACTTGGACTCATGACCAAAGACTTGAGACTTGACCAAGTCTCACCCCACAAAGACTTGAGACTTGACTTGGACTCATTACCGCCACCTCCTCTCTGACTTCACCTCAATGGTATCAGCAGCCAAATCTGCCTCCTCCCTTTCAAAGATCAACTTCTCTGCCTCCAACACCAGGAAACTGTTCTCCTTATTCTTTTCTCTCCTCACCCCTCCTACCCATCCCCATTATTCCTCCTTCACTGCTGATAACTTTGAAACTTACTTACTTACTTACTACCAAGAAAATGAAAGACATCAGCTCCTCATTTACTCCTATGCCCATCCAAAAAGCACCTTCTTCAACCCTCACCTCCGATGGCTTTACCTGCTTCAGTCCTCTCTCCTCTAAAGATGTTCTCACACTAGTGACGTCTAACCGCGCCACCACCTGTTCCCTGGATCCGATTCCCTCCCCCCTTCTCCAAAACATCTCTCAGGACATCCTGCCATTCCTCATCACTCTGATCAACTCCTCCCTCACTTCAGGCATTATTCCAGCTCCTTTCAAGACAGCTACAGTAAAGCGACTCCTAAAGAAACCCACCCTAGACTCAGACTCAGCTGACATCCGAAACTACAGACCTGTGTCTCTTCTTTCATTCCTCTCTAAAACCCTGGAACGTGCAGTCTACATCTAGCTGTCCTCCTATCTTTCAGAAAATGACCTCCTTAACCCTAATCAGTCAGGCTTCAGTACTCTTCACTCCACTGAGACGGCCCTCCTCACAGTGACTGAGTCGCTCCTTATTCTCCTCGATTTATCCTCCTCATTTGACACAGTCAACCACCAAATCCTCCTCTCCATGCAGGCTGAACTCAGGTCACATGGCTCCATGTGACCTGAGATGGCTCCTAGTCCAAACCCTGCTTTCTGGAAACCAGTGTACTTCAAGGCTCAATATAAGGACCGCTTCTGTTTTAACTATGGATTCTAACATGGATTCTCTTACCGCTGTTATGCAGACGACACCCAACTGTTCCTCTCTTTTCCCCCATCCTCCTCCAACACCCAGGTTGCGACGCACATCGCGGAAAGTTTGGCAGACATCTCCAACAGCTGGGCATCACCTCAAACTCAACCTTAATAAAACTGAAGTCCTCTTCATCCTGGGAAAGACTGCCCTTGCATGGACCTGTCAGTCACTGCCGAAGATGTCACAGTTTCGCCTTTGTCGACGTTGAGGAACCTGGTTGTAATCCTCAATGACGGACTGTCCTGCACCCCGAATATCACTGAAGACTCAAGAGCATCAGGCCACAGCCTCAAAAGTTTGACAATCAATTGCAGACCAAGGGTAAGTTCTATGAAAAAAAAAAATCTGCATAAGTTTTGCTCATCTGAATATGGTTTGTACCAAAGTTGGCGAAGATTTGATGATATGTACCAATAGAGGGGCAAAAGGTCTTTACCAAAAAATCCTGAATTGCCCTAAAAGTTCTGTAAGATCTGGTAGTGGTGGCCTATATCAATTGACTCAGCTTCATCCAAGGAATCTACCGTACAAAATTCTTCTTTCATTAGTTCTTAGCCAAATCATAAAATGCTTCATAACTGACCAACTGGTGGCACTATTAAGTACATGCTTTAATATGTTGAGCATATTTTTATTGTACACCTGTGTGCCAAATATGATTGTTTCATCAATTATAATTTAAAAGATATTTGTGAATTCATGTCATCATAAGCCATTCAAAAACAACATTTGTAAAAATAATATGTATCTAAGCTTGGTGAAATCTGTACATGTCGGCAGTACACTTCTTGAGAGGTGAACACAGGACAGGACGACATGGCAGAATCCAGACATCCATACATACAGACACCCAGACCTATCACTCGCATTCTAGGAAAGTCCACATAAGCTCATTCTTCAACTCCACAGTGTACAATTGGATCCTCTGTTCATACTCACCTCAGACAGGAAGCTCTGTCAGCTTTATTTGCTCTATTTAATTTTATATCCCTCTGCTGGTCTAACACATCCAAATGTAATTCTGCCCTGCACTTTGCATACATAAGTAGGCATCAGTGAACAATAATTAAGCACTCTACTACCTCATGCTGAATTATAGTGATGTGCTCCCTCAGTAAGGTCATGCAGGGATGCTAAATGAGTCAGTGATTATTTAATGAGAGCATACAAAAGAGTAAGCATTCACAGGAACTTATTCACTGTAAGTTGGTTATGATCCAAATACAGTCATTATTAAATAATGGTGCAGCAACTGCAAAAAACAGTTATTAATATAATTCACACTAACCTCATAGTTCAGATCACTCACATCCCACAATTATGCCAAAGTAAAAAGACCCACTACATACTCCATGTGTCATCTCAGTCTGATCTGCCTGATTAAAAAGCCTTTGACTGGACAATGGTAGTGAGAACTTGAGGAGGGGTACATCACCAATACTTACCAGCTGCCGGATCCTGTCAAAACCCCTTTGTTGATCTTGTAACGTGAATTTTATGGCGTCCCAGAAGGGTTGAAGCAAATGCAAAAGTCACAACAGGAATGCAAAAGCCACAACACAATAGTGACAAGAGTCAAATAGTCACTTGTCATTTCAATCAATGTCATTTTTTTCAGCGGGCGAGTGTTTAATTTCTTTCGAGGGACTCATCAAAAGCATTGAATGAATTAGCCTTAACATCGCTTTGTCTTGACACACGGTACAGCTCCATTACATGGTGCTAACGTTACTGCATAGCAAGCTTCATAACAGCCTAGGATGACATAGCAGTGAACAACACTGTTCATTTGTGACAAAAACATGGTCACATTTCTGTTGTGATGTTGTGACTTCTATATTTGTGTGTGACTTTTGCATTTGTGTGTGACTTCTACATTGTTGTTTGGCTTTTGCATTTGTTAGGTACAGCAAGATCAGGGCTAAAATCTTGTGGTGTGAACTAGGCATTAGGAAGATATGGTCTTGATTTTGACAGGCCCATTCATGACTCTAAACCTAACTTTTAATATCCTGATTAAAGATTAAATTATGCAGTTCTAAAAAAGTGATTGGATTTGTTAAGTCCCCTTCACTCTTTGATTCATGATTCTTAAATACAGGGAAAGATTGTGTCAGGACAGGGACAAAGAGACTACGTAAAAAAAATAGAAAACCTGGCAGGAATTATGACCACTGGGCAGATTTGTGAGAAGGCAGAGCATTATAACATCAAGCAGCTTAATCCTACAACCCCACCAACACTGTTTTCACTTCTCAGTGCCCCATCATCATCCTGATAATGCTGCAGCTGCTGAAACAACACCCAGGAGGCAACGTTAAGAGAAGGAGGAGAACTTATGGAGGAGAGTTAGACATTAAATGTTGTGGGGTCGGGGGGAACACAGTTTGCAAAGGGAAATTACACAGTCAGATGAACATATTACAGTATGACAGACTTCAGCAGATGGGAGAAGCATTTATGAGACAGATAATGGTGGTGGCAGCGCACTAAAAAACTCCCACAGAGAGGAGTCCCATTCAAGCATTACATGACTTATGTAAGTGAAATACTTTTTACTCAAGAACACATTGCGACTTTAATGGTCACAGTATTAACATTTAAGTCATCTGTAATGCCTGGTCCCTGTGGTGAGGGAATGAATCAGTCTCAAGACAGCTCTGACAGAAGCTACTGGCCAAACATTTGACTAGCCAAGTGAGCATTTTTCATTTACTTAGAACTGAAGATGCCTCTTCAGTGGGAGGTGAAATGTCTTCAAGAAACCAAAACAAATCTAGTTGACTACAACATAGCAGCATACCGAGTCCTGATCCGTGTCTTTGATTGTATTGCTTGAGTATTGTATTGTTTGAGTGTTTGTTTTTTATTTGCCGTATCAAATGTGTAGTATTAAATGCAGCTCTTTTGTTACCCCCGCGAAACGGTCATATTGCAGATGTTGCATGTGGCCGTTGGATGCATCTGCGTTCTGCCAAAAATTGTGCTCTGACGTAAAAAAAGAAAATAAAATCAGGCTTGGGTCCACGTTCAAAATTCCACCAATAGTGTCACTACAGCAAAGTGATGTCGGACGGTCTGACTCTGTACCATCACATAACGGTGATAAAAAATAATGAGAATAAATATACATATATACAGTGTTGGGTGTAACGTAATGTGATTACAGTAACGCGTTACAAAGTAACGCGTTACTGTAATCACATTACTTTTTTCAGTAACGAGTAGTGTAAGGCATTACTGTTCTGAATGTAGTAATCACATTACAGTTCGCCAAGCTCGTTACTTACGTTACATTGCTAGGTTAATCGATTTCAACAGCATGGTCGCACGTATCACACGCGGCGGGCTGGGGGGGCGCCAATTTGACGACTTTCTCGCTAGATTCAGCGACTTTTCAGACACTCTTAGCGACTTCATTTCTAAAAAGCTACGAGCGACAAATTTGGCGACTTATTCAGATCATCGGGGGAAAGGCGAGAAATATATTATATTGTAATTTACATGCTGCTCAGAGTGATCGCAGACTACGGCTCCTCTGCAGCAGTGCCGGACTCTCTCCCCTCCCGCGCGGCTGCGCAGGCGACAGGCCGGTGTGTGTATGGGGGCGCTGGCTGGGGCAGCAGGAGCGTTACAGATACAAACATTACTTTGAATTTGTTGAAGGTAAGGAAAATAATTTGACTGTAAGGTGCACTTTGCCCGTGTTGGAAACCTCTCCTCACCGCTGCTAACACTACCTCAAACTTAACGAAGCACCTACAGAGACAGCACGCACACACAAATCTTGTTGCTAAGGAACCGTGGACTATATAACATAAATGAGACGCCAAGACAGAATGTAACGAGTTATGTAACGAGTAATGTAACTAATTACTTTCTCCGGGCAGTAATCATGTAATGTAAGGCATTACTATTTTTGAGAGTAATGTGTAATGTGTAATATATTATTTTTTTGAGTAACGAGCCCCAACACTGCATATATATATATATATCCGATCCCTGATCGGGATGTAGCGTCCGATTCTGATCGAGTCTGAAACCACGTGATCGGCCCCAATTTCCGATCACGTCTATCGGATCGGGACATCCCTACTTAGAATTACCATGACCTGGATGACTGAGAATCTTCATCAACATTCTGTAACTATCTGTGGAAAACCCTTATTGATTAGAAAAAATTAATGAAATCCAAGCCAACTTTACTGCACTTCATTAATGAATTTAGCAATATAGCACCTCCATACCTGATATTTAAAAAAAACTCAGTTGAGTCTGTGACAGAGCACCAAGTTCACAATGTACAATAAACAAAACAAATTTACCACTAATGGACAGTTTCCATCTTACTTATGTGTTCCGATTATTATTGTAAATTAAAACACATACATTGCAAAACAGATACTGAAAATCACTTGCAAGTTCCTTGGACAGTCCATCATTATTATTCTCTTTCCCTTCTCCCTCCATCTCAGCCGCTTGCAAGGTGAAACCATCTTTTGATGTACGATTCTACGTCATGATTTAGTGCTGTCACTGTGAGCCTGTTGTTTCTGACAGTCCCTAAAAATAGAGAAAATTGTAAAGTGTTGAATGGATTAGACAATTTGTAAAACCAGAAAACCCTGTCTGGGGACCTAAGCAGCAGTCAAGTGCACAGCATGCTGTCTCCTACCCATGGCACCAATGATCAGGGCACATGACAAGATTTTAGCCACAGCGGAGGAGACGCATTGCACACACACGTATGATGCACAAAGGGTTGTGAGAAAGGAATGTGTTAACGGACAAACCTCCTATTGTTTGCTGCTGTGTTGGCCAAGGTCTAGCAAGATAAAAGTAACAAACCATTTAACCAGTGATGTTATGAGAGGTCCCTGCAACAGATCCTGACATTTGAGTAGAAATGTTACTCATTGTAGTTCACTCACACTATAGGAATCATTAGTATGAGTCTTCCATCATCATGTTGGTGAAGATTGTCCGTCAGGACATTTCACCTCTCATCCAAGAGGTTTCATCAGTTCTAACTAACTGGAGGGGAGTTGTATGCTTTTAAACCCTGTGCGGGAGCATCCTTACAGAGTGTTCTTACAGTTTGCAACAAACTGTGACTGTGCTTCTAGTTGAGCTCTTTGTGATACCAGAGAAAGCCATCACTAGCATAAGGCACAAACCTGCAGCATGACATAGTACAGTCTTGTTACAATTTGATGTCCAACAGGCGTTGCAATATGTTAGTCGCAAAATTCTGTCCCGTGGGTAAGTTACAGGTCCAATGGCTTCATGCTTACAGGACTTAATTTTTTGTGTGGAGACAACAATGGATCACTCACTCCACTGACTGGACCAACTGAACTGGGAGTGAGAATAACCTTAACTTTAATATTTAACTTTAACTAACCCTTTAATGGACATAAGCAGTGTCTGCTGCTAACAGTGGAAGCAGGACAGTAAACAGTAGTACCTGGAGACTGATGAAGGTACCTCGTATGGATGTTGATCTTTAATCTTTAATAGCCTGGTTGTGAGCAACATAAGGCCAACTTCAGGTCACTCATTGGTCAAAATTGAAATGATTTTAATCAGCGCAGAATTGGTCTTACGACAGGACACGTGTGATTTATGAAACGTTCGTATCCGACCAAATTCCAGCGTACGAATGATCGGGTCTTGATAAATGCGGCGGCTGAATTCGGTCGTCATTAACATGTTAGGCCCTTAAATATTCCTGTTTCGGAGGCCTCGCCCACTGAGGTCCAACATGGAGAGAAGAAGCACTGGCAAGAAGATAAACTTTTCCGAGATGGAGATCGGCATCCTGGCAGCGCCGGCACATCAAAGGCACTCCATTCACTAATGCAATGTTGTGCAAAACTAAACAGGCCAAAATAATATGGCACACTTTCTGTGGGGTATACAGCAGAGTTCCCCCTGTTGGTCCGAGACGGAGCCACCTGCCCTTCAGCAACCCGAAGCAGCGCTCCACCGTGTGCGTATGTGCACACTATTGAATCTGCGTTCCTGCTCTGTAGCATGGTTTGCCAGCGGGGTTATTAGGTATTCCGTTAATTAGTTGTCATGTTATCATATTTTATTTTACAAAAAAATGGTATCAGTAAAAACGTCATTTTAAGAATCCGTTTTGATCTGTTCTAAAAATGTGACTGCTTATGCTTAATGACAGCTGAGGTTTGTTTAATAATTATTTTCAGACACCCAGATTTTGCTGTGCTGCACCGCAAATCCACAGACTCAGATTTGCGTACACGAGCTCAGACCTGACGTGAGATCTGATCGTAGCTTCCGCTCACGTCCAAATTGATAAATGCCGTAGTTTGCGTGGAAATGGTCGTACCCACGGTTTTCTGCCGTACGTTCGTTAGATAAATGAGGGCCAGGGAGTGGGCTGATGGGCTAAAAAAGCTGGAAAACAATGGAAGGAGGGAAAGGCTAATGAGGGGGATACGGTGCAGGTGTGCAGGGAAAATCAGGTTGGTGAAAACAGATCACTGGAAAAGAGGGCAAAAGACACCACAAAGATCTACAAAACACACATAGAACGAAACTAAAATGAAATGACCATTGATACTTGTGTATTTTGCATTCAGTTTTATTCTAAAGTTGAAGTTTGTCACTATTGCTAGAGCAGCAGTGAACTGCACAAGTTCTCTCCAATTTCCTAGACATCGTTGTCTAAAGTAAAGTCATGTTTTCTTATCTAAGAATGTCTTTTCCTAGGTTCCAAGAGTGTTTCAGGAGCTTAGGTGGATTTAAATTCAGACCAGGAAAAGATCAGAGGGACCATGTACCAAGTCAAAGAAAAATATATACTATATGAATAAACTTTCGAAAAAGGTCATATGTTGCAAAAAGATATTTTATCATATGAATAAAGCGTCATGCCAAAATTAACAGTCAAAATAAAGAAGAAAAGATTCTTCTCATCACTGTCATTCAAGTTACTTTATTAAACTTAGTCTATGATTACAGATCATCAGCTGATAGACACTTTTTGTTAACACAATCACTTAAAGTCTCACCCATCAAGATAACTCTTTCAAGCACATCGGGTAAATCAAAAGCACTCCACAGAACTTTATCTTTTAGATTATCGTGGTGAAGTGTCAAATAGTTCACAGCTTGAGGATGCAAGTGCAAATGTTAGGCAACCTCTGTCTAAATCAAATACATCTTTATTCTATCCATGCTGCAGACAGTCTGGGAAAAAAAATGGCTGCAGTATGAATACCAATAACCGCCACTCTGCTTTGCATTGCTAATGTGGTCACAAAACTTTAAAACTATTCAATAACTCAATGTGCAAATCGGGAAATCTGAATTATCTTGAATTATGCTATACAGAATTGTGCTGATTTATTCAGTCCAGAGGAAGCAAATGCCATACTGAAGGACAATTATGTTAGTGTGAAACACACATGGGCAGACAGGACTTCAAAGCAAGCACAGTTACTACACCTAAAGCCATATTTAAATTAATCACAAGTTAAGTAGTTACAGCATCCAAGCAGGACTCCAGTTCTCTTCTGCCAAGAAGTCAGCTGAGTGCTGGGGGCAGCTGACTCAGTATGGACTATTTTAAGTCCATGTTAGGGGCACACATGCTATGAGTTTCATCTCTTGCCCCCTGAAAATTTTAACACTGTGTCCAAGCATAGCCTACACAGCCATACGATATCTAAAGGAGACATACACCTTTGTGCATTTGAAATACAGGGTGGGATGGTAATAAGTACATTTTCTAGGATCTTTTACTTACTATCTTGATCTTACAAACCACAGCTCAGGGTGCTTTCACTCATGAAAGTCTGAACCAGATTTCATGTTTTTGTTATATTGTATATAATTAATTTGGTTAGGACAGACAGCAAAAAAGACAAGCTACATTCCCAAATCCAACAACTGAAAACTGCTACTAATCCCTTAAGTCATGTCAAGGAAAAAATCCAAGAAAAGACCAGGAAATAATTGAATTAAAGACAGTAGTTGCTCATTAGACAGACAAAGCTTTTCAAGAGTGAAAAAGATCTCATCACTGGAAATCTATTCAGGGCTCACCTAGAAATAGTTGTAAAGAACACAAGAAATCAACAACTGTATGATACACTTACAGAGCAAAGTTATGAGATGCAAAGAAAGGATTTAAAGCTGGGCGGGATTGAACATGAGTTTTATCAGTAAAAGAAGACCCAGTTAAATCATTCATCTTAAGATAAAACCATGTCATTTTTCTGTCTCTCTTTAAACAAGTCGACCATAATCAATAAGTAGATGTTTCTAATAGTTGCTGTCCATTTCTGGCCTGGGTTCAAATGTGGCTGTGCGGCACTCAGCTCAACAGTGATGGAATGTAACTGAGGGCATCTACTCAATCCACTCACATCTACAATTTCGAGGTACTAGTACTTAACTTGAGTATTTCTATTTACTGCTACTTTATACCTCCACTCCACTGATTGATTCCATTGTATATTATTTTGCAGACTCTGTACAGCTGGCCATTGAGAACCTGCAGCATTCTTTGAGTTCTTTCCAGAAGCATTTATTACACTCAAGCAATGCACTGAGAACCAGCAATGCAAGTAAAGGCTTTCTCAAGATCAGAAACCATGGATCATTGTAATCTCACAATGTCCTCTGTCAACAGATCTGCTATTTCAAGGGTAACAGAATTCAAGTATCTTGGTATCTGGCTTGATGATTCATTTACATTTAAATATCATATCAGTAATCTAGTTTGTAGTCTTCCACTCAGCCCTGAGATTCATTACTGGTGACTATACCACTTATCATTGCATCTTCGGTTAGGTTGGTTGGGTTTCTTTGTCTGAGAGCCGTAATAATCATGTAAATCTGTTAATCTTTAAGGCCCTGATTGAATGTTTACCATCATATATCACATCTAAGTTACACTGAACCCTGGTGCTGGCTTGTGCCAGGACGGATCTTGGAGCTGCTTTTAGTGTTAGAGCTGTAGTCGCATGGAATCTCTTGCAACATGAACTAAAACTGAATTCTCTTGTATCAATTGCACCTGATCGGTCTTTAATAAATAACCATCCACCACCATCTACAAATTGTTTTAATTGACACTATTTTTTTTTTTTATATATTTCCATTTCTATTTTGATGTGATTTACTTTTTTATTGCTTGATGTCTCTGTTCATGCTCATGGTCACTGAAAATAAAGGTCTCAATTGAATATCAGAGTCCTGAAAAAAGGTTTTAACTGAATTGAACTGAACTGAACTGAATAATAATTTAGAGGACAATCTTGTGCTTTTTATTCCCTACATCAATTCCAAAACTTCAGTCAATAGTTACTTTGTAGATTACAGGCTGATTGAGTTAACAAAACACGAAACAAAACACCCCACTGAGTCCTGTAATGAGAATAATGCTTAGTATCAGAGCAGATCATTGACCAGGTGGGTAATCAGAAGACACATAGTATAGCTTACTTTGAGACTTGGGGAGTAATGGAATACATCTAACAAGATTACATGATTAGGAAACAATCAGAATCAGAAATACTTTAATGATCTCCAAGGGGAAATTGCTTGCGTTATAGCTGCTCCCATTCAAAGTCCGAGAATATGCAGAAAAATAAAAACTGTATATAAGAAAGAACAACCAAAAACAGAACAAAAATACAAGAATCACCACCTCTAAGTCATCAAGAGTTCCTCTTCCTCAAGTGGATTTGTTGGATTTTCTGAAGCTGATCAAGAGCGTGCCACTGTCTGCAGAGGACGATCAATCCAACAATCTTCAAGTGTTCTGAGAGATGCTGGAGACCTGGTAGAAAGATGCAGTGAACACAGAAGAGGCGCAATGTGAGGTATCAATAAGATCGTCTTCATCAAGTGTGTGAAACACCTATTACCAGCATTCAAATGTCACATCACGGTGCTCGTTATACAGTAGCTCTATTGCTGCTGTCCTTGTGACGTTTTGAGTTGACAATAACTCATCACACCAAGCTACCAAACCACCACATGAGACTAATTGGATGAATGTTTAAACAGGCCCGAGCATTTTGTTTAGTGAACTGATTTTCATACCTGCTTTTATCATCACATGCATCCTCAGACATTAAAAGGTGCTGCAGGAATGAGCCCTTAAACCCGGAAATAAATTAATATTTTTGCACTTTCCATTACCTTGTCTCAAAGTCAATGGCTCTTTTAAATGGGGTTTCAGTTAAAAGCCTGAAATCTGTAGTCTGCAGCTACTACAAACTTAAGATATTTTCACATTCTGTTCCATGACATAAAACAGGCCAGTGAACCACATGTTTGAATTAAACAGCGTTACCTGCCTTAATGAGACTACATAGGTAATACTCACGAGTCCGTCTTTACAGGCCGACATAAATTACAAAAAATTTTAACTCTAACTTTAAGACTTGTAGATTGATCCGTTTATGGTAAAGTGTGTACTGTACAATGTGTAGATGCTTAGTGAAGTCACATGACTGTGATTGACTTTGGTTATATTGTTATATTTTGACTTCTGGCAGTGTCATATACTTTACAAAGCGGTGTTCATCTGTGGAGATCATCTTTCTTAACAGAACATGTATGCATCATAAACTTTTGTTTGCCAGAGTTTAATTTCTGCAAATATCTAAAATCCAATTAAAAAATCCCATAAGAGTTGGGATAAGTGTGGAGGGAGCCAGGGTGATGCGAGCTTCCAGGTCAGGCTACAAATATACATCATCCCTGCAGGACTCTTTTGGTTAATGTCCCGTTATGTCTTTGATTTCATTGGCTGCATTCTGTCGACATGTAGCCCCCACTTGAATGCATTTCAGTTACTGATGTTTACTCAATATCAGTCTGCCTGAGTCTGTCATCATTTTCTAAAGCAGTCTGTCACCACCACTTTATATTTTTCATTCACTTATTCTGCCATTGCCTGTTGTGACGTTGGTCTTCTTTCTCTCTTCTTTATACATTGAACTGGTAAAATGGACTTAACACTATATAAATAAGAATTAAGTTATAAAAAAGGGCCCTGCCTTCTGTCTGTCAAGGTACACAGAGACAGGTAGAAAATAGAGGAAGTTGTAAAGTTTGGCAGACAAAGTTTTTGGAACTTAAACAAAAAAAGAAGTCCATTTCAGCTACTTTCTTAGAACATGAACATTAATTTATTTTCGCCCAGAGCAGATTCATCCTAATGAAAAACAGTTTATTTTAACTTGGACTGCGTTACTCAGCAAACGCCGCGATGCTCGTTAGTACATTTTATTTTGAAAGTCCTGCCCGGATATTATTTGGTCAGCGATAGAGTATCTCTTCCTGGTTGATGTGGACACGGGGAAGACCTGAGGGGTGAGGTCTGTTGTTGAGAAGTGTAGAAGAAAATCAGTAAACTTGATTCAGAAAGCCATGGGATTCATCGAGTCAGTGAGCTTTTAAAACTCTTTTATTATACACATTATATTTTATTCCGGACCTTCTCCCTTTCGTACCTCCAGCGTAGCGGTGCATCTCCCATTAGCTCACTATGGGTTGTTAGCTGCTAACCAAAGTCGCTAACGCTACGTGCCAGTGCAGTGCACCTGTCACCAGCTTCTTTGTCCCACTTATGTCGGTGGCTTCATTTCCCGATAAGTGCTAATTAATTGAACTTGTTATCATAAACGTGGGCTTCTTTTTTTCCCTCTCACTTTTTCCAATGTGGAAGCTGTCACTATGCTCGCACTGCCAAAGCTAGACAAAGAAGATGGACTGACGATAACTCCCTGCGTCCAGAAATGTATGATATGAAGTGTGTATGCGTCCCACTGGATATTTTTAAAACCCAAATAGTCTGCTAGTCCCGAAAAGAAAAACAATAATGGCGTCCTCCAAAGTAAAGAGCGGAGTCAACAGTGAGACCAACTCCCTGAAAGAAAGTAAAAGCAACGCCAGCAGTTTAGCTGGAGAAGCAGCACCAAATAACAGGATATACTGCCTTGATGATCTGGAGACCATTGCTACAGTTGGTGAGTTACATGAACAGGTCACACTAATGAATTGCCTGCAGTAGACTGTTTCAAGTGGCTATAGTGTAACAGAGAGTAGTTTCCAAACTCCAGGACCAGAGATAAATAGATAGTACATCCAATACCACATAGCATAATATAATACAGTAGGATCTTGGACCTCAACACTGTAGAGAATCATAAAACTGACTTCATAGAAAATATTTAAGTCCAAGTTCAAATATTGGAGTTTCTTGTTCTGTACAACTAAAAACCTGAAGAGATTTGGGCCTCTATCATAAAAAAAAAACAAAAAAACAGCAAAGCCTCACCCAGAAATCCAGAATCATAACCTGGGTCAGACAATATTTTTACAGTCATATTTTAAGTATTTTTACATTTAGTGAATTGACATTGAGATAAATGTGACAGCTCATTGTGATATATTCTACATCATATTGTCTGGACCTGCTGTGAACAATCTGAACTGATGGTGTCACATCAGGATATCAGCACCTTATCAATATGCCGCCCAGCCCCAGCTGACCTACTTAATCCTTTATCTTCTTGTCGTTTTTATATATTTTGTTTGGATAAACACTGCCGCTGACTGAGGTTAGTCAACCACAGTCTAAAAAATGTAGAGTACAAAGAAGGACATACTTAAAGCAACATTATGTAGAAATTTACACTTTGTGTGATTTCATGATTTTTGAAAATGTGACCAAATCTGTTGCGTCAAAAATATACATACAATAAATTGAGTGACCAATTTTGGTGATTACAGAAAGTTGTTTGAATCAAATGCGCTTTGTAGCATGGCTTCTTAACTTCTTCTGACTGATTATGATTACTTTTCTGGGCTCATCTTAATGGGGCAAGTTTATTATTTAGGGAAGGGTAATTTAATTAAAAAATAAATCATAACATTTTTCTAGAAAGGCTGGAAAGAGCACAACTTCTTTTGTTTGATGAAGACAGGCAGTCCATGTGTTGCTTTTGTTTAGGATATGTGTGTAGTATGGACTATAAAATCTTAAAAATTGTGAGTTTCAATTTTGTGAATCCAAACTACAAAGTATGCTCGATGGATTATTTTGTGGAGTGTGTAGATCTTGAGCCAGTAAATCACTGGAAATTGTGTTCCACAAGTCAGAGGTGTGTAAACTTGCTGGTTAGTCAAGTATTCCTAGAAGCTGACATGCCGACGTTATTCTGTGTTCAGGCGAGGACCTGCCCTTCAGGGAGTTAGTCATCAATGTTTGTCTTGTCCAAAATTTGAGTCACACTTTAATCACTGGATTACACAGTATCTAAGTAATTTAAAGGGAAATTCACTGATTTTACACAGGAAGTTAAATTTGGACTGGTGTGGAGAGGCGTATAACCTCAAGGTTTTGATTGTGGTTTTTATGCCAGTATAGATCTGTATGATACATTCAGGCTTCTCAAACAGCAGTAATGTCTGCTTTTCTTGTGTTCTGATAAGGCGGTCTCCGAACTGCACCCAACCCCTTCCGTCTTCTGTTGCTCCTTAGGTGTAAGTCACCCTCCAGGGCTGCTCTTCGCTGTTGGAGTTTGCCCGGGCTGGAGCGCATACCTCCGTCAGTTGCTACTCACAGAGTTAGTCATCTAAATATGCCTGCTTTTTTCATCCCAGACATTGGCCTTTAATTGATATAAAAAATATTGAAATATATATTATTCAGTAGACGTCTTCTGCAGTATCCATATACCAGTACCAGCCGAATTTCCTCACTCTTTTCTCTCTGACCGCTAGTTGACACGCACATGCGCACACACACACACACACACACACACACACACACACACACACACACACACACACACACACACTATTTTCATTGGCCTAATCTAAAGAAGACTTTCAAAACAGTGTGATATTTAATGCTTACTACAGTCTTTCTGCTGTAGTCATTTGACGGTGCATAATAGAAGAGTTAATTTTCCCAGTCTCAACTTCTCTGTCGCTCTCGGAAGCAAGAAGCCGCTACACCAGCCAACCAACCAACAAATGGAAACTGGCAAAAACCCTTACCTATCTAAACAGTCTGTCGTCTTCTACGTTAACAGCAGTGCTGTTAACAGTTGACAGTGTAACAGTGATGCAGACTGATCATAAAAGGCCAGATGGTGATAGGATTGATAGCAAACACTACAGAGTGATGACACAGCATCCCTCAAACCTGTTTTATTAATGGTAATAGTTTGATTTTGCAGGCAGATTTAACATACATTGTGAATTATAATCTCATGCTGCATACTTTACGGAAGACATTGAGCTCAATAATATGCATTAAGCTACATGTGGGCAACAAAGCCTGGGCTTAATGCCTGTCAGGGAGGTGTGCAGCAGGGAACAACATTCATTCTGTGCTGTTGGGAGAAAGCTCCAAGCTTATGAGGCCTGCATAAAAATCCAATTTGCAGAGCCATTTTGTCTGATAAGAGGGATTTGCAGCCTAAAACAAATAAGCTAGAGCTCTTTATCTGCCTGCTGTTGTTTAATTGTCATTGAAATCATGAGGCAACTCTCTTGCACCATTACATTTATTCATTGCTGTCACATGCTGTGGTAGCCTATATGACCCAGACAATATCACTTGAAGGCAGCACCGACTTCAGCCCTGTCAGAGCAAGTGAATTCACGAGCAACATCCCCATCTCCAACATGGTATTTAAGGGTTTATTCATCTGTCTCATATGCATCTGTTGCTCATAAAAGTTGCATCATGCCAATATAACAATTTCAAGGGATGCATGTAGTGCATTTGTTTTCTGTAAGCCCCAGAAACGGAGCAGGTGGAAGAGGAGTTGGGGATGACCCAGTTTCCAGAGGGGAAAATATCAGTTACAGTACATTACTCTCTGCAATGAACTAGCCATTTCTAGTCTCACTGCCTTTGTCCCTGTTTGGTTTCTGATAACAATCCTTACTCAGGATATTCCAGAGTCACTTGCAGAAATCACTTGCAGAAAGAATAGCTTATCTTGTTCTTTCTCTCCCCATCATGTATGTTTTCAAGCACTCGTACTAGGGATGCGCATGGTTAACCGTTTAATCGTTAACCGATAACAGGAACTTTGACCAATTAATACTATCGGTTAAAAAATTTTTTAGCTACTTGTCAATCAACTCATGGGAGCGTGTCGACGCGTGCCACACGTGCAACACGTGCCTTTACGTGCTTTCCGCCACAGCCCACTTCACAGCGAAAATGAAGCGAGCAAAAAGGAGTTCTGTGTGGGACAATTTCCACCGAAAAGGAGGTGAGGTTTTTTGCAAACTATGCAGTACAGCACTGAAATATTCAAGCAGTACCAGTACAATGTAGTACCACTTGCGAAGCAAACATCCAGGATCAGATGATGGAGGACCATCACAGCAAACTTTGCCCTCCATGATGGCAGGGAGAAGATGCGACGCGCGGCGGTCTGAGGAGATCACACACGGTACTTTTGAATGGGTCACAGACACTCAATAGAGCATTTAAATCTTATCGGTTAAGTAAGGGATGATGTATAGAACGGCGGTCATTATGTATAGAACGGCGGTCATTATGTATAGAACGACGGTCATGATCCGTCCAGATTCGTCCTGTCAGGACTTATTTTCCCGAAAATGACTGCCGTTCTATATATTATCCCGCTTATTACACGGCTACTTGCCAACACGAAAAAAAAAACGTCACACAGTATGTCTTTTTACAATTAATTTGTTACCGTTCAGGCGTTCACAGTGTTTTTCAGCAGAGAAATAGTTCGCCAAACCGATGCCGTTTCGCTTCTCCCTCTTCGCTGCTTTCCTCTTCGTCTTTTCTTGAACTTTGATGACAACTCAGCCTTTTACCAAGACTCGAAATCACCATATTTACCAAAAATAGTAAAGTTAATGTGAAACTCATACATACTAGTGGCATAGGAGTAGTTTTTTCCCATATGAAGTAGACTACAGATCAGCTGACGTCGCTTAGCAACCGAAGACGCTGCGGTGATAAGTGACCGGGACTACTTGCGGAGCAAAGATTTTAGAGCGCGGAGTGATATGAAATACGCGAATCAGAGGCAAAAAGGCCACTCCATTCAAGTGAATGGAGCTTTCTGCAGCATTAAGAAGAGCCGTGTAATAACGGTTATTAATCGATTAATGACCGGTTATCGGTCATAAAAAAAATTAAAAATTTGCATCCCTAACTCGTACAATGTAGGCCTTGTACAATATAAGGGTTGTTAAGCAAGGTGAAATATGCTCTGGTTTAGCACATTGTTATGCAGAGAGGCAGCGGGCTTACCTGGCAGCCCTTCCTACCTTATCATTAAAAGCAATGCTCCTTGTGTTTCCTCTGTGTGGAATTCCAATTTGATGTCATTTTCATACAGTATTAGCTTCAACCTGATTGAAAGAATCTTTTTTCTCCCCCCTTTGACTTTTGTTAACTAAAGGCATCAGTAGGCTTCAAATGCAGTGATTACTGGATTGTTTATGTCATCAGCATTGAGGGCCCACGTCCAACATTTTGTAACTAAACAGTTATGCCCACTTAAGGGGATATTCCGGTGTAAGTTTAATCCATGGTCTAACACGCCGTGAAACTGTCTTAGACTCCCTCTCGAGAGATCAAGTTAGCAGACTGCTAATATACGTAGTTTTAACAACCTCAGGAAATGACCGCACGATAACAATACATTGCAGTTTACGCCTCCAACAAGAACCGCCATCAAAAAGCCACAAATAATGCTCAGAACAGCACCAAACTTAAGCAACAGTACAAATATGGTCTCAGCACATAGTCCAGGGCATCAAAACTCCACTAACTTAGCTGGATTTCTACTGAAAAGCTGACAAAATTTGCCACTCTCCTGCAGCAGCTTCCTGTTAACGGGAAGTCCCGACGAGTCGATTACCGATTGCAGTAGAGTTCCGCGGCTCAAGGATGAAAATGTATGATAATGACTCCATGGAAAAGCAATCAAAGTTCATATGTGTCTTATGTAAAAGTTTATAACAGTTATTATTGAGAGCGGACAGGGTAAAGATCCGAACTGAGCATTTCTAGCCGCACTCGGTAATTGTCGCGTCAGGACTTCCCCGACCTGGAAGCTGATTGAGGAGAGTTGAAATCTGTTTTTAGCTTCACAATAGAATTCCAGCTAAGCTGGCTGAGGTTAGATGCCCCACACTATGTGCTGAGACCCTATTTGTACTGTTGCTGAAGTTTGGTGCTGTTCTGAGCATTATTTGTGGCTTTTTGGTGACAGTTTATAGTTGGATCCATTTACTGCAGTGTATTGTTGTTGTGCGGTCGTTTCTGAGGATGCTAAAACTACGTGAGCTAGTGCTCTGCAAACTTGATCTCTCAAGGGGGTGGGGTCCTACTCGGTGTCACGGTGTGTTAGAACATGGATTAAACTTACACCGGAATATCCCATAACACTGATTGGCCAGGTGCACAAAGGCTTGACAGTGAACCTTTTTCTCAAGTTTAGGTTGTAAAACATAACAGTTATTTAAGCTAATAGCTAATAGAGTATTTGGAAGTTGAGTTGGTCCCCCGCAACTACCCACTACTCTGGGTGAATAGGATGGTTTACAGAGGATACATTTTGTCTGAATATATGCAGGTACTAAGAGATGACGGAGATTTTATAAATCTCGGCCCTATCAATAAATTCAAATCTGTTGGAGCTAGTATGCTGTTTCTGTGCTTCTGTGCCTGTTTTGCTATGGCAACAGCGGCACATGAAGATGCAGCAGCTGGTAGCTCCTCCAAATTTCACTACATTTTGTCTATTAGCCTAACTAATTATTTTTTTTTTTTTTTACTTTATTGCTGGAACACGCATTGTCTGTGGCAGAAATACTGTCATCAGCATTTAAGAAGAGAGCGTGTGGTGTTTGGAATTAAGAGCAGTAGACTTTGAGATGATCACGGTCCACGGCATCGTTCATACATCCAACTAGACCAGCCGGACCGCCCAAGGGAGTCCGAATAAGAGCCCTGCTAATCCAGCTTGGTTCAAGGCTGCTCCTGGCTAATGTCTGGTCACAGGAAATGAAAATAGCAAATAGGACTCAGGCCTGCCAAACAAAATGAAAACAGAGTCTCAGAGACGTCTTGTCGGCCAGAACACCACTGTGTAACAGAGTGCAGGACTACAGCTGGACGAAGAGAGGTGGACTCTGGTTGCAATCTTGATGCTTGGTGAATGAATGAGTTGAGGAACTTTCATTTTGTTTTGCAACCCTGTGTTGTATAATGACTTGTCTCAGATTTGGAGCCTATTATTATCAAGATTTATGTAGGTCTATAATTTATGATAAGAACATTGTCACGGGCTGTTATTATGTGTCAAAAAGTGCATACATATGACCTCATTCAGCCAAACCCCTCAGGATAACACCTCACCTTTTGGGAGCAGTCACTGTCCTTAAAAGTCGACGGAGAAACCTTTAGCCAAATAATCACAAACTCACTATGGGGACACTGTGTATATATAAAGTAAAGTAAATCTACAAAGGAAGAGAGAAGATCAAATTAAGTATTTGAAGGAGACCTATTGTTCTTTTTAGATTGCTTTTCACTTTAAGTGTGTTGTATATGTTCTTGTGCATTAAAAGACCTTGAAAGTTAGAAAGGTTATATTTCACGCTAGAACTAGTGCGACACATTGAAGTAATAGATATAATCGATTTAGGCTAATACGTATGTAACGTGTGTCAACTTAGAGGATGCAAGCAGTACTACTCTCATGGTCAAGCACTTGAAGCAGTAGCGTCCTGGAGCAGCTGGATTCACATTGGATCCGGCAGTGTGGGAGTCACTCCATGGTCCGTGTATGTGATGTGTTGGGAACCCCCGCTGATCAGTTTGCTGAAAGACAGAGCTGCTCTGTTGTTGTGCTGCTGGCATGCTGGTCATACTAGTGATTACAAATAACAACAAACAACCAGGTTGCGGATGATGACTATTCAAGTAGTAACCCCCCCCAAAAAACGATGAACCTGAAATGGCGCCCCAGCGCGAGCGCTTTGCTAGACTCTTTCCTGTTCTGGCGCCTCAGTAGTGGAATGAACTTCCGACCAATGTCAGGACAGCAGAGTCACTCGCATTTCTCTCATTCGTTCAGACTTCACCTCGACTCCCGCATAGTATGAGCCTGAAGAGAAACTCACACAAACTATTTACATACCTAAACTCCTACTTCTGTGGCATGCTGCTGCCTGCAAATTGGCAACACAGACTATTATAATTCATATCCTGTGTTATAAGACTAGTAGCTCCTGAGTGCATATTTGGTTGAGCAAGAGAGCAACAGCAAGTGGCAGACAGTGAAGTTGTCAGTTTATCAGTAAATGTACTATGTAGGTTACAGTTTGTCAGAGAATAAAGGCTCCACCTTCTCAAGATCAGAGTAAAGCTCTGATGTGTTGTCTCCCACCAGCTGGAAAGGTGAATGGGGGGCGACATCGTTATAACGAACAGCTGCAAACCCTGCCTATGTTTAGGGGATAGTACCTGCAGTGGAAAAAGAAGGAGAGAAAAGTACCCGATACAAGAAGTACGAGTTGAGACGCACCCTGCAGTGGAATCACATCTTCAGCTATACTGCAGTTTGTTGTTGTTTTTCAGCTGACATACGCCAATAACTTCAAACTTTCAACTACAATCACTGATAATCTTGGCTGATGTAACAGTTGGTCTGCAGTAGTTTATTGGTGTGATACAGGTTTTACTGTTTATTTCATTTTCACATTTATTGCTCTTATAAAACAGCCTCACCTAACCTTTACTGGCTTTATGGGATCCTGTTCAAAATCAACAAGATGTTTCAAGAGATGAAGTTGCATAAAATGTTTTTTATTGCTTGAAAAGTTTGGCATTACAGCGAAATTAGTTCGCCTTACACCTTACAGAGATGGTGTATTGCAGAGTGCTTGTTGCTATGGCAACACTAATAAGTTTGGGACAAAGGTTCATTGTGGGTAAAGGAACGAGACAGACAGCATTTCATTAGGAAGTTCTAGCAGTTCCATGCTCGTCTCAGAGTGGCTGTTATGTCACATATTGTCATCAACCATTTATTGTCTCCCTCACTGCTCATCAGCACTGCAGGAATGAAATGCCAAATGCTTCTCCTCAATCTTAGGAGGAAAACAACAACACAGAGCTCAGGGTAGTATAATGCTACAAAGTCTGTATTCATTCAGCCTCAGGAGGCCCGTTTTTTCTATCCTGAACCCGCCTGCTCCTGAAGGATTCCTAGCTGTTACTGTCTGCTCCTTTGTCTCGCCATCCTCCCATCTTGACCTGGTTCCTCTGACAGTCTGATAACTCCTGTCTATAACAGTGTTTCTGTTGTCTACTCCCTCCCACAGGGAAATTGATAATTCTAATCTATCTAAAAAATATCTGCAGCGTCAACACTCAACACCCAATAAGCAACCTTTAGTAGAACTGATTAGAAGACTCAATTAATAAAAAATCAAAGTAAAATTGAAATGATAAAGAAAAGTGTGAAAAGGGAACTGTGTTGTGGCAGTGAGGGTGTTATTGTTTACAGATCGTATGGGATTCAAGGTGGTAATTTTATTTAAATCACTGACCTGTTAAAAGACATGTAGATAACTACAGAGCTAGTGTTAAAATTAAGAGACAAACCTGAAACAAATATTTCATTTGGAGCCTGGAGGCAGTCACATTGCTCTTACATGCATGGTTTAGACTGGCAATAAAAATCTGTCATATGTGTCATTTAAACAGCTACCACAGCAGATAAAAACTGCATTCAAACATCATTGGTAGCATTTACCGAGCATCAGTGATATTGGTCAAGTGAGGTGTCTGCACAGAGGCTAAAGTATGCTAAAAGACAACACCCACCCCAGCCACAGTCTGTTTACCCTGCTGCCATCTGCCAACAGATACAGAGGTATCCACTGCTGTAGCACCAGACTACAGAGCAGTAGTAATGTAGTGTTTGTGCAGCTGAAGGGCTGTTTTTGGTGGGCTGTTTTAAAAACTTTGTTTTTTGTGTTTTTGTTTCACATTTTTCAAATTTCAAATGTGAACTTACCAGGTGATTTATAATTGAATGATACAGATTGCTGATTCAACTCTACCCAAGATCCTGCAAAGCAAACCCTGCCACTGTACCCGTTATTTTTCAGGTTGACCCCACTGCAAATCCTTTCTCTACACTACTTCAGATGTCAAAGTGATCATATTCTGTCACATTTGGTGGGCTTGTCCATTTTACATTCAGAATTTCATCATTCTGTTTTGGATTTTTCATCAGTGATTTGAAGATGTCATTATTTTTAACTCGTATCTGTTACGGCTGTAGAGGAGATACGTTTTTTGATTAATGAATTTTATGATCTTTTAATGGAGTGCATGGATGTTTGGCTGACACTGATCGCACTGAATATTTACTTTTGCACGCATTAATGATAAATGACAGGTTTGAACATTAATGTGGTTCAGCACAGCACCCTAACATAATCAATAGATACAGAACATTAGATAAGGTGTTGTTTGTCATGGTCGAATTCCCCGGTGTGCTTTGGTTTCCTGTCACATTGGTCAATCCTCACCCTCTCTCCCCCACCTCAGGAACGGGGACTTTTGGCCGAGTCTTCCTGGTCAAGGACAAAAAGAGCAGGGCCTTCTATGCTCTGAAGCAGATGAAGATCCCCGACGTGATCCGACTGAAGCAGGAGCAACATGTCCACAATGAGAAGGAGGTGCTGACAGAGGTCAACCATCCATTCCTCATCCGACTGTGAGTGTGCTCCCCAGTCTTACCTATAAACATACTGGGGGGTGGCAGGGGTCATGGCTTACTGGGTGAATTTTCCAATGAAAAAGGTCAAAGTTCAGAGTCTGCTTTTGACTTCCGACACATTGATTCCAACAAAAAAATATGAATATCTGCTACTCTGTACCCTGTACTGTGTAGATAATCAAATTAATGCAATATAAGATAAGAAATTGTTGTGAAGTAGCTGCACTACAAAGTACGTTTTTTTTTTTTATTAAGTAGCAAATTCAAAATATACTCAAAGCCAAGTATAACAGTATGGATCATAGATATGCATGAGAAGTGGTGTATAGCTTTGGAGGACTAAACCTGACTTAAGTCTAAATAAATAAATAAATGCATAAATAAATGTATAAATAAATGCATAAATAAATACATAAATACATAAATAAATAAATGAATAAATACATGCTGAAATAAATGAACAAATAAATAAATGCATGAATAAATAAATATATGCATAAATAAATAAATAAATGTATAAATAAATACAGAAATAAATAAATGCATAAATAAATGAATACATAAATAAATGCTGAAATAAATATATAAATAAATAAAAGAATAAATAAAAGAATAAGTAAATAAATAAATTAGGGCTGTCAAACGATCAATTGTTTTAATCGCGATTAATCGCATTTTGTCCATAGTTAACTCGCGATTAATCGCAAATTAATCGCAATTTTTTTGGCACATTTTTTTCTGTTCTAAATGTACCTTAATGTATTTTTGTTTTTCATTTTCATTTTCATGTTCTTAATACTTTTAACAACATAAGAAAGGTCAAATATGCTTGCGCTTTCAGCGTTTATTCAACACTTCAAATCATGCAGGAAAATAAATCCAGGGTTGTCTGCTTTTGGCGAGGGGGGGCGACGGGCTCTCTGCATCTGCCGTCTGTTTGGCTTGCAAGTGGTGTCCACTGACACTGCACGTTTTTCTTCTTCGCCTTTTTCACACAGTGTGCTGCTTTCTGTCAGTCAGTATCACACTGATGATCGCCATGGCTCCGGTGCAGCAAAACAATAAAAAGTACGACTTGAAATTCAAACTTTCTGTCGTGATATATTCAGAGGAAAACTCGGGAGAAGCAGCTGCTAGACGTTTCTCTGCCTGCTGGAGGGAGGAAGAAGGCTAGCGAGGAGCCTGAGATAAACATGCGGGGATGAGTTATCAGCAAACGGGCATGCCACGAGAGAGTGTCCCGCAAAATGATCAGGGCGATGGAGAAACAAATGTCCGCCACCGTGAGTGACAGCAGAGATGAGGAGTTTGCAGCGAGTGCTGCTTTTCAGTCTGCCGTGTTTTTAACGAACCGCCAACCCTGCTTCTTCTTCTTCTGATTCCCTTTCTTCTTCTTCTGCCACCCTCTGTATCAAGACTACGGGTGCCGCCGACGGCCGTAATCATACAATGCGCGTTTTGCTTTTTTTTTTTTTTTTTTTTTAAATATACTGAGCGTTAATCGCGCGTTAAAAAAATTAACGGCGTTGAGAGGACGTTGCGTTAACGCGTTATTAACGCAGCCCTAAAATAAATAAATACATAATAAATAAATGCTTTATATTTATTTCTACATTTCAGTTCACCTACATTTATTTATTTCTGTATTTCTGTGTCCATATGTTAATGAGGTAGGAGGTCCTAACCTCAGTCAAGAGCATGATTGGTTCCAGGGGTGTGCGCGATTAGGGTCTACTACTTCTGCCTTACTAGCGGCGCTGATTCCTGTACAGGAATGTTGCTGGCTACCAGCAAGCCCGCTCAGCTAACTGTTAGCTGCAGTTGTTGACATTTGTTATTCATGTAGCTCTGGTTTGGTAATGAATTTGACTGCCGTTCATTTTAACTTGCGAGGGTCCCAGATGTGCTGGTGGTGTGGTTTGAGAATCCCGTCTGGAGAGGGGTCCTCGGCCATGTCCGCTTCAAGTCATTTATATGTGTATTCGTTTTGACATGGCTTGAACACTTCTATCCACACGGAGATGCCGGGGCTGCGACCTGCAAACCACTGTTAGACGAGCGCTACAGAGCACAAATCACCCCAAAATACATGTTGTCGATTTCATATCTTTGTCGTAAATGTCTGTACTCTCTAACAACTCATGGGTGGAACAGTATGAGGCATTTGTTCACGCCGAGCGGCTCGAGAGCGGCGTGGAGACCGCTATTAGCAGTTAGCTGTTACCAGTTAGCTGTAAGCTGTTGGCTGCTCGCTGTAGCGCTGAGAGTGCAGCGTCCAGGTTAACTTGTGACACCTGTTACCATCGAGAGTGAGATACATGTCTGGGTTTTCCTATGAACCATTGTCGCTACTGGTGTTTGTATCACAGGTTGATCTGGACGTCTCATGATTTGCTACAGCTGACTGACCTCACACTGAGTTCGGGCTGGATGTCAATATACTCTGCAGACTGTTTGACCAGCAGGCTGTATGACAGTGTACAGTTTTCACACAGACTTGGCTTCAGCTTAATAACGATGTATGCGGCTCGGAACGATGAGTTTAAGTAACCATTTGAACGCAGTGCAGAATGAAATACCCGGCTCCTCAAATACCCGATGGTAACCGGTGTCACAAGTTAACCTGGACGCTGCGCTTCAGCGAGCAGCTAACAGCTAACTGCTAACAGCTAGCTGCTAACATAACAGCTAACAGCGGTCTCCACGCCGCTCTCGAGCCGTTCGGCGTGAACAAATGCCTCAGCCTGTTCCACCCATGAGTTATTTGAGAGTACAGACATTCACGACAAAGATATGAGACCGACAACATGCACTTTTGGACGATTTGTGCTCTGTAGCGCTCGTCTATCAGTGGTCTTCCGGTTGCAGCCCTCCGTGTGGAATAGTAGTGTTCAAGCCACGTCAAAACGAATACACATATACATGACTTGGAGCGACGAGCAGAATGTTTTTCCTGGTTAGCGGACATGGCAGAGGACCCCTCTCCAGACGGGTTTCTTAAACCACACCACCAGCACATCTGGGACCCTCGCAAGTTAAAATGAACGCTAGTTAACCTGTCACACCGGTCAAGGCCATTAAGCTAACTGGAGCTGGTTTACAACGTTACAGAGAGCGAGGCTTGGGATCAGGAATCGTTTGATTTTGTCTGGGTCTCCGATTTAACCAATCATGCTCTTGACTGAGGTTAGGACCTCCTACCTCCTCATTAACATATGGACACAGAAATACAGAAATAAATAAATGTAGGTGAACAGAAATGTAGAAATAAATATAAAGCATTTATTCTTTTATTTATACTTTTATTTGTTTATTTATACATTTATTTCAGCATTTATGCATTTATTTATTTATTCCTGTATTTGTTTATTTATTTACGCATTTATTTATACATTTATTTATGCATTTATTTATTTATACTTAACTATATTTAGCTATGTTAGCACAACATCAAATTTGTATGGTTAATTAGCAGTGTTCATTTAATTATTTTCTTCATATTTCACATTATGCACATTTAATGCACAATTTGCACGTTATAAATCCGAGAACAGTAATGATTGTAAATCACGGTGAGACAGTAATCTAGAGCAGGGGTCGGCAACCTTTGGCACCCGTGCCACGGGTGGCACGCTGCGGCATAAACACTGGCACCTCAGTGTTCCTGTGTCCTGATTTCATGGGTTTGAGTGACAGCTCCTGCCGCAGCGCTGTAGCCGCGGTCCCACCCACATGATGTTGTCAACAATGGCAACGCCGGCTGCTCAAAAGACCCAAACTAGGGCATTCCAGTCCTCCTGGACACAAGAGTTTGGTTTTGTATTTTTGAAGGACCGTGCTGTGTGCACTTTAAACTGTTGTGTGCTCAACGTCAAGTGTTAAGCGTCATTTTGAGATGAAGCACAAGAAGACTTTCAAAGACTAAGCAGACAAAGCAGAGTCAATTAGATGTGCTGTGTCCAGGTATGATAAACAAGCTAGTTCCCTCAAAGTTTTTACCACTGCTAAAAATCACGGGACAGAAGCAAGCTATCGCATTGCGCATTGCATTGCAAATCATAGGAAGCCGTTTACAGATGGCGAATTTATTAAGGAGGCTGTTTTTTTTGGGGGGATTATTGTTATTATTATTATTATTATTATTAAGCTTGAGCAGATACAGGCTTTAAGACAAGGCACTGTGGTCTCAGTTTTGGTTTGGCCTCTCTTCCCAGAGCACTATATTTATGAAATGTTTGTGTTTTGAGATGCGCTCTATGGATGGAATAAAATTCCAGGTATATTGGAAATGTTTTTGTATTTTTTATCATAATTAAACTTTGCATTATTGTTGATGATGGCACACTAGATGAGAAGAACATTTCAAACTGGCACCCCATGTCACAAAGGTTGCCGACCCTTGATCAAGAGGGACAATCGAAAAGCACAGGACTGAAATTGAGGCTTGAGCCGCCAAAGCAGCAATCTCCAGGGCTGAAAAACGAAGTTAGTATGGAAGTGCCACAAACTGCTGCTCCTTTAAAGGTCACTTGAGGCTGGCTCTAAAAGTGAGTCAATTCTCATTGAGCTCCATGTTAAAGTGAAACTCTCGCCAAAATGCAACCTAGGCTTTTTTTGTGAATGTATATGAGTCAAACCTTCATGTAAAAGCATAATTACGACGAAAGAGGCACTTTTAAGATTTACCGTATTTTCAGTTTTTTTCAGTGCAAGGGGCACTTTTACGATTGCATCAAAATCGCTGTTTTTAAAACACTAAGAAGGCCGTAGGCAGAGCCCAGAGCCTATGAAGGAATAAACACCCACAGTCTATTAACAGCCTAGGGAACCACAGCTCCCATTCTGTTGGTGTCGACTACCCGCGCTCTGCTGCCCCAGCACACACAACAGTAACAGAAATAGCACCAGCTATCTCAGGCTGAAAGTACTTTGTATCGGAACCCAAATTATCAACACAATGCTGCAGACACTGAATGGATGGAACACCTGGATGGAAATAGGCTTGGGGGATGTTTTCTGCCAACTGAAGTCTAACACCAACTCTTTGGTCACACAAGTGTTGAACTATTCCAATTGCCTCCCTGCACTTGCTGATGCCGCCCAAAGCTGGAGAGTTGTTCGATACTTCTGGAAGCACTTAGTTGTATCTGAAGAGAAAGTGTGTATCACAGTGTATCCATCTTAGCAGCACTTTTGTGCACTGTCGCCTGTAGAGATTTGATGTGCGCACATCTATAAGCACAGGTTTTGATTTTGGTCACTGTACAGGCATGATGACCCAAACCAGGCAACCTCACTGTGACAGTAAGCTAGGCTAACAACATCTTTGCTATAGCTCCATATCAAACACATAGACTTCCTTAGATGTTGACCTTTTCATCTAAAGCAACTGTTTGTTTTTTTTATCTCATTAAATATTGACCATCATTGTCCACTGTCTCAACAGTTATTAATGATAATAATTAGGGCTGTAACGATACACTTATCAAAGCCGAAATCGCGACACTCAGATCCACGAACCTGTCTCGCACTGTGAGAAGGCAGAATCGCGACACAACTTCCGGTCCAGATTCAGCACTATGAGCTGTAACCACATAAACACCGCAGCGGTCGTTCGCCAATTCTCCGCCGTTGTTCGTTCACACAGAGCGGAACACCGCTGTAAAGACGAACCACTGTGCAATTCACACAGAAAGCCGGCGCTGCGGTTCCTAAAGAGATGTGACGGTACACGTCATGATGATGACGTGTGTGCGTTTGCAAGGGGTTACCCCGGTGTCTCCCCTGTCAATCAAAACCCGACTGAGGCTGTCTTCCGGGGTAAAGTTCACTGAAGTCTCGGTCCGGAGGGCTGACTGTCGCGGAGATTTTTTTTCATCATAAACATTCGGTGAGGTAAAGTTTTTTTGCCGGTGACAGACCCTGTTTATTGGGCAGAAATGTGACGAGGAGTCTCTAGGACGGGCGGGAGGAAGGACGCTTCTCCACGTACAGCTGTAGTATTTTTCCTTGTTGCCAAAGACAGTTACAGTTACTACGTTACCTTAGTTTGGTTCTGTAATGTTGCTTTGTGGGACATTTCTCTGTATTAAGTTGAGTGAGGGATCTGTGCAGTTAACAGACCATCAGATAGACACGCCCTCCACAATACTGCACCTCTGATATTATCAGACAAGTATCATATACATAAGTTATTGAAATGTTACATAAATAAAATGTTTAATTTCGAAAAAAAATATCGAGGTTTGTATCGAACCGTGGGTCAAAAATCGTGATACAAACCGAATCGTGAGTTTGGTGTATCGTTACAGCCCTAATAATAATATGAATCAAAGACCTATTCTGATAAAAATGTCCCTAAGAGTATATTTCCCCACTGATATGATTCCAATATAATGTGAAGAGCAGAGGAGAGAAATCAGCATGATTCTGTCCACAGATCAGTCATATTGGACTTAATTTTATGTAATAAAATACCGTGGCTGTTTCTCTAGAACATATGCTGTACTTGGGTGATAATTACTCCCTGGGCAACTTTCTTTAGCATTTCTTGTAAGAATAACAACTTCCAAAAGTTTCTCCCATTTAATATTTGTGGTAGTTTCAGTGTCATTTTCAATATAGCAAATGTAATTGTCTTGAGAATATAGCCAACATATTTCTCCTTTCATCAATGCAGTGGTTATTGAATAAATAGTCTTGTGTTGCCTCACGAAATTAGAGTAGTTTCTAAAGAGTGTTTAGCTGGGTCTGTACAGTGCAGTAAAGAACAGATGTTTTCAAAAAATGGCGGCAGGTGATTGCAGCAGCTCGGCTGTACTGCTGCCATACATCATACCATACAAACTGGGAGAACACCTGATCATCATCAAATTACACGCAAAATCTGGTAAAAGTAAGTAAAACGATCGGGTTATAAGTAAGTAAAACTTTATTTATATAGCACCTTTTTGACACAGAGATCCAAAGTGCTTTCCAAACAACAAATAGATAAGTAAAACAACACACAAAAACGCAAACAAAGAGAGCAAGAAGAGCAAAAAGGGGAAGATAAAGCAAAAGGGAGGGATAAATAAAAGAGGCACATGCGTTAAATCATTAAATCTGAGGAGTCATCACATCTAATTGTCTTGGCCCTGTGCCTGTTGGTTCTCACGGTAACGCAAATATGGGGAAACTGGTCTGCTGCTTGTGAACGCTCTTCTCTGCACGTCACCTCACAGGGAAACCTCGCTGTTACGCTTGATTCGTGGAGTCAGTACATCCTATACTCCAACTAGCTGGATGACGGGCGAGTATCTTCCAGGTGTAAGCAGCGTGAACAGCGTGGACAGAGAATGGCCCCTACCAGCAAAACAGGTGTACTATCTTTCTCTGTACTGTCCTGCTGCTATGTGGAGACGTCCATTTAAACCCCGGACCTGCGGACTCTCCGCAACCACATGTGGATATTTGGCAATCAGCTGTTTCCCATAGACCCACAGCAAGACTGGTGACCTACTTTTGTGACACTCACCTCGCAGGATCATGAGGTAAAAATTCTCTGACAAACTCTGTGTCTGAACATGACATCACCCAAACGCTGATAAAAGACCATGTACTAAGACAAATGCTTCACAGACTACCACCGTGCTCCTCAAACAACAGCAAATGAAACTTTTTCAGACTGTAAACCATGCAAGCATACTTTGGAACCCGAAAACAAAACCGAAAGGCATCTTTGGTGGACATTTAAATATAGCATCATGTAGCATCATATCGAAGACTGATCGAAGACTGAACAACTTGAACATTTATTAACAGAATCAAACCTCGATTGCTTGTGTCTCACAGAAACTTGGTTAACTCCTACAACTCCTTTATCTGTATTTAATGTCCCAGGCTGTATACAGACGAGACAGATGTAAAGGGAAAGGCGGGGGGTTTTGATTTATGTTAAAGAGAACATTCAAAGCAAACAAATTGATATTTATGAAAACTCTTTGGAGTGTGTCGGGGTCACTATTACTTTATCCTTTGAAATGTCATTTGTGTTTTTTTTTTCAGTGTATCGACCTCCTACTGTTAGAAATGTTTTCTTTGATGATTTATCAGAAATTCTTAAACAACATGAAGGTAAAGAAGTTATACTTCTGGGTGGCTTCAACTTAAATTGGCTTGACAAAGCACGCAGGAAAAAGCTCAAGGATATTGGCAAAAAATATCAGATGATACAGATTATCGATAAACCCACAAGAATAACAAAATCTTCTCAAACCCTACTGGATCTAATTTTTACAAACAAACCCGATAGATAACTAAAACATACAACTTGATTACTGGATCGTCAGATCATAATTTCACTCTAGCTGCTAGAAAACTAACTAGATCATGGTATAGAAATCAAATCTCACAGAAAAATAACCCAATATATCTTTTATTCCAAAGAAAGATCTGGTATTTATTGTAAATGAAATAAAACTTGGAATAACACTATTGAAAATACATCCTGTGAGCAAGCATGCAATGATCTAATGTCAACTTTTAAAGATATTTTGATGAAATATACAAAATAATGGCCAGGAAATCTAATGTAAAACAAAGTCTGCCCTGGTTTAATAGCAATCTCTGGGACTCTGGTGACAAACAAGAAGTTAGTAACTATCGACCTCATTGAAAAGGTTGTAGCAGAACAACTAATTGCCCACCTCGATTCCAGGGCTTTTTTACATCCTATGCAGTTTGGCTTTAGGGAGAAACATTCAACCGAAACGGCATGCTGCTACTTCCTTGAAGTAAATAAAACAAACCTAGATCGGGTGTGGGAGCAGTTTTTCTCGATTTGCGCAAGGCTTTTGACTGGGTTAATCATGACATACTATTAAACGAACTGGCAAATTATGACCTTTCCATAGACACACAAAATTGGATTAAATCTTACCTGAGTGGCCAACATCAGTGTGTGCCGGTGAACAATACTCTATCCCCACTTCAAGCATGCACCCTGGGAGTGCCACAAGGGTCAATTTTAGGGCTGCTGCTTTTCAGCATATATATTAACGACCTTACATCTGTGTGTAATGATTTTGATTTGCTTATGTATACTGATGATACTGTGTTATATACTCACAGGAAAAATGCAACTGAGGTTGCTATGAAATTAACTAAGGAAATGCAGAAGGTTGTTGAATGGCTAAACAGCTCCTGTCTGACTTTAAGCATTGAAAAGACTGTAACCATGTTCTTTACAAACAGGAGCAAACTCAGGGATTGTCCTGAAATCTTAGTAAATGGGCAAAAAATCAAAAATGTGGATGAATTCAAATATTTAGGGGTTACTCTTGATCAAACTCTTAGTTTTAAAAATCATGTTAAAAAGCTGAATAACACACTTAAATTTAACCTCATAAGCTACAGACACATACATATTTAAATGCAGTGATTCTCCCACATCTTTTCTATTGCATGACAGGTTGGTCTCAGGCATGTAAAACAGCCTTAAAACCACTTGAATCATTATATAAAAGAGCCCTTAATATTCACGACAAAAAAACACGTCAGTAACATCACTGTCATATACTCACCAAATATAGTATTTTAAATCTTGAAAATCTAATAATGCACACAAATGTTTGCCCACTGTTTAAAATCATTCATAATGCTACTGCTCCTCCTTTGAAAAGAATGGTTACACTCTGCTCGGAAAAAACCACAAGAGCTACCCGATCAGTTACCAGGGGAGTGTGCAGTATTCCTAAATGCAGGACTTCATTTAGTAAATCATCTTTTTCTTTTGTTGCCACAAACCAATGGAACACACTTCCAACAGAGCTGATTCCATGTGTGAATTTTAAAACATTTTCATGTCACACAAAATATTGGATGCTGTCACAGCAAACTTGTAGACGTACGTGTGTGTGTGCGAGCGCGTGTGTGTGTGTGTGTGTGTGTGCGTGCGTTTGTGTTTGATGGGGGGCATATTTATTTGTTGGTGGGAGGCGGGTAAATTGTTTTAAATCATTTTAATGAAGTGCGAATGTGTGTATTCATAACTTTTTTATTGAAATTTTGCACAACTGTGAATTTAGTAACTGTTTTTGATTTATTGTATGTTCCATCTACCTGCCCAGGGACTACGGGTGGAAAATAGCAACTTGCTAAAACCTGGTGCAATGCATCTCTCCATGTTGTATACAGGTTTAATGTTTTATTGTACACTGTCCCTGTTTAAATAAAATAAATAATAATAATAATAATAATAATAATAATAATAATAATAATAATACAAAAATGCATGGTGAGATGTTAAAGTCACCTCAACCTTGCACTAAACTACACAGTATATGTTAGGTTACACTTGCTTTTATTAGGTGGATAAGGAGTATAATGAGAGGCTTTTTGGGTTTGAGTTGTTATATTAATTAAACAGTTAAATTAAATTAAACAAATAGAATCCGGCTCACTATTTGCTGCTTTAGTTACGTTGTAGCTTTCAAAGCAGTAATAACTGCAGTTTAAAGCTCTGTTTCCTTCTTGCGTTGCTGCTCTGAAGTCTAACAGATAGAGGACAGAAACCTCACAGCTTTCTGATGCTATCATAGCTGTGATCAAAGCAAGAGAAAAATCTAAGTCTTGAATGTGTAGAAAGCTGTTAGTTGCGTTGGTGGTCTGGCCAACAGTTTCACTAGATTCTGTATGTTCATCTATTCATGACTGTAATGTTATCATCTTATTTCTTTATTTACAACTTGGCTTTGGAAATCTTCCAAATATAGAAAAGTTCTCTCCCCAGGGCACAGGCTCTGATGTGTAATTGATTGACAGCTAATTAATCAACTTGTTAGAATTGAGAGAATGGTGTCATGCCCCTGTCAGCTTGTATATTGTTGAACGGTGCAAGGGCTGTTACAGTAAAACATTCCATGAACATCAAACAACTCAGGCTTTTTTAACCACCACGGGTGTAATATCCTTCTAATTGTAAAACAATTAAATGTGTGTATATGATTAATGCATTTGACAAAAACAACATTTTCGATAAGGATTCCTTCTAGATATAGTATGTAAAATTAAAGTCTAAGAACACCTAGACCTTTGTAATAAATAAAGTTGAGTTGTTAGCTGACATATCCCAAACATTTACAACAGTCTTCAAACCCAGAGAAATCTGTAATTTTGTTTAAGTTAACTGTGTGTTTCATTTGGTTCCCTGTCACTATAACTTCCAACAGAAAGGCTGAGAGTGAGGAACCAAGTCAGCAAACTAAAGTTAACATAATGTGAATATAAGTTAAAAAAAATTGCCTAGTCTGTGAACGTTTCTGACCATGTCATGTAGATACAGTTTCATAAAAAGACAAGAACTCCAATGATCCCTCACTACTTACTTTTGTTTTGTTGGATTGAGAGAGCCCTGGTGGCAGAAATGACATGCTGTTTGTTTAAACATGGTCAATTTTTTTTTTTCTCACGATGGCAAGTTTTTCCTCACTTGAAACAAGGGTCTAAGGACAGAGGATGTCATTCACTTTAGTGCAGTTTGTAAAGCCCACGGAGGCAATGTGATTGTCATTTTTGGCTATATAAATTAAATTGATTTGATTTGATTTGATTTGATTTGATTTTAAGCATTTTGACCAATATATGTTGGGAGTGACACATTTTACAGTGTAAGAATGCACTTCAGTACTCAGTGCTCTGTGGTGGACAAACTGTGAAACGGAGACGGTTTCCAATTGACCTCAAACATATCTTGGAGATTTATGTACTAGAATTTATCTGCATTGCGCTAATATTAGCTGGCCTTTTTATCAGTTGGTTACTTATCTATTTTAAATAAGGATTCAAGTAAACAAAAAGCACAATAAAAAAGACTTAACTTTGTATTTTGAAGAATTGTCTGATGATTGTTGATTGACAACATAACGTGCATCCCCACTCAACTTCTGTAACACAGGGGGCCTGGGTGCAGAGAAACTGGGCCCCAGGGGTGACTGCGGCCTATCATAACTGTCCCTTTGCGTCAAAATGTACTCATCCGCAAGCACGGCAGCTTCAGAAACATTCAATGCCTTACGGTCATTGATGTGTGTCACAATCCGTTCAGGCAGGCAATTTTTTAAGTCTTTCACGAGCATCAAATAACGCAATTTATCAAAATCGGAAACCTGCAGAGAATGACACCAGTGATCAAGCAAAACTTATTTCTCATGGCCAAATTCCACATATGTCTGATCATCCGACTTTTTAAAACATCGGAACCCTTGACGATATGCCTCGGGCACCAACTCATATGCCCTCAGCACTGCCCTCGTCCTGGCCACAGTGTTACGTGTGGCCAGGTCAGTGCCCTGCGTGTGTGTGTGTGTGTGTGTGTCTCTCTCTCTCTCTCTCTCTCTCTCTCTCTCTCTCTCTCTCTCTCTCTCTCTCTCTCTCTCTCTCTCTCTCTCTCTCTCTCTCTCTCTCTCTCAAATTCAAATTCAAATGGCTTTATTTGCATGATGTAACATTGTACATATTGCCAAAACAAGCATTACAAGTTATAATAATAACAATAAATAAAAACAGTATTTACAATAAAGGAAAACAGTATTTACAATGAATTCATAGGTAATCGCTAAAAAATAAAAATAAAAATAAAAAATGAATAATTACAGTAAATCAATCAATTTGTCTCAACTAAAAATATCATTTAAGGCTACAGTATAACCAACAATAAATGTGTGTGTCAGCTGATACTCTGTGTGTGTCCCTCGCTGTCTCTCAGTGTGTGGCAGGCAGAAACACAGACTGCTGCTAATTTGCTACTCTTTGATTCTTCCCCTAGTAGGATAGGCAGTTTTTCCTCATCGGATAGTTTAGAGAAAGAACCTTTTGTTAGCATTTCAAATTTAGGGAAATATATTTCTCTAATATACTTAAATTTTTCACATTTGGTGAGGAAGTGTAATTCTGTCTCAGGTTCATTTAGACTGCAGTGACAGCACAGCCTCTGCTCTGCAGGGAGCCAGGTTTTCCGGTGCCTCCCTGTTTCAATAGCAAGGCTGTGTTCACTCAGTCTGTACTTTGTCAAGGTTCATTTTAGCTGAAGTTCGGTCACCGTGCTCAGATAAACTGCTGTGGTGTAGGGTCGATTTAGAGCCAGATAGCATTGCATTTTGCTCTGTGCTTTTGTTTGTGTTTGCCAATAGGTGATGTAGTTTTGTTTTAATTGTTTAGTGATTTGGTTGGGTGTGATTGGTGAGGTGGTGTGTTCCTGGGCTGTGTTAGAAGGGCAGGTTTGTGAT
Source organism: Diplodus puntazzo (assembly GCA_963678695.2). Taxonomy (NCBI): domain Eukaryota; kingdom Metazoa; phylum Chordata; class Actinopteri; order Spariformes; family Sparidae; genus Diplodus; species Diplodus puntazzo. The sequence goes on from OZ023178.1 coordinate 16,705,759, forward strand.
CTCAGCCTCCGAACCAGTTGGGTAAGGGGGTTCCTACTGCTCATGTCTTGGCATTGCAGGGCTTGATAATGATACGAGAGGGGGTCACTTAGTTTTAGATGTGTCCAAAAGTTAATTGCTCTTTTTTGTATTTTTATAATTAGTGGGTATTTGCCTAATTCTGCCCTGCATGCATTGTTTGTGGCTTTCCTCTTGACATGTAGATGAATTTTACACAACTCTGCATGCAGGGTCTCAATGGGGTGTTTATCCCACTGAGTAAATTCATGTTTTGTAAGTGGACCCCACACCTCACTGCCATAGAGTGCGATTGGTTCAATAACGCATTCAATTAATTTTAGCCAAATTCGTGTTGGTATTTCAGTTTGTATATGTTTCTTTATGGCGTAGAAAGCCCGGCGTGCTTTATCTCTCAGCTCATGAACTGCATCATTAAAATGTCCAGTTGAATTTAGTTTTATTCGTAAATAGGTGTAGTTTGTGCAGTATTCTACTTGTTGTGTGCCAATTGTAAACTTAGGTTGAATGTCCTGAGATCTTGATCTTTTTTGGAAGATCATTATTTTGGTCTTTTTGGGGTTTACTGTCAGGGCCCAGGTCTGACAGTAATGCTCTAGTAGATCTAGGCTCTGCTGTAGACCCTGTGCTGTCGGGGACAGCAGAACCAGGTCATCTGCAAAGAGGAGGCATTTCACCTCCTTAGTGTGGAGACTTACACCAGGTACAGATGACTTTTCTAGGGTAGTTGCCAATTCATTTATGTAGATATTGAAAAGTCCAGGGCTGAGGTTACAGCCCTGGCGGACGCCTCGTCCTTGGGTAAAGTATTCTGTCCTCATTTTACCTATTTTTACGCTGCACATATTGCCGGAATAAATTGATTTGATAATATCATATGTTTTACCCCTATACCACTCTCAATTATTTTGTAAAATAATCCATCATGCCAAATAGAGTCAAAAGCTTTTTGGAAGTCAATAAAACAGGCATACATTTTGGTTTTCTTTTGGTTTATATGTTTGTCAATTAGGGTATGTAGGGTGTAAATATGATCACTTGTGCGTTGTTTTGGTATGAATCCAATTTGGCTTTTGCTCAAGACATTGTGTTTGGTAAGGAAGTTCATAAGTTTGGTGTTCATAATGTTACAGAAAACCTTCCCCAGATTACTGTTCACACAGATGCCTCAGTAATTATTAGGGTCAAATTTGTCTCCGTTTATATTATTATAGCTATTTCTAGTTTAGTCAGCTTCTCTCGTATGTAAGATTGCTCTGTTTGCATTAATTTGAATAGAGTGATACAGTGTTTTAAAATTAGTGGTCCATATGTCACTGTTTTGTATCGCCAATTCCTGATGTTGAGGTTTGTTTAGGCTTTTCCAGTGTTGCCAAAAGTTGTGTCGATAGCCTCTTCAATTATTGTCAGTTGCTGTCTGTTATATTGTTGTTTTTTGAGTCTGAGTGTACGTTTGTAGAGTTTTAGGGTCTCACAGTAAAGGATGCGTAGATCAGCATTGTGGGGGTCTCTGTGTTTTTGGTTTGATAGCGTTCTAAGGTTTTTTCTAATCATTTTACAATCTGTATCAAACCAGTTTTTATTTGTTATGGTTTTAGGTTTGTTTTTGGTCAATTTTAGTTGTGCTTCAAAAATCCAAGTGTTTGAATTTTTGTGGTGTCAATTGCTCTCTGGTATTGTTCTGTGCTGTTTTGGTCCCATCTGTATGAATTTGTGATGTTGTACAGCTTACTGGGTTGTGTGTGTACCAATTTAATGTCTGATCTTTTAATAAACAGGGTAATTTGGCTGTGATCAGACAGGGGGGTTAGCGGTTTAACAGTGAATGAGCTGAGAGAGGAAGGTTCAAGGTCTGTGATCATATAGTGCACAGTACTATGGCCAAGAGGTGAGCAGTAGGTGAATCTACCCAGGCTGTCCCCCCGCACCATACCATTGACAAAGTACAGACCGAGGCTCTGGCAGAGCTGCACCAGCTCTCTTCCATTCTTGTTGATGACCTGGTCACTATTGTTCCTGCGGGGCAGAGTGAAAGTGTGATATATTTCCATTTGTGATGTATTTGTCCACTTGTGGATCTGTGAGGTCATTAAGTGTTCCTTTGCGTGCATTTGTGTCCCCGCAGATGAGCACATTTCCCTGGGCCTGGAAATGGCTTATCTCTGTCTCTAGGGTGAGGAAGGTGTCTTCTGAGAAGTAGGGTGATTCGGAGGGAGGGATATATATTGCACAAATAAATAATTCCTTCTCTGTTAATGAGAGCTCTTTCTTTGGTTTTAACCAAATGTAATTTTTTCCCATTTTTAGGGTATCAATATGAATATGCAGATCAGATTTATACCAAATGATTAATGCTTCAGATTCCCTACCTTTATTAGTGTTGCCGTGTTTTTTGAGATGGCACTATCATGTCTCTATAATTGTTGGGACAGTGGGTAACAGTATCGGCTTTACACCATGTTTCCTGTAGAATGATGATATCAATATCTATAAGATTTGCCAAAAATTCTGGTGCCAAACTCTTCAGCCCGAAGGTGGAAGATTTTAGGCCCTGTATATTCTACATGCATATTGAAAGGGATTTCATTGTATAAGACTCTCTCTCTCTCTCTCTCTCTCTCTCTCTCTCTCTCTCTCTCTCTCTCTCTCTCTCTCTCTCTCTCTCTCTCTCTCTCTCATACAGGTGTGTTGCATGAGGAGGGAGGCTGCGCTGGCCTCAGTCTTTTGCAGTTTTTCCCCTTTTGTTTCTGATTTGAGTTTGAGTTTAAGTTCCCTGGTCTGTTAGAGCGCCAGGGCTTTGTTGTTTTAATTTGGGTTTGAGTTCCTGGTAGTTTTGTTTTCGTATCTCTTTGTTTTTCTCTTAATAGGTTTGTTTTTGGTTAGGCAGCTTTAGTCTGGAGGATTCTCCGGATGCAACGGTCATGGCTGGTCTGTGGTCTCTTCCCTCTTTCTTTTCAGTTTGGCCAGGAACTCCTGCCCTTTTCTTTTGTTAAATAAACATATTAAAATTGACTGTGCTGAGTCAGCGTCCTTCATATGTTACTGGCATCTTTTTGTTCGAGTCTTTGTTTCTGTTTACTTTGGGCCGTAACATATTCTGAGGCTCGTCCGTTCCATTTTGGGTCTTCTTTTGAGGAGTCCAACCGAGTTCCGTTTTTTTTTTTTTTTTTGTACAGGTTGTGCAAGCCGTACCTGGGTGACTTTGTGGTGTGCCTTTGTTGTCACTGACAACTGGCTTGTTCTTGGTTTTGTGTCTTGCTGTGTCGTGGTAACGTTTGTGTCGGCACTATCGTTCATAGTACTGTTTGGTTTGCGGTGCGTTTACAACCTGTGTTTTGGTGTGTTTGTCAAACTGCGCACTCGTGCACCGAGTTTTTTTTTTTTTAGTGCTGTTTTTTTTTCCTGTTTGGCCGGTGTGTGTGTGTTTTTTTTCCTCGCATCATTATGGAATTTAATGCCGAGAGGTTTGTTGCTCATCCGACACTAGAGGAGTTTAACTCTTGTACTAAAGAGCATTTAATTTCTCTGGCCAGTTTCCTTGAAATCCCTGTGACTAAGCAGATGAAGAAGAATTGAAGCTGAAATCTCATCTGTATTGTCTAAAAAGGGTCTTCTGCTGAGTGAAGCGACTGTGTAGGGTGCAGGTTCAGATGTGGGTGAAGCTGTCCGTCTCAAGGAGTTGGAGATTGAGATGCGCCGTTTAGATTTGAGAGAGAAGGAGTTGAGTAATGAGATGGAGGTGCGGAAGATGGAGGAAGAAACAAAAAGGCAGGTTCGACTGAAAGAGCTGGAGCTGCGGCAGTACTCCCCATCTCCATTTCACTCCTCCTCCAGTGGTTTTGACATCGGCAAATGCATCCGTTTTATTCCATCTTTTAATGATAAAGATGTTGATAAACATTTCACTTTGTTTGAACGTGTCGCTAATACCTTGCAGTGGCCCAAGCAGGTGTGGCCTCTACTTTTGCAATGCGTGTTCACAGGTAAAGCTCAGGATGCCTATGCATCTTTGTCATCAGAGCTGAGCCTGGATTATGAGCACGTTAAAAAGGCAGTGCTGAGGGCATATGAGTTAGTGCCCAAGGCATATCGTCAGAGGTTCCAACGTTTTAAAAAGTGGGATGACCAGACATATGTGGAATTTGGCCATGAGAAAGAAGTTTTGTTTGATCGCTGGTGTCGTTCTTCTTCACGTTTCCGATTTTGATAAATTGCGTGATTTGATGCTTGTGAAAGACTTAAAAAATTGCCTGCATCAATGACCGTAAGGCACTGAATGTTTCTGCTGTGTTTGCGGATGAGTACGTTTTGACGCATAGGGACAGTTATGATAGGCCGCAGTCACCCCTGGGGCCCAGTTTCTCTGCACCCAGGCCCCCTGTGTTACAGAAGTTGAGTGGGGATGGGGGCGTGATGTCTGGGGGAAGAGAGGGTGTGGGGGTTAAGGAGAGTGTTGTTCACCTATTGCTGTTTTTGGTGTGTATGTGTGTGTGTCTGTTACCACAGTTGGTGTATTTTGCGTTTTGTGTTCTCTCCTCATGGTGGTGGCCATTTTGTTAGTGGGAGTGGCACCCACTAACAAAATCTCCTTCTCTCTCACTGACTCCTTCTCTGACTGACTTGATTTTGGTCCTGTGCAGAAGTTTTTTATGTAGACTGTGTGGTTCAACAGGAAAGGGGGTGATTGAACATAGGTAGCCAAATACACTATTACATTTCTCTAGGGGAGGAATGTTCAATTTTTAAGGGGGGAGGTGTTATGACCCTAGAGTTCATGAATGTTTGTCTGTTTTTAATATCCCTCTTTTTACCTTAGTGAGAGTATGTGTGCGCATATGATTGGTTGCAGGTTGCCCCGGGGAGCTGATTGGCTGCTGCCTTGGAACCACAAGTTTAAGGCCGGCTCCGCCCAGTTCCTAGGGGCTCTCCTCTTCTGCTGTCCAAGAGTGCCAGCATTGTGTGACTGTGGACAAAATATGTTGGTTAATAAAACTATTTAAAAACACTTGGCTGCTGGTGGTGCTTGGGGAAGAGGGGAGTCTCATTTTCATGTTGCGCCAGGGCCTAGGCCCTGGTCGTAACAGTGCACAAGGTTATAAGAGCATTACTGTATTATTTAGAAATAAACCTGATTGTAGATTGAGGTTATCTATAGCTTGAGAATGCAGGAAAAGCAAAAGGAAGTGTGAAGATAAAATAGCATTCTAAGAAAGAGTCCGTAATTGTCTCTGTGGCGAGCAGCCAGCACTTATGGAAAACACTGGAGCCTTCTCCATCTTCATCAGTGACAGTGCTTTCTTGTTTTTATTCCTCTGAAGTGCCCTTCCAGCTGAAATAGTTGTTGCACACTGCTCCAAACCACACTGGGGAATAAAAGAGCCAGAGACTGATACAGCTTCTCATTTTATCTGATTTCCTCAACTCGTCAGACAGTACTTCAACACTTTTACCCTCAGATGGACACATTAGACAGCTGCGGACTGAAAAGCAACACGGTGTTCTGTTTTCCTAAAAAGACTATAATAGAACCATCTCCATGTTTTTTTTACCCTGTATCCTATTATTTCTCAGGTTTTGGACCTACCATGATGAGCGCTTCCTTTACATGCTGATGGACTACGTGCCAGGCGGTGAGCTGTTTAGCTACCTACGCAGCCGTGGGCGCTTCAGCAACAACACTGGCCTCTTCTATACCTCTGAGATTGTATGCGCCATCGAGTACCTCCACTCCAAAGAAATCGTCTACCGCGACCTGAAGCCTGAGAACATCCTGCTGGACAGTGAAGGACACATTCGCCTGACTGACTTCGGCTTCGCCAAGAAGCTCTCTGACAGGTGATAGAAATAATACAGCGTTGATTTTGATAACTGCAAATACATAGTGATATATAAGGAAATTAAACTAATCTGAAACTAATCAAATTGACAGTGAATAAAATATAAATAGGTCCTTTTAGGCTAATAACAACTTGTTCATAATATAAACTTGGTACCAGGCAATTGCAGTTGGGTAATGAAATTAGTACTTAAAAGGGTACCTACCGAATAACATTGGTAATTCCCCTGACAGAGTCACATTCAAGTTAATCAGTGGTACTAGGAACTTGTGATTAGTATTTTTCACTCAATTCTGACAATTTAGAGACTAATATCTAAGTGCTTAATTTTTCAAAGAGGTAATAAACACATTCAAAATGATTTTCAGTTGCAGGCCTTAATCTGAGTCTTATAGGGCATAAGCCTTAAAAATAGTTTCAGGAATATCAGACTCATGATTTTATATGATTTGAGGAGCTGTAACGATGCTGATTAGTTGATTAGTCACCAAAAGAAAAATAATATTTTAATATTTTGATAATTGATGAATTGTGCAAGTCCGTTTTCAAGTAAAATGTCAACAATTGCTGGTTCCAGATTCTTAAATGTAAGAAATGTTTGGAAGTTTTACAGACTAAACAGTAAATTGATTGATTGATTGATCATGAAACTAATCTGCAGATTAATTGATTATGAAAATAAATATAAATATTATTCATAATATAAGTTTGAGGAACAAGACCTGCATTTAATCTGCATTGTCTCCTATGTATAACCTTGTGCTACTGCAGCGTTTGCATTTCTTTGACAGTTTGGTTTGAACTTGTCACAATTTTGTCCTCATCAAGCTGCAGTCCTGACCAGTGACTCTAATCTGACCACTTTTTCCAGTAACGAGTAATCTAACGCGTTAATATTTACAAAGCAGTAATCGGATTAAAGTTACTTATTCAAGTCACTGTGCGTTACTATTATTTTCGTCATTTTCCTCACTAAAATATATATATTTTTGCTTTCTTCTTGCGTCTCCGGGAGTGATGTCACGTACGCGACAAATCACGTTTTTTCAGCACGAGGACAACTCACGTGTTAGACCACGCAGCGACACAAACACAAACAATGGAGGGAGGAGAAAAATGCACGTTTTGTTGCTGGAATACAGTCATTTTGAGTTTGTGTCAGCTAATGATGAGGATATTAAGGTTCGTTGTACACTCTGTGCTGGCGACAAAGTACTATCACGCTTCAAAAACACTACGTCAAATTTAAAGTCGCAGCACAGTTAAGTTAACAGAGCAAGTCCCACCTGGTGGTGTTAAGCAGAGGGCTGCGAGCAAAGCCACGGCCTCGACGTCTGCAAGCAGCAAAAGCTGAACTTCTGTGCACAACAGGTAAGCGGGGGAGAGTTGAAGAAGTTGGTCGCGCAATATGTTGTAGAGGAAATGCTGCGCTTAAACACAGTTGAGTCGCCCTCATGTCGTACCATAATAAACACGATTCCACCAGGAGCGTTGCTAGGCCTGCAGTTTACAGGGGCACAGCACCTACCTTCTACCTGGAGAAGGACAGAAATCTGAAGGCCACGCTGAATGTTTATGGGGGGGGGGGGGTGGTCGTTACCTGCTGAATGTAACTATTAAAGTAACTTGTAATCTAACTTGGTTAATTTTAAAAACAAGTAATCAGTAGAGTAACTAAGTTACTTTTTAAAGGAGTAGTCAGTAATCAGTAGTTGGATTACTTTTTAAAGGTAACACTGGTCCTGACATTTACGTTGGTGTGACTCTAGCGTTTATTCAGACATTAGAACAACAAGGAAAATGGCCTGCACAGTTAATTAAAAAAGCATATGTACAAATGGGTGACTGGTGTTTCATTTAGAGGTGTGGATCTTAACCAGCCTGCATTTAGCCAGACGCTTTCCATTCATACACTGATGGCGGTGGCTTCCATGCAAGGTGCCGACCGGCACACCAGGAGCAGTTTGGGGTTCAGTATCTTGCCAAAGGACACTTCGACATGCGGACCAGGGGAATCGAATAGCGACCTTCCGCTAACAAGATGCAACCTCTACCCCTTAGCCACAGCTGCCCCTTTCTTTGGGTTTTTGTACAATTGGCTTCTCTCTCATATCTTCATGGAGTGTGCGTGGCTGCTCTGAATGACAGTTGGGGATGCTCAGTTCACAATGTTTGATGTTTGTTTGATTGATTGTTAGCAAGAAGTGAATGATAAAGCAGCTGTCAGCCCACACTGTACAACTGAGCTCATACTGTACATTCTCTCACAGGCTGCGCCGAGCAAGCTACACTTAGATTTATCTTCTATTTTTACAATGTATATTTGGTGGAAAATCCTGATTTAACTTGGAAGAAACACATCTAGGACTTGGTGTAGTCTGGAGGTCATACTGTTCCTTAGAATTCATTCTCAGGGCACAGTCACACATTGTATTGATTTCTGACTGGTTGCATCAGTTTCAGTTTAGGAGACTGAAAATTTTTCCTTTCTTTAAAGACTTGAGCCTGTTGTTTCATTTACAGGAAATTAGTTGTTGAACAGTTTAGAAATGCTCCTAACATAGAACATTTTACATCAGATGGTCATAACAAGGGCCGAGTGATGAGTCGATATCAGTATTGTGATATTAAAAGCGCAATATGCAAGATAGTCGATTGTTGAATCTCATTCCCAGGTCGTGGAAGACTGATGGTTTGGGTTGGTGGTTGGCCTGACCTTTGACAACCTCGGAATGATACTCAACAATCAATCATATTCCTCCATAACAGCTTTTTGCTCCGTTTTTAATGAAAATGTTTTTTTCTGATTTGGTTATTCAGTACTGGTTCTCAACCGCTGGTTAAGGCCCTTCTTATTAGCCACGAGCTGAATGGTAGGGCTCTTGAGATGTCAAACAGGTTTAGAAAAACTTTTTGAAAATATTTTAATAGTGATCTAATTTTTTACTTTTATAATAATAGGTTGATAAAAAGATTTAAAAAAAAAATAGAATAAAATTGCTGCTTATTGTAATCCTGACATGTTTCATTTTACTTGCTTTGGATAATTGTATTAGTCCTGTTTGTTGTTTACGTTTGATTTTGTAGTTGTGTGTTTTTATGAATTAGTATGACATTGCTAATGTTTGTGTTATCTACCGTGTCTAATATATGTCTTCATGTACAGTTTTTACACGTCAGTACTGTGTTCAGCAACCAGACATTTATTAAACGCATATCTTACCGGTATAAAATTTGAAACATTTTCAAAATGTTCAGCTGCTGATCGTAGTCTAGTTTACCTCTACCCACAGATCTGGATGCAAACTCAAAATCCCTGATATCTGTTTGCAGATACTATAAAAGATGTGTTGGGGTGTTTTTCGCATCTTCATTATCTCAGCTGCACATTGGCAGCAGTAGTTGCAGGTTTCCATCCCCATTTGTTACCGTATTGCCAGATCAGGATTTTAATTATGATCGCATTCAAATTGATCATAGATGCCAGCCACCTAAATATGCCTGATTCATTAAGATCCATGCATTATTCCCTGAGAAATGTGGAATAACATTTTGCAGTGTTCAAGAAAGTGAGAAAGGATTCCTGGATTAGTCTCGTTATTTGTATCTACACCAGAAGTTAATGGGGACTTATTCTGGGCCCATTCTCTTTCCAAGTTTTGTGGAAATCTATGTGGTAGTTTTTGTGTAATCCTACTGAAAACCCAAGCAAAACGACCATGACCTCCATGGCGAAGGTAATTCAAAGTTCAGTGACTAATGTAGTATAATTTAATTTATAAGAAGTTGCTTGAAATCAGCCAATCAAATAAATGCAAATGTGTATTTGTGGTTAATTACTTTTAACATGAATGAAGTTTTCCCTGTGATCTTTCTAGAGTTGTCTTCTGTTTTCGAAGTAACATGAACTGCTGTGCAGTGTCTTGGCATTTGAAGCGCTTTTAAATACATTTATCTGTTATTCCAACTGGACTTCTCAGGCTGAATATCATTGTCTCACTGTCCATCCAAAGAAGCCCTCACTTGTCAGAGTGAATCCCTGCCCACAACAAGTCTAAAAGGAAGTGCTTCTTGGATTGTCTAATAGTGCCTGAAACCCCTTCCTGATTGTGGGGATTGGGAATCTTACAGCACCAGCAGTCGGTTATTTGTGCCGATGTGAGAAAATAGTGAGGGTTTAAACTTCTCCTCAAAACCTATTTATATGATTCATCCCGTCAAGACTACAAAGACACACATAAGACACTGAGCTGAGCTGACACTCAGCGCATATGAATCCTTAATCCTTCTTTCTTTTTGTCATACATACATATATTAAACATAACATCATATTTTCTAGTTTGGCCCATTCCCTCATTACATGATTAAATTGTTACTTGATGCTGACTGTGGGGTATAAATATAAAGGGAATGAGGAAATGGCAGCCTGCTCATGTCCTTTGTGTGTTCAGTGTCTGAAAAGCTCATATTTTCTTCTGGGAATTTGAGGGTATCCTCACAACTCCAAGAAACCCCAGGCAGTGCCACAGAAGGACAAACTTCCCCCAACTGATGTCATTTAAAGTGAATTAGATATCCAGTGAGCAAGACAACCTCAGCAGAATTGAAAAGATGCACTGTAGAGGAGAAGAGATGGCTTTATATCTGCACTGCAGCCTCACTTACTGCAGTGTTTCTCCCAAGCGTTTCACCCAGCGCTGTGTTGACCCCCGCTGATATGTAAACATAATGGAGCAAGATTACATTTTCCCCCAGACTGGGAGAGCAAAACAGATGGGGAGTAGATACCTCTCTGATGTGCAAGTGACTCATTTATATAAATGGAGGGCAGCAGAATAGCCTGGGATAGGCAGACAACATTGCCACAAGCTCTCTTGTACTTTTCCCTGTTCAGGATATCATGGAGCATCATTACAGCCCAGTGCTCCATATGCTGCCACAGTGTCCCCTGCTGGCAGACAAGCTCATCAACACATTTCAACCGGAGGCTCTTTATGATGACACATGCCGCCCTGAAGATCAACAGCACGTGTGTCTTTTTTCCATCGCGAACACGCCTCCTCCATGCCCATGCTTTACTCACCCATCGTCAGCAGCCTCCCCATCCTCCATCAGGACCAACATCATTTCCATACAAATTACCGTTGCCGTGGCAACTGGCCAAAAGAGGTCATTACCCAGGTGATGTCGGTGACAGACGATGAAAGGCTGGCGACGGGCCAAGTGCTCTTCAACAGAGGACAAGTGGATTTCACAGAGAACACTGTGCATGTTTGTTACACATGCACAAAGTGTCAGTCAGCTGCTCTGTCAGCCAGAGGCAAATAATCTGCTTTAGACTTCCTGTTATTGTTCACGCTCGACAGGCATCCTTCACTTATCGTCCTGTATTGGAATTTGGACTCTCGCCCTCATTACACTTTCATCCTGTGGTCACCTTGCCAATACAGACTGACACCTCCAGATCTATTACTGCTGTATCCACACAGAGCTCCCATATCCTCATAGTACTATAGAATATGACACAGCTTGATCAGGTGGCATGGAAGGCTCAGTTTACCTACAGGGGTTGTCTTCCAGGTGCAGTGTGTAATGTACAGATACAGAGCAAGCAGAGGCTATCATTTATCATGTGTCAGCGAGTAGTGGCTCAAAACGCTCACAACGTGACCGTATATATGTTCATAGGAAGAAGGAAGGTTCTGAACATTACACATTACTGTGAGCAGCCTAGTTTTTACAATGTTGATACAATCTTTGAATTGCTCATATTTCCAAATGATTTAAAGATAATTGCACATATTTCTGGCGGTGCTTTTCCTATTTCAGAATTGTCCGAAATACGAGGCTTTACACAGACAAAGACATATGCAAAATACTCACCTGTGTATATGGCACAACGAAACTATTTACATTGGCAGCAAAGCAAATTTGCTATGCTACAACATGTGGATTTGCGCATTAAAGGTGCAATATGTAAGAATTTGCCACCACTTGAATATGTGCTTAAACAAATTGGAGAGCAGAATATTGCCTCAATGACTGTTAACTGCTGTAAGATGTAGCTGCTTTTTTAATAGTTAGCTCAGTTAGCCGCACATCTACTGGTCTGGACTGGGCATTCGGAGTGTTATTACAAGAAAGGACAAGCTGGGGCTAGCCAGTTTGCATGCTAACCTCTAGATATCCCTTCAGTGCAAGATATAGATATATTTGAAATAATGTCAAGGCTCACTTTCCCACATTCAGTTGATACCTTGTTTTTTTTCTTCTTTTTTTATCTTAAATGTCTTACATATTGCACCTTTGTAGTGCTCCTTTTAAAATGAGATGTTCCTTAGACCCAGCACGACAGACAGAAAAACAGCGCCAGCTTGCAGAGCTTCAAAAGGGCTACAATACTGCAGCACTGATTGATTGATGATAAATAGAGAGGTCGCATTCACTTGGTTAAGCTGCCTGTGTCGGAGCTCTGGTCCAGGCCGGGGGGGTGCGGTCCATTAACATGTATTAAGTGTGTTTAAACTATAGTGTTACCACAACACTGTAACTTTGTGTGATAAGTACAGTAGTATTTAAGGTAATTGGGTGTGAGGAGGCAGGTCTAAATGGGCAGTGCAGCAGTGTGTGTGAACTTGCTGTTGGAGAGAAGAGAGAGTTGGAAAGCACAAACTACTATCAGTACCCATACTGCGGTAGCCGGTCGAGGCAGCAGTAGACCAGCAAACACTCATGTTCTGCAAGGTAAAGTGACCGTTTTTGGTGAATTTGTAGAGAGCAGAGATGGATGTAACTGCTTCAATTCCTCGTCAGTAAATCTCACATACATCAGTCTTGTGCCTTTTGTGCCCTTTGTTGTATAATACAACATGATGACAAACATAAACAATCAACAGGTCTACCATTGTCATGATGTCACAGTAAGATTGGTTGATGCCTTCAATCACAGCGAGAAAAATCAACCTTGCCTTGGAAATTTAATTCAATTTCACCATGTAATATTTGCTTTCTATTTGAATGACACTGTTTTAATCGCATACACAAAACCATGAATGCAAAATCATTACTCCTTTTTATGTAATTTTATGTGTAACAATGGGAAACATTGTACTGTTCCAGCTTGTGGAATTATATGATGATAATAATATTATATTAATACTAATTATATAATGCTTTTAATGAAGTGGCATGAGCATATATACATAAGTAATATCTGTAATTTATGGTTAATTCATTAATCATGTCAGTTTTTAACATTCCTAGACCCAAAGATATTCAGTTTATGATATATAACAGAGCAAAGAGTTTCGTCACATCAGAGAAGTAGCAAAAAATAATTTTTGATATGTGCTTGGTAAATAACTTCACTCAGCCTTAATAATTAGGGTACACACTAACAGCTAACAGGGCATCGGGATGAATTACCTTAATGATGAACTGGTTCTTGAAATACTCGCTGATAATGCTCATTTGACCTATGGATTAACTGACAAATCATTTGAGCATAACCTCAAACATATGGCTCATAAATAATAAATCAAATCAAATCAAATCAATTTTATTTATATAGCCCAAAATCACAATCACATTGCCTCAGTGGGCTTTACAATCTGTACAGTGAAATAATAGATGAATAGAATCCTCTTTGAAATGGAGTAAGCACATTACAACGTTTAACCCTTTGTGCCTCTATGTGCAATCAGGACCTGGACTCTGTGTGGCACTCCTGAGTACCTGGCTCCTGAAGTCATCCAAAGCAAAGGTCACGGCCGAGCCGTGGACTGGTGGGCTCTGGGCATCCTCGTCTTTGAGATGCTGGCTGGGTAAGTGCTGAAGTCTCCAGTATATACCACTCCCCATACATTTTAAACACCAGGGGGTGCTCTCCTCCATCAGAGATCAGAGCAACTGAGGTTAAGCAGTGCTGAAGATCACCTCTCTTATAGAGTAACTAGATTACAGGCTATTTTAAGTTAAGCCATTTTATCTTGAATTATGTGGTGTTTTGGAGAGAGAGGTGGTTGGAGTCTCTGAGAGATCAGAGGAATGTCTGCAGAAATAATTTCTCATGTTCTGACTTCACACACAAACACACAATGTACACACACAGGTGAAAATCTACCTCTGTGAAGCCCAGACAGTGAACGCTTTGAGCCAGGGGTGTCACTATTCTCCAAATCCTCGATTCGACGGTTCAATTCGATTCTCGATTTTTACATTTATTTTTTTTAAAGCACAGGTTGCTATGCCATTTTTAGACTAGACTTTTATGCAATATAATATCTGACCTTTGTTCACAATGTACCACACTACATTGTCAACATTTATTAACAACATAATGTAACAATAACTTATATCTTCAGTCAATTGGAAACTTAAACAAAATAACCTGCCATCTAGTTTCTGCAGAGCTTGCAAACTGTGGCTGTTTTTGTCTACAAAGCCAACGTCGTTAACATAACTCACTGGGAATCCAAAATACTTCCACACCTGCGACTTCAGTGAAAGAAGAGGGGGTTCAAGTCCTGTCGATGGGTCTCCTGCATCTGCAGTTGCCAATTTTTGTAAGAGTGGCGTAGCCCCTTTCAGGAATAGAGCGGTGCGTGAGGTGTGTGTGCGTAAGGTGTGAGTGGGTGAGCAAGAGTTAGGGAGCCTGCGTAGGTGCGGATACTGGTGAATGAATGGGAGAGGAAGGAGAAGCGAAAGGAGTAGCAGTAGTAGCGACAGCAATAAAGTGTACAATATAGTCTGCAGTTTGGCTGTGAATAAAGGCAACAGCTAGATACAGCAAAGCTCCCTGGAATTATTTCCTGACCAGCTTAACACGAGAAAGGGGGTTTACCCCAAAGATAAACACAAACTTCGGTCCTGGAGGAAATCATCTCCCCTGTGCTTCCAGGAGCCGAACAAGAATGGTTTAACACCATGCTATCGTTTGGCTGGCTGTAGCTAATAGCTACTGGCTTAGCTAGTAGCTAAGTTAGAGGAGGTTGACTTGCAGCACTTCAACACGTGTGTTTTTTTCCGTTTGGCAAGCCGACTGGACGTGACATGGTGGCGTGGCAGCATCGACAATTCCATTTTTTAATTCGAAGTTCAAGATTGTGACTTAATTTCAGTCGATAAAATCGAAATCGTGACACACTTACTTTGAGCAAGTCTCCGCATGACTGGAATGAATCTGATGATCATCTCTCAAAACAATGCAAAATGACACAATAACATGAACACCTGTACACTAGTGATGCAACCCAACCTAACAGCCCTGCAAGTGAACATGAGTTAGAGTACAGAGCAGTGGAGGAGCCTGTGGACATGCAGCAAAGCAATTATTCAATTAATCATACTGCTGTTATTGTCTCTGTGGGAAATCTATTCTTTGTGTGTTTATTGGATACTGCAGAGCTGCGACAAATTAATCTGTGAATGGGAATCATTGTTGTAGATGAAGAACAACGGCGTGATCCCCTTTAGAAAGCACTCTGCTTCATTCTAGTCTTCTGAGTCGGTCGCAATGAATAATAATGTCTGCCTTATTGGCATTGTGAGAGAATAGGTCTGCAGATGAGACTGACATTAACATTGTCTGGGACAAGGGACACACCAAGTGATATTCTATGATTGAGATGTTAACAGATTAAACCAAATACCATGGCCCAGCCTGAACTCCTTGGTCATTTGTAAGAACTTTCATTTGTATATTTGATTCTTTTCAAGTATTCGGTTTCCTCTCCATAATTGCTTGCCCATAAGGCAGTATGTAGAGCACTAAACTTCTTCAAAGGTCAGTTCACCCAATATAAATAATAGAGTAATGCCCTGTAGTGGTACCTTAACCTGTAGATAGTGATGGAATTAACCAAGGACATTTACCTAAGTACTGTACAATTAGTACAATTTTGATGTACTGTACTTGATTGTCTGCCTTTATATCCATATCTGTCTTCCAATCCACTTTATTTTGGTTGCAAACATTGTACCTTTTACCTGATACTTATTTGATCACTTTAGTTACTTTGCAGATTACAGGCTGCATCAAAGCCGAATTAGCACATTTTTAAATGAATTTCTTTCATCAGCATTGCATTAAAAATTGGTTGTGATAGTCAGCCAGGCAGATGATAGGTAAATCCATCATAGTTTAAATGTGTATTATTTGACTGATCATACTTTTGAACGCAAAGGTGTTATTGTTAACATTCAGCCACTAAATGTGGCTTTGCACCTCCCCACTTTCATTGCATTCATGTTACAGTGCCGCTGTTGTTCAAATCATCTCTGAAGTTGTTGCCAGTTTGTGCACTTGCAAATGTTGCAAACATTGCTAATGCTAGCTAGCAAATGTTAAATTGCTAATGCTAGCTAGATAACGTGAGGGCAGGGTGCATATTGTAGAACGCCATTCTTAAGTTCTTTTCACCAAATTGGCAACTACCAAGGCGTTTGATTTGTGACAAAACACATAGTCATGTAAAAAATTTAAGACACCCCATTAAATATTCAGTTCTTTATTAAGAAATGTTCACATATCAATGTCTAATCTTGTTTTAATTCATCTCTTGAAAAGAAAGGGATTTAATTGCAGGTAAACAACAAAAATGAACCTTGTTTAAAAAAAAAGTGTTGTAATCTGGCTCTTCGTTTTCCATAATGGTAAATGTATAACTGCTGTATAGTTGTATCAATATGTATAGAAACATGCAGTTTATATTTGTATTAAACAAAAGTTATCAACGAAAACCATTTTCTAACTGAGGAAAAAGTTAGGACACCCTACCCCCTAATAGCTAGTGTTACTCCCTTTGGCGGAAATAACTTCAGTGAGACGCTTCTTGTAGCCATCTACCAGTCCCTGACATCAGTCTGAGGAGAGTTTGCCACACTCCTCAATGTAGAAATCTGTCAGCTGTGAGATGTTTGTGGGGTTTCTTGCATATACAGCCTGTTTCAAGTCACTCCACAGCAATGGGAATCAGATCTGGGCTTTGACTCGGCCATTCCAGGACTCTCCATTTCTTAGTTTTCAGCCAGTCCCTGGTAGATTTTACTGGTATGTTTTGGGTCATTGTCATGTTGCAGGATCCAGTTCCACTTCAACTGTAATGCTTTTATAGATGGTCTCAAATGTTCCTCAAGCACCCTCTAAAACATGGTAAAATTCATGGTGGATTCTATGATGGTGAGCTGGCCAGGTCCTGCTGCAGCAAAGCATCCCCCACATGACACTTCCACCATTCTTCACAGTTGGTATGAGGTTATTTTCCTTGAATACTGTATTTGGTTTACGCCAAACTTGTCTTCTGTTCTAGTGTCCAAATAATTCAATTTACATTCTTTTGTCCAAAGAACAGAAGTCCTGGTCTTTGTCAACGTTCTCTCTGGCAAACTTCAGTTTGGCCTTCATGTTTTTCTTAGGGAGCAAAAGTTTCCTCCTTGCACACGTCCCATGAAAGTTAAACTTGTGAAGTCTCATTCTGAGGCAACGGTAGCAAGAGCCTGCTCTAGGTCTTGTGATGACATTTTGAAGTTTTTGGTGGCAACTTTTGGCATCTTGCGGATGAACTTGCTTGGACGGCCAGACCTAGGCACGTTGGCAGTTGTTTTGAATGTCCTCCACTTGTAGACTATTTTCCGGACAGTGGAATGGCTTATTTCAAATTATTTTGAAATCATTTTTAATGAAAGCTTAATACCTAAACCGGATAACAGAATCGTAAAGAAAAGAATAGAACTTTTTAGACATGGGGAGGCCACTTGCCTAGAGGAAAAATATCATACCTGATTGACCATTGCTTCAACTAATGTGGATCACTTTCTCTAGTCCCACTGAAATGTCACCTGTGTGAGCCTGGCTTACCATCATCCCTAAATCCATATGCTTCATATCTGTTTAGGTGAAACTAGGTGGCTTTGAATTTGTGTCAGGAATGTGACCTTCTCCCAGCATTCATCAGTGCAGGCTTTGAAGTATTGCAGTCCTGGCAGAGACTACATGCTGCTGTGCTGCCCTTAGCACATCAACAGACATGTCCAGGGCGGGGGACCATTATAAGACCCCCCAGACAAAGAGCTCTCTTCATCTTGCCATATTGTGTAGCTGTTCGTCAGGGGTCCTGATCCAAGAATGTAGCGGCTGCTTCTGAAAAAGTCAGCAGTGGTAGATCACC
The DNA here is from genome assembly GCA_963678695.2 of Diplodus puntazzo. Lineage (NCBI taxonomy): Eukaryota > Metazoa > Chordata > Actinopteri > Spariformes > Sparidae > Diplodus > Diplodus puntazzo. The sequence continues at coordinate 16,723,781 of OZ023178.1, forward strand.
CTCCTCTTGGTTGAAGCACAAGTTGAAAAAACATTGAGTGATGGGTCAGGGCCTCCAAGGGAGGAAGTCAAGGAGAGTGGGAAACAGAGACTGGGTCTTCCTCCATAATCCTGCCTTCAGGGCCAAATTTCTGGTCTGAATGGAAAACAATCACCATGTGTATGGAGTTGTACATGTGGCTGTGTGTTTGATGTGTAACTCCTCTCACCCTGAAAATCTGCCTCCTGTATTTAATCTTTACCCCCAAGACAAAGCTCTGCCTCTGTTTGTAGGAAAGCCATGACAACTTGTTTGGTTTGCTCAGTTCCAGTGGCCTGAGTGCTTGGCTCAGCGTTGCCTTCATGCTAAATTTGGAAATCAGTTGCATCAAGAAGTATTTCAATCTGAATGCGAGTACCAATTCGGAATTCTAATTAAACTGTCTATTGTCCTGCTCCATTGTCTGGATTGGGTACATAAAAATGAAATTGACCCTTTTCCCATTTCTTACCTCTCCTTGGCTCCCCAGACATTCCTCATCCAGCTCATTTCAGTGAAGTATCAGCCTGGTGAAACAGGTCCTATCACACCAGACTGCCACCCACAAAGTCAAAGTGTCTGCAGTATTTCTGACTGCTAACACACTATCTGATACTGGGACTCCTTCCTCTAACATCTGTAATACCTTTCCAAAAGTCACACTAAAGATAATTTTACTCATGTTACCAAAGTGTTGTGAGGAATAAATGATGCCCTGATAATTTTGTTTTCTACGAGTTTTATAACTTCCCCGTAAAATATGTGTTTCATTCCTCATGGAACATTAAAATAAAAGATGCATCCCTAGGGAGTATATATGGTCACGGTATGTCCCACGTCTGTCTGTGGCTTTTTGTCCACCTTTTCCTTACATAAATATGATGGCATTTTCACATGATAGTCTCTTGTTTCAGGTCTCTTTGGAAATGTCCCAACAGCAGTCCTACTGGATTTGGACATTTCTGTAACACTTTCGCAATACTAGTCTGACCTGAAGTTGTAACATTAAAACGCAGGCTGAAGCAACAAAGTTCACCATGCTCAAAAATAAATTAAACATGACTTTTCCATATTGAAAGCACTTTTGAAAAGCATAGTAAAATGTGCCACTCAATTTCGCACACAGAAAATACAACTATTTTAATAAGAAAAATTAATACTTGAAGATTCTTTCTGAGATCATTCTCACAAAATACATTGAAGATGCTTTGTACAACCATGATAATAATCAGAACATAACATAATCTTTTAAATCAAGTAAGTAAGTAATGTTGATCATCTCATTGCAATGCAATGATCTGCTAGGAAACCTTGGGTCCTTGATGTGGATGCCACTTGACCCCCTAATGGCAATGGCACTTCCCAACAGCAGTGGTGTCAGAAATTAGAGGATCCTTGAGACAAACTTACATCATCTGAGTGAAAATTGGTGCAGCCTGGTGTGGTTTTCAAGGTGTTGTTTTTCTAACTATTACTAAGGGGCATGAAAATCAGGAGGTTTTGAATGAGTGGCTTTAATATTTAGTACAGCTGGAAACCTTAGCCTTTTATTGTAGTGTGACAGTGGAGGACAGGGCGAGACCATCAGTGATTCCTGATAATCCTCAGGCAGGGCTCCAGGCTGCCACCATTTAGTCGCATTTGTGTGCAGTTTTGGAGACAGTGCAACCAAATCTTATAACAAGGATCACCTGTGGAACTTGAAAATATGTCCCCCTGTGATTTTGTTTTTTAAAATCATCATTGTGTATCATATGAATCACCAGGAGCAGTGTTATCACTTGTGACGTTTTGCCTGCAATAAAACATAAAAAAACAATCTCAAAAGAAAACAAAACAATCATCCATTTCCTCAATACATGCCAGGTTTGTTACTCTAATTACAAAATCTGACACCCTTTACCCTAAACAGAGGAATAGGATGTGAGATGTTGCCTGGACGTGGGTGAGAAGTGACCATGACCAGATTTTCATAGTATATATACATGCACCATAGTAACGATACAGCCATGTGTTTTGTTACACGTGTTGCTTCTGAATTCTGAGTTGAAAGCCTCGGAGGGTACACTTATTTCCGCCTCCTTTGCTATCCAAATCCAAGATCTGAGAGAGTTTTCTTTGTCAGTCTTCTTATTTCTTCTCTTTGACATGGGCAGTGGTGTAGCATTTTTCAGCTTTGATGCTTTTCCGCCATTGTTTACAGTTTGGGATTGAGCTTAAATGTATCTGACCAGGTAAGAGCAGGCGCTGGGGAGGGGCTCTGCCCCATATGCCCTGCGTGAAGGAAGGGGGCTGCTAGCAGCGTATGCACAAGAATGATTGACACTTCTCAGACACTCCCCTTGGCTCTGATTGGTTTTGTTGGTCCAGGATAAGTGGATTCTTGCAAATCAAATTAGGGGCACTCGGTGGACCCACAGACGGTGGATTTTTACACAGCTGACCTTTATCTTATTCTACTGTGAGATCATAATGACAAGCAAATATGTCAAACAAATAGTTACAGAATAAGGCTTAATACCTAAACCGGATAACAGAACTTTTTGGACATGGGGAGGCCACTTGCCTAGAGGAAAAATGTCATACCTGAAAAGCTTATCCTCTTCAAGTTTTGAGTACAGAAGCTGTAAAACATACTCTGTGATATTGTTGCTTTATAGAGCCCCAACTCTCAGGTGCTACAAGTCACATCCATGCAAATTCAATAAAATAGAAACTGAAGTTAGACAAATATAGCACATATTAAAGACATTGCTGGTATTAAGAATTCAAAGCATATTCCACACACACCATGGCACACAACTCCACCATACAGCCCATGGTTTTAGGAAGCACTTTCACCAAAAAAGATGGTATTGTCTTTTTTAAGTGACTAATTTGTTAACATAAGATAACATGTACCTTCACTGATCAGAAATTCAATTTGGCATAGCAGCAAAGGGGAAAAAATCAGTGTGCAAAACGATACAATACAAAAAGTAGCAGCACAAGTTAGGAGTTGACTAAGACATTTGGATACAAAATAAGAATATGCTCAAACAGATAAATTACAATACAATAGAAATGCTACGTACACTAGATGGATCTGTGTGCCTACACCTGTGCAATGTTCATCTAAATGTGCACTGTCTGTTGTGATACTGTATGTAAGTGAAGCCCACCGCTGACAATTTTGACCAAATAATTTTTGCTTTCAACGAAAGTAATTTGCTTTTCAGTGCTCCCCACTGAACTGGAAAGGGCTGTTGAAAGCATTCAATATTAAAAAACATTCAGTATAAAAACTTGATTCAGACTGTTAATTGGAATAATGCAAACCTTAAAAGTGGTCAGCACTCATCATGCATTAACATCTTGTAAATTAAATGTCTAATGGCAAAAGACCTAAATGTAATGTTCCCCTCTCTAACAGATATGTGATAATTAATGTGATATTTTGGTTGATGGATACAGTTTTTTCACAGGATGTCAATAGTAGTTTAAATTATATTTTTAGTACCTTTACTATCCACTCAACAAAACATTCAGAGGGGAATCATTCTGAAGCAAAAAGCTTCCACCTTAAGTCCCACAGCCCCTTTACTATTATTATTAATACTGTCTCCTGTTAAACAAACCATTAAATTTACGAAATGGTCATATCATGTTATCCTCCTCCCATTTTGCCTCAGTGACCCAGATTTTCCACCTATTACAGCACCAGTTTTGGAGAAGAAAAACAAAAAACACTTGAGCGGAGTCTGTGGTGCTCCTAGACGCCCCCATCCCAGTTCCCTGACTCTGGAGCTTTTCGCTTGGAAGGCAAGTGGCGTGTGACAAACTGGTGCGATTATGCGCCTGTCTGCCCCATGCGTAATGCATTTAGAGGCTGGTCCCATTATGTAATTTGTGGGTAATGACTTGTCCAGGCTGGAGCAGAGGGAAGAACAGGAGAGCTGGGGAAGCATTTAGTGGAGTGCAGTGCAGCAGCAGAGGGCCTGTGGGTGGTAGAAACACAAACACACACACACACACTGAATCTTCAAAACAGCTGTGAACAATGGCTGCCCTGTCTACAGCAAAGTTTTCATAGCCCCCAGACTGTAAATGGTGACCTGTCCTCCATTTTGTTAAAACTTATCCAGGTGAATGTGTGTAAGCTCTTGCCCACCTTACCTGTTTGTTGCATCATGCTGTTTTCGCAGAGCACAAATTGGGTTTGCTCACTGTGACAGTGTGTGTGCAGCTTCAGAGGAGCAGGCTGGAGATGACATTTATTTCTCTCTACAGGTACCCGCCGTTCTTTGATGACAATCCGTTTGGAATCTATCAGAAGATCCTGGCCGGAAAACTGGAATTCCCACGCCATCTGGATTTCTATGTCAAGTAAGCTCCACAGACCAGGCTGGCATCAAATTACAACAGGAATGTGTGTGTGTGTGTGTGTGTGTGTGTGTGTGTGTGTGTGTGTGTGTGTGTGTGTGTGTGTGTGTGTGTGTGTGTGTGTGTGTGTGTTTGTGTTTGTGTGTGTGTGTGATTACTTGTGGCATATTTATCCTTAATGTCTTTGTTTGTACTCAAGTTGTCACTTAAAAAGTAAGTTGGCGGTAATGCACCTCAAAGCAGTTCGCCAACTGCCAGTAAACAACAAAAGAGAAACTACTATGTCGTTCTGCTGCTAGCATGCCTTTGCTACAAGTGATTGTTTGTCCATATCGACAGATTACAAAACAAAAGTAAACAATCAGGATGTGAGGCCTGTCATAACGGTGGAGTTTAAACTGCTCTACAAGGCCAATTGAGTTAATACAAGTGAAACATAAAATTATGCACAGAAATCTCCACTGTGTTCCTTACGTGATGACCTCTGCAACAAATTCACCAAAGTCGATAATGTTTGATCCTTTTTGCAGTAGGTTCCGTGCTGCTGCAGCCTAAACACACTATCATAATTTAAATGAATGGGAGGATGGGAGATTGCCCCAACGCCTTATTCTGTCTGATTGGGGCCTTACAGTCTTTATATTTGCCCATGTGGTGTCATACAACTGCACTATGTTTCTTTGGGTTGCGGTGCAACTGTGAACATAATACAATAGTTTTAGTTCTTTTATTATCTTGACAACCGTCTCCTGAAAAAATGCCACATATAAGTATTGCCATATTATTGGTGAGGGTTATATATATATATATATATATATATATATATATATATATATATATATATATATATATTAGTTTCTGCCTCCTGAGGATGAGTGGGTGAAAAGTAAGCAGTTGTTGTTGTTGCTCCATTTGTTTCTGCTTTCACTTGGGTTACAGATAGCAGGTGAGTCTACAGATATGTTGTGGTTTTAGAATAAAACAGCTCCTTTTTTACAAAACTTTCTTCATTCATTTTCCATCAACAGTGTAGAACACAACTTCCTCCACACCTTGCTTCTAGGATGATTGATGTTTTGATTATTTTGTTGTTTTTTTGTGATTAGCTTAGTCTGCTGGTAGGCCAGTAGGGCTGCAATAGTCCCCTGATCACCTGAACCAAAAGGCAAACTACTTATGTTGTTGGACACATTCCTTTCAATTTTGAATACAGCCAGTCAAGTTATAAACGCCTTGAAATTAGAAAACAAAAAGTAAAAATTGAACACAATTGAATCTACAAGGTTAAGCGCATATTATGTGTATTACATCTTAAAGGCAATAGTTTACCTAATGCCCATATTTTATAAAGCAACATTTGACCCGGAAAAAATTTAATTTCGGTACTTTCGGAACTTGATAATAGTAATAAGTTTAACTGACTGGTGCTGACTAATGAGAGTAAAGTGTGAATTTTCAATACAAATTGAGGACCACCGCATGTACCAGTGTTGGTATGTTTAGACAGATTGGTTTTAATTTAAAGAGAACTTCTGGTTTATAATAACTGATATCTTATTTTTTGTTGCAAGATCTATCATTTCATTCACAACAACATTATGCTCACAAAAGTAACAAACAAAAAAAACCTTTTTCAGCTCTTATACTACAATAGTTTTTCCCCTTGTTGTTACATCAACAATTAAAGTAATATCGCTCAAGAATTAACGATTTAATAACAAAAGTTTTTGTTTGTTAATTGTGGTTATATAGCACCGATTTCTAAACTTTCTCACACATGTCAAATACTGTATGCCAGTGATACAGTAAGAACAGCTGATTTCACAAAGGCAGGTGTGAAATTGGTAGTGAATCAGTAGTGACATAATGCTTCAGCTTCTGGCCCGTCACTGGCCAATTAGGATTCAGGGAGGAACAGGAACTTTAAGTGGTTTCATCTGTATGACATCCTCTATCCTTGCAATATTCTGGTTGTGAATTGTTGACTTTAAAATACTAATCACATTTAAAAAAATTGAGTCTGAAAAAAATGCACAAATCGGCCAAAAGGTTCCCTTGAATATACAAGCCCCACCAGGAACTTGACCTGAATGCAGGTGAACATCTTCATAAGCTGTGGCCAGTCAGGAAATGACAGACCCTGTTGAGAGTCATTGACGCACTCCACCCAACTTCCCCCACCGCCACCACCATTTAAATGCCTATTAAAGCATAATACTTAAAACGATTGTGGAGCCACATTGGCTCTCTTAAGTGCTGCAGTCCCCTTTAACACAGGGACAATGAGCTCCCTGGAGCTAAAGAGGGGCTTCAGGTTGACCTGCAGTCACTAATGACACACCCAGCTGATTTGGACAGGTTCCCCAACCGCTCACACAGCCCATTAGACCAGCTGGAAGGCGCAGGAATGTGCAAGATTACAGGCTCTGCAAAATGTGTGTGTGTGGGGGTGTGGGTGTGTGTGTGTGGGTGTTTGTGGGTGTGTGTGTGTGCGTGTGTGTGGGTGTTTGTGGGGGTGTGTGTGCGCGTGTGTGTGGGTGCACGCGCGCACACGCGCACTCATTCAATCTGTCCTGACACAGTGGCCCCGGAGAGACCAGACACACACTGCTTCCCCTGATAATTCAGCGAAGCCACAGCTTCCTACTGTTAAGCCATCTATCTTGCAGCCAGCAGACAGAAGGATTTTTAATATTTCCACCATTTATATCACTCTTACACAGTTCCACGTCACATACTCCCATCCGTCAAGAAGTAAAAGGCCTTGCAGAGAATGCTGTGTCTCCAGCAGCAACTGCTGCTGAGCATCAGACTGGACTGCTGTCCCAGGGTGACCCTGGCAGTAAAAGTCTTGTAAGACATTAGTCATAAAGGATGTTGTTAAGGACGTGTAATAGACATGTTGACATTGTGTTGACCTGACCTAATGCCCTCTGCACCACCTCGACACATTTTTCTGCTGTCAATATGTGCTGGGAAGTCTTCATGTGATTCCTGAGATGTGTTTGGCTCCCCAGGGGGCTGGCAAGGATGTGTTGGAAGGTAAATGGCTAACTCTAGCCCTGTTATTAATTGTCCCAGAGATAGGATCCACGTCAAATGACAATAATAGTAATAATAATAATGATAATTATTATTATTATTATTTGATTATTTTTTTTAATTGATGCAGCTGTAACGCAAGCAATTTGCCCTCTGGGATCAATAAACTATTTCTGATTCTGATTCTGAAATTGTACCACTCATAGATACCAACCACATATTTGCATCTGTTTTTTTTTTATCACGATCCATATATGATTCTCTGGGAAATTCACTTTTAAGATAGTGAGAAAAAAAATCATGGACCTGTCCTTTTATCTGGACCCACACCCAAATTTAATGGTGTCTATTCTGAGTGTGAATAAACAGATCAGTTCAGTATTCATTTAAGACCCTTAGAAAGAGAAGATATCCTTCTGCTGATCATGAAACCACTTTCAGTTGATATCCTATTTATTAAGTTTTTTTTTGTTTTTTTTATGGGATAGGATATGATGGGTAATGGTAAATGATTTGCATTTCTACACAAACAAACTCATTCACACACACATTCATACACTGGTGAAGGCTGCCATGCAATATGCCAAGTGCTCAGATGGAGCAATTTGGAATTCAGAATCTTGCTCAAGGACAATTCGACATGCAGCTGGGGGGTGCTGGGATTCAAACCAGTGACCTTCTGATTACTGACCCGCCCTTCTTCCTGAGCTCTCCTGAGCTTGAGCCCCCCCATGGGATCTGATGAGATATAATAGGATATGCTGGGATATGATGGGATGTAATTAATAATTATTGTAATTTATATACCCCTGTGTAGCACTTTGAGTTGCCTTGTGTCTGAATTGTGCTATAAAAATAAACTTGCCTTTCTTAACACAGATGCTGCAAACCACCTTACTTACCTTGATCCCAAATTTTCATCTATGGCATCAAATCCATAATGATTAATGCGGCTGTAGGGGGTAAAGAGATTGAAAATTGCAATTGGAAAAAGGAAAAGCAAACATCTGTTGGGAAAATGAACCACAAAATCCAGGAGCCTTTTTTTCATATCCTTCCTTCGTTCTTGTTTTGTCCCCCATCATTTCTGGATGGATTCTCCTTCATGAAATCCATGAAATGGCATGAATACAAATATTTTCCCCTGGAGCTGATTAAAATATTTCTCTGTGACATATCACTCCAAAGGCCTGTCTTTAAGCATAGGAAGGATTTAGTCAGAAACAGAGAAATAGCTGACGTGCCAACATCCAGCTGCCGTATTTATGAGCCTGTCAGCAGCTGTTGGGATGTGAGATACGGAACCTTCATCAAAAGCTCTCTGTTCGTCAGCACCTCTCACATTTCATCCTAAAGCCTACACTTTGCCATTTTAAGATCCCTGTGTATCATCCTCATTTCTCTCTCATGTATGTCTATGGTCTCAAAGATTCTGTCTCAAAAAAGTGCTCACTTTCTTCAATTAAAAGATTGTCAGAAGAACACAACTCACTTAGCCTGACCTCGTCACTTTTTAAAGGTTGTCAGGCTGCTTTTAGTGAAGATGAATTTGTCATTTCGACAGTGCTGGGGAGGACCTTCTCTCCCTCATGAGAGGGAGAGAGATTGTACAGCTTTGGATTGACTCACTGTTTCTTTTCCCCCCCAGAGACCTCATCAAGAAATTTCTGGTCATTGACCGAGCCCGGCGGCTAGGGAACATGAAGGTGAGTTGGTTAGACTTCCTGTCTCCCTGAACCACATGGCACCATATTTCATACCTCTGGTAGGAAGTTTGACGTCAGCAGTATGAGGACAAGGACAGGATAGTAAAGGCCCTCTGTGTGAGTGAAGCTCTACATGGTCTCAATTAGTTACAAATGAAGGAACACTTACAGAAGGTTTTTTACTTCCAGCGGGATGGGTGCCTGTGGCTGCCTCTATTATAGGTCTGACTTGTAATATGAATATTTTCAGTCAGAAGCAACATACTTGCTCCTCTCAGCAACAGAGTTATGGAAGTGTTTTTAATGACTTGTCAAGCCATAACAACAGAGAGCACAGTTGGACAACACAAAGACATATTCGCACAACCTGTTTCCAGCACCAACACAGGACAAACCTGAGTTACGTCATTCATTTAGCCTAAAGTGGAGATGTGAAAGCAGACAGAAATGGTGCCAAGCGACACATTTACTTTTGGAGAGAAAATAAAAACTTTCCGAAAATTATCAAACTATAATTTGATGTACCCCCACACTAACTCTGAATACCCTCTAGGTGTCCCCCTGTTAAAAACACAAAGACCATAAAACGTTGTTGAAAGCCCCAAAAGAACCTAGTAAGTGGACATTCTGTGCAAAACAAGTACTTGTTTTTAGGCCTGCATAAATCCCCATGTGTAGCCACTTACTCACCGCTGCTTGTTGTTGTGAGCAATTGTTAATTACTGAGTGCAACCCAGAGGAATGTAACAACCTTTTTATTTACTCTGCAATTGTGTAGATTATGACAATAATCATATATAAATGTTTCATAACCAGCACCACCCTACTGGTCAGATTTGTTCACATATCTACTAAATAAAAAAAAAACATTTACACAGTGGTACAGTAACTGGAAGTTGGATAATGCCTAAAATGTTCAGCCCAACAGTTTCACTGTGCTCTTAGCTATATTTTGAATGTGGGAGATGCACACGATTAAAACCTAGACAGTGCAATGAGAGATTTAAATAACCGTTATTTTGACTTGATGCTCTCCTACAATAGTTTAGTTTTAGAATAACTTCTATACAGTTACCAACCTGACACAGGGTTACACAAGAAATTGAGACTACCTTGGTCTCAGGCAGGTAGTATAAATAGCTCAGAACTAATGTAGCAACAGTGGCTGCCAGCAGCAATCTGAGCCCATACTGACCCTTTCCATTAGAGCTCCAACTTTTTCATGTGCAGTGAGCTGCCTTCCTCAAAGCAATAGGTTGATTTACTGCAATTAATGTATTTTAAGAGAGCCTCATATCGAGGTCAATCCCATGATGATGAGATTAGAATTAAAGAACTCATAAATCTGCTCGATTTCACTCCAATTAAACCTCCTGAACAGATCCAGTTCAGAACCCTAACACACAAGAAGAAATGTGAAAGGAAAGCATTCAGTCTGACTTCACTGTGACACTGTGAGGCCTACAGCCTCAGAAAGTTAAGAGCCTTTCTTTTACTGATCTCTTGGAGGAATTACTGAATGGAAAACAGTGTGTGCATTTCACATTTTACTGGGAGCCTGCCCCTTCATCATTTATCAATGGCTGCTGTGTAGATTCCCATTCAAACTGGAGGACTGGAGCTTTTCAATTAACATTAGTGAAAGGAGCTGCAGACTGAGAGCTGCTCTCAATAAAACAAATACTTGTCTAAACCCAGTGATTAATTCATATAATCCCAGACAAGATGATATTGATTTTTGGCTGCCAATATTCCAGTCACATCACTCATTAACACCGATGTTGCTGTGCAGTCAAAGGCTGTCTGTTCTCATCTGCAGAGGCTGGACTGTGCCACTACAATGGACGATTTCTACAGTGTTTAATGAGGGCATGAGCAGGTCTCGACCTGCGAGGTCCCTATTGTTTTTCAAATGATTATTATTTTTCTTCTCACAAAATGATTGCATTTTTCACTGCCTGAACATACCCCAAAACTCACCAAACTTGGAATATAAGTCACACCTGGCGAAAAATTTTATAATCTATTGTCGTCCTGAATTTCCACCACTAGGTGGCGCTGTTATTAAGGAAAATGCGTTTTGGCTAATAACTCCCATATACTTTGTTGCACATTCAAAAAACTTATATCTACGTGTTCCCTGAAGTCAGCTGAATGGTGTGGTATAGGCCACACCCACTTTGCGATAACTTTCCGTTCGCAAAATCGTGAAAAATGAAAAACCTACTTTTTCTATCTCCTCCCAGGCGATTTTACCGATTTGCACGAAACTTGTCACACAGTATCTGTGGACCCTCCTGACAAAAAGTTAATAAAAGAATTTTGATAGGCCACACAATACTCAAGTTATTAAATATCAACTTCCTGCAGATTTTGTTCAAAACAGGAAATGTTGCATATCTCCACATTGGTATGGTCTAATGACATGAAACTAAGGTTACTACTTCGCCATAGGCCGCTGAGGCCCTGTGCAAAATTTCAGGCGATGACCACAAGGTGGCGCTCTTTAAACTGAGCTATTTTATATCTCCACATCCATTCATCGGATTGACACGATACTTTGTATACTTATTGTCAGTGCCCTCCTGAGGAGAGTTTATGAAGGGTTTACCAATTTGACTGTAGTTGGCGCTGTGGTGCCAATTTAATTTTATATTTGGCACTGTGCCCACACCATAACACTTATGGAAATGAAATTCATAGAGGTGCTATAGAATGGCCCCTGTGACTCACACACCAAAAATGACCAGCAGGTGGCGCTATTATCCACGTGAAAGCGTTTTTTGGCACATAACTCCCACTTAATATGTAGCACATTGTTAAACCTTATATCTACGTTATCCCTGAATTCAGCTGAATGGTGTGGTGTAGGCCACATCCACTTTTGCGGTAACTTTCCATTCGCAAAATCGTGAAAAGTGAAAAAAACCTGCTTTTTGAACTCCTATACGATTTGACCGATTTGCACCAAACTTTGGATGTAGCATCTGTGGACCCTCCTGACAAAAAAGTTAATAAAAGAATGTGGATGGTCCAAAAAAATGCCGGAAATATAAAAGAGCAAACTCCTGCATATTGTGTTGAAGACAGACAATCTTGCATATCTTCATAAGATACTGTCTGACTATCATGTAAATGCTCATAATTATGTACCATGGCATAATGATGGTCTGTGTAAAATTTGGTGCGAATTAGCCAATAGGTGGCACTCTGGTCAATGGGAAAATCAAATGGGAAAATCTTCAAATCATCAAGTCCTTGTAACTTCACCATACAATGTCCTATCTACGCCAAATATCTCAGGAATGTAGAGGGAATCGCCCTGCATATATCTGTACATCAAAACTGTGTCATATCCATAGCACCACCCACTGGACACAGGAAATCAGACAAACATCATTCGATTGACATGGCGTTTACTGCTTGATTTCTCCCCGTCGTGACATGCAAGTAACAGGTGAGCGGGCAATCCGACGGGATCCAAACCCATTTGGATGCATACTCTCACTCCAACAGGAAATCAGTCATTTTGATGTGTGGCGGCGTTTTTGACAAATTCATGCCTACTTTGAAAACTATCTTGTCCTACAGCTTAAACACCACAGTCTTCACATTCACTCTGTGTCATCTTCATGCCTTTAAGAACAAACGTTATGGAAATCATTCAGCTGTGTCAAACCTGGTGGGCGTGATGGCGGACGCCATTTTTCCCCTTTGCTGTCAAGCATCATATCCTTATAACTTCCACATGCACTGCCCCATCTCCACAAAATTCATCATAAATGTAGACAGTCTTGACCTTAATACACCTAGACATTCATTCAAAGTCGGCCATTTTGAATTTGGCGGCCTTTATGAAATATTGCCGTGCATCATACTTTCACGTCTTCCTCCTACAGATTGAACACCACAGACTTCACAAGTCAGTCAGTATACTCCTCGGACCATGCCAAAGACACGCTAGGAAAATCTTTATCCTACGTCGTACCTGCTGGCAGTGGCGGTGCCCGCCACTAAAATCCTTCATCATGAAGCATCAACTTCTAATAACTTCTTTATACTATTTCCTATCTCGGCCAAATCTAGAGGGAATCTAGAGGGAGTCGCCATGAATAGATCTGTGCATCAATACTGTGTCATATCCACAGCGCCACCCACTGGAAACATGAAGGAAGTTTTATCTCAGACAATTTGGGCTTCCTACAAGCAGTGAGTGATACAAGTCGCCACTAGATGGCATTGTTGTCTTTCAAGTCACATGTATCCTTTTTGCTTAGGAACCTCTGGATAACCTCTGAATAATTCCATTCCATTGCTGGAAGTCAGCCTCATATTTATCAGATTTTATTGAAACTTCAAAATGTAGCTGCACGCACTTTAGGGAATAAAAACTAGCAAACAAAGCAGAAATTAGATCAAAAGCTTGACATTCATAGACAGCCATAAATACATTTTTGAACAAAGGCAAGTGAAGCATTATTTTACACTCATTTATGTGCAGTGATGACAAACAATGTCAGATGTACATGGCATTTGCAGGTAGTTTTGTCTAAATTGCACATTACAACATGGCATTATTGATAGGTGATGTTTAGCACCACATAATGGATAAGTCAGTGGTAGTTAGCCACAACACACAATTTTCAAATAAGCCAATTTGCTAAGAATGCCATTTGTGTGTTGTGTCTGCCCTGTGAATGTGGCAGGCAACAACGTGTGTAGTTGTGATTCTGCCTGGCTTTTCCGCGATGAACACAGTGGCTTCACCTGCAATTTGAAACAACTGAGTGATTTCTTTGGTTAAATAACACAAACCACAGCTACTGCAGGACGCTCGCCAAACCTGCTCACTTGACCGCTGTCCCTTTCCAGAGGGAAGAATCTCATCCCTGTATCAATACTGATTTGGCCATTTTGCTTTTGGCCGCCATTTTGAAATATTTCCAATCCTTGCGCTGTAATGACGTTCTCCCACAGATTTAACACAACAGACTTCACAGTCACTCAGTATCATCCACAGACCATGAAGATGAAAACCTTTTCAAAGCTTTCGCCTACGTCATACCTGCTGGCTATGGTGGGGCGGTCAATTTAAATCCTTCGCCATAAAGCATCAAGTCCTCTTAACTTCAACATACAATTCCCCTTATACACCAAATCTTTAAGGAATGTAGAAGGAGTTGCCCTGAATATATCTGTCCGTCAAAACTGTTTTATAATCCTAGCGCCACCCACTGGACACAGGAAGTCAGACAAACATCATCCGATTGACGTGACGTTTACTGCTTGTTTTCTCCCCAGCATGACATGCAAGTAACAGGTGAGTGCGCAGTCCGACAGCGCCGCAGGCCAGCGCGCGCGGACTGCTAGGGCCCGTTCATCACTGCTTGCAGTTTTAATTACAATTGCATTTAAAAGATGCATTAATAATGTATCTCAAGTCTGTAATTGATACTTGACACTGTAGAACCACTCACAATGTTTATAATTTCCAGGTAGCATATGTAGCATATTTTATATACATCTTTCATCTAAAGTGCATCTTTCATTAATTTATCTAATTAATAACAACACTTGTCAGGTTTCAGACCTGATTTACTAGGACTCAAGAAAATAACAGATTGATTTTGCCAAAAACTAACAGTTAGTCTGAGATGTCACTGTTGTGTAAATTTGGTTTATCAAAGATGCAGAGCCAGATGAAGACTCAATTTTTCAGGGCCGGTGCTGATTCCAATGTAGAGTGGTGTGGGGATGACATATTTTTGAAGGCGAACCCTGAAGTTAGCATCTCCCTGGTTCCCTCAGCAAAAGCCTGTAGATTTTTGAGTATCACCAAAAATGATCTCTGTGACAAACACAAGATAATCGCCACAGATGAACACCACAGATTTTTGAAGCATAAACTAAATCTCTAGCAGTAAAAAGCTAATGTTAATGGCTGTAAATACACTACATCACGGTCACATGACTTAAATATCACCACCACTAAGCTTCCTACTATATTATACTATAAAAACATAAATTATACATTTTAATTGTATATATAAATTGATCAGTTGTAAATTTAGAGTTAGAATAGTTTGTAACTGAAGTCGGCCTATTAAGACAGACTACTGAATAGATGAGTCTCTGTGTTCACTGTGATGACGTTTAATGTCCCCAGCAATCTCTGTAGTGTCATTT
This sequence comes from Diplodus puntazzo, assembly GCA_963678695.2. Taxonomy (NCBI): domain Eukaryota; kingdom Metazoa; phylum Chordata; class Actinopteri; order Spariformes; family Sparidae; genus Diplodus; species Diplodus puntazzo. Next base: position 16,739,095 of record OZ023178.1, read on the forward strand.
AGAAATTTGTCAGCAACCGCCATTTTTATCACACAGAAGAGATTTATGATTAATTGTGGAACATTTAATGATCTATTTTATGTTGTCGAACACTTTGAGTCCAAAGGTTTAGAGCCATGCTAGTAGCTCTGTGACTTTAGTTTAGCAGTGATTTGAGCTAAATGCTACTAAATGATACTACTCAAAAGGACAGTGCTAACATGCTGATGTTTAGGGGCTGAAATGTTTACCATGTTCACATTCTGTAATTAACATTTATCTTTTTATCAACAATTAACAGTTAACATTAAAACAGCTAAGTGACGGTTAAAGCTACAGCTCAATGGAATGTATAATTCGCTACTTCATGATCATTTTTTGCAGTTCATCCAGTAGTCTTCTGTCATTACCAGAGGCATGAAATAAGTACTGCACATCCATTTCAGTTCTCAGTTTGAGCTCATACATGGTGAGAAGTGGCCATCATCATTCATTCATCTGCTCCTGCTTTTTGTATTGACAAGACATCAGCCTGATATGTGCACACAGCTGGCTGTCTATGAGTCTGCACACTGTACATTTCACTCCCATGGCCTCACCTCTCATCACAACAGATAATATGTCATCAACACACAGTATCCGGGTGCTCAGATTAGTTAAATGAAATTAAAATAGGTTTAACCCACAGAGCAGCAGCATTGGCTCTGATTGGCCAGCTGTTACGTATCAGCGGGAGTTGAGTGTTGGAGTGTTAGAGCAGCTGCTACTGCTCCGTGGGCCAGACCTAATTTTGTTTTAGGGTGGTTCGTTTTCAAATTGAACTATCAACCTATCATTTAACAATCAAAAAAATGAAAAGGTTTTGGGTGGACTGCTTTGTCTCCTTTGATGTCCATATTTTAAAAAATATATGTATATTTTATTTCTGCATCATTTAAAAGTAATTTAATTAAATGTTTCTCCTTTGTAGTACTGCAGGAAAGTGGCTGTAAACCAAATGAGTAAAGAGATGAATATCATGTGCATCAACAAACAGGAGATCCAGTTATTCGAGTATTTGTGTCACACATCTGTATACGGACTGTACAACAGTATTTCATGGAGCTACTCATGAGAGGATATTAATGCCCCAGTTCAAAATTATCCGATAATAAAAATTCACCACAAACTACTTCTCCTGAGTATCTTAAATGGAAATTTGCCATTTCTGATGATATCCTTTACCCTCCCACCTGAATGGTTTCAGGCCAAAATACATTGCTGATCTGCTGCTACGTTATAAACCAGTTATTATACGCCACAAATCTAAAACAAACTCTCAGAAAACTGCCCTTCTGCTCCAAATCACACCTCTTTTAAATCAAGACCGAAGACCTTTTCTGTTTGCCACTGCGTTTCAGTGTACTGTGACTTTCATTCTTTATGTTTGTCTCTTTTAAAGCTGTTCTGTTTTTCTGTTTTAATGTTTCCCCCTACTTTTTTTTTCGATGTATTCAAAATGCACTTTTTAATGTCTTAATGTTATATTATGTCCCTGTAAAGCACTTTGAGTGGCCTTGTGTCTGAATTGTATCATACAAATAAAAGTTTTGCCTTGCCTTGCTTATTTACAGCTATGTTTTGTGTTTCAGAATGGAGCTGACGACGTGAAGAAGCATCGATGGTTCAAGTCAATTGACTGGGACGCAGTTCCTCTGAGGAAGCTTAAGGTGAGAGATGTACTCGAAAGTATTAATTTAATCTGCCTAGTTATAATTAATTCTAACCACAGTAAGTAGGTGAGATTTGTGTTAAAAGTGGTCAAACAATTTTCCATTGCAAAAAAGTTTGAGAATGTATTTTGGTTTTCAAAGGTGGGTCATTGCTTATGAACTCACTTGGAATACAGAACTTTTCCCAGTGCATGTCGAGGATTTCCTTCAATAGAATCATGTAAAAACTTATTTGAAATTCAAGGGACCTTGCAAAAAAGGTAAAAACAAAGGTAATTTTTGTGATTCTTTGTATGTGTATTCTCAGCCTCACAGATTCTTTATTAATCACTGGATTGGGTTTGAAATGTGTAACACGTATTAATTTAAATAGATTTGTGACACAAAAAAAAATTTAACCAAACTAAGAATCTGTCATTTTGAAAAAAAAAATCTATCCACTTGTTCTGACTTTGTTGCAACCAAATGTTGTCATAATAGTTCTAATTATGTTGGTATATTTAATATACAATATGACGATGATATACAGTTGTGGTCAAAAATTTACATCATCTTATAAAGGACATTTTATGGCAGTCTTGAGTTCCACTGATTTTTACACCCGTCATTTTTCTGTGATGGAATGAGTGAAACACATACTACTTTGTGACAATATAACATAACATGAATTTATTATAGGTCTTCTGAAAATGTGACCAAATCTGCTATATCGAGAATATGCATACAGTAATTCTGAAATCAGATACTTGGTTAAATGTCTCTCGCCCTTTTCTTTTGATAGCCATTCACACGCTTGAGCTTGCACTGAATGTTCTGTTGTCTCCACAGCCTCCCATAGCTCCTAAAGTTTCCCATGAGGGGGACACCTCTAACTTTGATGTTTACCCAGAGGAAGACTGGAAGAAAGACCCTCCTGTGCCTCAGAAGGACTTGGAGATCTTCAAGAACTTCTGATCACTCAGCCTGGCTTATTTATTGATGAAATATTTTGAAAATTGACACAACATATTGTGAAGTTACTGTTACAGGTACTTTCATGGAGGAAATCCTTATTTATCAAAGTGGGAGAGTCACATTGTATCTGAAATAATGGCCTCCCCAATGACAAACTCCAAATGATTGATACTGTGACATGTGTCATACCACAGAGATGATTTGCTTTTTATATTTTTATTTATCTGACATCAAAGTCAAACTTTTGCTGTTCTAATTGTTTTTTATCACAGTTTGTTCTCTGAACCTGCTCATATGCAAAAAAGAAGAAAAAGAAAAGATGTGGTTCCTTTGAAACCAAAAGACTGTTACTTTCTAGGCTTAGAAAAAAAAATCAGGTCTTTTTTTAATATAATCATGTTTTAATTTTGTATCTCTTTTTAAAATGTTCATGCGGTCATATTTAATGTGACTCTAGACTGGTGCTGTAACTGCCAGCTGGCCAGTAGTCATTAATGTGCGGTGTTAGACTCCTGATACTGTATGTAGTCGTGAATCAGCCACTTTATTTGAAAATGCGTGATCAGTAGCACTTGTTAAAAGGTGCCTTACCTCACCATGACGGATGTGATGTCTTGCAAATACATCAAGTTCACTTGAAATAGAGCTTTTCACAGCCGTCAGTGCTGCGTTTAGTAATAATGGAAGTTAGTTTGAGGTGCTGTTACAGAGAACAGGCTATTGAATGTTCTCTCATGTCTCCTACTTGTCAACTTTTTCCCCCCAGCTGTTTTTTTTGTACTATTTCACCTCTAAAAACAGGTTCATTGACAGCCAAGACTTCCACGCCGCTGTTCCACAAATGAACTACTGACTTTCGGTTGACTTTATACTCAACATCATCCTCATCCTCATCATCATTGTTGTCATGCCTTTAAAGCCAAGTCACGTGTGGGGAAAGGTGTTGGGATGTGAGGCAGTCAATATTTAACCTGTCCATCTACAGAGCTACATTAAAGTTGACCGCTAGTATTCTTTGACATTTCAGTTTACTGTAGTCAAGGTTTAATTATGTATTTTGGGGCGATGCCTTTAAAATAAATGATTTAGTCTGCTATTCATATCTAAGCAACGATTTTTGAACATCACCTTTCATGACCAAAAATATCCCATTGGCATTCGGGCTACAAACAGCACCATGTGTTGGCGTGGGCGTGATGTTTCAGGGTACCAGTGACGGACAACACTGGCTGCATAGCAACAGTAGCTCATCAGCAGCAAATTATCATGTGGCCTGTGTGGACAGGATGTTAGACCATAAAGGAGGGCTGCAATCAATGATTATTTTCATTCCAGATGAATCGATTTGTTTTTTGGTCTATAAAATGTCAGAAAATGGTGGTTCCTCAAAGCCCAAGATGACATCCTCAAAGGTCTAATATTGTCCAAAAATTACTATATCGGCATATCAAAATAGTAATAGTTGGCAATTAATCAAATACTCATTGCAACTGTACTATAAGATATAATGCAAAAAGCGTCTTTTAGTAATAATTCCCCAGTTTTTAACAGAAAACTGGTCCATTTGAATAGTTTGTTGTCATGTTGTGCAAATGGTCATTGTTTGCAGATGGTCAGAAAGGGCTCCCACAACTCCAAGTGGTAGTTTTGTGCTAATGCTTTCAAATGAGACTGGAAGATCGCAAATCCCATCTTCCATCCAAAAAATTGGTATAGTGAACCCCTGGTATCTAGTCCTAGTTCATCTGATCTCTTATCATATCATACCACTCATGTTAGTGTTGTTCCTAGAACATTATAATTGATAATGTTGAGGGAGCCTCCGTTTAAATTGAGAATGCAACAACATCCACAACTGAATCAAGCTGTTGTTTTTACAACAACTTCACTTATTATTGTCCATTTTATTGAGTTTTCTGCAACAGTTTGGTTAGGTTTATCATAACATGGTTTGTGTTAAACTTTAACAAAGTTAAACACGTGTCAGAAAGAACACCTTCTCCCAAGTGTTCATTTTTCTGGTCTTTTTACAAGTTTGCGAGTTGCAGAGCTATGACATTACAAAAAAAACATGATTGATCAGTTTTAATGATGTTCCCTGGAGCAACATTAATTATAATGTTCCAGGAAAAATGTGGATAGTCCTTCAGGTGATTAATCATCATCGTGCTCTGCTGGACAGCGTCAGACTACACTTAAACAGATTTTGAGCCAACTGTCCTGCTGGTCAGCTCTGTGTCACAGCCCTCACCATGGCTGTGTTTCTAACAGTGCTAATGCTGGTCTGAACAAAGCCATTGTTTGTTTGTTTTTTTCAGTGTGTGTTTGAGGACATGTTGTCATCTGCCAGCCCCTCATTGGTTTTGATCCTGTTTTGATACGCGGCTGGCAACAGCTGACATCAGTATGCGTGTGTTACCTTTGTGTGTTGTTGCGCGTGGAGTAAACACTTGAAACACTGAAGTGTTTTTGTGTGTTTTCTCTTAACCTGGATGACAGTTGTTCAGCCAAAATACTTTGCAGGCACCTGTCATCCTCATCACTGTGTTTCCTTTTCACACATTTTCATCACACTCTCCGCCATCAACTAAAGACAAAAGCTTCTTTCTATGATTAATTTAATTTTTTTGCTCTCACATCACAACTGTTCCTGAGCATTGTCATACAGAGTGGATCAGTCTGAATAGAGCCAATGTTAATAAATTACACGTTGACCGATATTCTTCTTTTAATGCAGAAGTACATACAGAGTCTGTATGTTTGAATAAGGATCCTTTAAACATGGCTGTTAAGGATTTTGACAAAAATATGTACTGAATGGGACATTTTACAGTTGAGCTTTGAAACTACGCTGTAGATAAATGCAGTAAACTGGCAATAACATTAGTATCATTGACAACAAATACAATACGAGTACATTATAGCTGAAAGAAAAATAATCTGTTTTTTAATCAGGGGCTGTATTCACAAATCATCTTGAGGCCAAATGTTTCTCTATATTAGCTGAATAAGAATAACTCATCTTCTTTTGTTCAACACATTCTTCAGGTAGACTCCTGTCAGCTAGTAAGACCACGTATCTCCACAGCTAACTAAGCTACTTGCAAACCGCAGCTAGTCGCTTACAACCAAAGATAGCTACAGCAACGAGTATAGGATGGTGTTCTAATGAGTCCTAAAACCTGGACAACGTTACGCTGCCCCCAGTAGTTTTGGAACTACCTTCAAATTCAGACCATTTCTAACAAATTATGTCTTAAAGCGTCAACTTTGAGCTGGAACCTTTGGTGTCACATATTAAGACCCTGAGTAGTAGATGAGATACTTTGTGAATACAGCCCCAAGCTGTAAACTAGTCTATTATAACTGTCAAATCATGCAGTACATCATGAACATTAAACCACCTCGTACATATCTTGGGCCGACATTTCTTGTTACTATATACTCTATACACTTATACTGATATTACTGTGATCATATTAATCAATAACCATGCTGATATACCGCTGGAAAATGATAAAATTCATGTCTGCACAAAATATGAAATGGCAGCTTCATATTGAATCCATTGCCATTGTTTTTAATACACACACTAGTCGATTTGACATTATGTATTCAACATCAACGAGACAAACTTCTAGTCAACATATGAATCATGTCATCATCATATCCTCCCTTCTACAGTGAACATGTGCAGTATACTATATGGGCCTGCACAACACATGTATTCCCACAGTAGTTGGTCCTGTGTCTCCTGTTTATATTTAGCTGATAATAATGTAAAAAACATCATATCACATTACCACTGTCTGCAAATGCCCGTACTATCACATACCACACTGTATGTAAAGCTTTTTCTGCCAAGTAGAGGAAACTGGACTGCTCTCAGTGAGGTTTTCGTCCATTTAGAGCAGTTTTTGTACAAAGCATGTTGTCTTGACTTCCAGCCCTGGCCCATTACGTCTTACCATCAATATGCTTTAGATTTCAACCTTTGCCTTTAAAATGTTCGCTTTGTCAGCACAGTCATACATCATTTTATACCCAGTGCATAACATTGCCTTTTAATATATGGTAACTCCCTTTATATTCTGGATTATGGTACTCTAAGCAATGGCTCATGTTTGTATAAAGACTGAAGACTCTTTGGAAATGTTTGGAAAAGTGAAATGAAAGAAAACATGTTTCTCTTCTTCTCTTGTCCTGCCTGTTCATTCCTGTCCTCCAATCACTCAGCAGCTGCTGTCAAGTGTCACTCTGAAGGTCAGCCGGCAGCTTGTGTACTCAATCAAAGCTTTTATATTTACAGAATGGAAATCTGACATTTGGGAAATGGAATGATGTTGAAAGCTTCTACAGTCTAAGGTTTTCATGACAAAATGTACTGATTCTCTTTGCAAACAGCTCTGTGTGTGGCTGCATCAAAGTGGAGCATCAGTATACAGTACACCACAGGAGACAGCACAGTCTTCTATCTGTTTAGACGACATGCTGCTTTCTTCCACAGACTGTGGTCTGCTCCACATAAAAAATAAAAAAAACTTTGTCAACTCTATTTCCATTGATACTAAGCTGACTGGTATGGTCTGAAATTCTAACGTTGGGATATGATTTATCCGTTCAGCAAACATGTAACACTACAAGACAAACATCAATACTCAATCATTTAAAACAAAACGATTAATATCAGAGGCCAGGTCTGTAGTGGTGCTTTGAAAACAGCTATCTGCTAAAAGGAATTTGAAGAGAGCTGAGTTTGTGGGACATAACACAAGCTACCAGAGGTTAAAAAGCTCAAAAGAGCAGAGGGGAACTGAAGAGATGGTAATAACTTTCTGTGGGTCAATCACCAACAATGACACCTTTGTCACTGCATATACTCATTTGATACATTGTTAACATAAAAATAGTGATCATTGTCGTTTCATTTTTTCACAACACATACTCATACCTAAACAACTGAATAGGTAGATCACCAGCGACTCCCAAAACAACATGACTGTTGCAGTGTACCAGCAGCAGGCATACCAAACCTTAGTCGTACACTGACGGTTTTATGATGTTTAGGCAAGAAACCTTCTTGGTTAGATTTAGGAAAAGATTTAGTGGTTTGGCTCAAAATAACTACATTATTTATGTTATTACTTACTTACTTACTGACTGCTAGTGTCCTATGTGCCGGTGACAACTTAATAATTCATACGCTAATCATGGGACAAGTTCACAAAAATGTCTAATAGGTTGTAAATTATGTGATGACATAAAAGGTACAAAAGGTCAAACACTTTTCTATCAATTACTCAACACCATAACTCAGTAACAGGAGGGCACATGGTGTTTTATTGACCAATCATAAACCCACAGAGGTAATATGACTTATAAGGCCCAATACACCAATCTGACATCATACAACTAGCTGCGACAATGACGGACTGTTGTGTCACTTCATGTCTCCTTTATCCTAGCCAAAAAGCTGCACTTTAACACACCGCAAAAACTACAGCTGGCGGCCAACTAACTTGTATGTTATGTGCCTGCATTAAAGGAATTACCTCTCTTCCACTATACAAACTGTTGTTATGATTAAGCAGCATTTTGGATACCGCTCTCTCTAATACAGCAACTCCTAATGGAGAAGACAGAGGCTCGATCTGCTTACCTACACAGCCAATCAGAGTGATTTCTCTTGCCGCTGACTATGCTGAATTGGTCAAGAGCCCTCTGACAAGGGCTGTCCTGTGCCGATGGTGCAGAAACTCCCCATTGACTAGATGCGCGGATAGACTGCCCTGACAGTGCCCTACAGCCATAGGCGTAACATCCACTAGGGACAGGGGGGACATGCCCCCCCACTTTCCGAAATCCCGTTTTTGTCCCCCCCACTTTTATTTAATCCAGCAGAACGCAGTAGGTCTCAAGAGTCCGATACTCAAACATGTCCGCTTGATTAATCTACCCCGGTGTATTCCGATGTGCTTATTTTACATTAATTTGATGGCAAACTCCGCCCAGCTGATGCAACACCAGCATATGCCAGGTTAGTAATCAAGTGAACCCACTCTCGCTGTGAGTCGCGGACAGTTTGTGTAATGATGCTGCGTTCAAAGGCTGCAACAGGCCACTGTCTTCGGCTGGGCCGGGCTCTTGATCAAACATTTGTGTTTTGTTTTTTAATAACTCAAGTAATGACTATTTCCAGCTAGAAATGGGCACCTCTCTCCTCCCTCCATTGTTTGTGTTGCTGCATGGTGTTACACGTGACTTGTGTGAGTTATCCTCGTGCTGGAAACGTGACCCCGAGACGCAAGAAGAAAGCAAAAATATATACTTTTACTGAGGAAAATGACAAAAGTAATAGTAACGCACAGTGACTTGAGTAAGTAACTTTTACCTGATAACTGGTTTGAAGATATTTACGCGTTAGATTACTCGTTACTGAAAACAGTGGTCAGAGAGTAACGCGTGGGCAATGACAACCTGTGTCAGCTTTACAGTTACAGTTAATGTGCCGGCCGGGCTCGGACACAACGTGCACGGGCAGGTTGGGCCCGATCTCAGCTCTACTCGGGTCCAGCCGAGACTTTACTGAGGTTCGCCCAGTGTCAGCAGCAGGAGGACGGTCAGCTCACCTCCCAGAGCCTCGCGCTGAATCACTGAGACTGATTTAGGGACCGTCATTAAATTACTTAGCATAAATATATTAATTCAAAATAATTGCAGTTTTTTCTATATCTTCCATGTCATGTGGCCCAGTGACTGCAAACCAGCAGCAGATTGTATTAGTAAACTGGACAAATGAGACACAGCTCTTTTTATTGTACTTATTGTATTTTATATGAATATTAATATACAGAAATTATGATTTTTTTCTCAGTAACTTCGATGTCAGATGTCCCACTGACTTCTGAAACAAGTTCTGTTTCCATAAAAATCTATAATAATAAAGAAAATAATGGTAAAAAAAAAAAAAAAAGTTCTCTAATGTCTCATGTCTTAGATTCTGATTCTGAAATTCTGAAAATGTATTTTTTTTTTTTTTTTTTTAAATCTCACCAGCAGTCACCATTTAAGGGGTTATTTTTCAAAATTTTCTTCCGGGGGGCATGCCCCTGGACCCCCCTAGTGTTGCTAAGTTATCAAAACAATCTTGGGGAAACACTGTATGTTCTAAGAATTTTGGACATGTGAGGTGAACTATTTCTTTCTTAGCTGAAGCTGACAACGGAACAAAATAAGTGTAAAGAGAGACATACTGGAGCCGTATATTTTCCTGCTTTTTTGTTCTTTGCCAATCACACCTATGACTAAGCATGATAGCCATGTTCATCATTATGTATTGCTTTTAAGTAGCTGGGAATATGATTAAAAGCATGTGGAAATGTATAAAATGGTATTCAAATCAGACCCCCACTTTTTTGTGTCCCCCCCACTTTTCAAACCGATGTTACGCCCTTGCCTACAGCTGACCCTCAGCCTGGTGTGTAGGGGCCTTAAAGGCAGCAACACACCGGCCCAACCGTTGGACGTCTGAAGCGTTTGGAGAGACTCGGACGAGGTCGGGAACATTTCTGTTTGGTGTGTTCAGCTGCGTCTGAAGCTTTCGGAGCCGTTCAGACGTTGTCTGCTCCGACTGAGCATGCGAAGTCTGAGGAGGAGGGCTGTCGGACGTCTGAGCCATTGGATTCTCTGATTGGTTGTGTGCCAGCTGAATGGCCGTTCTGATTGGCGGTGTGCTTGCGAATCAGCGCAGTGTGTGGGAGGGCGGAATACCGTGTGCGCTTTGTTTTTCTATGGACTCCGTTCCGTCATTCCTCGTTTTCATGCTTTGCAGGCAGTACTGGCATGCGACTAGCTGTTATTATGTCCGTTCAGGAAAAATTAATTTGTGTTCGTTTGGTAATGCCTCGCTGCATGTTTAGTATGCAGCTGTTTTTATCTGAAAGTTAAGTTTCATTTTGAGCGAAAGTAAAGAGAGCTGCGTGCATAAGCCTCTCGTTTACAACTCACAACACAAGCGCCAGCTGCTTATTGCATCTCGCGCAAGCGCAGAACGTACACGCTGCTGTGGAGAAGGCAGCACGTCGAAGTGGTGTGTTTCAGCGCAACTTTTGTGCCGAACGGGTCAGACGAGAGGCAACAGAGGGGTCGGAGAGTGGTCGGAAGGCAGTTGGACGTCTGGGCGGTGTGTGGGGGCCTTAACAATCATACAGCAGCAGTCCAACACAAACTCACTGGTGTGTGTTAAGATTCAATTGTCACTGTGCCATGTGAAGAAGCCTTCTATCAATCTTCCATACTCCTCTGTAAGAAAAGTCTCTAGGTGAAGACAGCAGGTTTTTCGTTGGAAATTATTGCATCAGACAGCTACAGTAAGGCCACTCCTACAGAAACCCAACCTAAACTCAGCTGACATCCGAAACTACAGACCTGTATCTCTTCTTTCATTCCTCTCTAAAACCCTGGAATGTGCAGTCTACAACCAACTGTCCTCCTATCTTTCACCAAACGGCTTCCTTGACCCCAATCAGTCAGGCTTCAGAACTACTCACTCAACTGAGATGGACCTCCTCACAGTGACTGAGTCCCTCCAATCCGCCAGAGCCCCCTCATCCCACTCATCTGTCCTATCTTCTGTATTTGACACAGTCAACCACCAAATCCTCCTCTCCACTCTGCCTGAACTCTGCATTGCTGATGTTAAAATAATTCTGCGATAATTTAGAACTGGAGGAGGGAGATCGGAGTCAGCTCAAAGTCCAAACAAGATTTTAAACTTGTTTAAGAGGAGCATTCACAGAGCAACACGCAGGTCTGTTACAAAGTGAAGACTCAATGTCTTAGGAGAAAAGCATGGTATTTATCTGTCTCTGTAGGTGTGTTTTCACTCTGTTAATTTCTAATTTATTCCCTCCTGCACTTAAGGAAATAGTTCACAGAAAAGGAAGTGTTAACCTTCAGTGATTATTCAGTATCTTACACGGGTCATAAAACAACCTAAAACAGATCACAGGTTACAGATCACGTTACATTATTGTTCAACAGATACATTGAACATTCCTGTTTAAGACTTCAGCTCACGTCTCTCTTTATGAAGTACAAAATTTCTATCACAGCTGACTCTGCTCTAACCTGGTGCACACCATATCTGACAAATCACACCTTTCAGGTCATGTGGAATGACTCCTTGTGCAAACCCTGCTTTCTGGAAAAGGGTGTCCCTCAAGGCTCAGTACTAGGCCCACTTCTGTTTTCACTATACACTAGATAATTAGGCTCTGCAATTACATCACATGTATTCTCTTACCAATGTTATACATTTAAACGGTCTTCTTGAAATGGCTGGCAAACATCTCCGCTTGGACAACTGCCTATCACCTCAAGCTCAATCTTCATAAAACTAAACTTCTCTTCATCCCAGGGAAAGACTGCTCTCGTATGGACCTGTCAGTCACTGTCAAGGACGTCAAAGTAACGCCTTTCATTGACCACAAGGCACCCAGGCATAATCCTCAACAACAGACTATCCTGCACACCCAACATCACTGCCGTGGCCCGATCCTGCAGAGCATGCTGCAGCATGCCTCTTTTTCAATCTACCCGAATTCTCCCATTTGGCCCCCCTCCTCCGTGACTTCCACTGGCTTTCTGTTGCAGTCCGCATCCGATTCAAGACGACAGTACTGGCCTTCAAGGCCGTCAACAGAACTGCACCCATCTACCTCCAAACACTGGTCAGACCACACGCCCAAGTGCGAGCACTTCGCTCCACTACATCAGCAGGCCGGCTGGTACCGCCATCGCTGAGAGCAAACAAAGCTTGCTCAGTGAAGTCGCAACTCTTCTCTGTTCTGGCGCCTCAGTGGTGGAACAAACTCCCAATCAAAGTCAGGACAGCAGAGTCAGTCGCTATCTTGAATCAAAAGACTCAAGACTCACTTCACCTCAAACCCCGCATAGTATGACTCCCTCCCACCTCCCCCCTCTGATTAACTTGTTGGTGAGTGTCTTGACTTCCTGACGGTTCCAGGAGGTCACTGCTTGTTTTTTCCCAGAGTATGACTAACGAGACACTTCATTATTGAATAGGTTTCTCAGTAATGTCTTCGACATAGACTTTGTCTGCATGTGGTATAATGGGAAGTTGTTAGTAATCCTGAATTGTTCATATATGACCTCCAATTCCTCAGAGACTGAGCGTCTCTGCAGCAGAAACATTATGACTGTCCCCCAGAGCTGCAGATCCTCTCACTGCCTTGTGGGATAGCCAATGTGTGACGTTATCCTCTTGCCTGCATTTGTTTTTTCAGCCCTAATCCTCATGCACAGATGGTTAAGATTAATTTTTGGTTATAATTAATTAGATAATAGCAACAAGGTGTTTCTGGTTTTTTCTTTGGTAACAGTCTCATGATGAACCCTGACATGGCAATTCTCATGTGTGACTGTGTTCCCGGCAGCAGTTTTCATCTGTATCTCTTTAAGTGTAATCACAATTTAATTTAGCTTTTTACATGGACTCTGGTGAAATCTATGAGCTTTAATTTCCTCTCTCAGTCTCTGAAACCCAGAGGAAGAACTGGTGTTAATGTGCTGAACACTGTGTTTCATGGAGGGTCATTATGTTTACAGTGGAAAAATGAGTCATGTTTGTCTGGAGTCCCTGTTAGCCTCGCTCTAAATGATGACGGCTAGAATGTTGGAGCTGCACACTTCTCATAGTCAGCTAATGAATGCCTTATGAGGTGTTTTCAAGCTCAGTTTGGTGGAGTGACGGCAGAGGCTGTGGGAGTGCAGGATGATACTTCCCAGAAGACCTTCTGACAGGAAACAGTCACAATCAGGAGGAAAGAAAAATTCCTAGTATCTAGTATCAGTTACAAAAACACTAAAGTATTTACACTAAACGACTTCACTCATTGAATTCAATACAATTGAATGTAAGCCCAATTGTTCCTATAGCTCCTGTTCAGCAGGACAACGCGGTATTACTCACTCATTAAAATGTAATTAAAGCTGTTATGTTTGCTAAAATTGTCATTATGATCTGACAGTAAAATAAGATACAGGTCAGCTGTGTAAAAATCCACTGTTTGTGGGTCCACCCAGTGGCCCTAATTTGATTTGCAAGAATCCACCGCTCCCGGGTCAATACATCCAATCAGAGCCAAGGGGAGTGTCTGTCACTCTCGTGCATACACTGCTGGCAGCCCTCCTTCCTCGTGCTGCCCGTACTGGGCAGTGCCCCTCCCCCGCACAGGTGCAGTGACTGCTCTTCCCTTGTCAGATACATTCAAGCTCAAACTGTAAACAATGGCGGAGAATAGACAACAATAACAAAGCTGAAAAATGCCTGACCATTGCCCACGTCAAAGAGAAGAAATAAGAAGACTTACGAAGAAAATCAGTGTAAAGAATTGGACTGAACCAGAGAGAAAACAAGGATAAATATCAGAGCGTTATTTCAGGGGTGGCGGGAACTGCAGGATTTGTAAGGACTCAAGATCAACGCAGAGTTGGCCACTTTTCTGCTTGACAACTAAGGACCCCTACTTAATATATGTTTCATTCTATGTTTTAACCACAAGACTATGGTGGAGGCGGTTACAGTAATACTCGCAATAGCACATATGGCCTTACAATGTTGTCAAGCTACGTAGCTTGTCTCTAAATCTAGCTTGTTAGCTTGTATACCCACTTCAGTGTTTAGCTTTGTCTTTATGGCTACTGGTTAGCAAAATTGTCTTTCAGGTGACCATGTAGTTATAACGTTAGTTTGTGTTCAATACGCTCTCTGAAGTGGTTGAATTGGTTTAGAGAAATTATACTACTCATGCTTCAGAAAGGCAGCATGACGTTGCACCGGTAAATGATTACATGGTATCTCCGTCTACAGCAATGTTAGGAATATTGTTTGTTACTCGGGATATCTACTGTGATCTGCATGAGGCACTCGTCATTGTTATTTATTGTTATTGTATTGTTCAGAAACAGAACAATCAGGGCTTATGTTGTTGTTGTTATTTTTAATGCGCCGTCTTGGTTATCTGGCGTCCTCCGTTACCGTGGTTACAAGCCTGCTCATGCACAGCAGGCTCCTCTGTGGGGAGGGGCTTGAAGGCAGAGTTGCAGCGCAGCAGAGAGGAAGAAGACCTGGGAGCTGTATCATTCAAATATTCTAAGTCCATTTTTTCCTCAAAACTCCAGACTGGAGGAGAACACTGAAAAGCTGACAAAATTGACCACTCTTCTCCAGCAGCTTTCTGTTGACGGGAAGTCCCTACGAGTCGATTACCGATTGCAGTAGAGTTCCGCTGCTCAAGGATGAAAATGTATGATTATGACTCCATGGAAAAGCAATCAAAGTTCATATGTGTCTTACCTGCCAGTTTATAACAGTTATTATCGAGAGCGGACAGGGTAAAAAACGTAATTGAGCATTTCTAACTGCACTCGGTAATCATTGCATCCGGACTTCCCCAACCCGGAAGCTGATGGAGGAGAGTTGAAATCTGTTTTTAGCTTCACAATAAAAATCCAGCTAAGCTTGCGGAGGTTAGATGCCCCGGACTATGTGCTGAGACCCTATTTGTACTGTTGCTGAAGTTTGGTGCTGTTCTGAGCATTATTTGTGGCTTTTTGGTATAGTTGGATCCATTTACTGCAGTGTATTGTTGTCGTGCAGTAGTTTCTTAGGATGCTAAAGCTATGTGAGCTAGTGCTCTGCAAACTTTATCTCTGGGTGTGTGTGTGTGGGGGGGGGGCTACTCTGTGTCATGGTGTGTTAGAACATGGATTAAACTGACACCGGAATATCCCTTTAACTGCTAAATGGATTTATCTTCACTTCTCACCCTCTGATGCAACAAGCCACAGAATCACCACATCCATGGTAATGCACTGTAATTCTCTTATTGGACCACTGAACAGAGGGAAAATGTAGGTACAGAGAGGAGATGGAACAAATAAAACTGAGCCCGCTGTTTGCTCAGTACAGGTAGTCTGACTGTGGGGTGAAATAAACCTGCCAAAAAACTCATGTCAATGATATTAGCCAAATTCACTTCTTTTTCTCTGTTAACATGGGCTTCGTTCAGCTCGGCTTCATTCAGCTCAACTTCACCCCTTCATTCAGCACCACCTCTTCCCCATTTCAGTTGTTAGGTGGAGCCAGGCACTTCCAAGATGGCTACAGCCGGTACCACCCACTTTGAGCTTACACTTCACCCACTTTGTTACTATACTTACTACAACCATAAAAGTTTAACCAGCTTGTCCCATAGGAGAACCCTTTCAGAGGGTTTTACCTAGAATCATCTGTTAAGGTTTTACCCAGAAAGCCCCTACAGAGGTTTTGTGGTGTAATGGTTACCCCCAGAACTTTTTCAAGGGGTTCCATCCGGAAACTTTTCACATTCTAAGGTGCTAATAACACATCACCAAGATGGTTCTCAGAGAACCCTTGTATATTCAAAGGGTTTCATCTAGAACCAGCCCATAGGAGTTCTATGGAGAACCCTTTCATATTCCAAGTAGAACCCAATGTTTGAATTGATAAAACATTCACACCTTTTTAATAAGTCAAACTTGCATTTAAAAATCTGAGAACAATAATGGATAGGTAGGGGAGACAATCTAAGGATAAGCCAACAGGAGTGACTGTGTATGTCTTGGGGAACAGGTCAAAAGTAAATGTACGACCAGTGGAATCAGCTACATGACTGACAGGACACAGGCCAGACATCTTGCTGTCCTCAGCAGCTGAATTCATCTTATCAGAAACACAATTAGCATCATGTCAAGGTCCACTTACTACACCATATAAATCAGAAGCCATCTACTATCTACCATCTCTATTTACCACCATGCCTTACTGCTGGACTAAATAGTTAAAGCTGCTCTAAGTGTTCATTTCTTAATAACATAACTATTACATAGCTCTGTGTTCCAGATGTAATCACTGTTATGGAGTAGAAGGTCAGTAACCCATGTCTCTCCCCCTCACTCATGCAGTAAAAGAGAAAAAAACTTGATTGGTATCCCTGCCTGCTTCATCCAATCGAGACAGAGTCCTTAAAGAGGCTGTCCTGTCTGTTCAGTGAACACGCAGAGAGTAGGTTCTTCCTGTTCTGGTACCTACACCAGCCATTGTGATGCAGCACTCCTGGTGATGGCTTCTACTACCAAACAGGCAAAGAGATGAAAAACCTGAAGACAAGAATGAGGCAGAGAGCTGCCTCGATAAAGGAAAGGAGTTGTGTAAATGTGGTAACGTCCTTTTGTCAATAGTTGTCATTCATGTGCTGGTTTATAATTTTAACCATTCAAGGTTGAGGGTCTTTTTATACCAAGGCTTTAAAAAAAACTTGAAAGAACTTAAGGTTCGACAGAGGAAAATGGTTCTGTGTAGACCCTCAGCCCCTCAAGAAAAACTTAGTTGAAAGCCCATATTTCTAAGAGTGCTCAGATATTGTTTAAAATGCCTGGAACCAAGTCATGTCTGAACTTGAAAGCCGCCACTTGTTTGGAATTCCACTGCTGTTTGATTTCAAAGGTTAGTGCAGACTCCCTCTTACTTTCTGGATCCCTCACTGCCCATTTATGAGTGTGAAATTACTGGTCACTTTTGAGCAGATGCCCTGTTTCTGATGACAAAACTGGGATATTTTTAAGGAGCCACGTCTTTTAAGCCGAACCATTATCTTTCCTAACTCCGGCCAAGTTGGACCAAGTTTTGTGTCTGAACCTCAAAGAACTGTAAAGCAGTGCCAAAAAGAAATGTAATGTTTGAACTTATCTGTGCTTGGCAGCAATGTACATTGCGAACATTTGTTCTGGCAATTGGGTTGATTGGAGCTTGGGGTGTCGGACTTAGTATTGTTGACATTTTTTGCATTGTATTGCATCAAGAATGATCACGATTTAACAGCAAATAACAAATTAAATCAACATTATGTAAAGAATGGCATTTTGTGTGAGTTCACGCCACCACAGTTTCTGAGTGCAACACCACTGTGGTCAGTACAAATCTCATGTCTATAAGAATGTGTCAATTGTAATGTAGGTGCTAACTACAAACAAAACTCATGACATCATACCAATGTTATGTGTTGAAAACGTGTATGTTGATGTAAACTTGTGATTCTACCCTCTCACTGAAGTTACATAGTGCAGAAACAAGCAACAGAGACACCACTGATCCTGTTATAAGGTATGCTGTTATTTTATGTGTAAGAAAAAGTGACATAATATTGCTTTAATTAATCAGCTGATGCCTGAATTTCATCCAACAATGAAATTGGAAATAAGCTTTTAATGAATTCATAATGAACACATTAAGCTCCTCATATAAATCAAACACCTGTCCAATTTGTTTGCCTAGTCCCACCACTGATCCCACATCCTGTCTGAGAGAGTTCTAAAACTGATATTGGTTTTCTCATACTCTTAATTCTAAAGTAAAGAAATGTGCTCCTTACATAACACCTGACAAGAATGACTTCAGTTGCCTCATTGATGTTTGCTTGTTTAATTATCCACTGACCTGCTATTGTATGAAATGTAAAACAAAGGTGAGGTTTTTATCACGCTGTGTAACGGTATCAATGGCCTACTCAAACTCCCTCAGAGAGGCACGATCACAATTTTACTCCAACATCATAAAAGAGAATCCTGGAAACTCTAAGCAGCTATTCTCCACCATTAACCATCTCCTCAAGCCACAAACAGCCCCGTGCATAGAAACTACAGAAGAACACTGCAATAATTTCATGGCCTTTTTCAGCTTCAAAATTGACACCATCCGGGCTGTCCTATCTGGCCGTCTCTCCACTCTACCTACTGTCGACCAACAGTCTGGGATCTCCTAGCCTCTCCACTGCTTCCCCGAAGTCTCACAGCAAGAGGTTGAGGACATCATCAGTAGGATGAAACCCTCTACTTGTGCCCTCGACCCCTTTCCTGCAGCCCTGGTAAAAAAACATCTCTATCATAAGTCCTCTGATCACTGCAGTGATAAACCACTCCATCCAGGCTGGCTATGTTCCATCTGCCCTAAAAACTGCCATAACCCTCCTTGGACCCTGAAATCCTTGCCAACTACAGGCCCATTTCCAACCTTCCATTCCAAAGGACTTAAAACTTTCCTTTTTAGCAGATCCTATGAAGTTGCTTTTGACTTTTAGGTGTTTTTTTTACTAATGTTTTCTCTCTTGCTGCTACTTTTCCTGTAGCACTTTGAGATTTATTTAAATGCAAAGTGCATTGAAAATTAAATATATTATTACTATTATTATTATTGTTAATTATTATTATTATTATTACTATTATTATTATTATTATTATTATTATTATTATTATTATTATTATCACTTTTACTTTGCACTTTATTGAAACTGTATATGATCAAACTTGCTAAAAACTCAATATTTAAAAGTCTCCATCAAAATGAGATTTACTACTGTAAATCATCAACATTATATAATGCATGTGTCTCAGTTCACTTGGACATCTGGGACCTTCCCATACGAAAATGTAATATACTAAATAAATGCCCCTATATCAGGCTTCCATATGTGACTTATACATTGATACATGATTATTACATACATTCATATTATGCGTATGGAGATATATGTATGAAAAATGTTTAATTTCTATATATGCTAAGGCCATACACATTTATAACATGCATATAAAATACCCATTGAAAAACATACATTCTTATAGATTATCGTAACTTTTGTGTTAAAACATGTTTGCACCATGAGTTTGGTCATTCACACAGTTCATCCTGCCTGTGTAAACAGTAATATACAACCAAACTGAAGGTGTGCCTGAAAGGAAATAATCAGCATGATCCAGAAGTTTGTACCATTCTATCTGATGTCCTGCTATATGAAACTGAATTCTGTTGCTGTAGAACAACATACAAGTTATATGTGTAAATATATGTACTGTATATGTAAAAATATGTAATTTACACATGGGTTAGACATATGTCAATATATGAAACCGTTCCAATTTCTAATCTAATCGTTCACATTTGGTTTACAAATATATACACATATATGCACATATATTGTGTTTCTGTTTGGGTACACTAGAATGTAAAATCTTTAAGTTTGAACAATGCTTGATGGAACAAAATGAGTCTGATGGACCCAGCAGGTTCACCCAGTCTTCTGGTCTGTGATAAATGGTGCTTATTGGATTTCAGGGGGGACATAAGGAAAGCAAAAGTGGTTTGTCTTTGTGAACAAATAGCTTTTATTGTTGAGTCAACCATCATTGACTTCCACTGAAACAGTGATTCAACCATGATGGGCTACAAGACTAATGCTGCTCTGATATCTGATAGAACATATTGATTGGCTCTGTTCAGAAGGAAGGTTCATCACAGAAGAAGAAACTCTGACTGGCTGATAATCTGACATTTAGGGCAGTATACACCGTAAATCATCTGACCCTGTCTTGTAAGGTCTTTTTAATGTCCCTGGCCCTGTGAAGCTCCACCCAGTCAAACAACAGGGTGTGCTCGTTAACATGCCCTGTGATATCGCTCTAATGACAAGTCAGCACTCAGGTCATGTCAGCAGTGCTCACCTGGGATTCCTGTCATCAGTACGGGCTGTGAATGCGCCACACCCCTGCTGGGAGAGAGATGACACCTGAACACACCACCCAACACCAAGCAGGGTGCCGCCAACCCGCTTGGACTAATACTCATCTTTGTATCTGTCCTGCAGAGGTACATCAAGGCTGGAACTCTGCAGGGACCATTCAGAGACAGGCTGTCCTCTATGGAAGATTATTAAAGCCAAGTGAAGAAAACAAAAACCCAGAATGCAGGAGAATTTTGGGGAATTCAGTCTGAGAAAAAGTTAAGGATGGATAATAAGCAGGCCTTGACTTCAAGCCTCAATTTTCTTAGCAGATATTTCGCCCCTCCTTTAAAGAACAAAAAACCTGTCCACATGACCTCCATTTTACTAAAATATATCCATAAACACGTCAGTTGGGAGAAAAGTTGTAAAATCTCTTCTCCTTATGAATCTGCTTGAATTTACATTAATCAGAGGCAAATAGGTGTTGGAACTAAGTGTGGCTCATTTTGATTCGAGAGGCAGTTAACTGTACCCGCCTGCTGTGGTCAGTGACAGCCAGGGGTCAGAGTACTGTAACATAACAAACAAACTAAAACTCAGCAAGTCCAGTTTTCTGTGCAAAATAATCTTAAAAGCTTGAATTATTTTAAAGACTTTCAATATGAACATTCCCCGCTTGTTCTTAATCTCCACGAACAGATGCTCACCTGAAAGTTCCCCATCAAACATCTGCAGGGGACCAAAGAAGAGACACTGCAAGTGAATAGTGTCAAATATTTAGCCAATACATTTCACCATGAAACTTGTCCAGTCTTTTGCATACATTGATTTTATGTCTCAATATGCAAATTAGTAAATCCTTTTAAATATATACTAATTTGTATAACAATCTGAACTAACACAGTCACATAAATGTGTGTTGTGTTAAATGTTTTGATGCTAAGTTAAAAACTCAACAGCAATATGTCTTTCAAAAAACCATGTCTTTTTTAGACTGCGTAATGTGGAGACCTTTCTGTGGAGTGTTGGCAGAAAGTTTCCTGAAAGCATCTTTTATAATTTATTAGTGCTGTCAAAGTTAACGCGTTAATAACGCGTTAATAACGCGTTAACGCAACGTCCTCTTAACGCCATTAATTTTTTTAACGCGCGATTAACGCTCAGTATATAAAAAAAAAAAAAAAAAAAACGCGCATTGTATGATTTACGGCCGTCGGCGGCACCCGTAGTCTTGATACAGAGGGTGGCAGAAGAATAAGAAAGAGAATCAGAAGAAGAAGAAGCAGGGTTGGCGGTTCGTTAAAAACACGGCAGACTGAAAAGCAGCACTCGCGGCAAACTCCTCATCTCTGCTGTCACTCACGGTGGCGGACATTTGTTTCGCCATCGCCCTGATCATTTTGCGGGACACTCTCTCATGGCGTGCCCGTTTGCTGATAACTCATCCCCGCATGTTTATCTCAGGCTCCTCGCTAGCCTTCTTCCTCCCTCCAGCAGGCAGCCTGGCCCTGCTGCTGTCCTCCTCGGACAGACGCTGAAGCTCCGTTTCTCTCACTCTCTTGGGGTCGACAGAGAAACGTCTAGCGGCTGCTTCTCCCGAGTTTTCCTCTCAATATATCATGACAGAAAGTTTGAATTTCAAGTCGAACTTTTTATTGTTTTGCTGCACCGGAGCCATGGCGATCATCAGTGTGATACTGACTGACAGAAAGCAGCACACTGTGTGAAAACGGCGAAGAAGAAAAACGTGCAGTGTCAGTGGACACCACTTGCAAGCCAAACAGACGGCAGATGCAGAGAGCCCGTCGCCCCCCCTCGCCAAAAGCAGACAACCCTGGATTTATTTTCCTGCATGATTTGAAGTGTTGAATAAACATTTTCATAATGCAAGCATATTTGACCTTTCTTATGTTGTTAAAAGTATTAAGAACATGAAAAAATACATTAAGGTACATTTAGAACAGAAAAAAATGTGCCAAAAAATTTGCGATTAATTTGCGATTAATCGCGAGTTAACTATGGACAAAATGCGATTAATCGCGATTAAAAAAATTGATCGTTTGACAGCCCTATAATTAATATATTAAAAGTTGCACTCAGTATATGTATTTTTGGCTGGAAAACTTTTTATCAGTAGTAGCAGAAAAGGCCCCTCTGGCCCCATATACATTTTTGTTTTTAATTTGATGACACTGAAGCCCTCAGGCCTTGAGGAAGAGGCACCTGTACGTTATATTGGCCACACATCAGACAGTCCATCAGGAGGCTAGGAACAAAAGATCAGAGGGCCTCGAAAGTGCAAAGAATGCCTGCTGCTACAAGTAAAGATTCATATTTGCACTTGGTTTTAGTTAAGTATACCTTCCAAAATGTAAAATGATTCTGATTTCTAATAGATATAAATAAAAATATAAACATCAGCCATAACTGAAGATCATGAAATATTTCTTACTACCTATCACTCAAAGAATTGTATGCTGCATTCATATGACCCATTTCCTGAGTGCGGAAGCTGTTCTTCCGACTTCAGTCTGCTCTTGTGCATTAAAGTGAAACTCTCGCCAAAAAGCAACCTAGGCTTTATTTGTGAATGTATATGAGTCAAACCTTCGTGTAAAAGCATAAATACTACAAAAGAGGCACTTTTAAGATTTACTGTAGTTTCGTTTTCGGGAAAGCTAATTTTCAATGGAGTGCTGGCACTCTTATGCTAGCATCACTATTTTTAAAACACTAAGAAGGCTCGACACAACATGAAACTTTGCTTGTAGTATCACCAGGGTCTCTACACATGAACACAAGCATTGAGAACATTGTTTGTGTACACAGAGTTTATTAAAAAGAAGGTTTTTGAACAAATCACGTTAGCAGTTATATCTTTCGCACGCCACTGTCATAGCAGACAAAAAGTATCGATCCCCTTCCTCTTAGGTCGCACTCGGGGATCAACAGTTTTTGTCTGCCATGACAGCGGCGCACCGAAGATACAGCTGCTAACATGAGTTAGCAGGTGTTTGTTTTTTAAGTTTTTTTTTTTTAACAGCTTAATTTTTCCTTATATCTACCAGAAATCACATAGAATGCATGTATGAAGAAGATATTCCACCAAAATGTTTGAGAAATTTGAATATTTACATGTGGTATGAAACAGTGTTGCCCTGCACTACTAAATGTATGTATTTGTTTCTAAATCCTTTCAAAGTCACTCAAGGCTTTTTGATCATTTGTTCCCAGCCTAACAATGGAGGATGACTGTTTGATCACTATCACATGTGTTCCTAGGGTGTGGCCTATATAACATATCAGTGACATTTTTATCTATTACTTTTTATTACTTTCAAGTCCAAATCCAGTAATCAGCACCTCACTACAGCCCCTGGTGTGCATTGCTTTTCCACTACGTATGGCAAAATGTTATCAGTTATACTTTGGATATCCGAGATCTTCTTGCACCTATTCTAAAGGTCTAATTATAATTTACTTTCATGCTAAACATAAATCAATAACTGGGAATATAAGGTTAGTGCAGTTGATATACATTCTACAGTATATGTCCTGTCCTTTGTCATAATACCACTCAGGTTTCTTTTAAAAAACACTTTGTGTTTTTTAACAGCTGGTTTTAGGATATATGCTATTTAAGACATAGTGTACATCTTACAACCAAAACTGTCTGTATCATAGAATGCTTAGTTGCTTAGTTGCAAAACGTGTTTTTCTTATCATTTTTTTTTCTTATTATCAGTGAACCAGCCCTTTAATGACAACAATAATGCTTGATGGAGCTGTAGTGAAAATGTCTGTGACCCATTAGTTTATTAAATCGTGGCAAGCATCACTTAACACCACCAGATACATTTGACATAACATCAGAACTGATGAAAACTGAGTGTGTGTGAGTGAGCACAGCAGCTTTTTCGAAGACATTTCCACTGCCAAGGTCGGGCTTTGCCAAATTCTAAAAAAGAGCTGAGAGCCGGCTCGTGTTTGTGCACTGCTCGTCTCTGTGTGTGCAAGTCACACTGGAACTCCTCTCTCAGTAAACGGACACACATGTCTGGTGCTTCCCATCCATCAGCACAACAGCTCAACAGCTGGATGTGATTGAGCATTTCTCTGCTCCGTCCCTGAGTCCTCTGGACACGAGGACGCACACACACTATGTTTCACCCAGTCTCGTCTTGCTGTCTCTCTTTTCTCGACTCGCTCTCTCACATCAAATCCAATTCTCTGGAGGAAGCCCATTTTCAAGGCACCAGTAGGAGCTCAATCATCCAAATACCTCCCATGTGTTTTAAAGTATGCCTGACATTTCTCTCCCTGCTCTCTTATTTATAGAATGATTTCATTTCATTGAAAGATTTTCAGATTAGCTCCCCCCCCCCCCCCCCCATACTACTTAGCCATGCTTGTTTGCACATTAAGCCCACTTAGCATCGTGACCCCCTGACACACAGTAAGTGTTTTGTTGGTGCCCTGACACTCAGCGATCGCATGGCTGTCGAGCACAATGTGAGATCTGCCGCTGTTGGAGACATCTCTTTGGCAGCAAAGGAAGCAAACATTACACACAGACTGATGGCTGCAAGAAGAGAGAGAGCGAGACGGATTCAGAGATTCATCATCCTGCTGGCCAGGAACACAACCAAGCCCTGCTCTCTAGCTTAGTTGGCCCACTACAAATCAATTAATCATTGTAATTCAGTTAATGACAGTTAATGAGTCTTCTTTACAAAGCTGAATTTCTGAAACTGAAACACATCGCTAACGTGTTATCACTGAAATCAGGTCACTTAGGGTTCCTGTCTTTGAAGCACAGCCTCCTCTGGCAGGAGGCAGCTATTTATGCTGATACACTGAAGATAAACAAATGTGGCCGGTGAGTGTGTGTTCTTGCTCATAAAGTATAACTTTTGTGTCTATTTCTGTGCAGTATTTGAAGCATGTCTGTAGATGTTGTATCAGTGTTAATTTATTGTTAACAGCTACATACAGACTCCATCAAGTCCATGTTAATTAAGTGTAGCTGTGTTACTGTGGAAAGCATTTTTACTTTTAGACTAGACTGAGTTATGTTTTAAATGATTTAATCAGCAGCCAAAATAACACTTTTTCAACACGTGCTTTTGCCATGGCAACTACTCAGATGTAAAAAATAATAAAAATAGTCCAGTGCATCCCAATCTGTAAACTGGCAATGGCAATTTATGCCAAGTTTTATGCGAACAACTGTTGAGGGCGGCTTCATATTTACTATACAGACATGAGATTGATATTTATCTCCTCTTGAACTCTCCACCCCTGAACTGAATACAGTGATTTCCCAAAATGTTGAAAATTGTGTTTTGTGATTGCAGCATCAAATCCTATTATTCACTATATTTTACAACATAATTGAGAAAAAACAGCAATGAAATTTGATTTTTGCTAAAAAAAAAAAAAAAGTATAATAATCAGAGCTGTTTTGATTAATCAATTAGCTGTTAGCTTTTAAATTAATCGCTAATTATCTTATCTAATAATGGATGGTTGCATCAAAAACAATGCATTGAACTTCAAAGTCGTTAAGGTCAAATTAGAAGGTAAAATCTGTGTTAATGCTGTGAAAGATTTGTGAAAAATAACTGCTGACAAAATGAGCAAGAATCATTGTATGGGTTCCAGGAGCTACTGTCAGTGTGGGAAATAAAACTGTCCCAACCATGAAACTAAACAAAGAAACATGACTCTGCAGTGAACTGGGGGACATGTTTTAGAAAGTGGATCCCAGCTGACTGGCAGCCAGAGAGGCAATGACTGGGAGCATCAGCTATGTGGCTGGCACATTGTGTTAAACTAGACAGAGGGGATTTCGGATTATGGGAAGGAATCTAAAAGTGTAGAAACCGTGCAAAATAGTTACTACATTTTCTGATGGTTTTGCTCCTATTCAAACAATTCAGAGAGACATGGGCTTGATGCCAGGATCAGTGCATATGTGCAAATAAAACAACATTTTGTGCTGAATCTGATTTACATCACTGCACAATTGAGAGCTGGTATACTTCCTCTCTGAGGCTGTTGATTCAAAATATTCAGGGGGGGAGCCAATGTTTGAGCAGTTTGATTCAAACAAAGTGGAAAATGACTTCTGAAATATTCTGTGTTAAAGGTTGTGTTTAAGGCTGCCAACTTTATCTAAAAAAACCCTAGAAAAGAGGATAAATTGTATACTTAATATTTATTTAGATTTTTCCAGAAATACGTAGTAAAAATTTCCGTCAGTGATTTATCAGTTTTGATGTCCTCATGGATGGTTCACGGATTTTTTTGTATGTATGTATGTATGGATGTATGTATGCATCTATGTATTTGTTCTATGTCTGGCTCCTGGTCCTGGTTTGTATGAATTACGACATTTAGTGAGTTATATTCTGAATCTATGCATTTATGATTTTGTATGTGTCGAATTTCCTACCTGAAGCAGGTGTTGCTGAGTTGTTGGAGCGTGTTTCTCCTCTCCCTCTTCCTTTCTGTCTCTCTGTGTGTGTCTGGTTTCACTCCCTGTGATCCCCTCTCCATATGCTCATCCAGCCTTCTCTGTAGCATTGCTCACAAGATGTCCATGTATTTCTGTTTCAGAGATGCATTTGCTTAGCTCCCAACACTCAGAGGCCTGCTGTCCCATCTGCCTCCCCCTGAGCATATCTACATTTATTGTGGTAGTGACCTCTGTTGGACATAGTCATTATTACAGAAGCAAAGGAGGAGGATGGGCGACTCAGGTGAGTATAAAGAGTCTGCACTGGGGGGATGTCAGGGTCCGACTCTGAAATCTCATGAGGCAAGTTGTTACAGTTGCTATCTCTTGTAGACAGTCAGCTAAATATTCAGCCATGTCTTTGAGAATAAAACCTTGCTGGCAGTTCCTCTAAGTGAACATCCAAACTCTCCAAGTCTGTTTCGTTTCCACTGTCGTCTCCCTGCAGCAACTCACATCTCGTGAGATATCAGAGCAAGACTTCGCCTTGAATGAGACTCTCTGGTTAAAGAGCATGTAGATATTGGGTCCAGGTATAAATACTGGAATTCACCCATAACTTGTGCCCCGCACCTAAGATACATGATTAACGGACTTATTAAAACCCAAACAAGATGTTTTCCACAGACTGAGAATCGTGCATACACAGAGGGACATGACAGCGCTCCTCCTCCTCCTCAGTACATTTTCAGTTTATTTTCTCACACTCAACAGAGTTATTGATGGGACAGATGACTTTGAAATGGTGGGGCAGAGGGTCTAGCAGCCAAGGATCACATCCCTGTCCTTCAGTGAAGGCGAGTGCCACTGTTTAATTTGTGCCAGGCCATGGCACACGTGGCTATTAAACTATTAAATACCAAGTCTTTTCACCGTGCGCCACACTGTGCACCCAGATTATCAAATGTTTAACAAACAAAATAGACTTGGATATTCCCTAAATGCGCCGGCGCAATGGCATTAGACCATATGCTACAGATTGTCTAAATAGGGCCCAAAGTGTCTTCAAAGTCATAAAATCAAATCATATAAGAGACTCGAGCACTATATAGTCAATATTTTCCCATCTTTAGCTGACTGCTGTGCGTCCACTGAGCCAGGCGAACTGAGCACAGCATGAACATGACTTCATCATGTCCTGACCCCAGGGGAGCATGATAACAAAGGCAGGCTGCAATCGTCACTTGAATTGACGGTGACAGTCTCACAGTTGGCCTGGCTGGAGCAGTTAGAGGTGTGAATTCAGTTCACTGGAGGTTAAGTGGACTGGATTCCCTTCTCTGTCTCTTTCTATGCTATAAACCTATAGGAGGCAGTTTGTTCAGTCTCAGGTCATGCAAGGCCATGAGAAATTTCGGCAGAGTCAGATTTTTGATCTAAGTCCAGTGTGAATGTATATACATCCTGTCTTTGATCATCAGCTTCATGTCTCTTATATAAATGGATCTCCTTATTTTCTCAGCAGCTGTCACCAGTTAAGTATAATTTCACCCTATCTTTGCTTTCATGGTGTAGTCTCTTCAGAGAGGTCGGGTTGATTTAAGCTTCATAGCCTTCATTCATAATAGCATCTCTTTCCTTTATTTTC
This sequence comes from Diplodus puntazzo, assembly GCA_963678695.2. NCBI lineage: Eukaryota > Metazoa > Chordata > Actinopteri > Spariformes > Sparidae > Diplodus > Diplodus puntazzo. The sequence continues at coordinate 16,767,451 of OZ023178.1, forward strand.
CCCACTTTGGGATCTTCTTGGCTATGCTCCTGTTGCCTGTATGAAGTCGATCTTTTATCTTTTGCCCCCTAAAGTCCTTGCTCTGTTGCTAATGAGTTCCAGCCGCTCACGCCCTTTTCAGATGAGGAACCTGGCAATCAGAATTATTCATCGGAGTGCTTTGTGGAAAGATGGTTTCCATCATTTCCTGGTAGTTTTCCTGCTCAGGTGTAACTCCCTCACCTCAGTCTAGTTGATCCATGAGCCTAGAGAGAGACGACTGGGGAGCAGCGACAGAGGACGAGGCACTATTCTGAAGTGATGCCAGCCTGTCCTCACCAGAAAATGACCATATGGATTGACCATGCACAGAACTTATTATGACCGGTTTATGTTCTCTCTAGGGCAGAGACCTCTGACTGTATTAATTAAGGCAGCAAGGAAGGAAGTCAAGTGTTGGGGGATTAAGAGCAACAAAGTCCACATAAGGAGGATGCTGGGGTTGATTGATGGGTCAAACAAACACAGGACTTTCATCCAGGGGACCACTGCTCCAGTTTGAAACCAACAGTGTGTTATTTCAACACAGTTACATATAACGCAATTCAAGTTTTGTTCATGACATACGTATCTATGTACCTTACGATGAACTGAGTGTAACCATTTGTAACTAATGAATGGGAACTAGGAACAAGTGTCATTAACTGAACTTACTAAACTTAACTAGACTCAAGAATGAACTGTTTATTTATTGTTTGATAAAAACTGCCTACTTCTTGAGCTAATCAAATCCTTTCAAACCCATTAGATTATTTTCATGAAGCTGCAAACAAGCATTTTTTCATTGCTTATGAAAAGTAGGCGTTTTGAGATACATGGGGTAAAGTAAGAATATGCAAATTTCGGGCTAAGGGACTACAGAGATGTCTTGTAAAGACATGGATGAGGCACGATGTCAACCCTACATCCTTTAAAAGTTGTTTGAAGATTGATTTCTGTTACCAACAAAAAGGTGTGAAGAGCAGGAAGCCTGGGTGGAGATAAGGTAACACAAGGAATCTAAAGCTGTCATAGCTGTGTTCGGGCTGACCACTTCTTTCAAACTTCCACAAGAAAAGAGGAAGAAAATGAGCTGATAAAACTGCAACGTCTTATGGGAAACAGGACAATGATTTTGATTTTTGAAAAGGGCTCTTTTATGTGGGGCAGGAGACAATATGTAGCCCTCATGTGTTACTGGATCTTAACGCACCTCTGCATGGCATTAGGATAATTTCCACATGTAAGGGACAAGAAAAATCTGATTGTTTTCCAGGCATTACAGTAGGTCAGTGCAATTTTCTCATGGTACTATACTGTGTTTCAATTAAGCCAGAAAGTACCCATAATTCTTTTTATCAAGCTTTTATCAAAATCACAGAAACAGTTGTAACATTAAGTGATAAATGCAATGTTTCAATGTATAATCAACTCTTAAGAATAGAGACTTCAGTAGAGAAAGAGAGGTTTTGAAGGCTAACAGTGAAATCAGTGCTCTTATCTCTCTAAGGGCTTGGCCCCAGGACAGTGAATAAGCTTGTTTCCCAGCACTTTGGTCCAGAGCATGAGGTCAACAGCCCAGACTTCTATGAATCATGCAGGGAATATTCACAGTCACCGGGTAAGGATTCCTCATATTTTACAGTTCATCTCCAGCACCACGGCAGTGCAAAATGGCTTTGCTACATTACAGACAAGACTGTGAGAATAATCCATAACATTATTATAATTAATATTAGGCAACACCTGCCTAATATTGTGTAGGTCCCACTTTTGACACTTTTGACACTTCAGGGCATGGACTTAGAACAAGACTTCTTAAGGTGTGCTGTGGTATCTGGCACCAAGATGTTAGCCACACATCCTTTAAGCGGCGCAGTGGGCCTCTATGAATTGGACCTGTTTATCCAGCACATCCCACAAATGCTCAATTGGATTGAGATCTGGGGAATGTTGAGACCAAGACACCACCCTTGAACCCTTGTTGTGTTGGTGAACCATTTTTGTGTTGTGGCAGGGCATGATATCCTGCTGAAAGAGGGCACTGTGATTAGGGAATACCTTTTCCATAATGGGGTGTACTTGGTCTGTAACAATGTTTAAGTAGGTGTTGCACTTCATGTCCAATCCATGTGGTCCCCACCTCCCAACCCACAGAACTCAAAGAATCTACTTCACTGCTATCACTGATGCTTTGTGGATGGGTACCAATGGGGTTCTGGGCAGTTCTAAGCACACACTGCAGAGCTTTAAAACAGCTGGTCATTCTTAGTTTTAACAAATGCTAGTGAAACAGGAGAAACATTGCATTTTTTGGGGACTATTCTCAGCAGCACATTAATCCACATTTGGTGTACTAGTAAGTATTTCAGCAGGACAGTAAAAGTGGGATTGAGTTTGTTATGGTCTGCCAAGGTCAGGGGTGGCCTTGTGTGTTTTTTGGTTTCTGTTCTGTTTAGGGTGTTTGCAGAAGTGCAGTGGAAGGCTGGGTGAAGTTTCAATTCACCGGAGTGGCACACGCACACCGGCGGCAGATTGGCAATCAGCGGCCGCTCAAAAGCCCTGATCTTCACGCTACCTGCTGCCAGATGTTTTCGCTACATCGTTGTGGTATATGGCTCCTGTCAAAAATGCTTCACAAAGCTCTTAGTCAGTATCTTCTTGTGTTCTATGCTGGATCTAATTAACATTTGGTTCTCCCTCCAGCAATTACCTGCGTTGCCGGCTACCAGTGACTCCACTGCTTAGCCTTGCCCTCTACAACCGGCACCCTCGCCCCGAGCTCGACCTGAGACGTCAGACTCCGCCGGTCGTTTCCACTTTTTTGAACTCAATAAACTTGTCTGAAGTCTACTGCTGCCTCACTGTCCGCTTTTGGGTCCTGACTTGCACCGTACGGCTCTCAAAAAAACAACAGTGTGTGTGTTCATGGTAATGAACATGTCACCCAGTGTAACAGTGTGGCTCATTGATATATTTTTAATAGTTTCTGGAAAATCAAGGACCTCTATGGCAAAGACGGATAAGAAATATCAGGCATTGGATGCTCACAGAATACAAATGCACTTCTGATTTTTATATGTATTATAATGTTTTATATATTTTTTAATATAATTGTATGTAAACTGTCCCCAAAATCACAACATTTTGTGTATCTTTCAGGTTTTTTATTGTATTTTATTTTTACTTTTTTTGCCATTGTAGAAAAGTACCTCCAACAGCATTTTAATAATTAAGGCTAATGATACTGCAGGTGAGTCAGCAGTTTGTTGAGGCCTAGCAAATCCTCGGACACATTCCTGGAATAGAATTGCTTTTTCACATAACACACTTGGTGTCAGCCAATGGTCCAAGCTTCAGATGATTCTATTGAAAGAACTGGGACTGACTGAATCTGTCTTCTTGACAAACTGGATCGATGGTTATACTGTTTTAGCTGCTACTGTGAGTTTATTAACACCAGGAGTTTGGCTGTGTTTGTGCTGCATCTTGAAAATCATTGCTTATGTAACAAAGTCTTACTTGATGTCCAATTTGTATTTAAAGGACAATACTGGCAAAATGACACATGAAATATAACAGCGCTGCTTCCTACCCATAAAAGTGCTGCCTTCAACCTTCAGTCCTTCACTCTTGCTATCACTGAACTAAACACTGGGTTTCAGCACACTCTTAAGCACTGTTAAAAGTGCCCCTCTGTCTCCTCAGCCGGGGACATGGAATTCAGCCAGGCCCATTTGTTTCCATCAGTAGAAAGATTTGTCTCTACAGAATAATGCAAAGGGATCCAGAACCGCTCATACAGCTCAAAGTTTGCAAAATTATACACACTGCAGAGCTGCTGGCTCATGCTCATGGGAGTGGACACTGCCGAGAGGGAGATACTCAACATGGAGGAGCTTTGCCGAATGAGCAGACATGCCTTAGATTTTAAATTATAGTCTCCAATACTGATAGCTCCACAGGGATGATCAGGAGAAGGGATATGAGGTCACAGGGACAACTTCTCCATAACAAGAAGGAAAAATTTGACTATCAAACCTTGTTGTCAAGTTATCAAGAGCAACAAGGATGAGATCTTTCAGCAATGACACAACTAAACATGACAGAATGGGTGCAGTATCCTGTTCAGAAACAGGTGGCCACCAAACATCCTCTGCTTTCCCATGAAACTCTAGCTTGCACATAGTTATTCCCCTCCAGCTTTTTCGTGATCCAGCTGCCTTCCTCATCTTCTTGTACTGCAAATGCCAGACAAGGGAGTCATGTGCAGCTGATCTGTTAGTCCCTTGAGTGGAAAAGGCCTCCCCACATGTAACCAGCCACACTACAGGTGTAAGACTTCAACTGATATTGGTCCTGTATGTGGGCCTACAGGTTCTATCTAATAGATTTGGATTGAACAATTTCAGAACCATTTTTTTGTTATTTGTCTTTTTGGTGTGTCTTTAAATGATAGTGCTCTTGTCTTGTGTTGTGGTGAGAGAAGCATCTGTAAATAGTCTTACTCTTCTGAGTATTATCGAAGAAAAGGCTTTAACTGAGCTCTACTAATTTGATGACAAACACATTTAATTTCCTCTGAATTTTTTTACGATAAAAGAATTACTGTTAGTACTTTTGTTATGGAGTAGTAAATTGGGGAATGTTGCATTTTCACCTGCAGTCAATAAAACAGCTGACAGCAAACACAGTGAAACAGTAAGATACAGCAGGTATCTGGAAGTAACAACAGGGACACTGGAGAGAAACTAAACTAAAAACTACAAAGGTTCAGTAAAAAGCTAAAACACAGAAAAATACATACAATACAAAAAATACTGAGAGCTGAACACAGGCTTTCAAAAATGCCTTTCTCTCTGGTCTCATGCACAGACATGAGTTGAGTCTCGCAACACACGCTCCCCCAGGGACACTGAAGTCTTGCAGTGTCTATTGTTTTTGCAACCTAATTCATGTCTCTTTTTTGGTTTGATAACAGTTATGTAACTCCCTTCAGTCAAATCACAAACAAGGCGCTCTTTGTTTACTGGCATTTATTGCATCTTCATGCCGTAAGAACTAAATTAAATAAAACAGACAAATCATACAATTAGTCCATATAGTACAGAGTATTCTCATAGAGAATTACAATTAAATACATATTATAGACGCAAAAAGATAGCTTGCATGTTCAACTAAATTCACAGATAATTAAATTGAATTAAACAATATAAATCGTCACAGTAACGTTACTACAACGTGAACTCGAGCGCTAGTCGGCTCGTTAACACACATAACATAAACGGACTTATTAACCTCATTGGCCGCGTTAACTGAAAGGGGTTATAAGTCTTCTCTTCATCCAAATGTTTGTGCATCAGCACACAACAACAAAACCTTGAGTCTCTAAATCGTCTCTCCTGTCCTCCGTCAACCTGTCAGGTGCTTTACCCATTGTGGCGACACGCGTGCCAGTAAAGGCTGCAACACACCCTGAACACTGGATCCGCTTTGAATATATTACAATTCCCGTATCTATAGTCTTGCTACACAACACAAAATATTTCCTTTATTAAAAACAGAAACTATACTTGGATTAAATCAAATGATTAAATAAACTTAAAATAGATAACTGCGTGATGGCAGCTACACTCCCACCAAATCACTGGTGATTTCTCTAATAAACTCAAATATAGGATTCCAATAAGAATGCAAAGCTCTCAAATCTCACGCATTGGGCGTGAGACACACGCATTTCAGCCCGTTCACACACTCACACGCCACACCTTGTATTTCTCATACAGAGAAATTACCAGGATAACGCCCACCAAGGTGCGCCGCTATTTTTTATAACAGTGGAACAGGTAGGAATCAAGTGGGTTCCCCACAGAGTTCAGAAGGTCCCTGCCACTCACCAATCAAATAAAAAGAATGTAGCTAACGAACAGCCAATCAAAAAATAGCATTGCTGTATCCGGGTAAGATTTAGATATTCCCGATTCAGACGCTCGCTGAAGTAGCTACAGAAAAGGACAGCTGTCACATCAATCCACGTTTCGCCGAAGTAGCTACAGACTGATCGACATGGGATACACACCATATCCTATGAGAACAGTAAGTCACCTCATCGTTTGATTTCTGTTGCTGGGGAATATTGTGTCCAGGCACCTGGTAATCAGTAATGTTACTTACCTGTACTTAATTTGCTTTATCTCTTTCTGTTCTCTGTCTGGTAGGAGAAAAACTATGTTGGCTTCACCACCAGAGCTACCCTCAACAGGCTCCTTGAGGTTTGAGACATCACACTTCAGGAGGTGCAGCTAGGCCTCAAAACCTGCCACCAACACCTAAAATAAACAACACTAACCATTATCTCTCTCTCTCTCTCTCTCTCTCTCTCTCTCTCTCACACACACACACACACACACACACACACACACACACACACACACACACCTGCACTAAGAAATGCTGAATAAATATTTTTATTTGTACGAATGTATGTGTCATTTATGAGCCCTGCTGAAAAACAGCATTGATCAGCATGATTTCCATGCTGGTCTATGCTGGTTTGGCGCTGGTTTAGCTGGTGGACCAGCTTCATCATGCTGGTCAACCCTAACCCAAGGTCCCATTAATTATGCTGGCTTAACAGCATAGTCTTGCTGGTGACGTTGCTGATGAAGCTGGTCACCAGCATCCCATGCAGCAGAATCCTGTTCAATCAGCATCTTGATTTGCCACATCTGTCAGGTGGATGGCTTATCTTATTGGATTTTAACAAATGTGTGCTCAACATCTGAAAGAAGTAATTATTTTGTGTATATACAAAAGAAAAACTTTATAAAATTGTTTACTTCAACTTGTGAGAGAAACGGGAGCAACAAAGTGTTGCATTTATATTTTTGTATATTTTGTGCAGTATTTTCAATTTGCTTCAGGTGCCCTCAAATGACCCCACAATCTTGCAGGTTTGGAGCTTGTGTTCAATAAACTTGGTGTACTGTGACAACCTCACTGACTCTGTGTCCTGTATTGGACTTTCACAGCCAACTTCACCCCTCCTCATACACAATATTCTTCAATTTCCTTGAGGGAACCTCCCAAAAGGATTAATAAAGTTGTCTAAATCTAAGTCTAAGTCTAATATGAAATAAGTTGTTGCCACATGGGATGCTGGTGACCAGCATACCAGCACCAAAACACAACATATGCTGGTCGTGCTGGTCACTAGCTATGCTGGTCTATGCTGGTTTTTCCAGCAGGGAGATCAGACCCCCGTCCCCACCCCAACCAAACCCCCATCGCTGCTGCCAAAATGTCACTCTGAACTCAGTTCAAAACTTGAGAGCCCTGAGAATGTATTAAGAGACATGGGGCAAGAAAAGTAGCAAGACAGTAATGCTGCATTACTCAGCTTCAAGCAGGGTGACTGTCTTATGGATAGGCCTCTCTGGGTAGATTGGCTTTGTGAGACGCTTTCCTTGGTCATCTAGTGTCGAGTCACTGATCAGCAACTTGAGTTTCCTCACACATCCATCTTTACTCAGGAACACTTCAATGACCTTGGCCAGCTTCCATTTGTCCTGTGGTGCAGTGTCATCTTGCACAATCACTATATCATTGATCTGTGCATTTATGTGCTTCTGGTGCCATTTTTGTGTTTGTTGCAGATTCAACAGGTACTCTTTTTTCCATTGCAACACATTGGCCATCTTTTGCGAAGATAAAGGTGTTCCTTCACAAATTCTCCTGGTGGAGGCAAGACTATTGAAGACTTCATCGTCAGGATGTGATTGGGCATAAGAGGCTGTGGCCCAGCTGGATCGTTGAGTAAGTGTGCTGTTAAAGGTCTGCTGTTTATGATTGCCATGACTTTGTAAAGGTAGGCTCTCAAAGATTAACTATCCAGTCTTTAGGATGACTGATCCAGAATGGATGTCAAGACACTTCTGATCGTCCTGATTTGCCTTTCCCAGACTCCACCCATATGGCTTGCTGAGGGTGTATTCATGACAAACTCATAGCCTAGCTGCTTCAAGCATTCCTGGTCCATCTCCTTCACAGCTTCCAAGAATTCACGTCTGGCTCCAACAAAGTTAGTGCCCTGATCAGATCGAAGTTGGCAAACATTTCCACGTAGGGCAATGACGGAATGAAGAGCATTGACTAAGGCATCAGTTGTCAGGTCATCAAGAATTTCAATGTGCACAGCATGAGAACACAGACAGGTAAATAGCAAACCATAGCATTTCAGCTCTCTTCTTCCCTCCTTGAAATAGAATGGCCCAAAACAATCCATCCCACAATATTTAAAGGGAGGTTGTCTCTGTGCATTCACAAGGCAAGTCAGCCATTCTTTGCTTTTCTGTACACCTCCTAAACTTTCTACATTTGATGCACTTGTAAATGTAGAAAGACACAGAATGACTACAGCCTAAGATCCAGATACCATTGGATCATAGCTCATTCATTGTTATGCCACGCCCTTGGTGGTGCATTTGTTGATGGAAGTGCTTTATCAGTAACTTTGATATGTGGCTGTTCTTTGGCAAGATCGCAGGATGCTTGATGTGTGGATGTAAAGCAGCGTGCTCTAGTCGACCTCCCATCCTGAGGATACCTTGCTCATCCAAAAATGGATTTAATCTGTGCAGCTTGTTGGTCTTATCCTTGGTTGTTATCTTCCTCTTGTGTTGAAGACCTTTGAGGTCCTCAGAGAAGGTTGCCCTTTAGACAATGCATATGATCAGAATTTCTGCATCCTTTCTTTCTTTCAGACTGGTAGCTTCATTGGTTCTTGAGGCCAAACCCTCAGTCTCTTTGCGAAGTCACATGAGTCTGGCGATAGCTTTGACTAATCTTGTCCAGCTAGAGAACTTTAAGAAACAATCTAGCACTGAATCTTCCGTTGTTAAGGTCTTGTGTGCAAAAGGCCTTGCGAACTTCTGGGTCTTCGACTGTATTGTCTCCCACCTTAATATCGCCGCTGGGAAGCTCATCACGCCAGAGAAAATCCGGTGTGTTGTTGACACACTTGTCAGGCCATCATCCACATAAAAGTTCCTTTCGATAAAGCGGATGGATGCTTCACTGAAACGACCTTGTGCTTGAGAGGCTATGTGTTTGAGGCCGTAGTTTGCACAACCCGGTGATGAGGCCGCCCCAAACAAGTGCATTCTCATACAATAGACTGATGGCTCGGATTGGAAGTCCTCGTTGTCCCACCAGAAAAATCTCAGGTAATGTTGATCTTCTGCTCTGACTTGAAACTGGTGGAACATGCATTCAGTGTCACACATTATTGCTACTGGACCCTTGCAAAACCAGCAGAGAACACGTAAAGTATTCGTCAATTCTGGCCCTGTAAGCAGATGGTCATTTAATGACACACCTTGAAACTTCACTGAGCAATTGAAAATGATCCGATTTTTGTGGGTGATACACCCCATGGTGAGGGATGTACCAGGCAGGGCTCTTCATGATTTCCTCCTGTGGAACCTTCTAAGCATCTCTGCAAGATATTGTTTCATTCATAAAGGCCACATAATCCTGATGATATTTCTTGTCCTTTTCAAATCTCTTTCTCAAACACTTGAAACGGTGATTCGCACATTTCTGGTTATCTGGCAAACTTGGCTTGTCTTCCTTAATTGGCAAGGGCATTTCACAGTGACCATCTGCGCTGATTCTGATTCCTTCTTCCACTATTGAGATGAAGCGTAGATCCTCTTGAGAGAAGTGAGCATCTTCTATGGTTCGTTCATTGAAATCTGATTCAAGCATCTTCATCACATTTGGTGGAGTGACCAGCCCTTTGACTTGTGTTCGGCATATGTCTCGAACTTTACTTGAAATCCTTCCAGGTGACTGCAGATTAGGTGTCACTTGTGTCACCACAATCCTATGGCTGCATCCAATTGCATCACCATAGTCAACACAGGGATTGGTACAGCCTACTATACTCCAGCCTAGGTCTGTTCGTTGAACAAATGGATCATTGTCTTTGCCTGGCACAACTTCTCTGGGTAGCAGGGCTTGTGAGCAGTTGTAACCTATGAGCAGAGCGATGTCACATTCGATTAAAGGAGCAATCTCTTCAGCAAGGTGCTCTAGGTGGGGCCATGCTCTTGCTGTCTCGGGTGTAGGAATGTTTCTTAGATTGGCTGGAATGAACTCTCTCGTATAGGTTATTGGGAGAGATATTTTCTTTAATGAATAAAAGCCTCTGACCTGGAGCCAAGTTAACTTATGGCTTTGTATGACTGTACCCTTGGATGACAGTGTGGAGAGTTTTAATTGCACATGCTCCTTCTGTGTGTCCAGAGTTTCTGCCTTTTCTCGTAAGAGGAAAGTGGTGTCACTTTGGTTGTCCAGAAGTGTATATACAAGGACTTCATTCTCAGGGTTACTTGTTGTTGATAACCATACAGGGATAACTGTACATGCGTAGGTGCTGTTAGTGTCTTGTACCACCCTATTGGATGTTGCTTCTGTTGATGTTTCATTGGTCTCTTTAGAGTCCATCCATTCCTTTGACCTTTCTTTCTCCTTTAAGTGTTTCCCACTCTCCCTTTGTTTGTCATTCCATTGTTCTTTCTTTCCATCCTGCTTGGAGCGATCTTCATGTAAACATGTTGGGTGCTGCTTTTACATGTGCTACAGACACACTTCCTTTCACAGTTCTTTGAGTGGTGCCCTGCTTTCAAGCAGCCGAAACACAGTTTTTTTCGTTTGCACAACCTTGACTCCTTCTGCGATTGGCTTGTCCATGAACTTGCGACATGTGTGAATGCCATGATTTAACTTCTCACAAAAGACACATACTTTAGCTTCTGTGTTCTCTTCAGAACTGCTTACCAGCACCTTTGCACCAACATTTCGAATCTTTGAAGCCTTCATCTTTTCACCATCGCCAGGTCAGGGGGTTACAAGCTATCTTGGCTTCCTTCGTGACAGACTCAACAAACTGGCTGAAGCTAGGGAATGTCTTGTTTTCTTCTTTAATTTCAATTACCTTTCTGTTCCATCTGGCTGTTAACCAATCAGGAAGCTTGGCGAGTATTCTTTGGTTTTCACCGCAGTCGTTCAGGATTTCAAGGCTCTTATTCTGAGACATTGCTGCTTGACAGCCTCAAAGGAAGTCAGAAAACTCCCTTAGTTCAATGCTGTCCTTGGGTCCTATCTTTGGCCATGAAGTGAGCTTATCCCTGAATGCCTTCCATACCTTGCTTCCAGGATGTCACATGCTAAGTGATAGGCTGCCTCTGTGCCTGTGAAATAACTCTCAATGGCTTTCTTTGCAGGTCCACCGACATACTTGCAGAGGTAGTAGACTTTCTCATTTACTGGAATGTTCTTCCTGCCTATCAGTGTTTGGAAAGACATTTTCCAGGCCTTGTATTTTAGTGGGTCTCCAATGAAAACAGAGGGTTCTGATACTGGGAGACGGCTTGCATAGATGGACTCCACTATTGCTTCAGCAAGTGCTATAGTACTATTCTTCTGAAGAGCACTAGTAGCAAGTTGCTCCTTTGTGATAGTTTGTGTCATCATAGCAGGTTGTGCATGTGTGGTATGCTGTGGTGTTTCCACCTGATGCACTGGAACATTTCTTGGATTAGGTGCAGGTTTATCTTGCAAAAGCTTACAGTCATCTCTTCATGTGAGCCTGTTATGACCCTAGTGGTCATAAATGTTTGTCTGTTTTAAATATCCCTCTTTTACCTGTGTGTGTGTGTGTTTGTGTGATTGGTTGCAGGTGTGTCTGTGATTGTAGGTTGTCCCTGGGAGCTGATTGGTTCCTGCCTGAAGACAAGGGTTTAAAGGCCGGCTTCTCTCCAGTTCCTGGGGGCTCTCCTCTGCTGTCCCAGACTGCCAGCATTTGTGTGATTGTGGAAACTATATTTTGAATAAAACTATTTAAAAAATGCTCTTTGCTGCTGGTGTTTGGAGGATGGGAAGAGGGGAGTCTCATTCACTTGTTGCGCCAGGGTTTCCCCTAGGCCCTGGTCGTAACAGAGCCCACTTCTTGATCATAGACTTGTAGTTGTGCCCTTGCAGGATTGATTTTCATGACTGTCTCTAAGCGCTCAATCTTCCTGCGCCTTTCTTCCAATGCATTTCTCTTAGCAGCATTTTCTGCTTCTTGTAGTGCAAGTCTCAGTCTGTTTTCAGCTTCAGGACATTCAAGCTCATGTTCTTCACGTTCCATTTCTTGTAAAACTTTCAATGTTGCCTGGGTTGCCTACCCCTAACCCTAACCCAACTCTACAGCTTCCCTGTTAATGTCTAAGCCAGGGGTACTCAAATACAAATCTTAAAGGGCCACAAAGATTTTTTTCAATTACTCAAAGGTCCATGTGTTGAGGTCGGTCAGGCCACATGCAATAATACTGTAATATTCAAAACAAAATGTCCTTTTCATTCAAAACAACAACAAAAATACAAACTAAAATAAAATGTAATTTCCATTTTGACATAAATTAAAATACATAGTTGAATATTTCCTCTTTTTGTTTGCCTTCAAACATTGTGTCCATCACTTCAGTCATGCATTCTTTTATTATTTCTGCATCTGAAAATGGCTTCTTGTGCTTAACCAAAATCCACGCTACTCTAAGTGAGCACTCTGTTGCTTTTTGTTGTTGTGTAGATGTGACAAGAAACCTGCTGCAGCTTGATTTGACGATTTCAGTGCATTTATTTTTGCTGTTCTCTAATTTTGAGGAAATGTCTCTTCAGAATTCCTATGCTTAGTCTCATGATGCTGTTTTGAATTGCTGATTTTCACTGTCCACTTTTCTTTTAGCAGTGAACTTGGAACACGCCATTTTCATGCAATCTAGAGGCTCCTACAGCTCGCAAAATGTAATGCGAACTGCTCCAAAAACGAAGTGAAAGGTAAAAATTGAACTCGCAGCAGTGAGTGACCCAGCTGTCTGTGTATCATTGGCATGGAGACAAGTTCCGGTATACACGTACTGACCCAACCAAAACACAGCTGCTCTCATTTATCAATCTTGCATGAAAACGGGTGCAGATCTGTGCGCAGAATTGGTCTTACGACAGGACACACGTGTGATTTATGAAACATTCGTATCTGACCAATTCCAGCGTACGAATGACAGGGTCTTGATAAATGCAGCGGCTAAATTCGATCGTCATTAACATGTTACGCCCTTAAATATTCCTGGTTCGGAGGCCTCTCCCACTGAGGTCAAACAGAGAAGAAACACTGGCAAGAAGATAAAGATTTTCCGAGATAGAGATTGGCATCCCGGCAGCGCCGGCACATCAAAGGCACTCCGTTCACTCATGCAATGTTGTGCAAAACTGAACAGGCCAAAATAATATGGCACACTTTCTGTGGGGTATACAGCAGAGTTCCCCCTACTGGTCCGAGACGGAGCCACCTGCCCTTCAGCAACCCGAAGCAGCGCTCTACCGTGTGCGTGTGTGCGCACTATTGAATCTGCGTTCCTGCTCTGTAGCAGGTTTGCCAGCGGTGTTATTAGGTATTCCGTTAATTAGTTGTCATGATATCATATTTTATTTTACAAAAAAGTGGCATCAGTCAATACGTGGGTTTTTTTTTTATTACAATTTTTGTATTTTGTTTTATTCGTTTTAAGAATCCATTTTGACCTGTTCTAAAAATGTGACTGCTTGTGCTTAATGACCAGTGTTGGGTGTAACGCGTTACAAAGTTACAAAGTTACAAAGTAACGCGTTACTGTAATCACATTACTTTTTTCAGTAACGAGTAGTGTAAGGCATTACTGTTCTGAATGTAGTAATCACATTACAGTTCGCCAAGCTCGTTACTTACGTTACATTGCTAGGTTAATCAATTTTAACAGCATGGTCGCACTAATCACACGCGGCGGGCTGGGGGGGCGGCCGCCAATCTGACGACTTTCTCGCTAGATTCAGCGACTTTTCAGACCCTCTTAGCGACTTCATTTCTAAAAAGCTACGAGCGACAAATTTGGGGACTTATTCAGATTATCGGGGGAAAGGCGAGAAATATATTATATTTTAATTTACATGCTGCTCAGAGTGATCGCAGACTACGGCTCCTCTGCAGCAGCGCCGGACTCTCTCCCCTCCTGCGCGGCTGCGCAGGCGACCGGCCGGTGTGTGTATGGGGGCGCTGGCTGGGGCAGCAGGAGCGTTACAGATACAAACATTACTTTGAATTTGTTGAACGTAAGGAAAATAACTTGACTGTAAGGTGCACTTTGCCCGTGTTGGACAACTCTCCTCACCGCTGCTAACACTACCTCAAACTTAACGAAGCACCTACAGAGACAGCACGCACACACAAATCTTGTTGCTAAGGAACCGTGGACTATATAACATGAATGAGACGCCAAGACAGAATGTAACGAGTAATGTAACGAGTAATGTAGCTAATTACTTTCTCCAGGCAGTAATCATGTAATGTAAGGCATTGCTATTTCTGAGAGTAATGTGTAATGTGTAATATATTACTTTTTTGAGTAACGAGCCCCAACACTGTTAATGACAGCTGAGGTTTGTTGAATAATTATTTTCAGACTCAGCCAGATTTTGCTGTGCTGCACCGCAAATCCACAGTCTCAGAGTTGCGTACACGAACTCAGATCTGACGTGAGATCTGATCATAGCTTCCGCTCACGTCCAAATTGATAAATGCCGAAGCTTGCATGGAAATGGTCGTACGCACGGTTTTCTGCCGTACATTCGTTTGATAAATGAGGGCCATTGTGAAGGAACAACAGTTCGGGGGCCACAAATAGGAGGATGCGGCCCGGGGGCTGGTCTAAGCCCTGTTTGTTAGCCTTAAACTCACAATCAGACATATTTAGTATTCAGTTGTCTTAAACTTAAAGGTAGCTAAATTAAGTAGCTTAGCTAGATTGCAATAATAATATCAATTGCAGTAAACTTCACTTATAGTTCTAGTCAGTTATGGCTTAAAGGGATAGTTCAGGTTTTTTGAAGTGGGGTCATATAGAGTACATATCTATAGCCGGTCTGTTCCTTACCGTAATCACCTATCAGCGCAGCCTCAGTATGGAGAAGTAGAGAGCCGCTCCAGCCAGATGCTCAGCTTTGTACTGCAGTGAATGGGGTCCATAGAAAAAGCTAAATAAACCACCTAAAACAAGGCTCACCTTAAAAAATCTATAACAGTTTAAGTGTACGTTGTAAAGGGGAAATTCACACCGCTTTACATCGCCGTCAGACCGGCCCTTCTTTTGGCACTACATTTTCTCAACCGTAGAACCTCCATATCCCTACGCAGTTACGCAAATGCGGAGGGATACGGAGAGTTAAGTTTCGTTTTTATCGAAAGTAAACCTCTCGTCCAGCAGCTAGACCTAGCACTGTATTTCGCCGCTCGTAGATCACCTGTTGCCCAGTTCGCTGATGCGTAGGGATACGGAGGTTCTACGGTTTAGAAAATGTGGTGCCAAAAGAAAGGCCTGTCTGACAGCGATGGAAAGCAGTTTGTTCCGCTTTGAATATATTACAATTCCCGTATCTCTATTTTTGCTACACAACACAAAATATTACTTTTATTAAAAACAGAAACTATTCCTGGATTAAATCAAATAATTAAATAAACTTAAAATGTATGCTGTGTAATGGCAGCTACAAGTAAATTAATAAAATTATATGCTACATATAGTATCCCTACTATCCAAGCTGCTGAAACTGTCATACTTTGGGGTAAAGGTAAAAAAAAAAATTAATTGACACATACCATACTGAGACCACCGATCTGGCTTCTTCTTGGCTGATTACGGTGAAAGAGTTGGCCAGTGGCTACCGGTATCGGAGCAAGCAGTGGCGGCGCCAGAGTATTTTTTCTGGTTCAACTACGGTGGGGCTCAAATCAATGCTATAATTTCAATGTGAACATATATTCAATAAAACAACAACCTCCCACAGCTAGAAACACGCGGGCATACACACACACACACACACACACAGTGAGAGAGAGAGAGAGTGAGAGAGAGCGAGAGAGAGACGGTTGTCCTAAAGCCATATATAGTCTACCACACAACAGCCAAGAGTCAAAACACATCTCCAACAGTATGCTAATTGGCCAACAAGACTGCAGCAAGGAAGAGCATGAGTCAGGCAACACGCAATAACAAAGTCAGCAAAGTTCCCCAAAACAATAAAAACAATATAAAAACTCACTCAACTTGCTCATGTTCCCCTGGCCGAGCCTGGCACATGGAAAACGCGGGACCGGAGTGGTCGTCTTCCCCTGCAGGTGTCGGTGTGTCCATAGTTTTATCCAACACGCCCGCCACCACCTTCTGTTGTTCCGTCCGACGACGTTTAAAAACGATTCGTCCATGATAAATTTTGAACTTAATGACGTGACTGTAAGCCGCTAACTACAGCCAGGTAGCTTCAAACAAAGTCAGCCTCAACTAAATGTCTCTGTGACGAGCATACACTAAAAGTGCTCACATGAGTGACATCAGACTGACAGGCTCTCCACTGATCTCAGGACAGTGACGGTCTATGTTGATTAATAATAATGGGGATGCTGGAGGCCGACTCCTAATGAACCCAGATCAGTTACAGTTGTCATCGCAGCTGCCTGAATGCCGTTACAACGTGGAGGCACTGTTGGACTCCGCACTTCTCTTGGTTGTTATGGTAGGGCTAACGGTAGGGCTAGCACAATTCTTGATGGGGCTATAGCCCAACCAAGCCCTACCCTGGCGCCGCCTATGGGAGCAAGGCATGTGTAGTCGATCTATGCACCCTGTTGATCAACCAAAAGGCAAAAAGTTGACCCTATGACACCCTTTGATTGACAGACCCCTCATTTGAATAATGAAGCAAATAGCTACAGAAATGTTAAAGGGAAAGCCAGAAATAAATACGTTTGTAGAAATAAATATCGAAAAAATGGAAAATGAGAGGAAACAGAACTAAATACATTTAAAACATTTAAGGGTGAATAAATACACAAATTAAAACAAAAATATATTTTCATATCACATTTTATAAAGCAACGAATGCCTACATTTATTATTAAATGTACTTTTCACATAAAACGAAAGATATTACTTAATGTGGCAACAATGAAAGTCGTCCACACCGAAACACAAAGTAAGACTACTGACAAGACTACACAGCACGGACACACTACAAATAGCAAGAGGACAAAACAAAGAGCACTTTTGATGATGTCAACCTATTAAATATTAATTTTTATGAGCTCTCAAGAATGTCTCTGAGTTATGTGTCTACCATATTTTGTCCAAGTCTCTATAAAGATGACAAAACTTTTATCTGGATAAGTGAACAGTTTGACCTGCTGGTGGCACAAGATGAAAAGTCAATGGATCACTGAAGTCATTAGAATTCACCATTTGGTTGCCCAAGATATATGTACCATTGAAGTACAACCAATTCAGTATTTCAGTTTGAGCCAAAGTGGTAGAGCTACCAAGTGTTTGAAAATTCATCCAAAAGATTCCCCTTAAATGTTACTGTGGGCGGGTTGATAAGGCTTATAAAGTCAGTTAAGATTCTAAATGTTGTATTGTAGGCAACTTAACGTGTTTCAGTTATCAGTGTTTCAAGAAACTGAAAAATACAGCACTTAGAATTACCATGACCTGGGTGACTGAGAACCTTCATCAACTCCACTGAAGATGTGTGTGAAATTCATTGAAAATGTGTCATTAGAACCTATCCATGTACAGGACTGTTGATCCAATAAAGAGTTAGCATACAGTCAATGATACTGCCCTTCAAAGTTTAAGTGTGAAATACAAATATAACACAGTGTAATGGAATTATCCAGGAATGAGCCATAGTGCCACTAAAAGTACAATCACAGGTAAAGGTCTAAATTCCTCTCCCTGGTCCACATGTGTGTTTTCATTTATGTTTCAGCATTCTTTTACATGCCTGTAGGCATACCTATGTGTGTTTAATGTCTATGAACCCTCTCACATACCTGTAATTAGTGTGTAAGTTTAATGACACAGAGCAAGTCTGCCCAACACCTGGCAGCCAGTCGCAGGGTTTCAGTCTGACCTGCTGCTCCTTTGTCTCAGGCACTGCTGCCTGTTAGATGATGCCATGGTAGATTCCTTTTTTTTTCTGTCCACAAGCCAGTTGACATGAGGCATCTGTGGGGTTTGAGCACAGCTGCAGCACAGCAGGCAGGGGGAAGACTGTTTATTCCCTGAAGTGAGGCTGCAGGCCAGCAAAATACAAAACTGAGCACACACAACCACAGAAACAAGAGGAGAGAAAATGGCTGCCAGTCACTTCCTTGGAGCTACTGATGGTCATTTGCTGATCACATGTGACCATATGAAAGAATCATTCTGCTTTATCGCAACTGTGATATGAACACATAAGCCAACTAGAAAACAGTCTCTGTCTTCTAAATGTGTTAATCTAATAAATTCACAGTGGCAGGCTAAGCAAGATTGTCTATATGACCGTCTATCTGGCAACATTTCCACTGCTTCCCAGGGGATCCTAAGGAAACCTTTAGGTGAGATGAGACATACTGTATATGAGCATGGTGGTACATTGTTGTTTCACAGCATGAAGGCCCTGGGTTCAAATCTTGCTGGGGCAGGGCCTTTCTGTGCTGAGTTTGCATGTTCTTCCTGTGCTTCTTTGGGTTTCCTCAAGGTAATTGGTTTTCTCCACCATTAAAACATTAACGTTAACTCTCAAGAGAATGTGCCCAGGATGCATCCTGATCAGATGCCTAAACCACCTCAACTGGCCCCTTTCAACATGGAAGAATAGCAGCTTTTCTCTGCAGGCCTAGGCATCACAAGTGGTGTTCGAGCCACACGACCTCGTCTCCACCGTGGTGACCTGGAAGAGGGCAGGCCACACAAGATAAATAGTAATAGACAGAGGGATCAGAGTGAAGAGTCATCAAATCTTACAGAAATACAGATATAAGGAGATAGTTAAACAGTGGAGAGCAATGATCCAGAAGAGCCCAGGGTGTGACGATCCAGATCAGGAGAGGTAGATGGTTCCAAGGGCCTGTGATCCATCAGAAGTGAGCCTGAATGAAAAGAGATTCAGACTTTTCCTTTGAACCAAGTCAAGCAAGTTGTCAAGTCTTGTTTCGTCCATTTAAGAACCATCTCCAAAAATCAAACCAATACTATCACACTCTGACCTGGAAAAAGTTATTCATGCACTGATGTTTTCCCAACATGACTACTGCAACTCCCTTCTTTCTGGTATCACCCAAAATCTCGCTCCTGCCTCCAACTCATCCAGAATGCAGCAGCAAGGCTTCTTACTGGTTTTAAAAGACAACATCATATCACTCCTATCCTAGCCTGTAAGTATGTAGCCCATAAGTATGTATGTCACTGGGTCTGAGTAAATTAAGCTGGCACACTGTATAAATTAAAGATTATTTTTTTTAGAACAATTTTAGAATGAATCTCCATGAGGAATGATGTAGCTGCAACTCCCAAACTCTAACAAACCATAGCAAAATCTGAACATTACAGATTTGCTAGGTGTTGATGGTGGGTCAGTGCTGCGTGTGAAGATATGGTTATGCCCTACAGTAAGTCAGCGGTGTGTGGCCGCAAATTTCAGGTGATCAAGTGTAAAATAAAAAATTATCATAACAAACAAAGCATCTGAGACACTGAGGCCTCTGCAGTCAGCTGTGACGCACCTCTGCAGTAGACAGTCAATCATGCATGTGTACACACACGTAGACCTCGAGGGGGCTTGAGCATTTGCAGCTTTGACCTTGGAGAAAAGTGCAGTTTTTCTGGGCACGTTTTCTTTTTTTCAAGTAACACAAGAAGTTAGTAAATAAAGACCATATTATTTCTTGTTTTTGTCTAATTTGACAAAACGTATGGCTCATAACATCTTCTAGGTGTATTTGAGGGTGACCAAAAAAAGTTTCAACTGTTTTGACTTATACTTTATGATAACTAGGAAAAAGAGAGGGGCTTAAATTAGTTCAAAAATCTAGACTGGACTACAGGAACACCAAAGAAAAGACTGCAAGTTTTTTAGGACCTAGTAGTTGCCAAATATGATTCCTGGTTCAAGTTCATTTTATTGTCATTCTACAACACAGGGTTGTACAGTGATGTGCAAGTTGCACTTTTTTATGCTACACAAGAAAACATATTTTGAGAAAGTTGAGGAGTCTTATGGTCTGAGAAAAGAAGGTGCTCAGTAGTCTGGTGGTATAGCAGCTGATACTTCTGTATCTATTGTCGGATGGCAGTAGGATGAACAGACTGTCGCTTGGGTGGGTGTTGTCTGTAGGTATCCTTTGGGCTCTGTGCAGACATCTCACTTCAGCAATATCATAAACAAACATATCAAAATAGTACAATAACAGTGCTGATAGAGATGTCAATATATTTTAAGGTATGCCTACAACAACGTGACTTATACTATGAAGTAAGCATTTAACAAATAAACAACTTCATTTGCATAAAATAATGTATTTCAGAGCCAGTGTGATCAGATTAAATTAAACTTCAACCTGAAAAAGGCTGTGACCCTATACAGAGGCCACTGTTTTCCCCTGAGTTTGTCTCATCAGGCAGTCCTCACACCAATTCAAATATCAGCAACCAAATAACCGTGTGGCTGACAAATAAAGAGGCTGACAAAGTTTCCTCCCAGCTCACTGTTGATGTTTTGAAAATTAGACTTTTCATAGTTGAGTTTTAAACTCATTAACTCTGAGCTGTGAGGACATTTTTCAGAATTGGGGTGCCTTCTGTCAGACTGTTTACCAGTTGGGGTTCTCAGCAATTACTTGGTGGGTCAATGCTATTATTGCAATAAAACCAATACCCAGAGATACAAAATATAAAACCGATGCTGTAATATACCATGCCTGTCTTTATTATTTGGATATTTCTACTCCTTGAGGTGTTCTCAAGAAAGACTACCTACTGTTTAGGGGAAACTGAGAATAGTGGGCTGAAAGCAACATATACACTACAGCAATGTTCACTGGGATTTGTTAATTTTATTTCCATGAACAAAAACGTATGCCATCATAAATATAGGGTTAGGGTTGTACATGCTGTAGTCACATCAAAATTCAACATGAAGGTGTGTTAAAATCCACCTGTAAGATAAAAAAAAAAATAATACAGTGACATATATGTCCAAGAATAGAACGTATTTGTTTTTGTTTTTTTTTAAGTAAAACGTATTATGGTTATGACATATTGATGCAGTGAATATTTGGTTATGTGGTTGTGAGGGAATGTGCTGTTTGTTTTTGTGCAGCTCTGTGCCTGCTAGGTGCATCTGAAGAACAGAAGAACAGATGTTATTCCTGCTCCCGTGTGTGTGTGTGTGTGTGTGTGTGTGTGTGTGTGTGTGTGTGTGTGTGTGTGTGTGTGCATGGTGCGTGCGTGTGTGTGTGTGTGTGGTTCTGGGAGAAAGTGTTGGGCCAATTACATCACAGAGCATGGAAACTTCAGTGATTTCCAGCTAGGGCAAGATCAAGAGCTCATTGAGTGCAAGAGGCAGTGCAGGAAATTCGATTACAGTTGCCAGATACCTTCAGACAATTATTCAATCAAATGATTATGACTGTGTTCAAAGTAAGGTATTCTTCAGCTACTATCGTCTTCAGCTTAAGTGGAAGGTATGAATGGTGGTTTGGTACATGTGACATTTTCATTTTTTGTATTTTTGTTGCTCTTCTGAAGTCAGGGATGAGATTGATCATGGTTTCATGTGTTTCTTGGTGTAATATTTCAAACTTAAAACACTTCCTTACAGCAGATATGCAACCGATTCAAATGAAATTCCAATGGCACCACAGACTCATGGCAAATAAAGGAAAAAAGATTCAAAATAAATCAAAATGTCCATCTCAGTGCCACATGCTCCAAACAACTCATGTCATGATTACAAATCACGAATTATGGGTACGACTTCGGATGCATCCTTAACTGCAACCAGGTGCTCCTGGAAGCAGGACACTATCCTCTTTTTTAGAGTGACTGGTCAGAGTATCATCCATTAATGAAGATCTAGGCTAGTGACTTTCTCGAATGAATACCACTTACAGTATTATAGCCCAACTTAGCTAACGCTCTATAGCCTTGACAGTGCTGCCAGTGCGTCAGTTAGCATGACAGTTTGTTCCTTACGGGAGTTCTGCTGTACTACTAGTTTCACCAATAACCCTCCCCAGGAAATTCAAAGTAGCCAGACTACAAATGGGAAAGTCATGGTCTTTCATAGAAACCTGGTACCTTATTGCATAACTTTTCCAAGTATACTGGTAGAATTCTTGACTTCTGCACAGGGCAACTATACACTATGATTAAAGTTGGGAAAGATCATGGTTTTGGCGCATAAACTATGGTGAGACTATGATTACAGTTAGGCAGCTAAAACTCTTGGTGAAGGTTTGCCTCTCATGCATTTACATTGGGTTGCTGCATCAGTGTTGCTACATTAACATGCCAATCCTACAATTACATGATTGGCCCAGCTACATAAAGGGAAAATTAGCACTGAAGATTGGCAGTGGACATTCTTGTTCCACAGTTGCAACAGGGGACCATGTCTAATAGTATGTCTGATAGAATGTGATAGGACAACGCTTTAGTTATAGCACACCACTTTTTTTTTCATAAGGCACAATGCGGGAAAAAGAAGCTTGCAGTGAGCTTTGCTTCCACCCCTGGCTGCAACTTGTTTATGGCACTCCCTACATATAATGTTGTTTTGTTGCTCATCTGATAACTTGAAATCGAACCATCTCCATATTACCGAGCCACTGCTTTTTCTTTTACTAGCTAATTCCTCCTCCGCGCACTTCGCAGACGTTGTTGCTTCCTCCATGTTTGTTGAAGAGTGCTGACGTGTCTGTTCCAGCCCCTTCCCTCTCTTTGCATGAAAGAGGAGGGGCGGGAGCGCGGGGAACAGTGCAGAGAGCTCCGGGTCAGCAGCTTGCCTAGAGCAAGGATCACTGTGCAAATTTGCACTATATCAAATATGCGATATGGTCTAATTCCAAATCACATTTAAAAATATATCGATACATTTTTTATATCGCCCAGCCCAAATCACTACATCAAGGCAATCATAGTTTTGTCCCTAACTAATATATCTGCATATATTTCAGGATGTTATGCATCCCTTCAAACAAACAGAATGAGTGTAAACATAACTGTTTTAATAATATAGCCTTTCCAAAAAAAGTGGTCTTGTGGCACAACCTACCCCGTGTATGGGGTAAGTTGAGTATAGGAACGGGGTAAGTTGAGCCGTATATGTCAAAAACATTCAAAGATAATTTAATTGAGCTGTGATTTGTACTGCTGGAACTAAATACTACTCATTCATGAGTCCTGTCCTGTGGTAGAAAAAAATATCACACCTTGAGTTTGAGTGACATACATCAATCTCCCCCGCTGTCACCTGCTAGGTCAAGCTCTTACATGAGGTCAGACCCATTCAGCAAGAAGGACATGGAAGGCAGAAAATTAGTTGAAGTTGCACAGGCCTGACACATGTTATAAATATGTACAGGGGTGACGAGGTCATGGAGGATTTTCCATCCGGCAATGAGTTACTTTTTCCTCTCCATTCAGACTGTAAAGCTGCCTTTTCTCTGTAATGACTAAAAATTCGATGAGGCTCTTAAATCTGTACCTAGTTCCCAATTTGTGCCTCAGCTCTCGGAGACTGAAATGGAGTGGCATGTGAATAAATCTTGAGGGATCCTTCTTCACCTTGCGCTGCCTTTCTAACTGAAAACAGTCTGGAGGGAAGAAGGATGAAGAACTAATCCCTTTACCTTCTGCTGACTCGTCCGCCTCAAACACTGCCGCCTGGGATGCATCTGCAGATGTTGAGGATTTCACCTTCTAAATTTCCAGGCATTAGGCTTCCCTTGGTGTTTACGTAATGTCCAAACTGTATCCAAGCACTCTGGCCCAAGATCTGTGGGCTTTTGTCCAACCAAGTCATCGCTAGATCGCAAAAAGTCACCCTGAGTACATATGAAAGCCATATGTCTGACTGTGAGATATTTATTTTATTGCAGTTCTCATTCAGTCTGTTTCTCTTTCACACAGGCACACAGTCAGAAAAATACCTCGGCTTTCTATTAAATTCAGTTTATTGAGCCGTGTCACAGTAGCTGGTTGGGTACAGAGGGTCTACTCATCCACAGGCCATCTGCTGATGGTTTGAAGGTCCATAAACAGAACTGTATGATCAACTATATGATCTGCACTACCTCAGATCCAACATAGTGTATTCATATCCCACTATTTCCATTATCAAAATTGCCATCTGGATTACAATGTACTTCAATATAATAAACACAATATAAATATTTTACCTATCTGCCTCACATGGCCACTGAAGTTACTGTGTAGTTAAAACAGAAACAGGACTTTTCAACTCTTACATCATGTTGCTAAAGAAAAGTCAGTGTAAGAATACCTATTTAACCTAAAAAGCAACTCTATAAATATAACTGTGTATACACATATATAAAAATGGTTGGGCTGTGTGAAATAGGGCTACAGATTATGTAATATTATTTTCTTGTTATTCAATTTATCTGACAGGATTTTAGTTTTTTTCAGTATAAATTGCCCTGAGTTAGATTAAGGTTAGTTTTAGTCCTCAATGTAGAAAAAAGTGACTTTTCCCTTACCACACATCAACTTGTCAAAAACTGATGCTTTGGGATTGCAGGTTGGCCATAATTTACTTCTTTTTTTTTAGCTATTAAAAAAAAAGGTTTCTTCAAGGGTTCTTTTTTAAAACTGAGGGCTTCATTAAGAACAATTTTCATCCTAAGAAACTATTTAGAAGGTTTCTTAGGATGAACCCTGACATAATAATAATAATAATAGTAATAATAATAATAATAATACATTTCATTTTTATAGCGCCTTTCAGGGTACCCAAGGACACTTAACAAAAAGAACAAACAAAACAGCGAATAAATGGAGAAAACAAAAAAATACATAAAAGATAAAGAAATAGAAAAGTTGATTGATTTGGCCGGATCTAGAGCTGATAGGCCTTATTAAAAAGATGGGTTTTTAAGTCTCTTTTGAAAGTCTCCAAAGAAGTCTATTTGCGAATTTCAGCTGGGAGAGTGTTCCAGAGAGTGGGGGCTGTCACACAGAAGGCTCTGTCACCAAGGGTTTGTAATTTGGTGTGAGGGATAGAGAGCTGGTGTGTGCCTGATGAGCGCAGCCTGGGTGTAGGGGTGGAGGAGGTCAGATAGATATTGGGGGGCGTGGGAATGGAGAGATTTATAGGTCAGGAGGAGAATTTTGTAGGTGATGCGTGATTTAACTGGGAGCCAGTGAAGGCGGATGAGAGTGGGGGTGATGTGTTGCCAGGGCTTGGTGCAGGTGAGAACCCTGGCAGCAGAATTCTGCACATACTGGAGCCTGTCCAGGGTTTTGGAAGGGAGCCCAGACAGGACTCCATTGCAGTAGTCCAGGCGGGAGGTGATGAAGGCATGGATGAGGGTCTCAGCCACTGTTTGGGAGAGGCAGGGCCGGAGTCTGGAGATGTTTTTAAGATGGTAAAAAGCTGATTTTGTAATGGATTTTATGTGTGATTGGAAAGATAAAGTGGAATCAAGGATGACACCCAGGTTGCGGACTTCCGTGGATGGGGAGATAGAGCAGCCATCCACATCCAGGAGAAGATCTCCAACCTTCTGGAGCAGTGCCTTGGAGGCCACAACCATGAGCTCTGTTTTATTGGTGTTTAACTTGAGTAGATTTGATGTCATCCAGAGTTTTATATCATGCAGGCAGTTGACGAGTGACTGTGGGGGTAGCTGGGTGGATGGTTTGGTGCAGAGATATAACTGAGTATCATCAGTATAAGAATGGAAGTTGAGACCATGTTTGCGAATTATCTGACCAAGGGGGAGCATGTAGATAGTGAAGAGGAGAAGTCCAAGCACAGAGCCTTGTGGCACGCCCTGGTTGACTGGAGCTGGGGTGGAACTGGAGTTTCCGATGGTGACAAACTGTTTCCTGTTTGTTAAATAGAACTGGAAACAGGAGAGTGGTGTACCGTGACTCCAAGGTAGTCAGATAGGCAAGTGAGGAGGATGGTGTGGGAGATTGTGTCGAAGGCTGCAGAGAGGTCCAGGAGGATCAGAATACTGATGTGGCCAGAATCTGCAGCGATGAGGAGGTCAGTGGTGATCTTGATGAGGGCAGTTTCTGTGCTATGGCATGCCCTGAAGCCAGACTGAAGGGGTTCATAGAGCTCATGGTTGGACATGTGCTGCTGGAGTTGGGCGGCAACTGCTCTTTCCAGGATTTTGCTTAGGAACAGAAGGTTAGAGATTGGCCGGTAATTATGTAAGTCATCTGGGTCCAGACCTGGCTTCTTGAGGATGGGGGTCACTGAAGCTGTTTTGAAGGTGGACGGTACAATGCCGTGAGTTGATAATTTTTATCATGATTGGGCATAGGGCAGGGAGGGAAGACGTCACCAGAGTTGTTGGCATGGGGTCCAGAGAGCAGGTGGAGGCTTTTGCCTGGGAGACCAACTTAGCAACAGAAATAGAGTCCACACGAGAGAAGGAGGAAAGAGAGCACTGGGGCAGGTGAACAGTGGGAGGATCAGCTATCTGTGTCAGAGGTGCATGTGGTAGGGTGGTGGCAGATGCCAGGAGTTGCTGGTGAATGGTAGCCACCTTTTCCTGGAAGAATTCCAGGAACTTGAAACAGAGGTCAGGGGCACCAGAAAGCTGGGGGACATCGTGAGGGCTAAGGAGCCGGTTAATGGTGGAGAATAACATTCTGGGGTTATTTTTCTGGTCTCCAATGAGGGTGGTGTAGTAATTTGTTTTAGCCTTGGAGAGAGCTTCTTTATAAGACCGAACATGGTCTTTGTAGG
Organism: Diplodus puntazzo; assembly: GCA_963678695.2. Classification (NCBI taxonomy): domain Eukaryota; kingdom Metazoa; phylum Chordata; class Actinopteri; order Spariformes; family Sparidae; genus Diplodus; species Diplodus puntazzo. Next base: position 16,794,373 of record OZ023178.1, read on the forward strand.
CTTCATGGTGAACGGTGAGGCCAGATCTTTTATAGAGCCTCTCCAGGCGGCGAACAGTAGTCTTAAGGGTGCGGAGTTCAATGGTGAACCAGGTGGCAGAATGGGTGAATGACACAGTCCGGGTTTTAAGAGGGGCAAGGGAGTCAAGACCCCAGGAGACAGCAGTATTATAGTGGGCCGCCAGCCCATCCAGTGAGGTGTCGAGGGGATCAGAGGCCAGGTGGGTTTCCAGGATGTTGGTCAGGGCCAGAGTGTTCACTGTCTTGATGTTCCTGTATGTGATGTTTCGACTTATGTGCTGCTTGGGCACAGGGACAGGAACAGTGAAGAGGATAGCATAGTGGTCAGAAACAGTGAGGTCCAGGCACTGTAGATGGGAGGGAGCTGTGCCTGTGGAGCACACCAGATCCAATGTGTGGCCTTTGACATGGGTGGGACCTTTAACATGCTGTGTGATGTTGAAACAATCCAGGAGTGACAGGAATTCAGAGGCAAAGGGGCAGCTGGTGGAGTCCACATGGATGTTGAAATCACCAAGCAGGAGTGTAGATGCAGACATGGAGCAGATGGAGCTGAGTAGCTCAGACAGCTCAGACAGGAAGGTGAAGGAGGCTTTTGGAGGGCGGTAGATGAGGACAACCTGTAGCTGTGTATGCCCAGCCAGAGAGAAGGCTGCACACTCAAATGAGGTGACATTCAGCACTGGAAGTTGTTTAACCAGGATGTCGGCTCGATGTATGACTGCCAGTCCACCACCACGACCCTTAGAGCAGGGCTTCTGGATGTAAACATAGCCTAGGGGAGTGGCTTGATTCAGAGTTAAAAAGTCTTACTGATGCTGCCATGTCTCATTTAGGCAAAGAAAGTCAATTTTCCTGTCTGTGATGATTTCATGGATGAGTACCGTAATTTCCGGACTATAAGCCGCTACTTTTTTCCCATGCTTTGAACCCTGCGGCCTATACAACGGTGCGGCTAATTTATGGATTTTTACAGCTAACGGCCACTGGGGTGCCTCCTCAATCTATGGATTGTACAGGTTACGTCCCTCACCTTTAAGGGATACTTGCCTTTAAGTGGCGGGCTCCAGCAGAAAATGCTGGAGACCGGAAAAGAGTGAGACAGGCAGTTCGCGCGAACAATGAAAGCAAAAGTGGAACAGACAGACATTACGAGAGCGAGACAGTTGCAGAGACAGAGACTATTGCACTAAATGGTAACACTTGAATAGGTTATGCAAATATGCATCTTGTTTGTTGAAATGTTAATAAAATGGAAGCTTCCCCAAACAGCAATCTCTTTCCCAACAATCCCCTCCGTGCACGAACCCTTACATATGGTAATTAAACGTTAAAACACCTGCGGCTTATAATCGGGTGCGGCTTGTATATGTACACATTTGTGTTTTTCCCTAAAATTGGCTGGTGCGGCTTATATTCAGGTGCGCCTTATAGTCCGGAAATTACGGTAGTCCTTTGTTGTTTAGTGAACGTGTATTCAGCAGCATGAAAACTGCAGTGTTGTTCTCAGATGCTGATGGAGGGGATGTGGAGGAGACAGCACCATTCACACAAGCCAAGGGTCTAAGATAGCTCAGTGTGCGCACCTGTGGTTGGTTTAGATGACGTTGAGCCGGTGCGATGGAGCGCCTGTCAGTCAACATGGAGGGAATAGCAGCACCGCTCTCAGCGCCGCAGGGAAAAGCGTTGTTCGTCATAAACCTGCGTCTGGAGGCCCTGTGCATATAGCGGGGGTGACGAAGGAGACCAAAATGACATGGAAAACTATACTTTTTAACTTTATTCACTCAACTTGGAGTATGTTCAGACTGGGTTTACCTGGTTAATGGATACAAGACTAGCTATCATTAATGTTCTAAAAAGGTTCTCGGTCATCCAGGTCATGGTAATTTTAAGTGCTATCATTAATGGAGCTCTGATTCTATGATTTTCCAAGGCAATACGTAAATAAACCACACTGCCTTCATTTAAGGCATCTGCCTCGACTGACTGGGTTGGAAGAGAGAGGGAAATGAACACAAAGAGACAGAGGCAAAGAGAGTAAATGATTCAGAAGAAAAGTTGTAGAATCGGTAGATCACCTCCGGCAGCGACACAGTTGTAATGACTCCAACATAATCCTGTAGACAACTGCTGACTTGCTAGATTGACGTGGGACCTCCACCCATGATTAAGTGCCTGTTCTTGGCTTTTGGCTGTCACACCCCCCTGGATGGCCTAGAAGTCCCACTGTACAACCAGGGGAGGGTGGAAGGTCAGTGGACAAAGATAAATTTACCCTTTATCTGACATGTTATGATTTCCTAACACGGCGGTTGTCTGGTGTTTATGGGTTATGCTTGTGGTTTCCGTGCGGTTGTTTTGTAAAAACATCAGCCAGTGGTGGAGCTGATGCAGCAGATTGTGAGCAGTAGTTGTCCTATTGGTACACACATCAACCAATTTGGCTGTTGCAACTGCTCTGTCTCTGGGATTGTTAGAGTGGACAGGCTGGGTGGCGAAGCGGTGGCAGGGCAGCTGGCCGCAGCAGACAATTAGCCTGGCCACTCTACAAAACAAGCCCAGAGAAACTCGCAGTTAAGAGCGTCTCCTGATAATGAGTGATCCTGACAGGAGCAGCTGATACCAGGCATTCCTTTCATCACAGTATATTGTATTAAGATATGACTGTGTGTGCCAGAATGTTCACATATAATTTCTGGACTGTTTAACATTCTTGGATTCCTAATTTCCCCATTTACAGTCAAGTTTTACAACGGAGGCAGCCAACTTGGAGGACATTTTGGACTTTTGTGTGGCTGAATTATTGCATATTCTAATGTGAGAGTAATGGGATAATTTATTAAAAACAGTTTGGCATAGCTTAGCCTAATTGCTCCAGAATTTGGTCCAGTCATTGAAATCAAAGGACCCACATGATCACAAGATTTTAGAAACCCTCTGTTCTGGTTCATTTCCCCAGATTAAAGCAACCCCTCTTCCTCTACTGAAAAAAATCACTGTTGACAGAATTTTCCAACTGCATTGTTTTTATGTCTTTTTACAGATTGGGTCTCAGTGTGTATGTACTTTTAGCAACTGAAGCACATTCCTGTGGTCCCTGTCCCTCTCATCAGTGACCAAACCTCATGGAAGGAATCCTTCATTATAAAGAGGAAACACAGAAGTCAGCAAAACTAATCGTGATTTGATTAAAAAGCTCCAATAGAATCATGTAATGACTTCCAAACTAAAGCTATTAAGTCTAACCAAGCCCTGTTGCGGCTCTTGTCAATGTATTGTGTCCTTTATTAAATGCACTGAGGAAATACATGGAAACTCCAGAAATCATCCATCTTTTTCTTTACAGACAGAAGTCTTTTTGATTGTTGCACAGCTGTAATGTACCCTGACATTCATTCTTAGTACAAATGTCATAACACTCACTTCATCGTGGATGTAGAAGTGTTAGATTCACACTCAGTCCATCAATCAGCTCAGCAGGGTCTGCTTTGTGATTGACAGCACGTCAGCCAGAGGGAGTTTGTAGGATAATTATCACCATGTTGTTATGAAATTGCTTATCCATTTGCTGCTCTCTATCAGGGACTGTAGTACACTTGTTATTCAACTCTCAGTTCATTGAAGCCTTTTTAACAGATAAAGATACTGCTGTCCTACCTGGGGTTTTGCTGCCTGTTTTGTCCTTTAATTTCTGACTGGGTTTATCTAGGTTGTGATTGGTTCACACAGCTTAATTTACATTTCACAAAGTTTGGAGAAAAATTACATACGGCATTAACATGCTTACAGCTAGTGCAACTACTGAGTGCTGCAGCTTTAAATTAGCTTGATATTTCCTTGGTGAGTTTAACTTATCATTATGATGGTGCAGGTTATGAGAGAGGCAGTATGTAAGATTTTTTGTTCAAAACATTCCCCAGTTGTTACAGGTGAATTTGTTGAGCATGAATTCATCCAGATGGCAAATTCTTTATTATCATTGATTTTATTTATATAGCGTTTTCAATGACCCAAAGCCGCTGACATTCATTCATTCACACACAGTCATACTGGTGGTGGTAAACTACGATCGTAGCAACAGCTGCCTTGGGGCAGACTTACAGAAGCATTGCTGCCATTCAGCACCTACGGCCCCTCTGACCACCACCTCAAACATACAGCAGTCATACACAAAATACAAATTCTTACATATTGCACCTTTAAAGATATAATATATTTGAATCCTACATTAAAATGTCTAAATAATATATACTAAACAAAATATAGAGCAACTGTCCAGTCAAATATTCCCTACAACAGGCACATGCACACATAAGGCCCAAGGGGTGCTTGAGCCCCTGCCCTTTTTGCCTCGTATTAAAAAGTGCCCTTTTTAATGAATAAATAAATTCCTGTTGTGCAAAGGAATGTAAAAAAAAGGCGGCATAAAAATGCCACGGTTATCTACCGTACGCATTTCGTACGTAATAGTGTTGTTGTGTGTGTTTTGAGCCTATAAATCCACTTCTCTGTCCGCTGCGGCTCTGCTCTCTCTCACAGAGGAGAGAGACTCATATTACATGTACATATATTGTTATATCTCTTTTGTCTATTTTTAGTCATTGATTTTGTTCTGTTGAATAGTATTATTGTTATTTATTGTTGTGATACTTTGATATTTTGGCAACACATGTAAAATGTCACGCCAATAAAGCCTTTTGAATTGAATTGAGAGAGAGAGAGAGAGAGAGAGAGAGAGAGAGAGAGAGAGGGAGAGAGAGGGAAAGAGAGAGACATAACATAACTTCCTTTTAGGGGCTATCAAGTCACCTTCCACTTATTCAACGTGTTTAAATATGAGTCATATTTCAGAAAAGCGCCCATTTGTGCTTGTTAAGATAACTGCTTGTTAATGAGAGTTAAGAATAATCTGACAGCTGTCTGTGTCGGCTGTTTATCTGGCCACAAATCTTCAACTTCTTCTAGATGTTGAGTTTATTGTGACTTTGCTGTTGTAAACATTGCTGTTCCTACTAACAGTCACAGTAGTCATTTCTTGGTTTTGTCACATTTTTAGATGTGTAGCATGTATTTCTAGTTTGCACTTGCCCTCCAATAAATAGCCTAATAATAAACCAGTGTTTCATTGCTTTTGCAAACTGCAGCTGAATTGCATGTCTGCCAAACCTCACTATTATGATAATGTGAATTAACTCATGACAATAATTTGTTGACACAAAAGAAATGGCAATTGCATATCACTCACAGCTACACAGGATACACAGCTAAGTAGCTAGCTTTCTATAAGTACTTTGTTTATTAATTTTACATTAATTAATCTACCCATCTTTGGCATGCGCTAAGTGTGTGCACGTACTGCCCTTTTCTGACTTTGAGCCCCTGCCCCTCTATAATCATGTGCACGTCCCTGCCCCACAATGCTTCACAAACAGAGAAAGCCACACATTTACTCAAGGTAACAGCAGGCCTACGTTTCATTTAGTGCTTCCAGAAGAGAGTCTGCTGTCTGCTGTTAATTTCACATTACCTCCCACTGCTCATTGGAAGCCACTCATAGTAAAAGTCAATCAAAAATCCTGGAAGCAGACAAGCCTCATCAATCCTGAGAGATATCCGTCAAGCTGCTTAGTTGGCATTCATTTTCTGATTAACGGCCTGCTTCTTCTTCTCAGGTAATAACTCTGAGGAGCGATGAGGAGTTCCAGGAACAAAACTGCTGGAAAATGGAGAATAATGTTGTTTGTATTGGCTGTGAACGCTTTCACTGTTAGTTTATTGGATCCTGCTTTGGAAATTGGCCATTTTTACATTGAGCAGCACAGCACAGAATCCATTTAGGATTTCACACTTTCTGCAATGTGCTTTGACACCTCTTTATTTTTTCTCCAACCGCTTAGCCAGCCGTGAGGATCGATCTGCTGAAACTCAACTGTAAACTGCTGAAGTAGACTCAGTCCACCAATCAATTAATTTACACTCATGATATGCCTCGTGTGGCAATAAATGGACTGAGGCAGCCTTTCAACAAAGCGATGTTATATATCTAATTACCCTTAAAACCTTGGTTTGATTTTTTATTTGTGTAGCTCTGGCCATCAGCTATATCACTAATAATGACATCATAAGCCCTATTTGCATTGGACTATAGTGTCTCTTAGGGGCTCTAGTAATTTGTAATAATCGTGGACATCGTCTGTGATCTTATTCCTATTTTAAGTATCACATATGTCACTTACTTGACATATCACCTATCAAGGCCAATGTCGCTGGTTTGAGGTTGTGTTTTTTTTGTCAGTACAATTGTGAATGTGCATTTATGCTTGTACACAGACTTGTGCAGAAAGTGGGTAGATAAATTCTAAATCATATTAATGTGGCTGCTAAAGAACAAACACTATGCTTCTGTTGGTGTTACACAGAGCATTGACATCATATTCGGTAATTATGAGTGCAATACAGACTCAGATTATCTCTTGAATATGTGCGGCACAAACACAAACATTGGATGATCATTTCAAAACTACAAAGTCCCAACTGAAATGTGACAACGCAGTGACATACTTAAAGATTGTTCCCAAAAGAGCATGCAGACATATCCTACAAGATAACCCAACTTAAATGGTAAGGGGAAAAAAAGATATTGGTAAAATTACAACCCAAAGGGTCTGTTCTAAACATTAATAAAATACCCATTTCTTCCATTAACTTAGACTGATTCTCCTCACTGTAGTTTTGTGAACTCATGTGATCTGACTGGCCATATTGAACTGCCTATCTGCACACATAGAGCAACTTAATCAACATTTGGAATTTAGTTTTTGTCCATCTGTTGAATTTAATTTCAATATTTCCCCCCTTTTAACATTTAGCTCTGGTTTGGTCTCCACAAACTTCTGAGGAAAGTATCTGGCTTCTGATCAGCTCAATACTCCATAAAGATCAGTAGCTAACTGGGATCCGTCTGCTGTTTAGTGACGTGCAGGTAGTGTACAGTGGGTTTAAAAGAGCTTTTCACTACAGCTACCTGCTGCTGCTGGAAGGTTGATGAAGAGAGAGTGAATGAAAACAATAAATCTATAGGCTGTAAAATCTTACCAATGGCTCAACGGGGCTGAGGCTAAGAAGCTCTGTGGAGCTGCTGGGACCTGCAGAGTTTATAATTGAATTCATTGTGCAAATAAAATAATCAATTAGTGCAGCTTTTCCTTTTCGTAAAATATCCCCTGTCCAGTTGAAAGTACAGATAATGATATGTCAGTGCCCACCAGAGAAAGCTGAACTAGCGCTAGTGCTCACAAGCTGTTCTCCTGGCTCTGATTTGAAAGTTGTGCTTGAAAAGTTTGTACAAATTTGTTCTGCTGGTTGTTACAGCCACTTTGGAAGGCATTGGGACGCTGCTGAAATGTGCCATGGTACAGCAGCGCGAGTACTTTTCAGGCCAGCGATCAGCTCCTGGGTCACCGTAGCTGATCTCTTGCCTAGACAATATTCATGGTAAACCCAGGCTTGAATCCAAGTCTTCAAAATGTGTGTTGATATTTTAGAATTCATTTATGCCTTTTCATATCATATCATGTAATAGTAAATAAAGCAGTAATGTTAGCTAGGAAGTGGTTGAATGCCAACATCTAGAAGCTATCAAATGTGTTGTTTTTACCTTGAAATATGTCCACTATCACTCCAGATTTTCACCAGCCATTGTCTTTTAAATTGCTCATCAACATGGAAAAAGTGAAATGAAAAATGTGTCCAATTCCTAATATTTATAGAACTTACAAAAGGGAACACAGCAGGGTCAAAGTTGAGCTTCCTACCCTGAGCGTGATGTTAGAGGAAAATGGGCACCATGTGAATATGTATAGAGTGGTGTAGTGATGGTGTATTTTTGTAGGCTAACCCTAGTTAGCATCGCCCTAGTTCCCTCAACAAAAAGTCTGTGGCATTTTTTAATTGGATTTTGGATTATTACAGAAAATAATCTCTGTGACAAACACAAATTTATGATATTCACAAATTTTGTTCACCAAGATAATCTCCACGGTTACATCACTTTGTGATTTTTGAAGCCTGAAATTAGATCTCTAGCAGTAAAAAGCTGATTTTAGGCTACAAACAAACTACATCATGGTCACATGACTTAAACGTCACCACCACTAAGCATCTAAATACACAATTACAATACAGGTTTTCTATAAACTGATCATGTACAAGTTGTAAAGTTAGTTAGAATAGTGTGTAACTAAAGTGGGGCTGTGAAGATGGACTAGTGAGTAGATGAGTCTCAGTGTTCACTGTGATGATGCTTTTAGTCCCCAACAACTTCTGTAGTCTTATTTAAAAACTTGTTAGCAACCAGCGTTTTTAACACATGGAAGAGCTTTATAATTAAACTGTGGACATTTAATGATGTATTTTATGTTGTCGAACAAAAAGTGTAAATATCCTGAACCTGTGATAACCACACACCTTATTTCAGACACTTAACTGAAAACACATTCAAAGAACTCACAGACTTCGAGACAAGGTAACAGAGTCCAAAAATGCTGACTGACTTCTGAGTTTTAGGACAAGAGACCACACCACTCTTTTGGGCCACACTGGAAGAGACAGAACTTTGCCTCTCTGTGTAGCAATAACAAACATCCAATGTCCAGTTAGACTTTCAAAATAAAAGGAACAAAGGTTTGGATCAAAGAAAAATCACCTGTATTTTGAATGTGAAGTGTAAACTTAAGATCCATGTTCAGATTGTTTCACGAATTTGATGAAATATTAATTCTCTAAATAAGATTATCCGTTAATTCACGGAAGCACCCCTTAGGTGGTGCCTCAGGCTACATAGCTTGAGTGTCATTCCTTCAATGTGCTTTTGATACAGGTATGCTATATAGGCACAGAGTGACACTGTGATGGATGGAGGCTCTCAGTCCAGCAGTGAGGACAGGAGGCCCTCCACTAACCCTCCCTCAGTCACCTTTGACCTAAAGTTTCCTCCAACTTAAACAGTGTCACAAAGCTGGGCCTCAGCCATTGCAGGGCCTCTGGACTGCAGCATGTAGGTGATGGAGACATCCAAAGTAGAGGAGGGAAGCTTAGGGGCCAAAGCTAACACCACAGGTATTGTTTCAAGCAGGATAAGCAGAAATTCAACATCAACATAAAAGAGCCCAAATTTCCAGAACATGATATCATAGCAGGATATTAAATCAGCTCTGGGGTCAGCTTGGAGCTGATATCAGACAGATATTTAGGCCCCAGTTTCAGAAAATAGCACAGTAATAGATTTTTTCAACTTTCCCTCAGGCTGTGCTGTCAACCTCTATTTTTTATGTGTGGCCCATTGTTCAATGGGTTTGTGTCTAGACTGCATGCTGTGTATGTGAGTCAGTGTTAATGAAAGGGCTTTGAAGTTTACCTTCATCTGCCAGCCCCCCTCTCTTTACAAAGCTTTTCAGTCAGAGATGGAGAGAAGGGAAGATCAGCAGTTTGACACCTTTCAGCCTGACTGACAGTTAATGTTAGAATTCAGTCCATGTCAGAACTAAATGCAACACATAGTCCAGTAGGTATTCTGTCATAATCTTTGAGTTAATCCTTTTCTTTAAACACTTAACACTCAACATGACAGATATATGTGATATATACCTGTACAATGACAATAAAGATATTCTATTCTGTTCTATTCTATTCTGTTCTATTCTATTTTATTCTATGTATTGTAGATTACAGAACAAGTTGGCACACAGAATGTTTGACTTAGCTAAGTTTTAATTAAAAGGCTTATTTGAAACATACCAGAATTTTACATTATTTTTAACAACAGTTGATTTTTGAGTATCGTTTCCAACTCGTCAAATAATGACGCTCAGCGATTGTTGGATGGGTTGTGTTTTCCCTCTTCTCCCATCCAGCTGCTCTTGAAGCTGACAGCCTCTGAGGTTAGTCTGATTTCTCATAGTTCCAGTATGACTCATTGAATATATCCCAGCAACGCTAACCAAGCACTCTTACATTGAGCAGCTTCGCAGTGTGTTCTGCTGTACCACGGTATCACACTCCGAAACGCTCCTCCACTTCTTCTGTCGTAAAGGAAAACTTGTGGCTCCTCCTGTTGCGTCTCCGCCTTGCGCGCTGCCGGCAGCTGGAGAGGCTCCTTCACTCACTGCAGGCTGGAGACCCACGGAGCGCACGGGTACATTTCGGGGACAAAAACGTGTTCCTTTAAAGACTTCTCACTCAAATCTGCACTCAGTTTCTGCTCGGCTTGGATTTTCTCGGTTTGTGACACCAACTTGAGCCCATCTCTCCGGTTTCCGCTTTTGTTCAATTTTAATTTAGATTTATCGATGTTGAAATGGAATATGAGGAGATTCCCAGAGAGAGGCTATCAAGGTTTTGAGGTAAGAGCAGCTATTTATCATTGCAAATATTTGAGCTGAGGTTATAAAGTATTCAAGTAGCACTTTGCCTGAAACCTCCGCTGCGGAGGTGGAGGCAGAGGGTCTCACTGGAAACTTGAGTCAAACTCGCATCAGTGCTCCGGCAAATTCACTCACAGGAACATCGATTGATTCTTCATCACCCTTTTTTTCTTTTAAAAGCAGCATCTTATCAATATTCGATAATCAATTAATATTATCAATATAATTATATTGATGATGATGATGATGATGATGATGCTGATGATATTGTAGTTATTTCAGGACAGTTGCTGGGACTGCTGCCCCAACTGAAGATGGACCGTGCCTCCGTGTGTCTCCTCCACACTTTGCTGCTGATGATCACCTTGCCCCCTGTTTCCTCTGCCCCGTGTCCCCGGCCTTGCTCCTGCCCCCAGCCCACTGAGCTCCACTGCACCTTCCGCTCCCTCCTGACCATCCCAGCTGCTGTGTCCAAACACGTGGAGCGCATGAACCTGGGGTCAGTCTTTTTGCCATTCCTCAGCAATGACTTGGCATGCCTGTTATTTTGCTATACTGTGGATTGGATCTAAGATTGGATTACACTCATGAATGCATGATTAGAGAAGGATTTCATTTTATGGCATGTCAATAACCAGGCTCATGTATTGTATCATTAATTTGGGTTTAGTGTTTTTCTTACTGCCTACTCTGTTCCTGTTGTTTCAGGTTCAATAGCATTAATGAGATCACAGACAAATCGCTGGCTGGTCTGCGGAAGCTGGAGCTTCTGATGGTCCATGGGAATGATGTCCACAGTCTGCCTGATGGAGTGTTTAGGGACCTGACCTCACTACAGGTACACCATCTGAACACATCATAAAAATGTTACACTGAATCCCAAGGTAAATCTACATTATTTACTTTGTTTGCGCCTTTTGAAATGCCTTATGCCCATACTTTGCGCACAGACATTTGCACATTCTGTTGACTTTTTCCAGATTGTGGTATTTTACAGCTTAGATAGCCAGTAGTATCATTACAAAGTGCTCCCTACATCTGACTCGGAACAACCTTAGAAAGACACTGCAGAATGTTAAAGTTAAAGGAACAGTTTACCCAACAATAAAAATTCAGTCACACAAAACATTGCAAAGAAAATTAGTCAGAAAGAAACATGTTTACCATATTTTCTCCTCCAAAGCTTTACCTTTTCAGAGGAGATCACACTCATAAATATATTTGAAATGTTGAAATGGTTCAGAAATAGCAACCAGTTTATTTTGTCTCTCCCTTACCTATCTCTTAGGCAACCATCTTCAAATCACTTTCTACTTTTATTCTTTACCAAACAACAAAAAAAGACACTCAACTCTAAAAATAATAAATGTCTCATGTACAACACATATTTTAGAAATTATGTCCGGCTTCATCACGTCATGAAGATGACCTCTGTGTGTTTTGTTTTTTTTCAAGTTGTTCTCCCCGTTGTCCTCCTGTCAATCTAAACATGTAACCGTTTACTTTTTATAATCATATGGTTGCTGTTATATGTGTTGTGATTGTGATCCTGATCCACCAAACATCCTAGAAAGTGACAAAGTTACATAATTACAAAATTGCCGTCAGTAAACTGGACACTGTCTGACTCTGTCACCTGCGAGGAGGGAGGCTGTTCTCTGGGGGAAAGTTCACTGAAGTCTCGATCGGGAGGGCTGACCGTCACAGTGATTTTTTTTTCCAACACAAATGCTTTGTGAGTTTAAGTTTTTTGCTGGTGACAGACGCTGTTTTTCTGGCAGAAATGTGATGAAGAGTCGGTAGGACAGGCGAGAGGACAGACACTTCTCCACCTATAACCGCAGTATTTTTTTCCTGGTCAAAGACAGTTACAGTTAGTATGTTACTTTTGCTTGGTCCTGTAACGTTGTTTTATGGAAGGATCTGTTTGGTTATCACTCTGTAATAACAACATGACACCATTAGATTGACACGCCCCCGATCCACGCCGCCGGCTCATCCATATCACACTGGTTCAGTTTGCCAATGCTGTGCCTCTGATACTACCTTCAGAGACTTTGACACAGAGGAGGGTGCGGAGAATTGGCGCAGGATCCCCGCAGGGCAGTGTTAATGGGGCTACAGATGCTAGAGGCTGCCATGCAAGTTGCTGACCTGAAGCAATTCCAGGTTCGACTATCTTGCCCAAGGATACTTGGGCTGGTGGATCCAGGGATTGAATCACTGACCTTCCGATTAATGGACGACTTGCTTTACATCCAAAGCCACAGTCAATTGTATTCAGTAAAATATTGCCGCATCATCACATTAACTAGACATATTCTCAATGTTTTGTTGAAGATGGCTTCCCTGTTCAGAATGATGTGTCCAATATATGAATCCTTGGGAACTTGTCTTTAAGGTGGTGTGGCAGGTTTAAAGAGGTTCACAATGTCACGATTACTAATTATGTCTCCTTGTTGCTTATTGGTTTAGATGCTGAAGATGAGCTACAACAAGCTGACAGAGATCAACAGACATACCCTGCAGGGTCTCTGGGCCCTGGCCAGGTTACACCTGGACCACAACCGATTGGAGTTCATCCACCCGGATGCCTTTCAAGGCCTCACCTCCTTGCGGCTGCTGCAGCTGGAAGGCAACCGACTTCAGCAGCTGCATCCAGCCACCTTCACCACCTTCACTCTGATGGATTATTTCCACGTCTCTACCCTGAGGCACCTCTACCTGTCACACAATGGGCTGATGTCTCTGCCTTCCCACCTGGTGGCCACCATGCCTCAGCTGGAGAACTTGTACCTCCATGGAAACCCATGGACCTGCGACTGCAACATGAGGTGGCTCCATGACTGGAATAAAACCTCACCAGGTTTGACTTTAAATTCATGCACTGTAATTTAGCAGTTTTATTTAGATCATACTTTATTATTGCGTTCAAACATTGGTGGTACTGATGACTTAATAATTAATATTTTGGATTATTCACAGATGATAATTTAAGACTGCTCCAAGATCTTACTTGACAGCATTGTTTGTTTTTCTCCAGATGTCTTGAAATGTAAAAAGGACAGGGCACTTCCCGATGGGCAGCTGTGTCCTATGTGTTCATCTCCCAGGCACCTCAAGAGGAGAGAGCTCCAGGCGGTAGAGAGCCTAGTCTGCAGCAGCCCTGTCATCAGCTCTCCTCAGAGGACTTCCCCACCTGATAACATGGAAAGTGAGGTCATGACCACAGAGGATTTCAGTGAACCACTTGGAAACATCTCTCTGGGCCTGTCAGATGAACATGGGAATGAAGTTGATTTGGAGTGTAGCATTAATGAGCCGAGAGAGGTTACCAAGATCAGCTGGGAGCAGGTCAACCAGCTCCAGCTGGTCTCTAACATAACTTTGTCAGTGGATATAGAATGTCCTGTTGATCGAGAAAAGTATGAGCGACTGTGGAGGCTTATCGCATACTACAGCAATGTACCTGCCCATTTGCAAAGGGGAATTATGCTCAGAAAAGAGCCTCATCCAACCTATGTGTATAGACAGGACTCTGAGAAGGATGCGTTGTACTACACAGGTGTCAAAGTTAATATCATGGCTCAGCCAGAATGGCTGATGCAGACATCTGCAGACCTTCAGCTAAACCGACTTCAATCATCAGCCAAGATGGTAAAATTGATCTTAAGCACAGAATTTTCTGAGACAGTAGAAGCAGAGGTGGTGCGGAGGCAGAGAAGGACATGGGTCATGATCGAGTCAACAAATGCTACCCGTAAAGCGTTGAGTGCTATCCTGGGAAGCCCGAGTCAAATGGACTGTAACGTGCAAAGTTCTGACCAACCAGTCATCCAATGGATGCTGCCAGACGGCTCCAAGATGGAGGCACCACACAGCAGTCCAGACAACAGGGTGTCTGTGTCAGGCGAAGGACAGCTCATCATTAAAGCTGTCAGCCACATAGATACAGGAATTTACTACTGCATTGCCAAGGTTCATGGAGATCTTGCTGTCCTGCCATTCCATCTGACAGTACAGGAATCCTCTAGCCCTCTCCCAGGAGAGGATGCCTCAATTACACCTATTGAAGGATTTGTCGGGAACCCCATTTCCCTGCCTTGCGTTGCATCTGGTTCCCCCAATGCTGAAATTAACTGGATTCTACCAAGCAGCAACATAGTTAGTTTCCGAGCCAACTCCTCCAGAGCTTTGGTCTTTTCCAACGGCACGCTACATATCCCACAGACTCAGTTATTGGACGGTGGTCATTATAAATGTATCGCCATAAATCAACATGGTGTGGATACCCTGGCTACAAAAATAATTCTCATCAGGCGCAAAGGGCTGATAAGGCCTTTGAGGAAGTTTCCAGCAAGACCTCAGTCAGTCTCAGGAGTCAACACTCAGATTAAAGTCCCCACGATGGATACAGATGAGGCATCAGGGGATAATGAGAGTACTCAGATGGGGCCTCCATTAAGCAGCTTGGATCCCTTGAGGAGGAGAGTTCCAGGAGGTGTGGCCACAGGCAGGAGGGGTGTCCATCCATCAAAGAATATGCGGCGGAGGCCGCAACTGCTTCGAAAACCAACAAGACAACGTGTTGCAGACAGGAAGAATATAGTTGACAGCAGGAGGAAGATTAATATGTCAAAGAGTAAAATTGACCCAGAGAAATGGGCCGATATTTTGGCGAAGATCAGGGACAGAAATGCTCATAATACTGTGACACCACACCTAGTTCTGCATACGACACAGATAACACTGACAGAGCAAACTACAAAGTCACAAGAAACTGTTGAGGGATCATCTGATGGCATGACTGTGCAGGAAAAAGAGGGCAAGGATTACCTCACAACACCACACATGCCAGTACGACAAACAACTAATGAATATAATACACAAGGCCAAGACACACATGTGATATCTAATAGCGATACTGCACATGATACACAGGATATGACATCAAACAGTCAGCACCTACATAACATACATTCTACAGCTGAGCCACACACGACACAGACTACATACAGTGTACAACACACAAGCCCTGATACGAACTTGGACCTACAGACAACTTCAAACAGTCTGTTTTTCCTCCCACAGACCACATCTGCTCCCCTACACGCTGTCACTTTCTGGCAGGCGAACACAAACATTGCAAGCAGCAGCAGTACATTTTTTCTACAAGAAAACCCTAGCACAAATACAGATGTTGTTAGAGTCAAAACAGCTCAGTGGTCCAAGGCGTCAGAGAGGAGTGAGACTGTGGATATACCAAATGTTGTTGCCGGCTCCAGTAATGACCGAGAACTCTCTTTGAGTGGAAGTCAAATTATCCCTTCAGACAACCAAAATGGAAAATATCTGCATGAGACTTCAACAAGATTCGAGTTACATACTCAGCCAAAGGACACAAAACTTGATGATTTGCAATCTCAAGCAATGCTCACAACAGCACCTCTAACAACTACACAAGTACCCACCACTACAAGAAGGAGGGGGTCTGAAGGACAATCCTCCTCACGCCTGCGACACCCTAACTCTAAGAGAAAGAATGACAGTCGTCGGAGAAGGCCAAACAGAAGGAAACAAAAGCTGAATAAACCCACACAGTTAATTGCCACCACACCTACAATTGCTCCTCTAGCAACAGTCAAGACCACAGCCTCCTCACAGCTAAAAATAGAAGCATTAGAAGCTACATTAGCCAGTTTCAATACCACTGTTCCATTCAGGGGCAGCCAAGCAGCGTCATCAGGCAGACTGAGTCATGAGGAAAGCAAAGACCGAGGGCATGATGCCAAAGCAGCCACCAAACTCTCTTCACTACCAGCTTCTCCCCCCATAACAAATGACAGCATTCTGGCCCTGGCCAAACCGCTGTTCAAAAGCACATCAGCGGCACCATCATTTCCAATGTCCTCTCCAGGAGTGGGTCACAGAAAGACAAGTTCTCCAATAGCCTTGGGAATACCAGATAGTGTATCTCCGGCAGAATATTTGGAAATTTTCACATCAGCCACCCAGCAGAGATTAACAGGCAGCCTCCTTCCACCTGTTAAACCCTTAGAAGAGACACAAAGGGTAAGCATTACGGGAGACCTTGGACCTGTGCCACGCACAAACAATTTCTCTGAGGGTTTTCACAGTGTAACACAAGTGCAAACAGATGTCGGGCTGACTCAATCAGGCCATCAATACATACCCCATAAAAATGATGGAAATATTCTCGTCAAGGAGACTGGCATGCAGTTTTCCCTGCTGCCATTCCCATCCGCCTCAACTGCTTCCTTCATTGAGCATGAAATCAAGACAACCTCTGCATACACTTCTAGAGGCTTAATTACAACACCAAGCATGCTTTTCGAGGGTGATTTGTACACAGAACAGGTCACCACAAAGGATCCTACATTACTTGAAACATCTTATAATACTTTTAGTCAAAATAAAACCCCAAGCAATGAATCAGAGGGAGATACACATCATGAAGAAACTGCAAATATAGGAATAAATGCTGATTCTCTCATTACAAGTATCGTAACAATAAATCCCTCTGTAATTTCAAGATCCAATGTTCTGATTCCAACCAGAGTAGCACAATATGTTACACTACCTAAAATGTCTCCTTCTGGAGCCAAAATGGACCCTTCACTGATGGATACCACTAAGGAGGCTTCCAAGATCCACAACATATCGGACAACCACAGACAAAGCCAACATATCCACGCCATCAACACATCAGAGCCCCAGAGAACAAAGGACTTCCATCTTGGAACAAAAGCTGACCACAAACGTACTCCATTTATTAGTATAAATCCAACTTCCTCAGCCCTAAAATTGACCAGTGGACAGACAATTAAGGAAATGGCCGATCCTGTCCCAACAATTGCTGCAAACCAAACTGCTACATTCAAAGAGGGACTGTTAACAAGATCTCAGAATATGTCCAGAAAGCACCAGCTACCTGGACAAGGAACGATTCCAAGAGAGAAGCCAAGGATAACTAGGAGTAATTTCCAGACTATCACTGTGAAAGCTGAAACAGATGCTCAGCTTCCCTGTGAGGCTGAGGGTGAGCCAATGCCCTTCCTGTCATGGACTAAAGTTTCAAGTGGTATGTATGACTCAACCTCATAACTCAACTTTTAATTTTCAACAAATGCTATGGAAAAAAAATAAAATAATAATAATTATATATATATATATATATATATATATATATATATATATATATATATATATATATATATATATATATATATATATTATTATGCTGTTGCATGATATTGATGATATTAAATGTGTACAGTCCAACATAATGTTCCTACATAACTTTTAGAATTAATAAGGTTGAGAATGGTAAAATGTGATACCATAATACATTTTTGTTGTTGTTGTTGTTGTTTACTTTCTTATTAATTGGAGAAAGCCAGGCTCCCATTGCAAAATTGTACTTCACATTGTTAACAGTTTAAGGTATACTGTAGTTATTTTGGACCCTATTACCACACTAAGCAAGAAAATATATACAAATCTTTACAATTAATGAAAGGACACAATTAAACCATTTTAGATGTACTACGTCTGGTGCAGAAAATTAAAAATATAATTTATAACTTGCTTCTGAGTTACTCTTTCATCTTCTCTTATAATAAGAGATAGCTATAGTAAGAGATAGCTAGCTAAAAGATAACTTGGTAAACCAGAAGCTTTTGCCAGGAAGAATATTGAATGATGTTGTTTTAATACTGCAAACCCAAATAGGTAAAAATATGGTTGTGAAACTCTAACTCACATCAACCCCACTCCTTTATTGTCCGACCTGAGGAATCCAATATGTCAGATATGAATGCTGTTCCAAGGACAATTTTACGCTTTCCTTTGTTAGGTATGGCAACCACAAAAAGATATTGTATTTTTGTGCACCCATTACCCTCCAACTCAAAACTACCATACTCTACCCATCTTACCTACAGCACCTTTGCTAATTTTCTGTTATAAACTAAACACTTAAAAGTGCAGTGAACGATTCTGGAGACAGTTGATTGCCACTGAAGTTCCATACACAGTTTGTTAAATACCAACAAACTTGGAGCGTGAATCAACAATCAACACAAAGCATTGGTATTTAATGACTTGGGACTGAAAGTGAACAACCAACTAACCAACTGTCTTTACAGAATTGCTTAACCCCACCTTTAAATGCCAGATATTACTTACACCTTAGATCAGGGATGCCATGGTTACGGCCCGCGGGCCGGACCCGGCCCGATTGTACATCACATCCGGCCCGTGGTTGATAAGGGAGAGCATTTTGTGATAAAGTGGGGTCGTCTTATCCACCTTATTCCTGGCTTCGTGAGTTCACAATGACCTCTGTGTTTACGCTAACGTAGCTGTCATGCTCGCTCTAAAAAACGACTTTTAACACAAAGAAAGCGACAGAATGGATAAAAATTCGGAGGTGGATACACAGTACGGATGTCTTAATAAGTCGTGAGGACAGTTCTCACAGTGCCTCACCCGTCAGTTCAATTTCACCCTGGCATCCCTGCCTTAGATTATATACTATGTGTAAGAAATAGCTGTCATATTTAAAATCTCCCTCTTTCCATTCATGCAGGTGTGAGTATTGCACAGAACACCAGGGTCCAGAGGTTTGAGGTTCATCCAAATGGTACATTAATCATCAGGAACACCCAGCCCATGGATGGGGGCCAGTACCTGTGCACAGTCCAAAACCAGTATGGCACAGACAAGATGGTAATCAACCTTGTTGTAATGTCTCAGCATCCTCAGGTCCTCCAGCCTCGGCACAGGGACATAACTGTACATGTAGGTGGCAAAGTGGATTTGGAGTGTATAGTGGAGGGGCACCCTATGCCTCAAGTCACATGGGTACTTCCTAACCATATCCACATGGCAGCCACACCACTTAGTGTCGTACCTCAACAACGTGTGACTGTTTTGAGTAACGGAACCCTCCGGATCAGTCAGGCCTCTTACACAGACAGAGGGATTTATAAGTGCATTGGCAACAGTGCAGCCGGGGCAGACACAGTCTCAGTTAGGCTTTACATCTCAGCATTGCCACCTGTGATTCAGCAGACCCAACATGAGAACACCACCCTCCCAGAGGGCAGCACTGCCTACATCCACTGCACTGCCACAGGTTCCCCTCAGCCTGTCGTCTACTGGATCACACCTGATGGTGTACAGCTAACTGCTTCTCAGTTTGTTACTGGACACGACGTCTTTGTCTTTCCAAACGGGACCCTCTACATAAAGACATTAGGGCCGGGGAATGCTGGGAGATATGAGTGCTCAGCCAGTAACTTGGTGGCGTCCAGCAGGAGAACAGTGATCTTGAGCATAATGAGGAATCCGTCCTCTGCCAAGGCCAGAATCACGTCGTCATCTCCTCAGAGAACAGATGTGATCTATGGCGGAAGGCTGCGGCTTAACTGTGTGGCAAGAGGAGAGCCAGAGCCCCGGATCATCTGGAGGACACCTTCTAAGAAACTGGTGGATGCTCAGTACAGGTAAGTAATCCACAAGCTTATTAATAATTTTCTGCATTCTCTATTACATATATAAATAAATGCCTACATGAGAATGCTATTACCTTTACAGTTTTGACCCCAGGATCAAGGTGTTCACCAACGGAAGTATAACTGTTCAATCTGTGACTGATGAGGACAGCGGTGACTACCTGTGTGTGGCACGTAACAAGATGGGTGATGACTACGTTCTGCTGCGGGTCAATGTGCTAACCAGGCCGGCCAAGATCAAGCAGAAGCAGCAACAATCTAGTCAAGAGGTGGTCTATGGTGGTGACCTGAAGGTGGACTGTGTGGCCTCTGGTCTCCCTAACCCAGAGATCAGCTGGGCACTACCGGATGGCACTATGGTCAACCCAGTCAAACAAAGACATAGTGTAAATGGGGGGCGCAGTCGCAGGTATGAGCTGCTCAGTAAAAGAGATTCTGACAGCATTATCCTTAATTTCTCTTTTGTCAGGGAAATGTGAAAAGAGTGGTTGCAGCAGTTCAAAGACAAATAGCAAAAAAAAAAAAAAAGCTATTATATTAAAAAATATATACTCAGATACATACATGTATTTTATGAACTATATTTAATAATTTTAGAGATTTTTATTTGCAGCTTTATAAAATATATACATTTTTTTATAAACACAAACTGTTCTTCCCCAAGGACTGTCACTGTAATAAAATGTAGTGTGTCAGTCAAAAGAACCATTATTTTTTAATTACACATTGTGTGCTAAAATTGTTAAATGTGTCAAAATGCTATCAACACAACTTGTGTGCTGTTTTTTTTTTTTTTAAGTCTGTTTTTGCAGTGTAGATTTTGTTAGAACCGGAGTTTGACCTTTTGTTTCAAAAATATAAGTCAAATGAATTATTAATTCTTGAACTAATCAATCACTATCCAGAAAACTCAGATACTTAATGTCGTCATTGTCTTATTTAACAATGATTCTGCTTTTAATCAATTAAGACATTTAAGACATTAATTTTAGATGTCCATTTATTGGCAACTATCCCCTGACTCCGTGCTACACTGGCAGCTCAGCACCCTAAGATTAATGACTCCTCACTTCCACAGAAAATTACTTCAGGAACCAATTTTGGCATGTCTTGCTACAACACAAAACTCCTTTTTTCAGTGTTTAAGCTGTATTTATTGTTTCCTGCTATGAGCTATATAGCACACTGTAAATACTACTTGTCTGTCTGTTAAGGTTGTTTGACTATACATGTTTCTTTCTGAAACATAATAGCTAGCAGACCACAGAAGAAAAGGCTCACAGGGCAGAAAACAGCAGCACATTTTTTTATATGTATTATTTTTTATTTGTTTGCCAAGTGTTCTTTCCTTCAGAAAAAAAGCTACATATGACTAAAATAAGTGTGTGATGTCCAAATCTTAATAACTACATGACTGCATATATTTATACTGCAAATATAATTTGATTAATGCACATAACTCTTAACTGACAGTTGCAGTCATGAAAGTGTCATAATCAGTATTCTTCTTCTTTTTTTTCTGAACTGTGAATAGGTATGTGGTGTTTGACAATGGGACGCTGTACTTAAACGACGTTGGAATGCCAGAAGAAGGCGACTACACCTGCTATGCTGAGAACCAACTTGGCAAAGATGAGATGAAGGTTAGAGTTAGGGTCAAGGTTACAACTTTGCCCCCACAAATCCAGGATAAAGACCAAAAGACTGTCAGGGTTTTCTACGGTGAGACCGTAACACTGAGATGTAATGCCAAAGGGGAATCAATACCCGTAATCACATGGATATCTCCTACAAATAGAGTGATCCACCCTGCTTTCGACAAATACCAGATCCTGGATGATGGGACATTGGTGGTTCAAAAGGTCCAACGTTTTGATGGAGGAAACTACACCTGCATGGCCAGAAACAACGCAGGACAAGACCATAAAGTCATCAGGCTGGAGGTCCTGGTAGCAACTCCAGTAATCAACAACTTAAGTGGAACTGCCAACAACATCAAGGTGACTGCAGTTCCGGATCAACGGAAGTTTGTGGACTGTGTGGCAAAGGGAACCCCCACCCCTCGTGTCATGTGGGTTCTACCAGGAAATGTGATCCTTCCTGCACCATACTATAGCAACCGAATGACAGTTCACCAAAATGGTACATTGGAAATTCGGTCACCCAAAAGGACAGACTCGGGGCAGCTGGCTTGTATTGCCCGCAATGAAGGGGGGGAGGTCAGGCTGGTGGTTAATTTGGATGTGAAGGCGGTTGTTGAGAGGCCACCAATTATAGGTCCCAAAACAGAGAGCCTGTCACTGACTTTGGGGAATGCCATGATTTTGAATTGCTCTTTTGAGGGATTATCTATACCTCATGTCACTTGGCTCTTACCTAACGGTACACCTTTGCAGAGTGGAACTCGATCCGCAAAGTTTTTCCACCGGCCAGATGGCTCCTTGATCATTAGCAACCCCTCTGTAGCTGAAGCTGGCATGTATCGCTGTCTGGGACGCAATGGTCGAGGGCTTGTGGAGCGTACAATCACATTGTCCCCAGGGAGAAAGCCAGAGATTGTCAACAGATATAACACTCCTGTCAGCATCATGAATGGGGAAAGACTTTTGCTTCATTGTCTAACTAGTGGTGAACCCCTCAGACTATCATGGACACTACCTAGTGGAGTTGTCCTCAACAGTCCACAGAGATCTGGAAGGTATGCTGTACTACCCAATGGGACACTTGCCATCCAACAAGTATCAGTCTATGATCGGGGGTCTTATGTTTGCCGGACTGCAAATGAGTATGGCAGCTCTCTGCTTTCTGTATCAGTAATTGTGATTGCATACCCACCTCAAATTACAAATGGTCCCCCTTCTGTGACTTATGCTAAACATGGAGTTGCCGTTCAGTTGAACTGTGTAGCAACAGGGATCCCTAAGGTAGACATAGCATGGGAAACCCCTGATAAAACACGCTTGGCTGTCAGTGCACAGCCACGCCTTTTCGGAAACAAGTACCTCCATCCACAAGGTTCCCTCATCATCCAGAACCCGACACAAAGAGACACTGGCGTCTACCGATGCACAGCCAGAAATGCCATTGGCATAGACTCTAAAGCTACATTTCTCAATGTGTTCTAAAGAATTTCACTGTCCATTATGGTCTATTTCAATACTGTATGCCCAAGCAACTGCCTAGTTAAAAACAGCTATTGTTTTTGATGATCAAAATGTTGGAAAAACTGCTGTCACAATGATGTAATAATGACGTGATTGAAACTTGCTTTGAGTGTGTCCTGTATAGAGGCCAAATTTTGCAGTATTTTGTGCACCACAGTTTATAATTTTTACAATCTTGTGGGTAATCCACAACACTGGGAAATATAAATGGGCCTCCAATTTTGAGCATAATAGCAAAGTTTGCCACAAAATACTTTGGGAAAACAGACTACATTAATGCATTGGTTGGACAAAGTCATATGTCCCAGTTTGCCTGTGCTGTTGACTATTTTGGGTCACCTTTCAGTTGTTGTATTCTATTTTAGTTTGTCTTTGGGCTATTGTCCGTTATTGTCTCTCTGGACAGTACAGCAAGCTGCTCGTTAGCATATCATTTATATACTACCAGAAATAATTACCATTGGCATCTGAAAATGATCCCTCATCCCACAAGTAAATAGCACTGATGGATAGTTGAGTTGCCTGATTGGCTATGGGCAGGCCAAAAGGAAAAAATAAAATAAAATATAGGGGCACATTTCTAAACTCCTAAATATTTCAAATCACTCAGGGAGGTGGGCCACACAGGTGAAACACATGTGCCTCTGCAATCCTACCATAACATCTACCATCTTGTGGAATTCTGTTGCTACTCTATGGAGTGTACCTAAAGGGCATAAATTGCCAAAAAATATTTTGATTGAAAGTGTACAAAGAATCCTTACCTTCACTAAGGCAGAACAAGATCTTAAAGGGGCACTATGCAACAACATTAGCAAAAATTACCCTAACTATGCAGGCTGAAAGTCATTCTGAATGTTCTTTGACACTTTCTGGGTCGTTTGGTCATTGCTACGACTCCCCCTAGCGCTTCTGGGCGGAGAAACGGAACATGCAACTTGCTGCCACCGGTCCGAAGTCAGTCGGGAAGTGAGCCGGCGGAAGTATCCCGCCACCCCTCGTAAATGTTGTCAGATTGTAGTTTCGAAACTGCTTTACGGCAAACACACCCCCAAACATGGAACAGGGTAGATATAAACTGCCAGTTGCAAGGCAATTGTTGTATTCCTCATGTATCAGCCGACTAAAAAGAGACCCAGGAAGCCACTGTCGGAGGAACAGAAGAAGAAGAAAAAGGAGCTTGACAAAAAAAGAGACACGAGTAAACATAGGACGAGCTTTTGAGTAGTCCAAAACAGGCGCCGACTTGGCCGTGTTGCTGTTGAAATTGTGAGTGGATGAACTTTGTCTTTGCAACGTGACTTGATAGTCTTTTGAACAACGTTATTGCTTGACTGTTTCATTGTGAGCCCTGCATGTGTTTAGCTTGGTTTCTTGATGGTTCGCTCGATAGTTAGCGGATTTAGTTTACGGTAGCAGTCACTTGCTACCAAACACGTTTGTTTGCGTTCTGAATCCAGGTTCTTGTTGGTATTTAGATATCTAGCTCGGTCTTTGAATGTCGCATGATTTGTCGCCTGTATCTTGCGATATGTCTGGCTGAACATAGAGCACGAAGTGCACTAAGTGCCAGACGTGACTCGCTGTTTAGCCGGCCGGCTTCTTAGAAAACAGATGCACATGGTAACGTAGTAGCAGCTAGGTGGGCGGGGGAGGCTCGTCAAGTCTTTTCGACAGTGTATCTGCGCCGAAGCTGTAGGGGGAGCCCTGTAGCCAAAAACGTATGCACAAAACTGGTGCAAAGCTAGAAAACGGCAAAGGAATCTGGTCTGGAAACTGCTGCTGCATAGTCCAGCTTTAAATTCTTCCATATAATATGATGATCACAACAAAATTAGGGGTTTAAAGTTTTTAAAGCCAAAGACCCCGTAGCAGAGAGACGGGGCAGGGACCCCTTGCTACATGTATTGTATGATAATCTGTTGCATATTAAAGTGGGCCTAGAATAAAGTGTAGGGATGCCCGTAGTGCCATGTGTTAACATGTTGGCAGCAGCTGGAGCATGGCTCATGTTAGGCACGTTAGCCTCACCTTCTGCAATTTCTCCAGCAGTTTTTGAGCTAGAGGATATATAGTTAGCTGACTGGTTCGCCGTTGTCATCAATCGGTGTAAACTAAAAAGTTATTTTTCTTTGCAAAAAAATATAGATAGATAGATAGGATAGATAGATAGATAGATCATCTCTATTTTCAGTCAGGTTTACATTTTTGACTTTCTAAATATTATCAAGAGCAATTTCTCAATTTAGAAATTATTTTTAGATTTAGATTTTAATTAATTTATAAGAGTTATAAACTAAGTGCAACAAATGGCTAAAAAAATATGTGTGGGCAAAAATGGGCATGGCCTTTGTTATAAGATACACATTGGGCCAAAGACTTTAGGAAACAAAGAAAAAAACGCTAAATCTGCTTGGAGGCGATAATACACCGTTATACATCTTATAAACTATTCACTCTATCTAAAGCAAATTTGACAGTCCAAGTTCTCAGTATTTTATTTCCCTTTCCTACACAGCAAGTGATTATTAAAGAACAGCCTACACAATTACATCATACTCTGCCCCCAGGTGTTTCCCATTTAAACAAGTGATTTGTCTGATCATGTCTTGAGCAGTGAGCAGAGACTCTCTGTAGCATCCTCAGCTGTATATGAAGCTTGGTTTTGATGACTTGCTGAAGTACAGTCCTTTCTGACAATGACAGATTATGTCAAGTTGTAAAGAATTTCATAATTTAGTATTCTCTAACTGGAAAATATTATTTAACTTTTATTATAGAATCGACTGAAACTATAAACTGCTAAGATCTTTTTTATGGCAGGGGCAATTTTATTTTTTTACTTCAGTGCCTTTCATAAAAACGCATCTGAAATATTTTGTGTGTATTTCGATAAGTGGAGTCAGATAATCCCATAACTGAAGTGTGTGCCATCTTTGACTCAGATGATGAAATGATGACTCAGGAATGTTTGCCACCGCATCCATTAAATGTTTTAACTATAACTCAGAAATAGTAGTCTTTTCCAATCTTTTCATAATGAAAATATTCAAATTTGAATGTAGGTTTTTTTGAGCTAGCCTCAGAGCCGAGCATAGCTAAAAATCTGAGAAAAATGCTCAATTTAGCATTTTGGATGAAGGAAGTAGGTCACCATTACTCATGAAACCTAGAAACTTGCAATCGTCACTTTGGGAATACAGCCGCAGTATTATCCTCCAGAAGAAGAAACATCTGGAGCCATGAGCCAAATCCCAAATTAGTTCAGCAGATTCGGCCTGAAAGAGTCACACTTTGAGAAATTCCAATGTCTGTGACCCTCTTTGTTTAACCTGCCTCATCTTGCTAACATCTTTCTTCTTGCAGATGAAATCAACATTTTCCACCCTGACAACTGATTAGTCTGCAGTGATGCATGTTTCCCTCCCTGTAGCTAAACAAGCCTGACAGCTGAACCAGATTGCTCATGGCCCTTCTCTTTGTCATGACCTGTTTGTGCTATAAAGCTGTCTGTGACCCAGAACTGGCTTGAATACAATTAGGAACAGCTCACATCTTGCACCCACCTGTTTTTTCCCCTTACTGAAAGAAACAGTCATCAGCAGTAAGTGATGCCACACTGTTCAGATTTTTCCAATGATCATATGAAAAGTCACTTACCTGTGCTCGTGTGCTCTGATTACAGATGGTCTTTTAAGGAAATAGGCATCATAGGAAACTGAAAAAGAAGTCATCCCCGTAGGGGATTGGTGTTAATCAATATCCACTTCAGCCCAGATGCAACAAAATGAAGAGAAGCTTCAGTGAGGGAACCTACTATGATCTATAAATGACTGGAGAGTTGTAGCTGATTGATGAATCAAAGATGGCTGTGGAGAAGCTGTGTCCTACAGCGCCACAGTCAGTACATCTCAACATCAAGGTGCTTCATGTCTGAGCAGCAGAGAAACTCAATTTGAGGAAAAGTTGAAAGGACTCCTCCATCAGAAGACGTTTGGTTTCTCTCTTCAGCGCAGGAGAACACAGAGTAGATGTGGATGTGGAAAGCAGCACTGAGTGAACCCCTTTTCTTTTTTTTCCATGGCAGCTGTGATGTTGACAACATTTCCATCAGGCTCAGATTTGAGTGCGAGCGTCCAAGTGTAATATATCGCTTGTTGTGTCTTTATGGGTGCCTAGCTGTCTTCATGAGCGCTTGTCTTCACAAATCAAATGACTCAGTAAATAAGATGATAAATTGAAAAGAGGTGAGTTGAAATTTTGTGGTATTCATGGTATTTTGTGGCCCAGTAAATCAGCCAGACTGTGTAGTTGCTGATTTCCAAGGAACATTCTCGGTCAACCACAGTATTCTCCTTCTTGTCTTTCAAGGACTGGGGATCAAGCCTCTACTACTTTTGCGAGTAACATTTATTTTTTAGCAACGAGGATTTAAAAGTACTCTCTCGCCCCTCAGAACAGAGTTATTGGTTGAAATCTTAAAATGAGAGGATTCTTCAAGACTTTCATTCATCATCAGCAGTTGTTGATGGCGACCGGACATTTACGACATGACATCTTTATCTGTGGTGATTTATCTGATGAAGATTTGCTCACAGCTTAACTTTAAGAAGCAAGACATCAAATAAAAAAGAACACAGCTTCATTACCTGGACACTTGCAGTGCTTTATAAGCTAACATTAGCAAACCCATTCTCCTATCCTCCCAGTCTGTGCTGATATAATAGGAACTGTACCAAGAGCAAAAACTTCACTACAGGACTTTAGTTACATTATGAAAGTCATATGACATCATGCTGTCATGCACAAATCAGCAAAATTAATGTAATGTAAGCTAGCTAGTTAAGAAAAACTTATAAAAGGAAAATAATACTACAGAGAGTACTCAATCCTCAGTTTGAAAAACGTGACCACGAAGAATCCCAATCTCAAAAATGTTGTTTCTTGAATGTCACAATATTTCACCCACTTTGTTTCAAAAGTGTGACAGATCCGTGACTTTCCTAATGAATCTCTCAGGTTCCAGCAGCTGTGCTGTAAACTTTGGACCTTTGGATCATCTCCCACTCTGGGAATCAGTGTCAAACTCAATGGGCAGATGTGACCGTGTCTGTAGGCCAACATGCTGCTGAATATTGTTTAATTTATTCTGCCTTGGTTAGTGAGAGTACACAGAATTGATGTTCTGGAACTCAGTAGCAGAAACACTCTGAAATTTTCTTTTATGAGCTTGCTGAAAAATATATCTTAGCACGACAACAGGTAACAAATTCACCTCATATGATGGTGTTGAAGAAAATCATTCAAGTCCTGTTGAACAGTTTGCTGTGGTGATGTGTTTATTCAAAGAATACCGGTAAACTGGTGGACCGACAGGCACAGAGCGGGTCTGAGCTGGTGAGTCGACCCAGAGCAAATGAAACAGTCACATTTTATACAGTCAGAACAAAGAATGGCAGATTCAATCAACAGGTAAACAAAAGGGGATGCCAAAAGGGAGGGGTCTGCTCTTTGGAGGGAGTGAACAGCAGGGGGTGGGGGGAGGTATGGGGGCGCGCATTTAACATAGTGATCAAACCAGGTCCAGACGTCTCTTGATTAAGTGGTGTTACGTAAATGTGTATCCGCAGGGTGCAGGAGACAGACAGAAATCACCATTTAGGTCTGGTAGTCAAAGGGCTCTCTCCAGACGTTGCTTCAAGATGTGTATTTTCTTCCTCAGTGGTGAAGATCCCTCTGTCCATTGAACTGCAGAGTGCATATAGTCCAATTTCTGGTTTGGTTTGTAGCCCAGTTTCAGACCCAGCTGTTCTGCACCATCAGTAGCATTAAAGTGTGCACAGACCTGAGTCCCCTCCACAGCTGACTGTGATTACTGTTAGAATCCCCAATAAGCGTGATCACAGAAATTGTGGGTCATTAGAATAGAGGCTGCAAGTTGAACAGCTGATCTAATTAGTCTTTGAGTATGGATCATACGACAGCTACCACACACGATGAGTAAAGCTTTTGAACTCAAAACATATGGAGGAGACTCCGACAGTTATCACAGTCCTGTCTCGTGGACATTGGGTGTTTATGAACACAATCGGCTAGCATGGACATGTAAGTTACAGCTGCAGACACACAAATTCCGTCCTTCCTTTTA
The DNA here is from genome assembly GCA_963678695.2 of Diplodus puntazzo. Classification (NCBI taxonomy): domain Eukaryota; kingdom Metazoa; phylum Chordata; class Actinopteri; order Spariformes; family Sparidae; genus Diplodus; species Diplodus puntazzo. The sequence goes on from OZ023178.1 coordinate 16,823,668, forward strand.
CCATTGATCTTTCCCTTACACACAGCCTAATCCACCATCATTCCCCAATCACAAGCATTCCATCATACAGTGAGCCAGTGTACTCATTAAGCCACAGAGAAGTTCCAGATGGGGACATTAGCGGGACTATTTCCCCATCTAAACACACTAAAAGAGCATGCTTTTGTTGAAAATAAAGAATAAACAAGTGAAGAGTGAGACAGAGGAAATAGATCCCAGGTGATTCACCAGTCTAGACCAAATTGCACTCATAGCTCCTGGTTATTTGACCAAGCGTGGCATTCAGTGTCATCCTCTGGGAGATTTGCGTTTAAGTGCCAGACAAAGGTGGAAATTCTTGGAAGCACATATGGGTGTCAGTCCCACACTGTCAAAACAAATAGACTGGGTCAGTATAATGAAGTTTTTGTGTGGTCAGTGTGTTGTCAGGGCTGGTTACAGAGGGACTGAAAGCTCTCAGTGAGTAATATATTTGAAGATTCCATTCAAACAAACAGTAGATTGTTGTTATCTTCTAATGCTTCTTTGCATTCGAGTCGCTGTGGAGGCCAAAATTGTCTACTTCAGTGAGGAGAGTCTGTCAGAAAATAGAAAGCATTTTTTTACTGACAATAGTTGGTCAAAATATCTGAACATTTTTATCTCCATACTAAGCCTGTGGATTTGGTGATCACATTTTCAGTCAAACTGATGGATGATCACAGCTTTGGTGCACACCAAAACATCTCAATAGCTATTGTTCATTGTGTTAGTACATTCATGGTCTCCAGAGACTGGACCCTGGCTCTGAAGTTGCCAGTCTGGTGCCTCTGTGAGGTTGATGTGTGTGGTGTTAAGTGACATATCTCAACAACATTTGGATGGATTATCATGGAATTTGGTACAGACATCCATGTTCCCTAGAGGGTGAACTGCAGTCAGGTCAAAATTTTAATTTGTTCAAAACGTTGGTTTATGTCTGCATTTCTAATGACATTTTCATGAACCTCAGCAGTACATCAAACATCTGCTCTACTGGATTTCAGCCATTAGACATATCTAGAGGGCTTTTTTCAGGCTTTACATTATAATTTTCCTTTGCTTGTGACTCACTATACAAATAAATAATCACGCCCTTCTTTACTTCTCCTCAGCATTTGGTAATTGTTAGCACCATATATCATACAAGTTTAGGAGATGTGTGATGTGATAGGGCTATCTCAGCCTTAACTTAAAAAATCATGCTTAGCATCAGTGGTGTCACTAGGCCTATTTTAAGCCCCCCTAAATAATTTGGTGTTTTTATTATTTTTTGTATTATTTTTTTTTTTTTACAAAAAAGTGCAGACAAATTCAATAGTTTAAATAAATAAAAAAAAATCATGTAAACTGTCATTATTCACTTAAATATGATCATAAATATGTCAGTTTCCCTTCACTTTGTAGTGTAAGGTAGAGAGAGCCTCTTCAGTGCGTCTTTATCCAATCCATTCCACTTGTTCATATAGAGAACGCCCACATCACTGAAAATCCAGTCCACGTTTTCGACCTTGCCTGCACTCGTACCTGCAGCGTGTGTACCTTGATGCACACAGAGCAACTAGAACAGCATGAGGAAAAGAACGTGAATGAAGAAGAATGGATATAAGAAAGTTTTTCAAGAAAATAAGTATTCATCACTGCTGGTAGTAACAGTTAGTCAGCTCCAGCCCCAGCTAACAGCAGAAAGTCCCATATGATTAATGAACCAAGTGCTCCCTGTTTGACAAATAAAAACCTAGCTTGCACACTATAGACAATCTCTGCGCACATCTCACCTTTGTTGTTTTGCAGTCAAAAGTTACATTCCAGCTCTAAAAGAATGCTGCTACTTAGCTAGCTAGTTGGTCTGAACTACATTGTGAAGGCCCTGGTTGTTAATAGAGTTAAGTGTGCACTATTTTTACCATATACTATCTTTGGGTGACTTCCTTCCGGTGCATCAGCTGTGTTTCTCACTTTACACATGGATGTACACCGTGAAACAGGAGCTGAGCTCATTCACGTATGATTATCATCATAATCATAATGAATCATAATAATAATAACACACTAATAATAATCACTCCACCACCCTTATTGACCTGTAGGAGTCAGGGCAGAGGAGCACAGGGAGTGAGAGGGGAGACACCTCTACTGGAAAGGTGAGTCTAAAGGATTTCACAGCATAGAGTCATTTGTGATGCAGACAGTCTTGGAATTTCATGCAACTCAATATGAATATGAAAATTGAAACATTTCAGTCAAGGTGCACCATATAAGACTTATTTAACTTGAGCTTTCATTAGGAGAGTAATGATTAGAAAGTGGAGAAAGCCAAGATGTATAAAAGCCAAATTAGCCTGACCCAAATATTTTCAAGAGTATCATAATATTACTTTAATTCAAGTAATTAAGTGATATTTTTCAGGGCTTGAAATTACAACCATTTTAGTCACATATGTGCCCAAAATGTAATCTGTGCGACTTCAAAATGTTTGGGAGCAAACAATTATTGTGTTGTGAGGCTCACAACACAATTAGGCTGTAAACATACTGTTACTGTGCAAACTTGTGTTTGTTCTTGTACTGTATAAAAAACAGACTGTAATAATAATAATAAATAATTTCTCAGTCTTCGTTAGCTGTTTATGAAATTTTGTTCTCGCACGCTACGTTCATTCTCATCCTGTGCATCTCTCAGGGGCTAAGCCTCCCTGTCCTTAAAACCTTGTGATGCCCCTGCTTGGCATTTCCTAAAGAATTTTTAACCAATACGATTATTCATGCTTTCAAAGCAGCTCTTTCACTAAAGCCAGTGAAAAATCTCCATTTATGTTGTATTGGATCAGACATCACAAGACCCAGCAGGTCCTTGCTGGATTCTTATAGCAATTTATTTTTATTTTGCATGTGCCAGCCTCAACATTCAATGAGCTATCTGTAAGAATTTTAGTTTAAAACATTAAAAAATAATATTATCAACAGAATGTGAAGAAATAATAATTATTTTTGTCCTCCTATCAAAGATAGCTATGTATTGTGTTGAAAAGATGGCATGCTAACTAGTCCTGTCTCATGACACCACTCGAGCATAACAAGACATGATAGTTAGTCACTGTCATCCAGTCTGCCCTCAGTCCAACTTAAGAGGATAATGAAGAAGTGCTGGCCTGAGGGTGTGTTGGAAATAGAACAAAAACAAAAGTTATAATGCGTCGCTTCCCACCTCTAGAGACAGCACTTGACAAGTAAAGGGATGGAGTTCCATGCTGAACTTGTAACATTTCTTCTAGACTGGTAGAGCTGATCAAGCTGCTGTATTTGATGTGGTAGGAGTGAGAACATGTTGCACATAAAGCACCGTTAGACACATATAAATAAGCTGTACGTGACAGAAAAATGGCAATCAATTCACATGGAACGGGTCTATACCCTGCCCTGTGTATGGTATGACATGCTTTGTAACCATTTAGCTCACTTTATGGGGCTCACATGGACATGTTGGTGAGGGAGTGACCATTTTTATTTGCTGAACCATATATTGTTAACTTAACTTTCCTAACTATTAATGCACTTGAAATGTTGCCTTTGATTGTCCCGGACTGCCACCTTGCAATAGTAATGTTTGCAGCATGTGTCGACACACTTTGTCAATCCCTACTTGTAATTACCACTAGGAGGCTGACATGAATGACTTCTCCCTGCTGACAGGTCATATTTATGCTAAATCACACACAACGCAAAGGTGGGATTAGACTCCAGTCTGCCAGATAATCATTACACAAACTGATTTCACAGATTTATACAACCTGAGGCACACAATAGAGTCCCAAATAAAGATATCTGTGTTCCTGCTGTTAGTCAGCCTGTTTCTAACACCACCAGGATGTCCATGTCTGCATGGACTGAACCCTGGTTCATTTTTCCTTTTCATGGCCTAATGAATTAGGCAGTCAAGGGAAACCAGCAACTTATCCCAGATCTGTGCTCACACTTTAATCTTGATGAATCAGAGTCAAGCTGGGGCTGCTCAGCCAAGAGCAGTGACGTGCTAGGTCGCCTCTCAAAGCAGTCATCAGTAGGCCTTTTCACTGAAGGACCAGCCTGCCCCCAGCTCACCTCCTGCCTTTTGCTTTATGTGCAGCACACTATCTTCCAATGCTACATAACAACATTTATGGTTAGGAATACCTATGAAAATTACATGCACCATGTGCCCAGTGGATAAGGATCACACAGCATACTGTTGACTGCAGCCAGACATCTATTAATCTGTGTTCCTGCGCCTCTGTTTTGCTGAAGAAGCACAGTGCCCCCTGGTGGAAGAATTAAGGCACAGTCTCAAGCAGAAGAAAAATGTGTGTGCGCATGTGTGTGTGCGTGTGTGTGCGCGTGTGTGTGTGTGCACGTGAATTTCTGTGTGTGCCTGCCTGTGCTACCAAATTAAGAATATCACATGCTTGCATGAGTGGAACATTTACAATTTAGAGTCGTTGAATCACTAATTTCAAGTACTTATTTGACTTGTGTAAAGTAGTACATCAAAAAGGATACTACTTTTATTAATCACATATCAACAGTCCTGATGATTTGTTTGAAGGTTCTCAGTCATAAAGGTCACTCTGTGTGCTGCATCATAGGCAACTTAACTTGTTTCAATTTCTTAAAGACACTTACCTTTCATCCAAGAGGCTTCTTCAGTTCTGGAGAAGAGTTGCAGGCTTTACACCCTGTGAAGGAGTGTCCTTGCAGAGTCATTAAGACTGTGTCATTGCCTACATTTCGAATTTTACCCAAAAATGAAAATCCACTAATTGCCCCATACTGATGGAAAGCCGGGTGAAGTTTGGTAGGCCACAGAACAACTACATACAACAACTAGATAAGATAAAAGATAACAAAGATGTTATTTACACCCTCTACGTGCGGTCCAGCTCATGCACCCACTTTAAACAGAATGCATGCTAACACTTAGCTTAGGTAATTCCAGATCAGCTTGGGATCTTATTTACATTTCAAGTTCCTACCTACCGCAGTTACTTGTTATGACAGGGAAATTGAGGAAAAAATATGTTTGATCCATGACCAACTAGGGCTTTTGCAGTGGGGAGTATATCTGAAATAACATTTTTGGGTGAAATTTCCTTTAAGAACTGTTCAACTCTTGATGAATGGAAAACCTGGCACATATATATATATATATAGATAGATAGATAGATAGATAGATAGATAGATAGATAGATAGATAGATAGATAGATAGATAGATAGATATACTATAAGGGTATATCAACATCAGTCATAACATTACAATAAACAGTGTGCTTTATAAAGTTTATTGTTTGTTAACAATGAAATACCTAATACCTGAAGTTTAATTTACTATAAACCTGCAATTTATTAATGATGGTTATTATAGTGTTACCACTTAGTCAAACCAATACTCAATGTGTATGTCCAAAGCCTGATATATCTCATATCGTTGTGCCTTAGAGCTCATTGCTGTCCAAAAACTACTAAAAACAAATCAATAGGCCACCGTCTTGCACTGAGTGACATCTTCCACACAAACACTGTAGTTCATTTTAAACTCAATCCCACATTCACCATCCTGCTGCCCCAAATATTCACTAGAGCAGCAAATATGGATTTATTGCATGCTGAAAGTAGTCCCTAATGATGATCATTGGTGTCGTCTCCTCATGGGATTTGTTGACCAAATTTAACAATAAAACCAGCCTGATCCTTTTATATGGCCATGTGTTAACTTTTATTGCACAATTGAAATTACACTAGACAAAAAGCAAACCTCAGCTCTTTAAAAAAAAAACAGTTTTACAGCCATCTACCAATACTTTTTCAGCAGGTGCCGTACAATGAGTCTGGTGCATGGCTCAATATTGGTGTATAGAATTTATTGACAGTGACATGAATCAGTGTAGGAGCTGTATGTGGTTATATCATCTTTTTCAGTCTCAGTGAGAACTGCTTCAGGTTGTGTTGGCTTCAGTCCCCCTGTCAATCTCAAAGTGGTATACATCACACTGGAATGTGGTAGGAAAAGCTGTATTTTTATCTGCCTGTGAAACATCACATCATGTCAAATCCTGACATCACAGCCCAGATATTCAGTCAGGCTACCATCATTGAGTTCGGACTGAACTCAACCTCGGAGCAAATTAAAATGAACCAGAGGATTCAGGTCAGTTTGAGTTAGAGGTGTTTGAGTGTGTGATTTCTTTTAATCAAGGAAGCGGTCAAGCATCTTCTGGATGTTTTCGAAGGCATGTCTGCCCAGATAGTCAACCTGCCCGGCCTCCCACTGCCTGCGATGCTCCAGCCGCTCTGTCTCCGTTTCTGCAGTCTTCTGCCATGATGAAGTGGTAGAATAACAAATCAGTCTTTAAAGGGAATTTATCACAAGAAACATCAGACTGAATTCAGGCTGAACTTCAGGTTTCAGGCTCTCAGAATGTGCAGCCGAGCATTTCAAATCTCAGAATCGGTGGATTGACATTATTCGTTATTTCTTTGCTTTATTAATGGCAATAAACCATTAACTAATGCCTCATAGATAAGTTATAGTGTCCTAATAAGAAAGACTATATTTATAACAACAGACATGATCAATTGTTGTAAAAAATCAAAACTTAACTAATGGGTTATTACTGATTATAAAGCAAGTGAATGATTTATTCAATTTAATTAAGCATCAATGTGTCAACCCTTTATAAATGTTTCTCTAATGGAAAGTGTGGCTGGAGGACAGTTATGGATTTGGGGGGACAACTGACACTTAATCAGGATTAGGGGGTGTATCATTAAACACAACAGTAATATCCTTTACTGAAAGATTCACATTTTTTATGAGAAAAAGCAAAAATGTGACTGTTCCATCAAAATCTTGGTATGATAATGGCTTTTATGTGCCCTCATATCCCCAAATATACTCCTAACCTGGCACTGTGCTTTTGAAACCAAACTAAAGTGGAGCTGTGGAGAAGGAGCCACATTTAGAAGTGTCAACATGAACAGTCACATCATCCCTGCTGTCATTTGAGGAACTCATGTGATGCCTGTTTATGTGTATACAAATAAAATCATGCAAATACAGCAAGATACACATCTGAAAACACACCTCAAGCTGTAAGAACACTGTTGTGTTTCTTGACTGTTTTAGTTATGTAAAACATATCAAATATACATTGCTGAGTGTTGATTAAACTGCCTGATACATCCAGCACATGAAGTTCTTAACATTAGCATTGAAATTAAAATGCTGCTTCAATGTTAATGAATTATTCTCAACAGACCATGTTGCATAATGAATACTCTTACAATGTGGGATTGTTACTTTTCTAAAGGCTGCTACAAGGAAGTTTAATTTTTTTGTTGATCCTGGCTGCCCCTGTGGAAAAAAGTGGTATGAGCCCCACCATGTCATGTCTCAGGTCTCCGGCTGGTGTGTGCATTTGCTTTGAAAGAGGGGATATTTGTTTGTTTTTTAAACACAGCTCTTTGCCGCATGTATAGCAATTAGGTGAAGTGTCTACTAGTGGCAACGTAAAATAAATAACTGTAATATAATGATAGTGAAACAAACAAATGTTACCACCAGACTACAGAGCTGCTGTTAGGCTCCTTCGTTCATCCTCATCCTTTAATTTGATGATTTATCTGATCAGAACGAAAGCCTTTTCACACCAAGCACTGATTTTGGTTCTTATGAAGGTATTCACACCACTGCAGAACATCGTGCTGGAGAAAGCTGGTGGAAAAGATATTTGCAAAGATCTCGACGTCAGCAGACTTCTGCCTGCGGAAATGAACGTTTGACCATTGAAAGCCTTTTGAGAGAAATTCTCATCAGTTTGGTCTCACAACATCCAACACTGTATGACAAACAGCACAATGACTACCTCAACAACCAAGTCTAGGAAAATATATGTCTTGAGGTCAACCGGTGGCTGGGATATAATGAAGATGGTTATGTAGCTGTTATTCATTTGATTGCATTATATGTTGGTCATGGACACGGGCTGTTGGTAAGATAGGGTCCAGGGGGAAGCTTACTGAGCTCATTCACAAAATGTCAATGACCAAATCTGATCCTGAAGTGTCCTTGATAAGGAAAATTTGCATGCCGATTTTCCATCCAATAAGAGCCATTTAGAGTAAATATAGTAACCACATACAAGGAGCCAATCTTCTCACTGATGGGGCTGTTTGCTCATGCATCTGGCAAAAGATGCAGAATTATCACCAGATTACAGTTTCTCTCCCCAGGCTCCGAGACTCCTGAACTCATCCTTAACACTCCACCTCCTTATATAGTGAAGTAAAAAATCTCCATATTTCTTCCACCACTAGCCTTAACCACTGTTGCTATGCACTGTTGAATTAGAAGAGAAGCAAGTCTATCAGTGATTGAAGTTGGAACCAAAACATGACACCGTAGTTGCTGTATTTATTCCGAAGTGTCCCACAATCCTTAATCAATCTGAGCTGCAGACTGTTGTGAGTGTGGTGCATCGTTAGAGGTGAGTGTAACAAAATGTGAGGTTTTGGGTTTGGGAGGTTCATACTGACAGGTTTACATACAGGATTTGAGTCCAAAGCCCCGTCATTGACCTCCAACTCCTCTGGCTCCTGGATGTCTGCTCTCTGTCTGTCATCAGATGTTGCTGACCCGTTCTTCAGTGATGTCTCATCTGCATGGGAAGACTACGCACACCATCGTCATGTCAGTCATGAATGCACTACAGTAATGGCTGTATGCTACAAGGAGTCAAATCACACAGTAGCAGAGGTTTAAATAAGACTCGGTTCTGCTCCATGCTGAGTACTTGATAACACTGTTGATGTATGTTCATGGCTGTTGTCGTACTGGAGGGCGTGTGTCTGTTCGGGCTAATCTTACAAGCTTGTATAAACACAATGCATCAAGTTGAAATGAATTAAACAAATGACATAAATGCAATGAGCAGCTCAGAGGCCTGTGGCAGATAATAGGCTCTGTGTCCCTGTGTTCTTTTCTTCTGCTGGAGTCAAATGCAGTCAAGCAGAAATACTCATAAATTAACACTCTCATCTACTGGAACTAACAAGAGGCACTTGAGCTGCCTAATAACCCACCATAATAATCACCATGATATATTATAAACACGAGAGGCTATGCCAATAAGGTCAGTCATTAGGCTAATGAATGGATTGATAAGCAAATATTTCAACAGACTACTGACTTGGCTTCAGAGAACATGTGTGACTTCAAATGAACTGTGTTTGAAGTTCTTTTAAGGGCCATTTGTTCTTGTTACAGTTTTCCTATGCTTCCAGTCGTTGTGCTAAACTAAGATAACACATTGCCAGACCCTTCTCTGTACGGGATCAGAGTGTGAATTTGATGGCGAACAAGCAAACTTCAAAATGTTGAGCTACTATAACCGTATATTGCTATTTTGCTCTGAAATAGTATTGTGTTACAGATGTAATGCTTTTTGCTTGTAAGAGACATGATACTATACTGTATACCAGCAATGCCCAAACTTAAGAATGACACAGCCCAATTTGAAAAAACTGGAAAAAAAACTTGGAAAAAACTTCTGGGGCCCACCCAAAATTTTCTGTGATCCACACATGAGATGAAGATGGAGAAATTAAAAATATTTATTTGTAAATGACTTGTTAGCAACCGCCATTTTTAAGACATATAATTCAAACCCTGGGTATTTAATGACATTTTTTTGTGTTGTAGAAAAATGTAAATTTAAATCTCTTAAGTTAACCAGAGAAAGGCAGGTAACCAAAAACCTGTTCAAAAAAGTCACTGACCAGCAGTGCAGAAATGGTACCTTTTTGTAATCACTCAAATGAATTAGGAGGTTGGTTAGCAAGTATTATGAGATTTGTGAAAATGTATAAATAGAGCTGTATTATTGCAGCTCACAGTGAGTTCTCAAAAGTTGTTCAAACGTACAAAAAAACAGTAGGAGTTTCACAAAAATCAGAGATCATGGAGGTTCCGTAGGAATTTTGTGTTTTTGCACCCAGCTTCTTCAGCAAGATACAAGAATGAACAGAGCATAAGCTGACACATTCTTAACAGTCTCACTGTAGAACTACTGACTATTTAACCAACACAAATGTAAAATAGTTGATTTTCAAGTTTTATTCCCAACTCATTATATACTGATACTTTTGGTTGGCGGCCAACCGAACCTACAATCCCAAAGCGTCAGTATTTGACAGCAACACAAATAATAGCTATGATAAAGTAAACAGATCAATGTTTTGATGCCTCATCTTACCATCTTTGGTTGAGGCGTTGATTGAAGTCTCTCAGGGCTTGGTGAAAAATGTGCGAGCAGTGAAATGGAGCCATCCAGGGTTTCTCTAAATGGCATCTTGGCTTCTTGGACCTACAAAACAAGGGAGGATGTTGAGTGTTGGGACGAAAACCAATACCAAGGCTGGGCAGTCATGTGTCACGTTTGGCTGCCAGTCTGCATATTTATGTTCCAGCCAAATTCTGCAGCAGCTTATGTGACTGGTTAACAAAGCTTCAGCTAAAGAGGGGGAAGTCATCAGTGAAATGCGCTGCTTGAGTGCTTTGGAGTGAAAATCTGCAGAGCATTCACTCAACATGGCACATGGTTGACTTCCTGCACAACAAAATCGAGTGATACTGCTGAACAGCTCATTTAAAATCAGAAGCATTATATGGGGTTAATCAGTCAAACAACTACCAATAAACATTTTAACTGTGTATTACCATGAAATTACACTTTTTTTAACAGGTCACATATTTCTCTGCTGTCTACAGTATATTCAAAGAAAGGTTCTGAGATTATGATTTAATGGGGCACTAACTATAGGGATAATGGAGATTTGGTTCAAATCCACTTCCTCAATGCTATTTCAGTTATGGTTTAACGTGGAATATTTTAGTCAGAGCACAGCAGGTCAGCTGAGTGTTGTACACATCCACAGGCAATTTCACACATGTGGAGAAAAAGGCTTCAACTGTCTTCATTTGCTCAGTTTTTTAGACGATGGTTCAGTTGTCATCACAGTACCTCAGTATGGAACATTGATCACTTGAGAGCAGCTGGTGCTATCCTCCTCTTTCTCTGGTCATTACTGACTCCTGGTCCATGATCTCTGACCTCTTACCAGAAGATGCAATTTCTGCATTCTAGTTATAAACAGAGGTCGAAATTTTCCTAGTTGTAATTTCCAGATTCAGGCCTCTAAGTTGAGTGTAGCGTTTCATTGTACATTTTGTCCATAGCAGGTTGGAAAAATGTTTGAGTCCTGAGTTGTCTGGAGTGCAACATGTGATGTTTTCTGCTTCTTGTGTTCATTCAGTCTCACGCCCAGGGTTACCATCTCCCCATCACGTGACCAAAGTTCCATGCTTCAACTATGTGATGACAACCGACCTTTCTCCATGACAACTGAGCAACTTTAAGATAAATAGAGTCTTTTCACAGCAGATATTTTAACCTTTTGAAAGTAGAAAAAACCAAGCTACAATAACATGAATCTTATATTCCATTTAAAGTTGTAGTCTGTAACTATTTTTTTTTGTCATATTTGCTAAAATTATCACTATGATCTGACAGTAGAATAAGATACCGATCACCTGTGAACAAATCCACTGTCTGTGGGTCCACAGACAGTGGATTCAGGGTCCAATATACCACTCCCGAATCAACACAACTAATCAGAGCCAAGGGGAGTGTCTGAGAAGTGTCAATCAAGCACGTGTATATGCTGCTGGCTAGGGATGTATATCGTTAGGATTTTATCGATACCGATACCAATACCGATACTCCTTATCGATACTCTTAACGATACTACTTACTACTGTAATTTTGTGTAAAAAATAAAGACTTTACATGATGTTTAAAGATTCAACATTCTTTTTATTACCACAAGGTACAGAAGCTATGAAATTATCAATACTCCGCAACAGATAACCAGGACTTTTATATCTGGCGGATGCCGGAGCACGACGCAGCAGTTCAGCTGAATTTAGCACCGAGCAGACAGGAAGTCAAGCACCGAAATAACAATATAACATCCGGTTACTTTTCAAAATAAAACACTCCATGTTGACACCAGCACACAAATCTCAAAAAAGAGACAAACACAAGCTCTTTTACCAATCCTTCGGTTGGGAACACTTCCTGTTGTTGTTTTTATAATACATACCTATAACTGTGGTCGCGAGTGATTATGTGATTATTGCGGAAACTCTTCGCCCTCGCAACGCCAGCTGTCTACCATACTGCGCTGTGGTTGACTCAAAGTGCGACCGCTGGGGGTTACCGGACGGCGGACAGCGGAGCAATAGTATGAAGCTAAAGGAGTGTGGCGTGTTTGATTGCTACAACAAAGCGAGTAAAGTTAGCAGCCCGGCTAACGCTAAAGACTGCAGCGCTGAAGCAGCGGCACCCGGTTTCGTGTCTGCGACGTCAAGTCACAGAGTTTGTTGTTAAGTTTGTAGTCATTACAGTTGGGTAGAAGTTCAAAAACCATCCATGTCAAAAAACGATTAAAAAAATCATCAAAAAAAAACGTAAAAAAAAAAAAAAAAGTACCGATAACAGTACCGTTTGTCCAGAATCTTAACGGTACCCTGGTACAGACCCAATTAGGAGCCAGTACCAAAAAGTAACGGTCCTCGTTATTAGGGGTGTTCCAACAAGGGTACCTCACGATTCGATTCGATTTCGATTTGGATTATGGCAGCTTCGATTCTTCGATTATAACGATTGTCGATTCGATTCGATTATTGGTGCCATGATTCTTTGATTATTGCGATTTTTAATGCAGACATCAAGTTTAAATATTTGACCAACAGTGTTTTACAGGAGGAGGATGATCTGAACAGCTGTTCTATTCACTCTTTTCAATGTAATTTTCAATCTAACTGTGCCTTTTTTTTACCAAGCTTCTCTCAAGTTTTACTCTTTCAAATAATCAACCATCAACAGAACTTTTCAGTACGCTATTTTTCTACTTCTTCTCATCGTCATTATCATTAATTATTATGATTAATAATATTGTTAAAGTGAGCCTCTTATCGTTTAACAGAAAAATACATCATACAAAAAGCAACTTTTGCAGCCTTGTCAGTCTGATGGCGAGTTATCACCTTTCTGTCATCACTAACATACTGTTGATAATCAAAGAAGCTCTGAGGCTTTACATGTTCTATGTTATAATGCAATATTTTCAGCATTGAGCTCTACAATCAGGCTACATTCATGATTTTATACAGTCAAACTAACCAAAAACTTCTTATTGATTATAATAAAGTTTCAGGGTGTTCCTGTAACCATGGTGTTCACGGTGTTTTACACAGATACACTGCAGACAAAGTCCATTTGTTGTGGTCCCACTCACTAAACAGTCCGGGCGGAACACGTGCTAAGGTTCCGGTTACGTATTTTTTGTTCCGGTCTTGCTGCAAAGCATATGCGTTAATTAAACGATGCCAATTCGTCACGTGAGGCATCGCGATGCATCGCTACATCGATGAATTGCACCCACTTCTACTCGTTATACATCCCTACTGCTGGCAGCCCCCTCCCTCATGCGCGTACTGGGCAGTGCTCTGAAGTGGTTGAATTAGTTTAGAGAAATGACATTACGCATGCTTCAAAAGGCAGCATGGCAAAAATGTCGGCATCAGGCACTCTTCATTGTAATTTAGGTAATTGTAATTTAGGTTTACACTGTGGCTGTGTTGAGGAGTGTGACCACTAAACCAACTCACTCACAAGATATTGCTCCCCTGGCAAAGCAATCAATCAGAAAGAGGAGATATTTCACATCTCATAGATGGTCAAACCTGTTGTACTTTCTCCAATACTTCACTGGTCTGTTTCCCTGATGATGTTGAATCATGGTGAAGGTATTCCTTCCACCACAGAGATACAAAGCGGCCCATAGAGTCTGAGGGGCCTTTGTCCCGCTGGCTGCCAGAACTCCAGGGTTTCACTGCTCCTGTGAAGTGAACGATCTTCGCACTGTGTCCAAACCTGCAGAAAGATTGAGATCGAAAAGCATAGGTCAGTTGGTTGAAGATACAAACAAAGGTGAGATTGAAAGGTGCAATGTGTGGTAAATGATGCACACTGCTTTAGGACAGGATTGATATTTTACAGGACCCTTACCATGTGTTTATGTCTAAGCATTTTTATAAAGGTGTTTTAAATTTTGTTGTGCTTCTTTCCCTGCACTCATTTAAATTATTTATTAATAATATGTTATCATGTGATCAAAGAGATAACAACAGAGCTTTGTCCATGACATCTGAGCACTTTTAAAGGACCAGTTTTTAGGATTTAGATGCAGTGAGGTTGCAGATTGCAGCAAAAAAAAAAAAAAAAAAATCTCATGTCAGCTTCTACTACAGGGAAGTAGGCACATGTCCTAAAAACAAAAAGGTAAAAAGAAAAAAGGATGAACAGCCCTCTAGAGCTAGTGTTTGGTTCCATTCTGGGTTATTGTAGAAATATGTCAGACTCTGTGGAAGAGGACCGGCTCTCTCTGCAGATATAAAAAGCTAATTCTAAGGGACCAGTAAATAAATCAAAGAGGATCAGTCCTGAAGTCTATTTAGACAGAAACACATTTTATACACAATTACATGCATAGTCAATAAATAGATGCAGAACAGAATCAAATTGAACATTCATTAATAAATAAAAACCCTTATACCTTGATACGGTCAAGGCTCGCACCCACTAGCATTCGCCAGCTGAGATGTACAAAGATGTTATACAAAAAAATTGCTGAACTGTCCTTTTTAACTCAAAATTAAAGTAAATGGCTGTACATTGTGCTTGAATGTCACAAAGTATACTACTATACTTGTAGTATGTACTTGTGGTCCAGCTAAAATGACATTCTATGTATCACTATAACATCTTCCACATGTCTTGTATACATATGTGACGTAATGTGAAAATTGGTGAGTCCAGTTTTAATATTATTGGCTGAAATGATGCCAAATCTACAAAAGTTAGTCCTTAGTTCCAAAATTATTTCTTAATTTAGACGAAAAAACAGACTAACAACTGTTAATCATACAATAGTGAGTCAATGTCAGCCTGACATGAGGTTAACTCTAATCCACAAATACGAAACTGTGTGAGACCAGTAGTATAATGGGACTCTTCCCCAGGGCAGCGCAGGCACACTCACTGTTGGAGAGCTGGGAGGTAGCTATAGACGGAGCTGCCACTGAGGTTGTAGATAAACGGCAGGTGTTTACTGATGTCTTCCATTGGCCAGCTGCTGAAGAAGCTGTTCAACAGGCCCTGGTCCCCTCCTGACAGCAATAAATATAGAATATATGAGAAAAACCACCTTTAAAACATTTATAAGTAACTGCCACTGTATTCCTAAATGAGCTGTCTTTATATTCGATCATATATCATTCTAACAGGAGATATATTTGAATGTCGGTTAAGAGTGGATGTCACCTTTGAAAGGAAAGTACACCTCGATTAAAAAATATGCATGTTTTTCTTTTACCTGAAGAGCTATGTATCACTCACACCGAAACAATCTAGATGGAAAAATTGTACCACAGGTAAGAGGATTAATGTGTATTGAATTGAATTGAAACTGTCCCTTTATGGGTCAACTATATAATCAATCATCTATAGATAAATGATTCATCAACATATTTAAAGCAACATCATCTAACTTTTTGACCTTAAACTAACAGCTTCAGCATCATTTTGATTGTTCAGTGTCTTGTAACAGGGTGAATTGTGTCTCTGTCACCTGTTTCTGCTCTATGTAACTTTAGTTAGAAGCTAGGATCACAGTGTTACACACGTTTACATCATATTGTTCTGATGTCAGGGGCTCTGTTTGTAGCTAGCACCTACTTTACAATTGACAAAATGTTGCACACCTAGGATTTGTATTGACCACTCAGAAACTGTGGGGGGGCGCCAAATCCAACACATATTAACATTTCTACAGAATTCCAATATTGCAGAGAAAAAAATATTCAGATGTTGACATATCAGACATATATGTTGTTGACATATATATTCTGTGTATATATTATATACACAGAATATACATAAGCACACTTTATTGCAATGATCCCTCAAATGTTATTGACGAAGATATTTAACAGAGGCAGGTAATTTTCGGTTTAAATAAATAAGATAATATATAAATAATATAAAAATAATTATAAATAATCCCAGGAATATTTCTCTGCATAACTTTCAATAAAAAAAAATATTTGTGACATATCGGACAACGTACACATGGATTGGTGGGGAACATTTTTTAACATTTTACTGCAGCTTGTTATTGGGCTTTAGGGTTCATGCAGCTTATATATCAGAATCTCAGCAACTCACACCAAAACTATCGAGATGGATAACAGCACCACAGGTGAGAGGGAAAATATGGATTTTGGATTTTAGGGTAAACTGTCCCTTAAATCAACTGTCAATTATTTATTTTTTTACGTAACACTGCGAAATAATAAAAAATTAATCACATTTGCATTGAGGCAAGCCTGTGTGCGATCCTCTCATTCGGCTCCTATGTGATATATGCATCAATTGAATTTTAAAACACAGTGGCTCAATCAGCCCTTTAGTGGCGGATTCAAGTTGTTTAAAGAGCAGGGGCGAAAAAAATAAACAGGGCACCGGCTGTATGCAGTGGGGCACCAGAGCAGAGAAAGTCGGGATATATTTTTTGTGAAGAGAGGGCACTATATCATAATTTGCTTCTAAACAGCTTACTCTTAACAGTCTACTGAAAAAACATTAATTATTCAGTAATATTCATATTTCAGTTGTTAAATATCGCCATTATATATGTTGTATACGCTGAACAATGGAACACTTAATTCAATACAAGTTAATAAGCAATGAACAAACACATCTTTGGCCTCTTATTTTAATTTGCTATGACTGTATTCTATTGCCACAGCGTTCTCTGCTCTGAAGCCAGACGTAGCCATGTATTACCATCAAAGCTTCCGTGCTGCCGGGCGTGATCCAGTAGGCTGGTGTGGGTGTGGAGCGAAGGTCTGAAGACAAACACACCAGAGTTGAAGCAGTCGGGCCAGCCGGGGTCAGGAGCCGCTGACAGCTCCTCTCTTTCGAACAGTTCGTCCACATTACACAGAACCTGAGGGGAAACACTACTGAGTGATTGGTTAAATCTGAACGCTGGGCCACTGGGTATGTGGGCTGGAGCTGGTGCTGCAACATACAATCAGAATTTAACCTTTAATCCACACAAGCGGATGGACTTGTATGGCACCTACATGCCAAAGATTATTAACATATTGATAATTAATTTCAACAGCTTCACATCAGACCTGTTATCAAGCTTGTGTTTGCTGCAGACATTATCTAAAATAATCAACATTTCTAGAGAAATATTCCACAGGCTTTTTGTGAAGGGAACCAGGGCAATACTCAAGCAGAAGTACAGTAACTTGTGTAAAAACAACTCTTTACTCCAGTAAAAGAAATAAAGTACCGGCTCTGAAATGTACTCAGAGCATCAACGTCAAAAGTATCCTCCTGAAGGATATCACTACTGAAGCTCATGTCATATTAATATAATTCAAAGACCATTAAACTTAAAAATAGAATCAGTAGGATTTGTTCCAGCTGTTCCTGAACGCACCCCAATATATCAACGATAGTTGATTGTTGAGTCTCATTCCCAGGATGTCAAATAGTCACATTTTGGGTTGGTAAAGCATCCCAAGCAGCAGCAAAGTTAGAAAGTAAGAAAATCTCTGCAGATATGAGACACTAACACACCGTTTCATCTTGCTATGTCTGCCGTGTATGATATGCACTGATGGGCATGCAATTCCACCAAGTAAAAATATTCCTGTCGAATGCATTCAAACTATAATAACGAGCCTTTTTTGAAACTGTGAGGAGGAGAAAGTTCAGATATTTGTGTTAAGATGTAGAGAGGGAAAGTAAAAGAAATACTAAAGTAAAGTACAGATACCTGTAACATGTACTGAAGTACAATTGTTAAGTATTTGTTACTTCCCACCTCTGTTAACTAGTAAGGTGAGATATGGCTGTAAATAAGGGTGTGGGGAGGTGGAGAGACTCTATAACCAAATCTTTCAAAAAAGTGTACAGAAAGATCAATTACACTCAATTACTATTAATTCATTATTTACAGTTGAAATCATAAACAAAAGGTGCACAAGGCCAAACATCTTGCTAGATGATTCCCACAATATTAGATTAAATTTATTATTTATTAAATTTTTTATATCATGATTATCATGAATATCACAAAATTGCAACACCCTTAGTTAACTAATGATTTGAGTAGTGGAGGAGACTGGTGTCTGATATTCTGGATATGTAAAAAAAAAAAAAAAAAAAATGCTCAAATGGCTTTCCATATTGCCTCCATCATAAATCTGAATTTCATTCAAAAAAATGAAAAATGTTCTAAAATCATTGCAGAGTAATAAAGTCCCATGAGATCTATGTGAATTATTCAAAAATAGAATTCTTTAAAATATGAATTGGCTCTACTTCCTCTGTCTGTGTTTAATGAAATGACCCACTTCCTTGTGCTGTGGCAAAAGCATCAATCTCTCTTTCTTTAAAAAGATAAAGACTCTTCCTTTGAAATTCCAGTCATGTGGTGCAGAGCCACTTCCCGAAGCTTTTTAAGCCGCACCACAGTGGATGATAATAAAGTGCTCCTTTGGTCTTTGGTTATACTTTGGTTATGCAGCATGTATTCTGAAAGGTAATAATGGATTGGATTTGTATGGCGCTTTTCTGAGTACTCAAAGCGCCTTACAGGGTTCCAGGTTCCATTCATCCACACACAGTCATACTGGTGGTGGTGAACTACGATAGTAGCCACAGCTGCCCTAGGGCAGACTGACCCGAGTGTGGCTGCACATTCAGCACCAACTGCACCGACCACCACCGCAAACATACAGCAGTCATACACATTCACACGAGGCAAGGTGGGTGAAGTGTCTTGCCCAAGGACACAGCGACCATGACCCAAATGACAGGGGCGGCGATCGAACCGCCGACCCTCCGAACATAGGCCGACCCGCTCTACCAACTGAGCCACGTCACCCCAGAGCTAGTAATTTAAGTTATCAGATAAATGCATTACAATATTCATCTCCCAAATACAGTGAAGTTGAAGTATGATGGAGCAGGACTCGGAAATAACGTTTTTAATTGGTATTACAGATATTCAGACAGACTGACAGAAAACAATATGAATCTGTTCTTCAAAACCCTGGTGACACTGTGCCCGACCTCATCAATAACATCAACGGTGACAAACATACTACAGTCATATTAACTCAAATGTATTATCAAAATTCATTCATAAAACAAGAGAAAAAGTTTATTTCTTTAAATCCAGAGTATTTGTTGTGGAAGACAAGCCACAACCCCATATGGCATGAGTCGATGTAGGATAGAGAATGTACAGTCCATGATGTGGACTTCGCCACCATCAACTCTGTGGATGTATGTGTGTCAGTGCAGGTATAACCTTGAGACTATATGTGCATCTGTGTTTACTGAGCTCAGTCTTCAAACACACCTGCTCCCGCTAACATGAGAACATGTTTGCACTGACCAAACAGAGAAAGAAGTGAACGTAACGATGCTCATGCTCTTAACATGTCCTGTGTGGGCATTGATTTGGCTTCACTGACCTGTGTTGAGGCATTGGCCAACAGTTCAGAGCATGAATGTATGGCCCAACAGCATGTTGATTTATAGTTGGCTACAGATGTTAACAGATGGGGATGTACAGAGTGAACAGGATGATCTGTGCAGTTTGGGTCTTGCCGCAGGATCATTTTATTAAACAGAGCTCTGTGTGTTGGTTTCTAGGAATTATTCCTTTGAAGTATGATCAAAGCTCTGATTTAAAATATGTGAAACATAATAAAAAGAATAAATAAGGTATAATGTCTCTTCAGTGTAAACAGCTTATGTGTATTATTATAGCTTTTGGTTTGTTCTGGGTTGTTAGAAAGCTTTTAGACACTGTTATTTTCCCACTGTGTGATACTGATACTATAATACTTCACGTTATAAACCTTTCTGTCCTCCTCTCTAATAAGGCACTGGGGATGACAATTTTAAGATTAAAAACTGAATTTATCTTCTCACTTCCATAGCTTACAGCTAAAGTACAGTAAATTATTCTTAACACGTGATCGGACTCATGTGAGTAACGTGAGGGGAACTTATTTAGCCTTAGCTAGCTTGATAGCATTATATTACTTGGGTGTGTTTCAGTAATGAGTAAGCCCAGGATCAGCACCAGGCTTGAAGCCAATTCTACATAGTGGCCAAATTCTGTCACAACAACGTAACATGATGATCAAAAAACACGTTTCCCTTCAACTTGTATTGAGAAAGAAGCGGCTGTAAAATGGTAGATACATTTTTTTCAGCATCACAACCACTGAACCCGCAAAATGATTAATTTAATTTGCATTTGGTCCATTTGGTCAAACAACTTAGTTGTTAAAGTTGTTTGACCAAACTAATGGTACTAATTTGGAAGTGCTGCACCATCAAATCATTTTTCCAGTGATGAGCTAAACTGGAAGTTAGCTGCGCTGCTCTTAAATCTCTTAATCTCTGGTCTGCACCCTCTACTGACTATGCAAGGTGGAATATGCAGGGCATAAGTCAAACTTTTTTTTGTCACTGCGCAGCTTTCATTGGATTGATCGGAGCCCTGCATGAAACGCAGTATCCAAATTAAACTTAACGGTACACACAGCTCAACCCATGCTACACCTCATTTTTGGGTCTTTGGTAGGTAGGTGGAGAAAAAGCACTCCCAAGATAGAGATTGTTTGGTACCACCCACATGGAGCCTCACAATGGCTGTTGAAAAATGCAGGGGGTGATGTTACCATGGCTCTGTCAACTATTTACAGTCTATTTTTTTTATCCTGAGGTCTGTACTTGGGTGTCAAGCCAGGTGACCAATCATTTGCGGCCCTTACCCCCCCTCCCCGTTGGTCTGGTATTATGGGAGATTAGCTACAGGCAGATATACCCAACCAATCAAGGCCATTCTGCTTGTTAAAAGGCAGCTTTTGTGCAGTCTAAACCTGCTCTGTGTGAACACTGTTGCTATGACAGAGGTTATCACCAAGATCAGCACTTCATAACAATCTGAAACAGTCACACAGATATTCACACTGTGCAGTCAACAGGTAACTGTATGCTTAGTGGACTCACGAGTGTGTCTGCATCCAGGAAAACACATTTGCTGTACTGGGTCAGAGTCCAGCAGTGGATCTTGGTGAAGGTAATGCCGAGTTCAGGACGTCCAAGCATGAACAGGTTGGGATGGTCCTCACTGTCCATCACGTCCACCATGATGACCTCATCAAACACATTGCTAAAGGAGAGCCTAATGAGACATAAGTCTGAAGGGTTAGGGGCTCATACCAACACTTCATCCATGTCAGCTGAAATTTGGAGCTCACAGATAGCCAGAGCCAGAACCATCACCCACCTTTTCTGTTCTGAGACGTTTGGTGTGACCATGACGACAATGCTGCGAGTCGTCCCGTGACGCTGAAGGCTTTTAGCCACCACTATGGCCCCCATGCAGTATGAGTCTGAGGTGACCAGAGTGACAAAGGCCTCTCCAGCTAAAGAATGGTCAGATGACATTAGACAGATATCAGCATTAATGAAATGCTCTATCTCAGCTGTGACGGGACAGAGTGGTTTCTCTCTTAGTGACTACAACATGGACAAATGGATTAAATTAACATTATACATTTTGTTCCAGTATAAAAAACATGTAATGTACCCCTTCTTAGGGAGGACTCATGTCCCTTATGGACACATGATTTATTAACTGAGGGTTACTTTATCTGCACCAGCTGTTTGATCAGTACATGGTTAGAGTGCAGAATGCATCTTAAGAATACCTCATATAACAAGCAAGAATAATTTTAGTGTGCTGCTTGCTGGCAGGCACGCAGGGTAGTCACAGCTATATCAAACATTCAGGACATGACACTAACCTATTTTGTTCTGTAACAGATGACTTCCACTGCAAGACTCTATCTATAACAACATTTTCTCACAAAAGGCCACTAATGGTTCTTTTTCTTTCCATTATGCTTTCAGCGTGAGGGTAAAACAGTCTTACGTGCTGTATTAAGTGTGAAGTGATGACAGGCGCTTCAGATTTTCATTTTCCCGGCCTGCAGTCACATGCAGAGGCATGTAACCTTTTGTCTGCAGCCATCTCTGGGATACGTGTGGTGTTACATTTCAATTGGCACGCAGTTTGAGCAGAGTGTAGAGGAGTCTTTCCATATTTCAAGTAAAACTGGGTCACTACAGTGTGTTCTGTATAATTTAACAACCGGAGAGAATTACTATTCTGTTTCCAAGGTTCACAGCTGAAACTGCGGGTAATTCTGGGACACAAGTCTTTTATTTATGAAGCTTACTTAACCTGAAGGTGAACGAGCAAATGGGGCACTATTTATTCCCCAATAGAATTCAAGAATAGAGGACTACAATGACATTTTATACAGAGATAAATAAAACCACCTACCTGACATTGTTGATGTGTGGTGCCTTCTGCAAATCCAGGACTTTATTTTTCCCACAAGGCAGGCAGGAGTTTGTTGAACTTTGATGCAGATGGTCTCTCATACAGACTGCACCTTTGCACCAGATGATACTGGAACCTTAAATACTTAGGAGATGAATTGCTACTCAATGGCGTGCGATGAAGTCATATCCCATTCATGTTTATGACTGGAGCAGAGTCACAGAAGAGCTGCCCACTGTGTATCCCCCTCTGTTTGGTCAACTGGTCATTCAACTAGTAGAAAGAGAGCTTTTCCAAGTGTTGTGCAACAGGCTCAACCTTCACAACCTGCCATCTGCTGATGCAATGTTTTAACTTTCACTTTCCACATATTGGTGCATTGTTCCACAGATGTGTTCTCCATGATACACAACTCTGAACTCTATTTGAACTCCTTGAAATCCAGTGTCCCCCACATGAACCAATCAACATCAATTTGATATAAATGTCTAAATGATGTAAAGATTTTCATTTGCAGTCCCTTGGCAGGCTCTTGTTACACACTTAAGTTCCAGTGTGCGGAATTTAGTGGCATTATGTGGTATGGCTGCAGACTGCAACTATAGGCTACTGTAGAAACATGAATGTGCCAAATGGGGAACTCTGTGGAAGAGTACATGCTACACACCGGACCTTAAGTCTTACGGATGAAAAAAGAAACTATTATTATAAAAATGCCTTTGAATTGAAAATCGAATAAAAAAAACATAAACTAACTAACTAAACTAACCCAGTAGCAAAAAGCCCACAGTCCCTGAGATTGTCCTTCAGGAGATTACCTAGTAACACAAGCACACACTCACAGAAATGAGTGGTAACTATCATGCCAAGAAAGCTTCTTTGGACTTTTTGGAGTTTTTTATTGTATTTCTGGTCTGCATTTATTAGAAAAAAAAAAATCTAAGAGAGCTTGTTGAACATAACGAACTAGTGTCTCACACTCATCTCCAAAACCCGTGAATGCACACTGCCTGACCACACCAACACCAACTGCCCCATAACTCTCACTAGCCACCAAGGACGAGTGTCTTTTGAGGGATTATTGAAGGGAGGGGGTTGGATTTTTCTCGGTTGGATACTTTCATAATTTACCTTGCTCTCGCTGGTTTGTCTAGTCTAACCAACTCCAGCTTTCATAACACATAAGTAACAAATATGGATGCCTCACGTTTGCCAAAGTTGTTCAAAGTAATTAAATCCAAATCTAATGGATATGGTATCAGCAGTCATATAACTATCAACCACTTTTGTACAACCACTTGTTAAAACAGGGAGAAAGTGAGTGAGTGGACCCTGACTTCAGATTATTTTACCATATTTACTGATCTCAAGGTGGAGGATGAACTTCCCTGCTCAAATGAAATGAGTAAAATATAAAGCAGGCGATGACAAAATGACATACACAGATAAACTGTACAACACTTTATTGAAAACATGTACACACACTTCCACTCACAAAAGTAACATTGATCCGATTATAAGAAGGAATAAACCATATAGTCTACGCTTGTAAAACTGAAAAGAGTTTGACAACAAAAATACACTTCAAATTGAGATCATGGTGCTCAAAGCACACTGCAGCATCTAGCCTAAAGCAACAGTCAAAAGGCATCTATATACATAATACTCAAGTATTTACAGCTCACAAGGGTGAAACCATTTGAATATTTCAGCAATAACAACAGTTCTCCAAGCAGAAACCCCCGATGCAACAGTTCTGATTTAATACTCACAACATAAATCAGAGAACTTGTTGATCATAATTGCACGAGTGCATTAGCAAGCAAAAAGGAGCATCAAAGCTAAGTAATGAAGTTGGTAAAATACACAGAAATCACACAAAAAAATCCCCATCTCACCAGGTTATTTCTGTCTGTTTAACTCCTAAAAACCTTATTTTCTTAAATCAAGCCAAACAATATGTTAGTGTGAAGAAAATATATCATCATGTTTCTAACAAAAATCAACTTTTGCAAGAACTTGGTGGTTGTATCATGTTGCACTTAAAGCTGCATTCACACCTCTGTGACCACTAGCGGGCAGTGTGAAAACACATAAAAAACTGTCACGTTGGCAAACAGCTGCCTGTTTACACATCCAGCAGAGCGACAATAGAAGCTCATTGGAATCATGTTTGTGTCCACTGGATGACTGTAAGTGCTACAGTACTTATTTTCTTCTAATCTGGTTCAGCTGTCCGCCAACCCCTGAGAATAAGATTTGGTGCTTTGATTTGAGCAGCTATAAGGAAATACCATTTAAGGCTTGTTGAAAAGACAAGTGCATTGCACAGACTTTGGATCAATCTCTAATATGACAACAAACAGAAAGCTGATGCTAACGTATAGTGTATAATACAATTTTATATGTGATACAAAATATCTTAAGCATTTCACTTACAATGACACTCTTCTTAACTCATTGACCCCACGTGCTCACATCACAATCAGCATGGTACATTAAAAATTTCCTTCTGCTGGATTCAGATCCAGTTACATGATGATTATATCAATAGAACTTGAAACATTGTTGTTTAGTGCTGATAAAAGCATCACTGTAAATACTCAAACTTTTTTTAACCTTTATTTCACCTCTTTTATTTATATATTTGACCATTTAAGAATTCATCCCCTGCTGTTTTCTGTTATGCAAACTCAACATTTCCTCTGTGTTCATAGGTTCTTTTGATAAATTCACTCCACTGTAAAACAGTAGTTGAGAGTCAAACTCACCACTCTGCTGCTCTGAATTTCTATTCTCTAGTAAAATTCAAGCTTTTACTTTTTTAGTTATTTCCAATTACTTACATTTTGCAGTTGTCTGTAAATTGCTGTTAAGGTACCGTCAACACTTCCTGCCACATTCAAAGCATTCCAAAAGACAAAAGCCCTCCTGTTCCTGTGAGGCTTTTTGTTGTAAACATCAGCAGTAAGTCTTGACTTCCGTTAGCAGTTGCTTAAAGGTTCCCTGTGGAGTCTTCAGGGGCATATGTCTTCATGAAAAGGTCACTGTTTTGTTTGTATCTCTCACAGTCTTCCAAGTTTCCACCAATCCAAGTTTTTCAACACATTTGTTTGATTTTCTTTATGAGAAAAACTCAACATAAAACTAATTGTATATTTACAAGAAAACTCCATAGGGTGCCTTTAATTAACAATGGTTTAGAAAAACAGCAAAGTAGAAGTCACTGCTGTGACTAGTCAATGAAAGAAAAACTAAGTGCAGCAGAGTGGAGAGCAGCTATTGGTGATGTGTGTTAATGGGCCATGGTTCAAGTGATTCCATCTCTTTTTAAAGTTTTTTACATAATTAATCTTAATTAGTGACCAGCCTTTGTTTGTTTGTGCTGCCTTTACTTGAATACCTGCTTTTAATTGAGAAGTTAGAGTACATGCTTTAGGCAGACCGATGTGTTCATAAAGGGCTGGTTTTACAAAAGGAATAATAAAGGCAGATATCGCAGAGACAGATAAGAATGACAACACAGTTGTTTTTTTGTTGTTTTTTTTTGGGGAGGGGGGGGGCGTTCACTCTGAGGATATAAAGTCCTAAAAAAAAATACTCTACATACATTCTGAGCCGATTAGATGAAAGAACACCCAAGCTTTGTTCAATCCTTCTTAGATACCAGATGCAGCTTGTATGATGCAGTAAACCCAACACGCACTATAAACTAAACACACTTTTTTTGCAGAGATTGTTAGAGTTAGTTGTTAGGAGGATATCTTAATGTGTACAGTAGTCAAACACAGAAAAAGCACACAAATGAACACAAAGTTCTGTGCAAAACCACCCTTACTGAAGTTATCAAAGCAGCTCCCCTGATGACGATTTGAGTTTGTTGAGTGAGAAAATTAACAAAATTAACTTTAAAGACCCAGAAAAGGTCTAAATTTTCAGAGCAAAGGCAACATGACATGATATGATTGAAAGTTGAACAAAGTGGAGTTTTGTAGAGAAGGTCACTGACTTGCAGACAGGGTGTTTAGGACGTCCTGAGCAGGTTGCTGAACACTGAAAATTAAAAACACACAACAGTGAATACAAAGAGTCGATAACTAAATTAACCAGAGTAACTGAACCCAAGACCAGAGTCTGTTCACTACTTGCAGGAGACCACTTGGTATCAGACTATACACACATTTGAGTGTGGATACTTTGCTGTTAGAAAATCTTCTCAAAAATACAGTGAAATGATAACATGATGCTAATCTCTGGGTTATATAAAGATGATTACTACATTTATTTCACAGCGAGGTGACTTGCAACGCTCACCGGTATGACTTTACATACAAAACATATAACAATTCTTCCAGCTGGCAAGGTGTAAGAAGCGTTCAGAAGCTAAGTGGGCTGACAATAATAAAAGTAGTATTCAAACAATATGGAGACAAAGCCTCTAACATAGATGTTGAGGAACGAATGATATGCTGTACTAATCACTTTGTTCCAGTTAAGTGATAGGAAGCAGCAGAAGTCACGCCAGTTATTTGTGCAAAATTCTTATTATAAAGAGATGTAAATACTCTTAGATATAGACCACTGGCCTTTTTTTTACCTTTTTTTTTGTTGGTAAATCATGTTAAAGTAAATGGGTCTGACCAGATCTCAAAAATGCTGAACATCAATCAATATGTGAAACAATGGTGTTAGAATCTCTGATCAGGAGCACTAAAGCTGCTGTGGTGGCTCCTGGTGGAGCAAAACCTTCCTAACACTGCAGACTTGACTTTTATTTAAATGGTTATTTGTCAACCATCTTGTACACTAGTTAATCGAATGCGTATGGCATCATTCTAAGTATAAAATGCTTAAAAGGGCATTGGGTCATTGGAATAAACAAAGAAACATACCTTGAGGATCAGACTGATTACCAGGATTTCTTTTACCCATCTCTGGATCTTGACCTAAATAAAGAACATTTCATCAGTGACAAGACCTGCTCTTATAACAGTATTACACTTACTTTTATGTGTCACTCTTTTATTGTCGATAATGGTATTGTTGTCAATAAAATATGGAAATATATAAACATACTGACCTCCCTGCAGCTTGAAGCAGAGCTTTTTCTTCTGATAAGCAATGTAACTGGACGCTGCTCCTAACAGAGCCACTCCTATGGCACTGGCAATTCCTGCGATCTGTCCTGATCCAGCTTCTGTAGGACAAACAAAACCGAACACACTGTTATAGCACAATGGGCTTTTATAACTCAGTTTACGTTTATCTGATGCAAAGTGTATAATTCAGAATGTAGCATCAATGTAGTTTTTGCCAACTATTTGCAGCTGAGTTTTTAACTACAGAACACACACTACATGACTTTTCTTTTGTTTGCAATCACCATAGTAAACTCATTTCTTTTTCTTAAAATTTACCCAACCAATTAATCAATTCTCAAAATGGTTGACAACTAATCAATTAATCTTTGTAGCTTAGCACAAACAAAAACATGAAGGTTTTATTAACCCTTTTAGCCCTCGGTTATTATCACCGTTTATGTGTGAATTACACTCTGGTTCATCTTTACACCGGAGTTTCTTGGCTCTGTGTGAACAAATAACGGTGGAGAATTGGCGAACCACCCCTGCAGCGATAATGAGGAATCTCTGTGTGAAAAGGGCTACTTAGTGTCCATTCCTCTCATCTACAGGCCAACACATACTGTATAGTCTTCAAGACAGACATTTCAGTGGTACTGTTTGTGTTCCGAGCAATCAGAAGTTACTTTTTTCCCTTGAGAAATCACACAAACTGATAAATCTGGTAACACATTAGTTGACAACTAATTGATTAATCGTTGCAGCTAAGTGTAAACAACAAAATGAGAATTTTCTGTGCACTTTCAATGCATCTTCATTGTCATGTTTTCTTTACTTCTACCAGCAGTTGAATGTCCTATTCACTTTTCTTTGACATTTTAACAGTTCTTCCATAATTCAATTCCTCTTCATGTGAATATGTTGTAGGGCTCAGTTCATGTTAGTTTTGGGATAATCACACAAAAAAAATGTTCAGACAAAATGTTAGAAATTATTTTAAAGAATAGGGTGGCAGAAATCAGGTTAGGTTTTTTTGTGTAATTCTTCAATAAATAGTTGATGAAAGTTTCAAAATAAACAAGCTGTAAGCTGCCATAGCCTCAGTTTTCCACAGGGTGGCGGTCAATAGCTTCTGATGACAGCTAGAATGTATTTGCACAAAGTTTCCACTCTCAGGGAACGCTGCAGTTCAAATGTGGTAAAGTAAAAAACAGAACATACACAACACATGTGTTGTGAATAAAAGAGAGAACAGAGCCTAGAAAATGGATTAAGGCTGAAAACCAAACACACCCAAGCTCCAGGGCAGGGTGGGGCACAGAGGAAGCACACACAAAGAGATCCCACTGTAACAGACACAAGGCAGCATGAATAATAAACTAACTGGCATTACTTCTAAACCACAGTGAGTCATGAGGGGGAGGTGTGTCTTGTGATGGTGCTCTGTACTAAAATAGGGCGCTGGCTGGGCATTAAAACAAGCTGAAAAGTGAAGAAGGATACCAGCCTACAGCGTGATTTACTGCTGGGGAATGTTGAACGTGTGGATGCAGCTTATTCCCACACACAAACAGGACCCTTTAACTGTGCCAGATTAACCCCAGGGGCTGAATCTTATCCTGCCTGTAGTTTGTGACATTGTGATCACATACACAAACACACACACACAAATACACACACGTATGTTGACCCTTTCAACACTCAGCTGTTTTCACTCTTTTTTAGGTTTCATGCACCTTGAACTGTTGGAGTTTTCTATACAACTTCTGCATATGAGTGTATAAATGAGTGTGTCAATGTTCTCTAGATATAAGAATCATTTTATGTGCACAACAATAACTGCAGACAAGTACTTGGCTTAATGTTGCACATTGTAACAAAAACTTACCAATCCTAAACCCTGAAATAATTC
Source organism: Diplodus puntazzo (assembly GCA_963678695.2). NCBI lineage: Eukaryota > Metazoa > Chordata > Actinopteri > Spariformes > Sparidae > Diplodus > Diplodus puntazzo. Next base: position 16,853,294 of record OZ023178.1, read on the forward strand.
ACTATTGCATCTCCAGATTATGTCTCAATGTGTTTTTTTAAAGGGTTTTCGGTTAGTTGCCTTAACTACAGTAAGGTCTGTGTTTATTTAAAGACATTTTCAGGTTTTGTTCTATGACAGTAAATACACATTTGAGCGAAATCTAGCTCAATCTGTCCTGTTTCAGCAGGTATCTTAGTAACAACAAGATTGAGCTAGTGAAGCAGTTTTGTGTTTATAAGTGTAGTGTTTACTCAGTTTGGGAAATCCCACGACTTCTAGAGAGAATAAACATCAGCTTAAGGCTGACTCAGCATTGACTACAGGGACTAGATAACATCTCTGTTTGCTAGGTTGTTACTAAGGGTCGCCCTGTTTGCTGGACTAAGTTTCATAACTACTGATGAGACTGATTGTTATTGGTCGGACAGTACTTCCCGGGGAAGAGAGTTTACACTAGCAAAAATGATTTTTTTTCTTTGAGACCTAATTTCTACTTAACATGAGTACAGTTGTATGGTCACAGTATTGCAGAAGAGGGTGAGCTTTGAGGTCCATAAATATCACTGAAGTGATATTGCTTAAGTAAAACAACCATTACAATATTTTATTTGACATTCATTATAACAACACTATCATTCATTGCTACTGTTGTTATTATTGTGCTTATATACTGTTGAATTATAGTCTATATCAGGGAATATCTTCCATATTTTCATATGTACTCCATATAATGTTATTATTAATGTTGTTTGCTGTGTTTATTACACACCCTATGCACAGTATGTAAATATATATATTATATGTGTTCATGTTAATGCCTATATCTAACATAACTTCTTCAGTATCTTCAATCTGTCATTCAATGTTTTAAATTGAATACATGAAATCTTTTTGATTTCAGCCTGTCTCTGTGCTGCTGTAACATGTAAACATGTGTCAGGGATGTACCAACATTTTCTCAGATTTTCCCAGTTGTTCTGACTTCAGACAGCATTCATGTGAATTTTCCGAATCAGAAGTGTTAAGTTTAAGACTAATTAATTTGGGTTTGTGTTGGGTTTGCGGTGCATAATGTCAGATACGTTCAAATAACTCTGAGGGTCTGGGGACCTTTTCCGGTTTCCCATTATGCCTTCTTTGGTCAGCTGGGTCTCCATCCTCATTGTATGGATCATAAATTAAAAAATCACATTATAAACTGAGGGCTGACCGTTCCACTGGTTTCATTTATTCAGAATGTATCACACATCTCATGTCTTTCTCACAATGCATGCAGCAATGTAACAAACTCCATAAAGACTTGAAGCAAAGAATTGAGAGATTTAACAGCAAACAGCCCACTGAAAATAAATATCCTGCTATTACCAAGTTACCAATAAGAGCACAAAGCGCCACTCTGAAACTTAAAAGTGCCAAAAGGAAAACCCTCACCTGATCAAATGATTGAATTGTAAATGTGCAGAAAATCCTCTTTGCCAGACACTGGCCTTTCAATATGTTGGATCTCTCAGCACAGTGATGTGATTGTTAGGTATGTTAAAAATGTGTACAGACTGCTGCTGACTGTTGAGGATCAAAGGCCACAGGCAGAAATGAGGCACGCCCTGGCTTGTTGTGCTGGCAACTTAAAAACACTCACAAACCATGTCTTTGCTCTCTAAAGATGCAAACACGTGCTATATAAAGCAGGGTGCTCTATTCACCAAATCACACACTTAATTTTCTGTCATATGAGCTTTGTTTCGTTTTCGTTTCGTTTCGAGTATCTGATCCACTAATAAATGTCTGTGTGGTTCATCCTGTTCCGCATATTGAAAAGAAAGGTAACATGAGTTCACAATCCACTGCAATATTAATGCTGTAAACTAGAAGTATATGATGACTCATGGCACTTGATGAGCATTAGAGCTGGGTGGAGAGTAAAAAGAAAAAGGAATGTATGTACACACCCAATCCCAGGAAGTCTGGAATCACACAGTTAGAGCCAACGCTATAAGATTTCTTGCAGCGCTGCTAGTTTTAACCGTTTGGGTGGTTCAGTGATGCAAGCATTGCCAGTCTTAGAACGGTGGTTCAAAACATTTTTACATCAGTCTCATAGGTTTTCCATTGAGGCACAGCTACCAATCGAATATATGTTGGCAGTGTACATTTCTGAAACCCAGAGATATGTAGTAACAAGGAATGCAACATTTATCGTCTCAACATTGACATCACAATGAGCACAACAGTCATATTGCAGGAGTTGTTTTCTGTTCATGGTTGTGAACTGAATTGGAACAGAACTGTTTGGGGGTTAGAGGGAAAACCAAATGGACTATTTACCAAATGGATATTAAGTCCGAGACTTTCACAAATACTCACACAAATATTGATTTGACTTTTGCGGTGCTGGTTTTTGGAGGCAAATATTTAACTGCACCTTGCCATTTTATCATTTTGTATGGTATAACTGAGATCTTTCTTTTTCCATGTTATAATATTCTATCTTTATAATTCCCATATTTTTTCATATTGCAATATATAAAAGAAAATATTTCCTGTCTCAGTTTTTCCAATATGGTGCAGCTCTAGCTGAAACCTTATTTTGCTGTATGCTGTGACAACGCTGTGCTTACGGTCTGGTTAGGTTGAGGCTAAACTCAGGGTTAGGGTCAGGAAATGATCATGCTTTTAATTCCTTTTAATTCCTTTTAATTCCTTTCATGTGATGACTTTTTTCTTATCATACATTATTGTTTTTTTTCTTTTATTTATCTCTTTATTTGCAGTCCTTTTTCTCTTTCTTTCTTATTTTCTTTCTTTCTTTCTATTTCTGTGATTTTGCCTGTTTTTTTCCTTTAACTTGTAATTACTCATATTGAGTAACTTTTTAAGCCTAATCCCATCTGGGAAATATCCTGAGGTTTCCTCAGAAACATCCACTGGTGTCACACTAGCAAATGTTGGCACACAGCTTGAATTGTGGTCACTGGCTTGGCAGAAACATGTAATGTGAACTTGATGACGCGCTTTTGTAGAAATGTCAATATGGTACAAGCACAAATGTGGATGTGTCGGTTTGCAGAAACTTTTGTATGACATTTTATGATGGCAATAGAACTGCAGCTGTGAGTGCTCGTAAGTCAGAGTTCAAAGGGCACAGGAAGTGCATCCAGCAAACCTGAATCCTGAATGCTACTAACAGGGTGTAATCAAAATGGAAAAACTGCAAGAAACAATAAAAAAGTATCCAAATGAATATGAATCTTAGCTTATCCAGGAAAACATGACTCCTCTCTGATTCTTGACTTTACAAACACCTTATTATAATTTTTTTCGGACACTCAATAAGACATTGAGCCAAACATCTGTAAACCACTACACAAGTGCAACCTCAGACCTGAGAGGCGATCAGAGCTTATGGAGTGATGATTCATGGCATAGCATGCAGCAGATCCAAGACCCTCTCTAACAACTGTTCTATGGTTTGCTTTGAGTTGGAAATCCACATATACAATTCCTCTGGCATGTTAGCATTTAGCATCTTCAGGATTTGGCCCCACAGAAGGTCTGGATCTGCAACGACACACAATCGTAGCAGGGTTTTAGCCAAAGAATCCAGACCAGTGGGACCAACATGAAGAATGTACCAGTATGAAAAAAAGGCAGCTGTCAATCAATCCTACATTTTGTCTAATGAAATCAAACTATATGCAACTGAAGTTTTACTGACGTTGATATCAATCAAGTCTAACACCAAGGCTATTGAGCTGCTTTCAAAGTCACAAACATAACGATGAATCAATATGCCAAGGCGGTATGTCAAAACACAAGCCGTGAACACAACTTCCTCTAAGATGGGAAACAGGAAAAGCCCAACAAGACTGGAAGGAATTTAGAGTTGTGCAGGAAGACATAATGAGACCCACACTGATACCAGCAGAGGAAAGACACAAAGACAGGAAGTACACCAAGATCGGGAAAGCATTTACCTTGAGGCTGATCAGCTCCACCTGTCAGGAACACAGAACACAAATCAATCTCCAGTGTTCAGGAAGAGATTTACACTTTACACACTCAACTGTGTGTCAATGGTGGAATCTGAAGATAGCTGCACATACACATGTTAGAAGGGTCCCTCCAGCTATTGTCTATTGCACATCCATAAAGTCGAAGGATTCACAAGAGACAGATAAAAATATATCTGAATATTCTTTCAAGATCCATCCACACAAAGAAAACAAACACTACAAGCAGTGAGTGGCGAAGTTCACACCACAACTATGATAACGACGACAGTGGTGAATGATATCTTTGGGATCCCTTTCAGATCGACCTGATGGATTTGAGAAATGCTGACAGCCAATCAAAATACATCTGAATTTAGCGGGTCATTAATTAGCGTGATGTTGAGGACATTTTTCACAAAATAATGTTGCAGGACTGATTATAAATGTGTTTTTTAACTAACTCAGAGTTAGTTATTTTTGCAACGTATTACATGCTTATATTACATATTAGGCCTATAACTAAATATAGAAACAACATTTTACCTGATGGGGTTTTGAAGATTTTTTAAGTTCCTCTCGTCTATATATGTTATAGACAGATGTTACAGACCATCACCAAGATAATCAATGTTGACTCATAAAAATTAGGGCTGTGAAGTAATTGAAAAAGAAAATCTAAATGATTGCAAGCTTTGTGATTAATTAATCAAAATGAATCGCGCATACCAACATATGCCACAGGCATTTAAAAATATTTCAACGCAAATATATTTTGGTAGATGAGTCAATCAATGAATAAATAGACCTTCTGAACTTTAAGAGGAGCTAGTATTTTTTTTCTAGTTATCCGAAACAAAAATTGGCACAAAAATTCCTTGCTGCATAAATTGCAATGCCCCACTTCAGTGTGTTTTGGTATTTTTTTTTATCTTTCCTGACAATGGTTTATAATTTTTGGTAAATTTTTTAATCTTGTGTTTAAAAAATTAAGATGTGACTAAAATGGAAGCTCTGACTTTTATATCATCCATCAAGCTTGGCGTTTAGTGTTATAAGGAAGGCCAATTTATGGTTGCGCGCAGGCTCTACGCAGACGTGGCGCTCTAACCTACACAAGTGACCTATGTCGAAGGGAGCATTTATAGCATATAGCATTTCTCCTTAAAACAGCTCACAGCTGTGTATCTGGGCTGGAGATGGCAGACAGGCAGAGTGTCTGCATGGAGACTCTCTTGTGAGGAGAGGGTCCAGAGGAGGAGTATAATCCAAGAGGAGCCATCCAGTCAGGAGGGACTGCAACAGCCGAAGAGTGTCGTGTGTTTATTGGGGGAAACTACAGGTCATAATCCCAGTTATTAATGCTGTCGCTAAGCACAGGTCGCTGTGACATGCTGTCACATTTCTGGGGGTTGTGCACCATGAGGGCAAGCAGCTGTGCAGGGAATTTGCTCAGCAGTTTATCAGTCCTTCTACATAAATCTTATTAATTTAATTAGTCCTTTAAAGATGACAACTCTTGTAACAAGTGTTGGATTATCTTGACTCCTCTCATCTTTTCACCAGTTCTGTGTTTTTATAACTCCTCCAAGAAGGTTATGTTTCTGCCCGGTTCTGTTTCTCTGTGCATCGTACAGCATGTAATCAATATCCATTTTCCTAAGCTGCTGACACAGCTGGAGTGAGTGCTCGGCACCACTGTTTACAGAACAATAACATTCATCAGTAGTGATCGTTCTTAGTGTCGACAGCCCTTTAGACCCTGGTTTGAGTCACGCTCCAAAAGCACCAGATCCTACATTTCCGAACAATGAGATGTTTTTCATAGACTCATCCTATTGTTCAAGAGGTTTAAGGCATTGGCCATGTAACTGCTTCATAGTCCATAGAGCTTTCTAGTTTTGGTCTGAGTGCTAATGCTAATATAATCATGGTGGTTACCATGTTATGCATCTAAGGTTGAGGTTGAGGGGAATGTTATGAGGTTAGGATGGTAGACTACTGGATGAATCAATATTCTGATTTGATGATTTAAATAAAAGGTCAGAGGATCACCAAAGTTTTTAGTCACAGAATACATTATGTAAGTGCTTGGTGGTTTTCCTCATGATCATTAACTAACATTAACAACCATTTTTATGATACAGTAGAAATGAAAATATAACAATAAAATGTACCATGAGGATCGTAGCCAGGGTCACCTCCACCTGGATTAAAAAAAAAAAAATTTTAAAATGAGAATGGTCAAGTTAGAAACTTTGTTGTACTTCCATTCATACTTCCTACAACAGACTCCTGGGGGCTGGATTGAGTGAAACTATGGGTATAACTGCTGCATTGGCTCTCTTTGCTTCCTCTTCTACAAGTTTTATTCACCAAAAAAAAAAATCCAACCTCAGAGACTGTGTGCACTAAGCTGCAGTTAATAACAGGTTCCTGTAGTAGCTGCTTCATGTATACAATTATGCAGAATCAGATCTGAAAAGCAAACATTTGGCTTTAATCATGCTGGAAAGTCGGTGGGTTCTTATTCCTTTTTCTTTCTTTGGTAGAAGGAACAAATAATTACTTCCATGCTCCGACTAAACAACAGACACAAATAAGGACCGTCCAAAACAACAGGCAGTATCTTTGGGTTGGAATGTACAATGGAAACAGACCCTTTTAAATCCTCAACATTGTGGAAATTTGAAAAACTAAACAATAGGCCTCCTTTTTCTATGAAAAGCTGTGACTACCAACACAAACATAAGCATTAAACTTGTCTATATGTATTCACTATATTATAAAGTCATCACCATGTAATCAAAATTCTCCTTCTTCCATCGCACTCGAGTGTGAACTGTGTTGGACTGCAAAGCATCAATAGTACACTGATAAGTAATTTTGGGATGTGGTGAGTGCTGTAGTCAATTAACAGTGTATATTTTACCATGAGGGCCTGCAGTTAAAAAGAGCTGTGGCAGAAGAACTCAAATCAAAATGGAGAAATGTTTTGGATGGTATTGATATCTTACCTCCTGATGGGTTGCCACCTGGACGGCCTGGATCAGGCTTGTATTCACCACCTCCGCCAATATCAAACAAGTCTGAGTCATCAAAACTTCCGCCACCTTAAAGAAATAAAACCAAAAACAACTGCTGACAAATGGTATGTTATATTTGGTTTATGTTTGGTCCTCGGTGTCCAAACAATGGAGCTCTATTGCACTGAGGAATGAGATATATCAGGTTTTAACACACACAATACTTATTATTAGACTACATTTATTTTTGGTTTGCCTCTACACACAAGATTTGTTGACAGGAAGAAAAATACAGAATACCACCAGCCTCAACCATGGAAATCATATTTAAAAACATTTAATCTGAAACATTTGTAGACTCACCTCCTCCACTACTTGGAGGCTTCACAGCAGGCTTGTCGGGGTTGGGGGTGGGGTCTGTGGGCACAGATAGTGTCAACATTTATGAATGCATAAACACATAAAGTAAGCAGATGCATTATGGTGTGTGGCACCAGAAAGTTTTGGCATGTGGTCAAATCATGAAGGTGAATGTATCATTTTCGAGTGATAGTGAACTCAAAGAAAAGCTGAACAGGCCACATCAACCGGACAGATACCAGTTTGACAACACACTGGACTAAATGTAGGCTTTTATTCATAATAGGATACAACAGTCAGTCTCATTTACCTCTGATGTGATGGGAATAATATAATTTATCTTAATTCAAAACTGGATTGCAATATTTGGGGTTTGAAAGAAATTATCAAATATAATATGACAAATGTATCCATTAATACTGTGTATGTATGTAACAATTGGAGGCTCGTACGGGATCTGAATGTCCATGAGGTGAGGTAGACGTGGTTTGGTTTGGTTTTGTGTAAGTGGCTTTTATTTAAGTGCAGTGGTCATCTCTTTTGTTAATTTATTGCTGCTTCATGTTGTGTCTCTGACTGAGCACCCTGACTAGATAGCTGCCGGCATTTTCAATAATTTGTCACTTCATTATTTTGCCTTTCTTTTTTTTGGTGGTAATCCTGAGTGGGGGTACAGTTCAGTGTTTTGCAGTTGACTAGTTTCCTGGTCTTCAGTGATGCACTGAGCTCAGCATTTAAAGATGTCCCAGCAAGCCACTGAAGACTAGCTAGGTGAGTTAGCCATCTTGATAGGAAGGTAAAGTTCAGGTGTCTCTACAGTTTTGGTTTCCCTTCATTTTATACTTTGCACAGCAACCCGGTTTTGTGTGAGATGGCTGCTTTTTGTTTTGGTCATGTTGTGATGGGTGGCTCCAGGGGCGCCGCCAGGGGGGGAATGGTTAGGACGATTCCAAGGGCCCGGCACTGACAGGGGGCCCTTTGAGACATGGGCAACCTATACAAGGGCCCAACTAGATTTTTTTTCATGGGGCCCAAAATCCCTGGCGGCGCCCCTGGGTGGCTCTAATAAATACTTGTGCGCAGTAACTTTTTGTGACCTTTTGGTTGTGGTAACTGTACTCCACTTTTGGTGGGTCACCTGTGGTTGCAGCTTAAGTGTAAGCTGGCAAAAATGTTGTATGGTGATGACTACAGAGTGACGCCTTCTGTGTGTGGTTGTTGCCGTCCACTTTTGGTATGGTAATGTAGGTGTTACTGCTTTAGTGTATTAATTACAGTTAGTGTGTTTGAGAGGGAGTCACTCCACAGATCAGTGGATCTTGTGTGGTAGGTATGGCTTCCCATACCTTCAACACAGTTTGTTTCGTGTTTCCTTTATCTTAGCTGTAAGTTACAGTTTTTTTCAGTCGCCAGCAAGCGTTTGTCCAACCAGTTGTCACATTTTCAAAACTCTAAACACAATTAGCACAGCATCGGTCTTTTGTGGCCATACCATTCACACATTTCATGTCGTTTTCACACAATATGCAGTCAGTGAACACATTTCCACAATGCTTACATTTTCTTAACATACAAGCTATACCTCCCAACAAAATTATGGATTGCTTTTGTATTATTTACGAATGTTAACACACAACATCCCACAATAGCAAAAACAATATTCCAAACCTTAGATACAGTATAAAAACCTCTGCTTCTGCAATGATATCAGTTCAAAAACAATATATCTCAGCTGATAATAAACAAACAATTGAATAATTAACACACAGCTGATTTATGTTGGGTAAATTGGGCCAACCACAGCTGATTCCAGTCTGGCTTAGACTCAGTGGCAGGGGTTAAAAGGAGGACTATGAGAAGTGACGTTTTTGGAAACAGAAACAGAAAAAGACAAACACTGTAATGTCTGGATGAGGAAGAATAAGAGCAAGGGGCCCAGGGAGAAGAGCAGGCCCAGTGAGAGATGCAGTGAGAGGTGCAGGTGCAGTGAGAGGTGCAGGAGCAGTGAGAGGAGCAGGTGCAGTGAGAGGAGCAGGTGCAGTGAGAGGAGCAGGTGCAGTGAGAGGAGCAGGGCCAGGGAGAAGAGCAGACCCAAGGAGAGGGCAAGGTAGAGGTGTAAGAATGCGTGGTGGTGGCATTCCAAGGGCTGCAAGAACAGTAGGTCAGTGATGAAATTCGTGCCACTATCATTGACCATGTAATCAACCATGGTCTTTCACTAAGAGAGGCTGGTGAAAGAGTGCAGCCCAATTTGAAGCGGTCAAAGGTTGCCTCCATTATATGCATCTTTCAACAAACCAACAGGTAAGTATTGCATTTTACATGGATTGTTTCTATTCTCACTTGACATGTCAATAAGGCCATACAGTAATGCATATGTTGATTTTTTTGTCCCTCTAAAGAATGCAATGTCTTCCTCCCTCTGGGGGAAGAGGAAAGCTCCTCAATAATGATCAAGAGCTTGCCATTGTAGAAATGGTTGTTGCAAATAATGCAATAAAACCGCATGAAATTCAAACTAGAATTGTGGAGGACCATGAGATATTTGACAATATCGATAGCATCAGCCTCACAACCATTACGCGGACATTGTCCAAACACAGAGTGCGGATGAAGCAGCTCTACACTGTTCCCTTTGAGAGGAACAGTGAGAGAGTCAAGGAGCTACGACAACAATATATCCAGGTATAGTATTGTATATTCAATTCAATGTCCAGTTCTATAAGCTTTGCACTTTGCAAGTAGGTAACCTACACAGTAATAGGTTACAGTACAGTATGGTATACAGTAATGAGATTTACATAAACTTTGTTTCAGAGAGTTATGGAATTGGAGGCCAACCAGGCCCCTCATGAATTCATATACATAGATGAGGCAGGATTCAATCCGGCCAAAAGGTGTCGACGTGGACGAAATGTAATTGGAAAAAGGGCCACAGTTGATGTGCCAGGACAGAGAGGGGCAAACATTACCATGTGTGCAGCAATTGCAAATACAGGATTACTCCTTCACAGATGTCAGGTTGGACCCTACAATACCGAGCGCCTCCCTGCCTTTCTCAATGATCTCCACCAGCGCCTGGTTCCAGAGCAGGATCAGGAGGGTGAAAACATGAGGACCTTTGTAATCACCTGGGACAATGTGGCTTTCCATCATTCGAAAGCAATAACAACATGGTTTGAAGTCCACCCAAGACGGGTACGTCTCTTCCTTCCACCCTATTCACCTTTCCTCAACCCTATAGAGGAGTACTTTTCTGCATGGAGATGGAAGGTTTATGACCATCAGCCACATGACCAGATGTCCCTCCTTGAAGCCATGGATGCTGGCTGCAGGGACATCACAGCTGATGATTGCCAAGGGTGGATCCAACATACCAAGTGGTTTTATCCCAGGTGCATCGCCTTGGATAATATCAGATGCGATGTTGAAGAAAAACATGTGGCCTAACCCTGAAGATCGCAGAGATTAGATACAGTAATTTTGTGCCTTTTTTAGTTCCCCCCCTTTTTATCTGGGCTTTTTGCTGTTGTTTTTTTGTTCAGAATGCTCTTGTGTGTTTCATGGATATTTTGTTCACTGTAAGCAATACTGTAAAACTTTTTTTGTTTTATCATATTGTAAACAGTATTTCTACTGTGCCTCCTGTAGTAAACAGTAAAGGAAAAAAAAACTGATTTGCTTTTTACTGGAATGCTTTTGATTGTGAACATAACATGTGGACATACAGTTCCCAACCAAGAAATTTAGTCTAAAAACGGTGGATTGCATGTTTTGCATGCAAATACCTGTAAAACTGAAACATAAAAGCCTTACAGTTTTTGTAATGTCAACAATAGCCAGTATTTTGAAACCTGGTGTACTTTGATTGACTGCATGTACCTTGTGAAGTGAAAAAAAGTGTTATTCTTTGACAGAATAATTTAATTTTGAGTCAGATTTCCAGTGTTTTGGTAAAGTTAGTGTGTGCAGAGTAAGGTGTGTTCTATTTTGAAATAAGAGTTAGTATATATTTAACAAAATGTGTTTTTGAGAAGAAAATTTTCCATTTGGCCAATTGTGTTTTGTAGGTGTGAGTCTGTGTCAAGAGTTCTTTTGCGTTCTCTCCTCATGGGGGTGGCCATTTTGTTAGTGGGAGTGGCACCCACTGATTTTATTTTGTTCCTGTGCAGGAGTGTTGTTTTATGTAGACTGTGTGGTTCAACATAAAAGAGGGTGATTGATATTAGGTAGCCAACTACCCTATTGCATGTCTTGAACTTTAGAGGAGAAATGTTCAGTTCAAGGGGGGATGTGACCCTAGAGGTCAAATGTTTCTATTATCTGTCTCTCCTTGAATAACTCTTTTAACTGAGTGTGTGTGTGTGTGTGTGTGTGTGTGTGTGTGTGTGTGTGTGTGTGTGTGTGTGTGTGTGGTGTGTGTGAGTGAGTGAGTGAGTGAGTGAGTGAGTGAGTTATTGCAGTTGTCCCGGAGAGTTGATTGGTTGCTGCCTTGAAGCCAGGCGTTTAAGGGCCGGCTCCTCCCAGTTCCTGCAGGTTCACCTCTGTTGTCCCAGACTGCCAGCATGTGTGATTGTGTATATGCTATGTTTTTGAATAAAACCATTTAAAAACGCTTCGCTGCTGGAGGATGGGAAGAGGGGAGTTTCATTTTCATGTTGCGCCAGGCTTTCCCCTAGGCCCTGGTCATAACAGTTACTATCTTGACCAGGGTTTTAATGTCATTAGTCTTCATTCTTTTTAAACAGCTTTTTAACTGAAATAACCTATACAGTACTTTTAGACAACTGCATGAAAATTGACAAAATGTTATATATAGAGAAGTATAGGTAAACATTAGGTAAACATAAGCAAGCTTTTAAATATTAGAAACTTGAAAGCATCAGTCAGAGACTATCCAGCAGTTTTACCTGGACCAAGCCCATCCTCCAAATCAAAGCCACCTAGAAAACACAGATATGTTGAATCAGTGGGATATATTAATTGTGGGTTTGGCTTTGTATATGTAAAAAAAAAAAAAAAAAAAACAAACATTAAAAGAGCTGACTAACCTCCTCCTCCTCCTCCTCTACTCTTTGGAGGCTTCACGGCAGGCTTGTCAGGTTTGGGCGTGGGGTCTGTGGGTACAGAGACAGTGTCAGCATTCATGATAAGGTAAATACAAAAAGACAGCAGATGCATTATGGTGTGTGGCACCAGAGAATGTCTGCATGAGGCAAGAATTTTGTCAGCTACATTTAACTTTCTGGCAGAGTTATCATTTGGTTAACAACAGCCTCATGGGCTCGTTAAAAAACTGTCTCCAGGTGTTATTATACATTCCGTAAAATGGTCTTAAAATGGCTACATATGTGATTTTTTTCTTTTTTATTAACATAGATAGCATAAATGATATTTGCACTGCTATGTATAAATTGTAACACTAGCATTAAAAACATGAAAGCGTCAACAATTAAAACTTCATACAACAGCTTTACCTGGGTCGAGCGCATCCCCCAAGTCCAGTCCAAAGCCACCTGTAAGAGACACATACACAATCTGTATCCAACTGGTACCCCTATGGTTTTTTTACTTGGTTATATTTTATTTGGTTTATGACAAAAATAATGATATTCAGTTCAGCCCCTAGCTGTACTTTATGTTCGATGAATAAAGTAGCGAACTAAGATGTTAAACATTGATTGCATTAAATGTGTGCATGCTAGCATGCTGCCAAAATTTAATTTATATATCTATCATGTCATTTATCTATTCCTTTATTCATTTTTGATTTGGGAATTTATGGTCCTCCATATTGTCATTCTTGAGTATGTGAGCATTCTGACATTAGCAGCTCTAAGCAGCACTGCAGTGAACAGTGTGACTGGTAAAATTTGTATACAATGTTGCATGGGCAGACAGCAGTTACCAGATCTGAGTTATATTTAGATGAGAGACCTTGAAACATGCCAATGGGCTAAAGCAGGTGAAATGACTATTCCCTTGATACCACATCCTGATATGTTGGTACAACTTTATCATTGCATATGAACAGGCCACACCTGTATTTTAGGTTACTGCAGAAAGAATACTGTTATAAAAATCAGGATTAAATGCTTCCAAGAAAGCCTGTCTTTGTAATAATAGATGTTTTTCTGTAACAGGTGAAAGGATACAAACCATCAGGCTGCTTTGGGGGCTTGGGCTGCTCTTTGGGTTTTGCAGGTGTTGGTGGAACTAAATAACAAAGACAATAAAGTACAATTACTATCTGACAGCAAGTTAACATTTATACCCAGCATCAATGCCGTCTTTGATTTCACCTGAAGTAGTTTGACCAAAAGAAAAAAAATCCTCTTTCTCAGCAAATGATATCAGTAACTAGCAAAACTAATCCGTGTTGTAACTTGGTCACACCAAGGACGCCAAGCCCAGACTCCTGGGGGAAAGTCATGGTTAGGACCTACCAAACCACCTCAACAACCCCCCTATTTGTACTGTTTTGAACGGGCTGTCCATGCTCAAATACAACAGAGCTATCTCCATCTGAGAAAAAACCCAGTCCCTGAAAAGGACCTGTGAATGAAGGCTTGGGAACAAAGATAGTGAGTGGATTTAAATGATTTTTACTGATTGTTTACAAAGTTAAGACTGAACTTCCACACTTATCCCTTTCAGGTGCTTCAAAGGTAAGTGTCGCTGTATCAGATACACCTTGTACCTGCTTGTTCCAATACTTCCTGACAGTGTGATGCTTATGCTGAGTGGATTCTCTATAGGGTTGGGTGACTGGCCAAGTCAATCAAATGAAAATAACTTGTTCAGACTGAGAGGTACAAACAGTGTTTACAGCCAAAGATCTACTTTTTAACCCTGAAAGTTTAAGAAATAAACTCCTTCTTCAGCTTTTAAACATCTCAGTACCTGCGCTCCACCCAGTCGTCTCTCAAAACACTCCACAACACCCACAAAGTATTTTCAAATTTAACTCAGTGGATAAAAGGTTTACTTCAACCAAACCAAAGTTGCTGATTGTTGGGACAGCTGGATGGTTTTGATGATTTCATTTCTGTCCACTTCAAATAAAGTAAGACGCATTCTGCATCAAAATTTCTAAAAACTCGCATTTTTTGTATAATTTATTGAGTTGCTTACTTACATTATCCCAAATGTTTCCAATAGTGTTCAAATAAGAGAAATCCATAGGTTTGATCAAGCTCAATCAATGGTGTGCTACATTTGGTCGCTCCAGGATAAGGAAGTCGGTGAACGAGACCAAATTTAAAGGGATTTAAATTAAAAGAGAGGAGAGAGGAAAAAGAAGAGAGAACCAGTGTCTCTGCTGAGTGATGAGTTGAGTTAGAGGTTCACCTGAATTCAAACACAGCCTATACGTGTGCCATTGCTCTCTAGTTTATGGGTAATGTAGTGATCTGGCTTTTTGGAGTGAATAAACAATAGCAGTTTTGATTCGCCTAGCAGTAACACAAATTTGCTTCACTGGTAGTGAGCACAACACTAAACAGCCACCACAACTGACGAAAAACTGTCTGGCATGATTCAGTCACAAATGTCTACAGACAAAGTAAACTGGACCACTATGGAAATATTTGGAAAAATCTAAGTACCCAATTTTAATGCAGAACTGCTATATAATAATCCCTCCTCTCTTGACATTATGGGAGTGTATATTGTTTATATATTAGACTAAAACTAGTTAACTTAACTTTGGTGGACACACACCGGCACAGATATATTGTCAGTCACTGGTTGTTGGGCAGACGGTGGCTAATAGGAAATATTTCAACATATCACCCAACCCTGATACCCAACACTCAACAGTGTATAATGAGAACCAAAAAGATATGTGGACCATACCTTAATGAATCATCATCATTCTGCTCCATCACTGATAGTCACTTACCTAAGTCATCGAAAGCATCAGACAGGTCAAAATCTGTATGAGGAAGACAAAATGAACTCCATTACAAATCAGCACCGTCTGTAACAATTTAACTTGAAACAACATGACAGTGAATATCAGTAGTTTTCTACATTAAACCAGGTATAGATCATTTTGAACAGCTACAGCTCAGTACCTTTGACTCTACAATCACCAGTCACCACAGTAGTATTCTGTGTTTTCCTCCATAGAGGAAGCCCAAGTGTTCTGTGTTTGGGTGTTTCGGCGAGTCATAAAAAGGGTATTTCTTGGTTGCCATGACAGTGCTGACTGATACACTGAGCGGCTTTGAGGCACGAGTCACCTCTGAAACTAGTGTGTTGTTTCCCCACAGAAAAGAATGTGGCATCCCTTTCTGCCCAGGAGGCAGTGTTACAGTGGCTGATATTGTGAAATACAGCCAGCAGAATAGCTTCTTCTTGAGCTGCAACAAACCATTATTTTCATTGTCAGAAAATTGTGAAAAATGTTTATCACAACATTGACATATCACCTCATAAAGTTGTTCTGGCTGACGTGTTAGCAAAAAGGTGCTTACTTACACATCCAACATACTCTGAGCAAACCTAGCGTGACTTTGGAGCTGTTGTAGCAGCCTGATGAATGTTAGTCCAGTGTTCACTCACCTTTTAGCTTTTTTTTGTCTCCACCATCCCCTAAAGGGAAATGTATGACTCTGTAGCTGCTACAGTGTCCACTTCCTTCAGCAGCTAGACTATAGGTTATCGACTGTCTGGGCCAAGTGATGTCATTTTAATCTAATGTTATACTTCCTTTTTTTTTTCATTCCTCAGACTAAAAATACTTATCTCTTGTGGCTTTCAGCATTCCTAATGTGCTCCAGATGGTGTTCCAAATGCTGACAAAAAAGACCTAACTGAAAAACTAAGAATCAGAATTTATGAATGTGGTCAAATAAAATGTTTGAATGTCAGCATAATAGCACCACCAGTCGTATCTAAGCTACAAAACACCAGTCAAACTAAGCAGACTTGCGTGCCATCTACTTCTCATTCGCGTGCCTGTGGCTTCCTCCGCCAGCTCTCATCCTCCTACACAGGAATTAGGTCAGAGCGTACAACGAAGAATGTACATGTTGCTTGTATATTGTCTTATGTAAATCTGTTTGTGCATTTTTATTTTTAGATATAATGTAGATATGTTAATGGAGCACAAACTGGGCAGGTCTCTAAGATCTGCAGCAGCTGGTTTAAAAATCAATCATGGTGATAAAGTTTTTAGCGATTTTGTTGCCCACAACTGGAACCAGTTACCCTAGGATTTAAGATTTGTCCTGACTGTAGCCATTTTTAAAACTAAAACTTTGTCTGTAAACACTTTGAATAACCTGTGTGAACTGAATCATAAGATTCAGTATAAATAAGCCGGCCTTGCCTTATGTTTGTTTCAGGTCATCTCAAACATGTTGGATGAGGTTTAGACCAGCCAAGTTCATCTACAGCAAAATGGGAAAACCAGTTCTAAATGGACCGACTTTTTCAATTTGCAAAGGCCTTCCTCAAGCTTCAGCCACCAAATAGGAAGAACACTGTTGTCTATGCCTGATGTGGAAGAGTTTGATGTTGTCCCTCAGAATTGATATTCCATCAGGAACATCATTGCAACTGACCAAACAGGTTTTTCCAATGTCACAGCTTTGAGATGAAAAAAACGCACATGGAAGAAGAGATCCTTTCTAACACATGGTTAACATTGTGAAAGGGTCTATTTTAACACAGCATATCTTTTTTTAGGAAACCTAACAAAGTGATTTTGTTGCCTTTACTTGACCAAACTGCAGCAGAAAACTGAAAAAAGAAGGAAAGAGTAAGTGAACAAATAAGTGAAAAGTACAACAATATGTTCCTACCGTATACAAACCCAAGCAGACTTCCTTACTTTTCCATAAGCGGAAATGACGCACCTGGACCTAAATTAATTATATATGATATGATGTTTCAGCACCAACACGGTCATATCAGAGACACTATTGTCTATATCTTTGCACCCTGTAGCATCAGGATTTCTTTAATCAATACTGAGAGACAACAATCAATTGTCTTCATACAGAATCATTCACCCCACCTTTACTGATGGGCCTAGTCCAAAAAGCCTAAGTCGAAAAGTATCGATGAGCATAAGGACAGTATGTGATAGCACATGTTGTCCATTCGTTGATACCAGTCAGAAACTATTTTGGATTTACAATTTTCAGCATTTAATTCTTTAGCGTCTCTGGGAATTTTAATATGTGGGTTGGGCTTAATTGAAATAAAGAGGACTTTGGTCTTAGAGGAGGTGTGAACACTGCTGAGTGCTAAACTTACACATAGTGTAGGTTTTAAATATGTTAAAAAATAAACACTCACATGGACTCCTGAGCTGTGTATTTAAGTGTTTCCAAAAGAACAACTGCACAATCTGAAATGATTGTTCACCTTAAATGACCCCAGTCACCCAACACATTGAAGCACACAGCCTGCATCTGTTCTCTTTAACAGCAGCCCTTAATCAAGGCTGAGCCCTCTGGGCAGGGTCCATCTAATCATATGTAAGGCAAACACTTTTCATTCACAGATATGTCATTAACCCAACACATCTTCCCTTTCCTACAGCTGCTGCCCTCTGATGGAGTCTTCAGGCTGTGAAGAACAGAGCCAAAGAGATCTGAGGCAAACTCATGATGGCAGATGAGGTAATGACATCAAAACTACTGATTTGCAGCTACTAGAGAGAACCTTGCAGCTTTTGTCAGGCTGATACAAAATGTCCTTGGTTATATAACAGCTCTGGCAGACACTTCAAGCCTTAAATAAGTCTTTCCTGCATCCCCTTAAAAGGCAGGCCTAGTAAATACATACCATGAGCATAATGTAATCACTACACAACCTAGAGTTACCAAAAGGAGCTTACCTTGCGTTAATGTTCCAGTAAGAAGAAATAGAAATAAAACAATCCACAAACAGAACTTCATGGTGACTTTTTAACTTGCTGAGTGGAGTTTTAAGGAGTTGTTGCTCCTCTGTCTCTGTGTCTGTGTGTGTAGCTGTCGGGCACAGCTCTGTGGTGCAGTCAGCACAGCAAACCCCAGCTGGTGTCTCCTTACAGTTTGCTGTGAGTCAACTTTGCCAATGAGCAACAGACTGGGTGTGGCAGCCTGTCAGAGGGGGTGGTACGGGCCTGGAGAAGAATGTTGAGCCCAACCTGGTTTGTATTATTTCTTCTTCCGTACATGTGCAAACATACATCAACTTTTTCTTTAAAAAAAAAATATAGAAAAGTCTGACCTGCATTTAAAATGTACTTTTGTGTCCCATTCTCATGGGGTTTTTTTTTCCATAGGCTTTATATGAGAAAAACTATACTAAAGTTGCACTATTGTTCCCATAAAGTGCTACTTGTTGTAGCCGAATTCACCACAAGGTCCTTCTCTACTGGTACAGATACAGTTCATAGCCTACAATAGCACTGGTCCATGCTGAGAGGTAAGAAATCCTGGAGTAGACTCAGTTTTGAATGAGGTTTGGCTGAAGGTTCATACCATGCTTTCTACAATTTAAAGTTGCATAAGGAAGAATTAACAGCATCACTAGCAGCTGTATGTATAAAGCAACTTATTAGGCCAAAATCTCAAAAAGCCATAGCTTCAACCCACAGACTGGGTTTGTCATGTGAAAGTCAACAGGAGGAGTTGCTGGATTTAAAGGTGAGACATGACTGCTGAAACTTGTGTGCCATCTAGTGTATGTGGGTCTTCAATTTCATCCTGAATTATTGCTTTTAATATGGGCTCATATCACTGTTCTTTATAGCTGATTTGGACCTATTTTGCTTCCATAACATGTCTTCTTTGAGGCTACTGGAAAGTGTTGTGGAGCTAGAACAGTCTCAATATTCACAAATAAATGCAGAGTAATTTGTATCCGTAAAGCTGGATCCGTATCTGTGCCTCTAATTTGCAACTTGTATATCATCATTTGTTCATCAACTTAGTATTTTTCAGTGGAAATATATTTGTGTGGATACTTTTGAGACTCTTCTACTGTGCTGTTTTCACACAAAACCACAAATGCAGGGCACAGGTAACTCGTAAAATAGTGTGCGAGTCAACCTCCTCTAACTTAGCTACTAGCTAAGCCAGTAGCTATTAGCAACAGCCAGCCAAACGATAGCATGGTGTTATACCATTCCTGTTCGGCTCCCGGACCGTGGTCGGGAAGCACAGGGGAGATGATTTCCTCCAGGGCCGAAGTTTGTGTTTACCTTCGGAGTGAACCACTTTCATGTGTTAAGCTGGTCGGGAAATAATACCAGGGAGCTTTGCTATATCTGGAGGAGCCGTCGCCTTTATTCTCAGCCAAACTGCAGACTATATTGTACACTTTACTGCTGTCGCTACTACTGCTACTCCTTTCACTTCTCCTTCCTCTCTCATTCATTCACTGACCGCACGTACGCACGCTCCCTCACTCTCGCTCGCCCACTCACACCTTACGCACCTTACACACACCCGATGCACCGCCCTATTCCTGAAAGGGACTACGCCACTCTTACAACAATGGCAGCTGCAGATGCAGGAGACCCATAGACAGAACTTGAACCCCCTCCTCTTTCACTGAAGTCGCAGGTGTGGAAGTATTTTGGATTTCCAGTGAGTTATGTTGCCAACATTTGCGTTGTCGACAAAAAAGCCACAGCTTGCAAGCTCTGCAGAAACTAGATGGCAGTTGCCATCTAGTTTCTGCAGAGCACGGTTGTGGCCCACTTTTTGGCAAACAGAAGTGGAGCGCCCAAGTGCCATCATTCGATGCGGTATGTGATGAACATGTCAGATGTGGGCCAGGTATGGGCCAGAAGAATTTTGCTATCTGGGAGGTTATTTTGTTTAAAGGTTGAATATGTAATATGCTTATTAAAAGCTATATTTTTTCAAAAATAATACATCCACGGGGCGTTTAGAGGGCCGCCGATTAAAAGAATGCGTTTCCTTGAAAAATTATATTTAGTCTGAAATAAATAATTTAAGAAATTTTGACGGGTTCGACAATGACTTCCTGTTTACATCGTACTAGCCAAATAGCGGCCGGCATTGCGGGTTGCCAATTTCGCAACCTCGGCAATGCTCGGCAAAGCTCGGCAAAGCTCGGCACAGCTAGGCTGACACTGGGTAAAATGGCTGAGTCTGCAAGCTGTTCAGAGCCCCAGCGAACGGTGCGTTATCTGTCCCACCAGCTGAGTGACCAGAGAAGAGCAAAAACCAGAGTAAATATCGGTGAAGCATACGCTCGATGGACTCAGGTAAAGGATTTCCACGGCATTAAAACACACGCGGAAATGGCGAACTTTCTCCTGGATCAGTAAGCTAGCTCGCTTGCTAACTTAGCTAACGTTACCTGTCAGTCAAACTCCTCTGCTATACTTATTTTCATTATATCACGTTGATCCTAGATATGAGAATACTGATCGTGACCCATCGACCTCCACACCCAGTAAACGGAGGAAACGGAGGCGGCTCAATCCTCCTGCCCTGTCCAGTATTGCTGGTTCACTTTCACCATTGCGGTCAGTGGCTATAATAAAGAATATTCTAGCTAGCTATCTGTATTTACATAGGTCTCAAAATAGAGACCTAAGTCAAATTAGCATACTGTGATATTCCATCGGATGTTTATGTGAAATCAAATATATAAATTCTGACTCTCGGCAACAAACCTGGCAACCCGACCGCTGGAATTACTTTTTTGTTGTCGCGACTACGATCTTGAGACACTAGATGGCAGCATTCAGCTCATATTCCATATTTCACCTTTAAGTTTCTAATTGACTGAAGATATGTTATTGTTGCATTATGTTGTTGATAAATGTTTAAACTTGACAATGTGGTGTGGTACATTGCGAATAAAGGTCAGAAATTATATTGCATAAAAGTCTAGTCTAAAAATGGCATACCAACCTGTGCTTTAAAAAAATTTAATGTAAAAATCAAGAACCGAATCGAATCGTGACCTTAGAATCGAAAATGTAATCGAATCGAGGATTTGGAGAATCGTGACACCCCTATTAAATATCATATCTTAATCAGAGTTAAACATTTTTGTGATTGTGACTGTGTTACTGTGTGTTTGATCCTTCTGGAACATCATCTGAAATCATCTCAGTCGTGCAATGTAGCATTTTTATTTATGAGAGCCATGGGATGTCCTCATTGATTACGTATGTCACAGTGAACACATGCTTCCAGTCTTAATGAAGACTGGTATTAAGCAGTAATACATTTATAAATTAGACATGAATTGATCTTTCTATTTAATTTGCTCCTGCATTAATTTAACGTATTCATCCCTTTGTTTATGTCATTAAATTAATTAATATAAATTTATTATATTAATATACATTTATGTATTCACTTATTAATTTATGTAAAGGGAAATGAACAAATACAGAGAACAAAATTAAAAAAGATTCAACAAATTGGAAGTAATCAATTCATGCTCTCCTTCCATACTGACGACAAACAATATGTTTCTTCGTATTTAGGACTTGATGAGCATCACCGGATTTTCTTCTAAGTCAGCCCTGTGCATTAGATGTTAATTTGCTTTGTGAAAAACATTTGCAAACCTGAATGTTGATTATTTTTACAAACATCAGACCACTTTTATTTCTTTGATATTCAGAAATGCATCCGATGTCTTGGCAGGAAAAGCACCAGTAGAGCTAACAGCATTAACAATGCCTCCACTGAGCTGTAACTGTGATTCCGTGCATTAACAATGTTATCTGTGCTTTAATGTTCTGTTCAGCTTTAGGTTCACAGGTTGTCTCAGTAAGTGTGTTCCCTCCTGCAATCACTCTGCACCTCACCAGGGGGATTCATTCCCCCAGTTTGTAACCACTTTTGTGTAAACCAAATAATATGGTTTGCTATTATTTTCAATGCACATGAATGTACACAAATGTTTACAGTTAATGATTATATTTATTGATTTATTGAACTTTAATAAAGAATCTTCAAACAGAGAATCCCCCACCAGTCATCATCACCCTGCCATCTGTTTCTAAGTGAATTCCATGTGTGTCTCCTTATGTATCACAATTCCTGCATTTCCATTACAGCACATTAGGGTAAACAAAACACATTTATGATGAGTATATCAATTACATTTTTATAAATGTTTATTGAACAGGAAAAAAGGAATAAGACGTCCAGGCATATTAAGGAAGGTGTCATCATCTGACTCGTCCTCTGCAGGTCTAAAACAAAAGCAAGGTTCAGTCAATAAAAGTGAGCAGAGAGTACAGATGAAAGGAAATCTGCTTCTATGATGGAGTGATCCGCTAAAATCATTATTATTTATTTGTTCAAAATGAGACAAAAACATGTGGAAAATTATTTTCTACTCACAGATGTCTTCCTGTATGTCCACACTCAGCGCGTGGGCCAAAAGCGAGATGAGCTGCGAGGGCGCTGCTGCTCCAGCAGCTTCAGCAGCTTCTCTTGATTCTCAATGATTCTGTTCAGCTTTTGGTCCAGATCTTTCGGGCAAGCTGAGGTGGAGTTAAAGAAAATAACATTCATTCAGACATAGAAGAGATGACAATACTGTCAAAGTGAAGTATGATCATTTCAAATCAGAAACAGAAACATGTTTGAGATGAGGTTTGTGGACTCACCTCCTCCAGTTGGGCTATCAGTCGGTTTTTCTGTGGGAACAATATTGAACACAACATGTCATTGCATATCATTTATGCTCTCTATTGTTTTTAATTAAAATAGAAAGCATAAATGATATTTGCAGTTTTATGAATACATTGTAACACCAGCATTAAAAACATGAAAAACATCAACAAAACTTCACACTGCAACAGCTATACCTGGGCCGAAGAAATCCGCAAGGTCCAGTCTAAAGCCACCTGTAAGAGACACATACACAAACGGTCTCCAACTGATCCCAGACTGCCAGCATGTGTGATTGTGTATATGCTATGTTTTTGAATAAAACTATTTAAAAACGCCTCGCTGCTGGAGGATGTGAAGAGGGGAGTTTCATTTTCATGTTGCGCCAGGCTTTCCCCTAGGCCCTGGTCATAACAGTTACTATCTTGACCAGGGTTTTAATGTCATCAGTCTTCATTCTTTTTAAACAGCTTTTTAACTGAAATAACCGATACAGTACTTTTAGACAACTGCATGAAAATTGACAAAATGTTATATAGAGAGAAGTATAGGTAAACATTACGTAAATATAAGCAAGCTTTTAAATATTAAAAACTTGAAAGCATCAGTCAGAGACTATCCAGCAGTTTTACCTGGACCAAGCGCATCCTCCAAATCAAGGCCACCTAGAAAACATAAATATGTTGAATCAGTGGGATATATTAATTGTGGGTTTGGCTTTGTATATGTAAAAAAAAAGACAAAAAAAACAAACATTAAAAGAGCTGACTAACCTCCTCCTCCTCCTCCTCTACTCTTTGGAGGCTTCACGGCAGGCTTGTCAGGTTTGGGCTTGGGGTCTGTGGGTACAGAGACAGTGTCAGCATTCATGATAAGGTAAATACAAAAAGACAGCAGATGCATTATGGTGTGTGGCACCAGAGAATGTCTGCAGGAGGCAAGAATTTTGTCAGCTACATTTAACTTTCTGGCAGAGTTATCATTTGGTTAACAACAGCCTCATGGGCTCGTTAAAAAACTGTCTCCAGAGCGTCAAGAATAGCAACGGAAATTAGAGATACAGCTATCTGGATGTGAGAGGGCGTATAACCAGAACCCTACCGATGCTAATCTTAAAGCAACTTTGACCACAAGAGCAACTCTTAACTCACTGCTCACTCAGAAGGCAGAGCAGAGTATAAGATTCGCAAAGCAAAAATTATATGAATTCGGTAACAAACCCAGCAAGTACTTAGCCAGACTGGTCAAGAGTATATCTGACTCGCAGAACATATCTTCAGTTAAAGATGTCTTTGGGCAGGTGAAAATGGATAGCAATGGCATAAATAAGGTTTTTACAGAATTCTATAAAAAGTTATATACGAGTGAGCAGCCAGCAGAGGCCTCTGGACTCATGGAGGGCTTTTTCTCTAACCTGAACCTGCCTAAGCCTAATGACCAACAAAAGAGAATGTTGAATAGACCTATAACACTGGAAGAAGTAACTGAAGCAGTTGGGGTTTTACAATCAGGAAAGGCTCCAGGTCCTGATGGCTTTAGCTCGGACTTTTATAAACGTTTTAAGCCGCTACTGGTGAAACCCTTACTTGCCATGCTTAATCACTCCTTTGAGAAGAGAACTCTTCCCAAAACGCTTACAGAAGCGAGCATTAGCCTGATTCTTAAGAAGGACAAACCAGCGGATGTATGTTCATCCTATCGACCTATCAGCCTACTAAATTCAGATTTCAAGATTTTATCCAAAATACTAGCCTTAAGACTAGAGAAAATTCTTCCATTTATTATTAATAATGATCAGACAGGGTTCATTACCGGAAGGAACTCATGTAATAATGTTAGAAGGTTACTCAACATTATCCAGCTGTGTCAGCAAAATGATCTTAAAGGTATGGTAGTGTCATTGGATGCAGAAAAAGCATTTGACCGAATAGAATGGGATTTCTTGTTTTTTACACTCAAGAAATTTGATTTAGGCAAAGAATTTATTGAATGGGTCAAGTTGCTTTATCACAATCCACTAGGGGCTGTTATCACGAATGGTAAATGTTCTCCCTATTTTGCTCTGGGGTGGGGCACGCGCCAAGGGTGCCCCTTATCACCTTTGTTATTTGCGATTGCAATCGAGCCATTGGCAGAAGCCATTAGAATCCACCCCACTGTTCACGGCATATCGATTAATCAAAGACAACATAAGATCTCTTTGTATGTTGATGATGTTTTATTGTTTATTACACAACTGGAAATATCTATTATGTCAGTTCTCTCTGTTATTAATGAGTTTAGTAAGTTTTCGGGTTACAAAATAAATTTTGGTAAGTCAGAGGCCATGCCACTGGGTCAGGTACACCACTCCCTTCCCCCTGGCTTATCACCCTTCAGGTGGGCAACAGAAGGCTTTGTTTATCTAGGTATTTTTATAACTCCTCTGCTGCAAAGGATGTTCAAAGCAAATTTTCAGCCTCTGCTTAAACGCATCCAAGATGATTTAGAGTGATGGTCTTCTTTACCACTCTCGATGCTGGGAAGAATCTCTCTGATTAAGATGAATATTTTACCTCGTCTGCTCTACAAATTTCAAATGATCCCGATCCTACTAAACAATAATACTATCAAGACGGTAAATGGTTGGTTTAGATCATTCATATGGAACCGCAAAAGACCACGACTCAAGTTAGCCAAGTTACAACTGCCATTGAGTCAGGGAGGATTGGCACTTCCCAACATCAGACTGTATCAAGTGGCCTCTCAATTTCGATATCTAGTAGATTGGGTACGGAATGACCCTGAGTCTGTTTGGCTTGATATTGACGCATACAATTTAGGCAAACCGTTACACTTAGCTAGTCTCCCATTTATCCTGAACCGGAATAAACTAGAGGTTGCAGATGGTAATTTCATTGTGAAATCCACACTAAAGGCTTGGGACATGATTAAGAAATGGGAAAAGAGAACGGATGTTTTATCTCCAATTACCCCAATACAGAGAAATACAGATTTTCTTCCAGGTATGACAGGTAATGGGTTCACTTTATGGGAAAGAGCTGGTATCACAACTTTGAAAGACTTATTTGAAGGGGACAGAATGATGTCATTTGACCAATTAAGATTGAAATACAAACTATCACATACACATTTTTTTAGGTTCCTACAAGTCAGAAGTTTTATACAGAATCCAATTCGGCATAAATTTACTCTGGAAATGTCACCAATTGAACAACTACTATACAAAATTAATAGCAATAAGGCTATAGTAAGACGGTGCTATGAGGCCTTTTATAAGTCCAATAAGGCTAGCATTACAATTATGCAAACATGGGCTCAGGACTTTGGGGTGATAATAGACACGACTATGGAGGCACATATATGGGAGCATGCTAACAACATATCCATATGTAATAGAGCAAAGGAATCACAATTTAAATTACTGCACTGCCTTCAGATATCGCCTGAACTCAGACATAAGATGGACCCAAAGAAATCAGCTCTATGTATGAAATGTAATAAGGAAGTTGGTAGCTTTATACATACTGTTTGGACATGTGTGCATATCCAGGATTTCTGGGTGGAGGTGGCTTTGAAATTAGACTTGGTTTTTAAAAAGGAGTTGGACCTGGACCCAGTCTATTTGTTGTTGGGATTACCACACCCACAAATAAAAGGATCTCATTGTCAAAAACTGTGGAATGTTTTAACATATGCTGCACGTAAAACTATATTGTTGAAATGGAATTCAGATAAGCCACCTACAGTTCTAGATTGGCATAAAGTAATATTTGACCTTTTACCCATGGAATATCTGACATACTGGTCCAGAGGGAACATTGGTTTATTCTATCATGTATGGACCCCATTTCTCGATTATGTAGGACCTAGAATATCTAAAATATTTTGTAAGGTCCTTCCCAGACCAAGAAACAACAGTTGAATGTTAAAGGAGAGGTTTTGCTGTCTGTTTCGCTATTTTTATTAGTTAGTTTATTTTCTATATTATTTCTTAATTATTGTAATGTATACTTATTTTTCCAGTTTATATTATTAATTTTTGTCATTATTACTGCCATATGATATTCTACCATGCTTGTGACTGACCGCTGTGCTGGATGTTCAACTTTGAAGGGGGGGGGGGTTCTCTCGAAGGGGGGGATAAATGTAAAAAATGTGTTGTGTATATGTGAATAAGAGGTGGAACATAATTAATAATAAAGATATACAAAAAAAAAAAAAAAACGTCTCCAGATGTTATTATACATTCCTTAAAATGGTCTTAAAATGGCTACATATGTGACTTTTTTCTTTTTTATTAACATAGATAGCATAAATGATATTTGCACTTTTATGTATAAATTGTAACACTAGCATTAAAAACATGAAAGCATCAACAATTAAAACTTCATACAACAGCTTTACCTGGGTCGAGCGCATCCCCCAAGTCCAGTCCAAAGCCACCTGTAAGAGACACATACACAATCTGTATCCAACTGGTACCCCTATGGTTTTTTTACTAGTAATTTGGTTTATGACAAAAAATAATGATATTCAGTTCAGCCCCTAGCTGTACTTTATGTTCGATGAATAAAGTAGCGAACTAAGATATTAAACATGGATTGCATTAAATGTGTGCATGTTAGCATGCTGCCAAAATTTAATTTATATATCTATCATGTCATTTATCTATTCCTTTATTCATTTTTGATTTGGGCATTTATGGTCCTCCATATTGTCATTCTTGAGTATGTAAGCATTCTGACATTAGCAGCTCTAAGCAGCACTGCAGTGAACAGTATGACTGGTAAAATTTGTATACAATGTTGCATGGGCAGACAGCAGTTACCAGATCTGAGATATATTTAGATGTGAGACCTTGAAATAAGCCAATGGTGAAAGCAGGTGAAATGACTATACCCTTGATGCCACATCCTGATATGTTGGTATAACTTTTATCCTTGCATATGTACAGGCCACACCTGTATTTTAGGTTACTGCAGAAAGAATACTGTTGTACAAATCAGGATTAAATGCTTCCAAGAAAACCTGTCTTTGTAATAATAGATGTTTTTCTGTAACAGGTGAAAGGATACAAACCATCAGGCTGCTTTGGGGGCTTGGGCTGCTCTTTGGGTTTTGCAGGTGTTGGTGGGACTAATGAACAAAGACGATAGAGTACAATTACTATCTGACAGCAAGTTAACATTGATATCCAGCATCAATGCCGTCTTAGATTTCAGCTGAAGAAGTTTGAGCAAAAGAAAAAAAAAATCCTCTTTCTCAGCAAATAATAGCAGTAACTAGCAAAATTAATCCATGTTGTGACTTGGTCACACCAAGGACGCCAACCCCAGACTCCTGGGGGAAAGTCATGGTTAGGACCTACCAAACCACCTCAACCACCCCCGTATTTGTATTGTATTGAACGGGCTGTCCATGCTCAAATACAACAGAGCTATCTCCATCTGAGAAAAAACCCAGTCCCTGAAAAGGACTGTGACATGTGAATAAAGGCTTGGGAACAAAGCTGGTGAGTGGATTTAGATGATTTTTATTGACTGTTTCCAAAGTTACGACTGAACTTCCACACTTATCCCTTTCAGGTGCTCCAAAGGTAAGTGTCGCTGTATCAGAAGCACTTTGTCCGTGCTTGCTCCAATACTTCCTTTCGGTGCGATGCTTGTGCTGAGTGGATTCTCTATAGGGTTGGGCGACTGGCCAAGTTTATCAAGTGAAAATAACTTGCTCAGACTGAGAGGTACAAACAGTGTGTACAGCCAAAAATCTACTTTTTAACCCTGAAAGTTTAAGAAATAAAACTCCTTCTCCAGCCTTTAAACCTCTTGGTACCTGCACTCCACCAAGTCTTCTCTCAAAACACTCCACAACACCCACAAAATATTTTCACATTTAACTCAGCGGATAAAAGGTTTACTTCAACCAAACTAGTTGCTGATTGTTGGGACAGCTGGATGGTTTTGATGATTTCATTTCCATCCGCTTTGAATAAATTAAGTAAAAATGTGCTAAATTTGGTCGCCTGTCACTCCAGGATAAGAAAGTCAGTGAACGAGACCAACTATGTGCGTGCCATTGCTCTCTAGTTTATGAATAATGTAATGATCAGGCATTTTGGGGTGAATAAACAATAGCAGTTTTGATTCGCCTAGCAGTAGCACAAGTTTGCTTCAATGGTAGTGAGCACAACACTTGACAGCCACCACAACTGATGAAAAACTGTATAGCATGATTCAGTCACAAATGTCTGCAGACAAGGAAAACTTTTCAAGTTTGATTCACATTAATTAAGTTTAATCTAACTCAGCAATTTCCTTCCTCTCCAAATGAAACGCTCCCTTATCTTGAGTAAACTTGTGGATTTCTCTCATTGGACCACCATGGAAATATTTGGGAAAATCTAAGTACCCAATTTTAATGCAGAAATCCCTTTATAATAATCTCTCCTCTCTTGGCATTATGTGAGTTTATACTGTTTATATATTAGACTATAACCAGCTAACTTTGGTGAATATTTCAACATATCACCCAACCCTGATACCCAACACTCAACAGTGTATAATGAGAAATAAAAAGATATGTGGACCATACATTAATGAATCATCATCATGCTGCTCCATCACTGATAGTCACTTACCTAAGTCATCTAAAGCATCAGACAGGTCAAAATCTGTATGAGGAAGACAAAATGAACTCCATTACAAATCAGCAACGTCTGTAACAATTTAACTTGAGACAACATGACAGTGAATATCAGTTGTTTTTTACATTAAATCAGGTATAGATCATTTTGAACAGCTACAGCTCAGTACCTTTGACTCTACAATCACCAGTCACCACAGTAGTATTCTGTGTTTTCCTCCACAGAGGAAGCCCAAGTGTTCTGATTTGGGGTGTTTTGGGGAGTCATAAAGGGTATTTCCTGGTTGCCATGAAAGTGCTGACTGATACACCGAGCAGCTTTGAGGCACGAGTCACCTCTGAAACTAGTGTGTTGTTTCCCCACAGACAAGAATGTGGCATCGCTTTCTGGAGTGGCATCCTGGAGTGACAGGTGACCAAATGTAGCACACCATTAGCTTGATCAAACCTATGAATTTTTCTTCTTTGAACACTATTGGAAACATTTAAGATAATGTCAGAAAGAAACTCAATAAATTGTACAAAAAATGCTAGTTGTTTTTATAAATTTTGATGCAGCATTCTTACTTACTTTATTCCAAGTCGACGGAAATGAAATCATCAAAACCATCCAGCAATTTCCTTCCTCACCAAATGAAACGCTCCCTTACCTTGATTAAACTTGTGGATTTCTCTCATTGGACCACCATGGAAATATTTGGGAAAATCTAAGTACCCAATTTTAATGCAGAAATCCTGTATAACAATCTTTCCTCTCTTGACATTATGTGAGTTTATATTGTTTATATATTAGACTAAAACCAGTTAACTTTGGTGGACACACACCGGCACAGATATATTGTCAGTCACTGGTTGTTGGGCAGACGGTGGCCAATAGGAAATATTTCAACATATCACCCAACCCTGATTCCCATCACTCAACAGTGTATAATGAGAAATAAAAAGATATGTGGATCATACATTAATGAATCATCATCATGCTGCTCCGTCACTGACAGTCACTTACCTAAGTCACCCAAAGCATCAGACAGGTCAAAATCTGTATGAGGAAGACAAAATGAGCTCCATTACAAATCAGCACCGTCTGTAACAATTTAACTTGAGACAACATGACAGTGAATATCAGTAGTTTTCTACATTAAACCAGCTATAGATCATTTTGAACAGCTACAGCTCAGTACCTATGACTCTATAATCACCAGTCACTACAGTAGTATTCTGTGTTTTCCTCCATAGAGGAAGCCCAAGTGTTCTGATTTGGGGTGTTTTGGGGAGTCATAAAGGGTATTTCCTGGTTGCCATGACAGTGCTGACTGATACACCGAGCAGTTTTGAGGCATGAGTCACCTCAAAAACTAGCATGTCGTTTCCCCACAGAAAAGAATGTTACAACACTTTCTGCCCAGGAGGCAGTGTTACAGTGGCTGATATTGTGAAATACACCCAGCAGAATAGCTTCTTCTTGAGCTGCAGCAAACCATTATTTTCACTGTCAATTAAACTGCTGATTCCTTCATTTATCCAGTTTACAGTTTTTTGGACAATAGAATGACAGAAAATGGTGAAATGGTGATAACAACAACAATGCTATGATTTTAGATTTTTGTTATAATCTAAGGAAAAATCCCCATTCACAGCTTCACAAGAATAATTCATGATGTTTTTCCCAACAACATGGATGTACAAAATAACAGGAGCATTTTTAAAGGTAACCTTCCCCCCAAAAAAGAAACTGGATTGTCGGGTGATGTTTCATAGTCCATAAAACATTTCTTGGTAACATATTTTCGGATCTGGGGTCTTCTGGAGATTTGGATTGTGCTGGATGAGCTGTATGGAGCCATTTTTTGTGTTTTTGTTTTTTCCATTTTTTAAAACAGAGCTTTTTGTCTGCCAGACATTGGAAAGGGTAGAAGGCAGATTTGGTTACTGATACAGTTGAGGTGAAGTCAGAGAGGAGGTGGTGGTGGTGGACAAGGTCATCAGGTCATCATTTATTAGTTTGCAGAGATTCAGACAGCCAGGGAGGAAGGGGAGATGATCGTGCTGGTCGGGAGGTGAGGGGATAGAGAGAAATCAACACCGATTGGATAAAGGAAGTAAAAGTTTCATCTTCTGGCTATAGGTTATCGACTGTCTGGGCCAAGTGATGTCATTTTAATCTAATGTTATACTTCCTTTTTTCTGTTCCTCAGTCTAAAAATACTTCTCTCTTGTGGTTTTCAGCATTCCTACTGTGTTCCAGATGGTATTGTGGCTAATTTCCCGACAGAAGCTTACCTTGTGTTAATGTTCCATTAAGAAGAAAAAGAAATAAAACGATCCACAAACAGAACTTCATGGTGACTTTTTAACTTGTTGAAAACCTTGTGTAGCTGTCGGGCACAGCTCTGTGGTGCAGTCAGCACAGCAAACCCCAGCTGGTATCTCCTTACAGTTTGCTGTGAGTTAACTTTGCCAATGAGCAACAGACTGGGTGTGGCAGCCTGTCAGAAGGGGTGGTACAGGCCTGGAGAAGAATGTTGAGCCCAACCTGGTTTGTATTATTTCTTCTACCACACATGTGCAAACATACATGACTTGCATTTTAAATGTACTTTTGTGTCCCATTCTCATGTCTTCTGTCTTTTTGTCCATAGACTTACATACATACAAGAAAAATGATACTAAAGTTGCAATATTGTTCCCATAAAGTGCAACTTGTTGTAGCCGAATTCACCACAAGGTCTGTCTCTACTGGTACAGATACAGTTCAATTTCAGAAAACTTGTAATGACTTAGTCTACGTAATAAAACCTTGGAAGTTTCATAGTGATATCTGGTTAAATTTTTTAGCGTAGTGAGTTCCCTTGAGAAGAAAAAAAAAACATGAAGTGCTGCAGTGCCACTAAGGGCATGCTCTGTAGAAAAGACATTATCACATGTCAACTCAATGTGTGTGTGAGATATATTTACTGTACAATAACATGATTGAATGACATATTAATGCACATAATAAACAATTAAACTGAAAACACTGAACTGATCTTTTTAGTATTCAAGATAAACTTGAACTGCGTGTGAAAACAGCACTAAACTAAATGGAGTTTGGCCCAAGGTAAGAGGGAGAGGAAGAACTATGTAATGACCAAAATTGATGAAGATCCTCTGGAGAGTATAAAAGGTCATATGTCTTCAGTGAAAAATACTCATATTGAACTGCCTGAAAATGCTATCTACAGTAAACCCTGTAAATAAACCAAAGCAGACAACCATGCCAACAATACCAATCAACAGATCAGTCCTCAACTGTAATCATTTTAAAGTTATATTGTCCATTTCATCAGCATCATAGTTTAAATCAAAGCAGTATTCCCTCTTGGCTTTGTGTCCTTACATTCTTTGTTTTCCTCACCATGTTTCTAATTTCCTGTCTGTCATCCTGCCTCGATCAGTCCACCAGGTGTCCTCAGCGTGCTTCCTGCACAGTAACAGCGGTGTAATCATAACAGATGAAGGTGCTGCATTATCATATGTAGATATAAAGGAGTTCTATGTTTTTGTAAATGCAAGAATTGAATCGCATTCTTTCAAGAGAAAAAAAGAGGTAACCTCTCTACGTACTGAGGTATAGTAAAAAGGACACTGGCAGAAATACTTTCCTCACTTCAGCAGTTATCATTCAGCAGCATGACACAGAAGTCAGCCAGCTGTTAAGGATCAGACGTGTTTGTGATTCTGATTAATCTTTTGACTCGCATGCTAAAGCTCTATGAGAGAATTTTACAGCAAGAGGATGTGGGGAAACCTGGTTCGATGACCATCTCAACAGAGCACACCAAGTTCAGTGGTATGATTTAACTCAAACTACTGGGGCACTTGAGCCTTCAGTAACATTAGTAGTCACACCCTTGCTTCTTCTGCTGGTTTGATGGGTCAATTGTCTGCTGTGGAAAGGTTCTGTATTGGCTAAAGAAGTGCATCTTGCCCTTAACATCTGTATGGTGCTATTATAAAGCCAAATGGGAGGGCCGTCCTGCTCCTTCTTTTTTAATTGATACTTCATCACTGCATTTCATCTGTGTTCCTGTTGTATTTGCTGTAGGTGTTTATCTGCTCCAACACACCTGATTCAGATGAAAAGGTCGTTGTCAGGTCTCAGCAGAGCTTGATGATGAGCTGATCAACTGAATCTGGTGTATTGGAACAGGGAAACATCTACAACATGCAGGACAGGGGGACCAGGAACAGGACTGAAAAGTGCAGTCCCAATATTTAGACTTCTTTAGTATTCATTCCTTAGGTGCGCCTTTATCTGGCAGCAGGTAGTATGTACATGTTGGGTTAATACCAACATGCAGTGCACTTCATCCACACAGAATGCAAACATTTCCTAATAACACTCCAAAACATCAGACTTACATCATACAGTTCACCACAGTCTACTGCACCACACCAGTCCAGCTGCTGGCAGTAGTGTGACCATAGATTGATTTTAGGACAATCAATAATAAGCAAGTAATGAAGGAGTTAAAAATGTATGACGTGCAGGCAAAAAACACTACAAAGTTGAGGTGGAACCTCTACAGATGCAAACACCAAATGCACACAACAATGCATATGTGACACTGTCTGGATAACTATTAAATATCATATCTTAATCAGAGTTAAACATTTTTGTGATTGTGACTGTGTTACTGTGTGTTTGATCCTTCTGGCACATCATCCGAAATCATCTCAGTTGTGCAATGTAGTCGTATTTTTATTTATGAGAGCCATGGGATGTCCTCATTGAAACGGAAATGTGTTTGTAAACGGAAATGAACAAATACAGAGAACAAAATTGAAAAAGATTCAACAAAATGGAAGTAAAATATCAATTCATGCTCTCCTTCCATACTGACGACAAACAATATGTTTCTTCGTATTTAGGACTTGATGAGCATCACCAGATTTTCTTCTAAGTCAGCCCTGTGCATTAGATGTTAATTTGCCTTGTGAAAAACATTTGCAAACCTGAATGTTGATTATTTTTACAAACATCAGACCACTTTTGTTTCTTTGATATTCAGAAATGCATCCGATGTCTTGGCAGGAAAAGCACCAGTAGAGCTAACAGCATTAACAATGCCTCCACTGAGCTGTAATTGTGATTCCGTGCATTAACAATGTTATCTGTGCTTTAATGTTCTGTTCAGCTTTAGGTTCACAGGTTGTCTCAGTAAGTGTGTTCCCTCCTGCAATCACTCTGCACCTCACCAGGGGGATTCATTCCCCCAGTTTGTAACCACTTTTGTGTAAACCAAATAATATGGTTTGCTATTAATTTCAATGCACATGAATGTACACAAATGTTTACAGTTAATGATTATATTTATTAATTTATTGAACTTTAATAAAGAATCTTCAAACAGAGAATCCCCCACCAGTCATCATCACCCTGCCATCTGTTTCTAAGTGAATTCCATGTGTGTCTCCTTATGTATCACAATTCCTGCATTTCCATTACAGCACATTAGGGTAAACAAAACACATTTATGATGAGTATATCAATTACATTTTTATAAATGTTTATTGAACAGGAAAAAAGGAATAAGACATCCAGGCATATTAAGGAAGGTGTCATCATCTGACTCGTCCTCTGCAGGTCTAAAACAAAAGCAAGGTACGTTCAGTAAAAGTGAGCAGAGAGTACAGATGAAAGGAAATCTGCTTCTATGATGGAGTGATCCGCTAAAATCATTATTATTTATTTGTTCAAAATGAGACAAAAACATGTGGAAAATTATTTTCTACTCACAGATGTCTTCCTGTATGTCCACACTCAGCGCGTGGGCCAAAAGCGAGATGAGCTGCGAGGGCGCTGCTGCTCCAGCAGCTTCAGCAGCTTCTCTTGATTCTCAACGACTCTGTTCAGCTTTTGGTCCAGATCTTTCGGGCAAGCTGAGGTGGAGTTAAAGAAAATAACATTCATTCAGACATAGAAGAGATGACAATACTGTCAAAGTAAAATTGAAGTAGTGTCATTTCAAATCAGAAACAATAAACATGTTTGGGGTAGGTTTGTGGACTCACCTCCTCCAGTTGGGCTATCAGTGGGTTTTTCTGTGGGAACAGTATTGAACACAACATGTCAGGGGTCACTTAAAGAGCACATACCTCTGCCAAGAATGTATTATCATCTGGATTTATGGTTTTATCAGGAAATATTTTCAATCTGCATCAATCTGAAAATTTTGAATATTTCATATTTAAAAGCATCAATCTGATGCATTTTTGAGAGAAAAATCAAGCAGAAGTAGTAGTAGAAGCAGTATGAAGTTACAGTTGTATATTTCTCCTAAAATGAATAAAGTGAAATTATTTTGTAGACAAAACGATACCAAAACATCTGGATTATAGATTCAAATCAGAGGTGAACAAAAACTGATCAGGCGATATATGTCACTGTTATGTTTACAGTGTTTTCTGCTGCACATTAGGGGCAAAATATCAATATAGGTTAATATAGCTTTGATTTTAATCAACACTGGCATGGATTATTAAGATGAGCTGTATAAAGTCCAGATCAGTCAAGCCTTTACTTGCAGAGTCATTCCAAACAGCATCAATGAATGAGATTTACCTGCAAGCGCATCTTCCAGATTGAACCCCTTAGAGCCATCTAAAAACACAGGATACGAAAGAAGAAAAAAATATAAAAAAATAGACAGAATAAATAGAAGGCCTTTACAAAACATCACATTAATAGCTTATTCACTATAACATCCCTTAATAAGATGGTTGGACATTGCTAAGTACATGTATTGTTATTCACCTAGCTGAGGTTTTATATTATCTTAAACTGAACTTTGTAGCAGTGAGAACTGGAGGAACAAAATAACAGCACATCTGTGTGCACAGTACATTGTCAAGTCATTCCTCCTGAACCATCTCCAGTTTCAGGTTATGATCTCTAAACTCAGGACAGTCTGCTACGGCAGATCCTATGAATCCTATAAGTTTACATAAATAACAGCCTTGGTTTGTCAGAGATCCATTTTACAAACATATCTTCATAGCTAACAATAACATAACATAGCTTCATAACGCTAAGTTTGCAAAGACCATGAGAGATATAAAGTCATAGATCAGACGTCACTATTACACTACTACATGCAAAATCTTATCCTGTGGGGCCAGAGAGTTCTGGGCTGTAGATTTTTTCCAGAAGAACAATGGTAACTAATTATTTTAACCTATCTTATTGTAACTGGTATCACTATCCAATAAATCACTAAAGCTATCCAGGATGAACAGTCATGAATATTTTTCCAAATGTCAGTGTCTCCTGAAGCTACTTACCTTTGCTGCGAAAAGTATCCAAAAAGCCTGTTTGAGAAATATACAAATATTTCAAAACAATGTTAACAGCCATCATAAGAACCACTCCCGTCTTCAGTTACAACACACAGCATTAAGTTCCATGATGTTGTGAAACTCAAGAGTTGAGTTTTAACCACTAAGCTGAGGGAGACAGAGGGATCTGTAATTGCTGTTGGAAAATATTGCACATTCAATTCAATTCAAACACATTTGACTATTTCACAAACACAGCCATTATAAAATGTTTTGCAGTAGTCAAAGACATTATTTGTCCAACTAGCAAGAAGCCTCGATGTGTCTGAATGCTTCCGGTGTGTTTTTCCTTATGGGACAAGAAATTGCCTCAACATTCGCTGTGAAACTCTCATCACATACAGCTAATTTGCTACAATTCAGAAGATGCATCCAATGAACCTTCACACTCACCACGCTTAAGTCGATCAACAGCTTCTTCTTTAATTGGATCTGTGATTACAGAAACATCACCAAGAAGAAAATAGCCTGAAACCACTTTGGCTTCGGCGTTACAGACAAGAAGGCTGCAGACTCCATTTTAAATGTTCACGAGTGTGTCATCAGTTAATCAGAAATGAAAAGGCTAGTACACCATTTCTGCAAGTAAGAAGGACTGAAACTGACAAAATAAATAAAAAAGGCTCAATAATTGGTAATATAGACATTAAATACACTGAAAATAATGCCTGTTTATTGATTCCTATATTTTTTTCATTTCATTTCCATTGTATTTATTAATGTAGTCATTTTATTTATTTATGTATTACTATACAAAAAGGCCAGCTCCATCCTGGGATGCCCTCTTATATTGTTTATTTTTACTATGATTATTGTTTCGTATATAACTGTCCTTTGGCTGCTGTGAAACAGAAATTTCCCCGTTTGCAGGAAAAATGAAGGAATTCTGATTCTGATTAGGACTTGTATGTCTTTGGTCAACTCCGCCAGACACCAGCCTCATTAGGACACCAGTGAGATAGCACAGTCAGACTCATTTCAAAGTTCTCAAGTGACATTATAAATGTGGCTATTCAGTGAAATTAAGAATATATCAGGGTGCAACATATACTGTTGTGTTGTCCAAAATAAGACACAGGCAGGAAAACATTAACACTGTCCTACTACATCACCTACACAACTGTAATTTGGTCTGACTGAGGATTTTTCATATCAATACCTAATTGATATTTTACCGTCATTATGCTTGACTTCTGTCTAAGGCTTTGAACAGCAGTATTAGTATCACTCACCATGGTCATCTAGGGTATCAGATCCTGCAAGAGGAAGACAAGGAATACCATTAAACATCAGGTTGTCTTTAGCTGCAACAGTTGAAAATCATGAATGATATAAATTGTGTCCTGTGCTGTTTGAGCTGTTTTTATAGGTTAGCATATTAAAGTGAAATTCTCGCCGAAATGCAACCTAGGCCTTTTTTGTGAATGTAAATGAATCAAACCTCTGCGTAAAAGCATAATTACAACGAAAAAGGCACTTTTAGGATTGACCATATTTTCGTTTTCGGCTCAAACTCATTTTCAATGGGAGTGCATGGGGCACTTTTACGCTAGCATTAAAATCGCTATTTTTAAAACACTAAGAAGGCTCGACACAACATGAAACTTTGCTCATAGTATCACCAAGGTCTCTACACATGGCTCAACTGAACCACATACACTCTACCCAGACGTGTCGATCCTGAGCCCCATGCACTCCCATTGAAAATGAGTTTGAGCGAAAACAAAAATACGGTCAATCTTAAAAGTGCCTCTTTAGTTGTAATTATGTTTTTACATGAAGGTTTGACTCATATGCATTCACAAAAAAAGCCTAGGTTGCATTTTGGCAAGAATTTCGCTTTAAGAAAGAACTAACAGGCCTGTAGCTGAGAGCCAGAGATAAAAAAAAAAAAAAAAAAAAGTATTGATGGATGGTTTTGGTCTTTTCATGGAGTTGTTAACAATAAAGAAATACAAGAATTAATAAAACCTCAAGCCTCATATTGGAACAAAATTGGAATTCTTTTTATTATAAACTGAACAGAACACATGCATGAAGAATAAATCAAACCTCTGCGTAAAAGCATAATTACAACGAAAAAGGCACTTTTAGGATTGACCATATTTTCGTTTTCGGCTCAAACTCATTTTCAATGGGAGTGCATGGGGCACTTTTACGCTAGCATTAAAATCGCTATTTTTAAAACACTAAGAAGGCTCGACACAACATGAAACTTTGCTCATAGTATCACCAAGGTCTCTACACATGGCTCAACTGAACCACATACACTCTACCCAGACGTGTCGATCCTGAGCCCCATGCACTCCCATTGAAAATGAGTTTGAGCGAAAACAAAAATACGGTCAATCTTAAAAGTGCCTCTTTAGTTGTAATTATGTTTTTACATGAAGGTTTGACTCATATGCATTCACAAAAAAAGCCTAGGTTGCATTTTGGCAAGAATTTCGCTTTAAGAAAGAACTAACAGGCCTGTAGCTGAGAGCCAGAGATAAAAAAAAAAAAAAAAAAAAGTATTGATGGATGGTTTTGGTCTTTTCATGGAGTTGTTAACAATAAAGAAATACAAGAATTAATAAAACCTCAAGCCTCATATTGGAACAAAATTGGAATTCTTTTTATTATAAACTGAACAGAACACATGCATGAAGAATACCTCCTATCTGATTGGATCCCATCTCCTCTTGTTCCTATCTAATCTTGTTCTCATGTGGAATGATTAAAACAACGGCTAAATAGATCACCTTGAGATTAAACTTCTGCACCTATAAGCACAAGAAGCTCTGAGAGTGCTCGGCACTTACACGCCTACCATTCACTGACAACTGGGCAGCTCTACCTGTAGACAAGCATTCAACCGCTTCAGAATCACTACTAAACTAGACTAGACTTTAAAAGGAAGATTTACTTACTTTAAAATTAAAAATTTTGACCCCATTTTGTCGAGTACCTATC
Source organism: Diplodus puntazzo (assembly GCA_963678695.2). NCBI lineage: Eukaryota > Metazoa > Chordata > Actinopteri > Spariformes > Sparidae > Diplodus > Diplodus puntazzo. The sequence continues at coordinate 16,893,248 of OZ023178.1, forward strand.
AGCTGTTCTGATGTGAGAAATCAGTCCCCATGTCAGAGCAACACTTTTCTACATTAACCAAGAACAGATATACCACTGTTGTTCATCAACTGTATAAAGCCTCTAAGTCTGCCAGATATCACCTTAAAAAGGTACATTGATACAGTAACCATGTAATGATCATAACAGTTAGCATTTGATGATAAAGTCTGTTGTCTACCAGTCGTCTTACCTTTAACTGAGACTGTTCCAGTGACCAGAAGAAGGAAAGCGACGGTCAAACCAAACTTCATGTTGACTCTCCTCGCAGTAAGACCAGCTCGTGTTGTGTTGTAGAACTTAAGAAGCAGCTGTCCCGTGAATCTGCAGTCCTGACTTCTACCTTTTAAAGACCAGACTGGGTGTGGCAATCTGAGAGAGCCACATTACAAAAGGTGTATTGCGAAAAATGTTTTTAACGAACGTGACAAGAACGGATTAGTTGAGAACAAACAGTAAACACAGAGAAGACCACAGAAGGATTAGTAGTGTGACTGGCTCGTATCAGTCTGTCATCACTTGTCATGTACCACCTGTCTGGGTTGCACAACAGTTAATAACAACTGTGCAATTACTTTATGTTTGCATTAATTATTATCTTTTGTTCAATATTTTGCTGATCACACCACTGCTTTATTTTAACATTCATATTTATTTCTTAAACCTGTTAAGAATTAGCCTCTATTTTGTTGGGGTGACTGTGGCTCAGGTGGTAGAGTGGGTCGGCCTATGTTCGGAGGGGCGGCAGTTCGATCCCCGCCCGGCCAACCTTGTCATGGTCGTTGTGTCTTTGGGCAAGACACTTCACCCACCTTGCCGTGTATGACTGCTGTATGTTTGAGGTGGTGGTCGGAGGGCCCGTAGGCGCTGAATGGCAGCCACGCTTACTATCGTAGTTTACCACCACCAGTATGACTGTGTGTGAACGAATGGAACCTGGAACACTGTCAGGCTTTGGGTGACTTGAAAAGCGCCAAATCCAATCCATTGTGTCTGCTTGATAGTTAACAAAGTGTATCTCTGCAATTACAAGGTCTATTTAAATAACCAAGGTGTCATCATAAGGGGTACATTTTAAATATCTGTAAGTATATGTGTCACTGGGTCAGAGTAAATTAAATTGGCACACAGCATATGAAAGTTGATGCTTTTTTATCACTATTAGAGATTTAAAATATACTAATGAACCTTGTTGTTATTGAGCAATTGTTTAAATTGTGTTTAAATGATGTTTACAATGAAGTCTTTGAGGATAAAATGTATTTTTAGTGTTAAAAAAAAGTTGGAAAATTGCATTTTCATTCTAATTGGGGGCAAGTGTCGGGGTGGGTAGGGTTTGGGCTTATTAAGGTTTCACTTATTTCATTTGAATATTGTCCACTTTAGAGCAGGTTAAAGGTGAAATATGGAATATGAGCTGAATGCCGCCATCTAGTGTCTCAAAATCGTAGTCACGACAACAAAAAAGTAATTCCAGCGGTCGGGTTGCCAGGTTTGTTGCTGAGAGTCAGAATTTATACATTTGATTTAACATAAACATCTGATGGAATATCACAGTATGCTCATTTGACTTAGATCTCTATTTTGAGCCCTATGTAAATACAGATAGCTACCTAGAATATTCTTTATTATAGCCACTGACCGCAATGGTGAAAGTGAACCAGCGATACTGGACAGGGCAGGAGGATTGAGCCGCCTCCGTTTCCTCCGTTTACTGGGTGTGGGGGTCGATGGGTCACGATCAGTATTCTCATATCTAGGATCAACGTGATATAATGAAAATAAGTATAGCAGAGGAGTTTGACCAACAGGTAACGTTAGCTAAGTTAGCAAGCGAGTTAGCTTACCGATCCAGGAGAAAGTTCCTGAGTCCATCAAGCGTATGCTTCACCGATATTTACTCTGGTTTTTGCTCTTCTCCGGTCACTCAGCTGCTGGGACAGATAACGCACCGTTCGCTGGGGCTCTGAAGAGCTTGCAGACTCCGCCATTTTACCCAGTGTCAGCCTAGCTGTGCCGAGCTTTGCCGAGCATTGCCGAGGTTGCGAAATTGGCAACCCGCAATGCCAGCCGCTATTTGGCTGGTACGATGTAAACAGGAAGTCATTGTCGAACCTGTCAAAATTTCTTAAATTATTTATTTCAGACTAAATATAATTTTTCAAGGAAATGCATTACTTTTAATCGGCGCCCCTTTTAAACGCCCCGTGGATGTATTATTTTTGAAAAATATAGCTTTTATTAAGCATATTACATATTCAACCTTTAAAGTCTTCAATAATGACGCGTCACAAAGTTTTTCTATTTTCAGATGCCATAGAACAGCCCACATGAGAATGTGTAAATGAAAATGTAAATTTGGTTATTGCATTTTCATTTTTATCCAAAAAAGGCTCATGTGAAATGACATTTCACGTTCAAGTTTACATTCCTTCCATGGTTGCCAAAATGGTCTGGTCAAATAATGGCCCGGATCCAGCAGGCAATAACTGGCCAAATAGCCAAAACGGTCTCACATGAAAATGTATAAAAGTTATAAGTATATATGTATGTATATGCTCAGTACCCGATATTTACATCTGCCACCTCCTCTACATGGATACATCAATCTGTATGCTAGGAGTGAGTTAAACATCTATTGCTGATTCACATCACCAGATGCTACAGCATGTGCTGGATCATCTAAGGGGCATCTTTGCTCAGTCTGCATCTGGGGTCCTGCCTGGTTGGTAGATCCCAGCCTCAGCTTATTTTTCTAAATTATTGCCACAGCCCATATAGAACCACAGACTGGAGGAATTATCAGTTATATTATCAGTTTTAACACTGAAACTGCAGCTCTCTGATTTGGGTGGTAGAGGATCATTTCTGTTTTGGTTCGCTGTTGCCGTGTCTTTTGATTTTTTATTCACTCGAACATACCTTGAAAGCCTAGCCGGGTGTTTTAGTTCAATGTGCCGTTTTTAGGTTTGCTGTTGTTGAAAAGTTTACAGAAAAAGGTCAGATTTTTCCCACCTGGATCATCACTGACCTTTTCATAAAATGGTAAGTAATCATACGAAGATGCCGTATTAATGGTGGAGGCAGAGTCTGAGGTAGTGCTACTGCCTTCATTTGTTTTTGCCTCCATGCTTAGCATGTTGATGATGCATGCGGCGGTGCGACTCTGTGGTGGCTGGTGTTGCCAGTGTTATGTCCGTTCAGGACGAATTAATCTGTGTTTGTTTGGTAATGACTCACTGCATGTTTGGTATGCAGCTATTTCTGTCTTAAATAGTTAAGTTTCGTTTTGATCGAAAGTAAAGCGACTTGCATGCACAAACCTCGCGTCCAGCGTCCTTTTTATACACTACAGCCAGATTGGGTGTTTTTCCGCTACATATTAAGGCCTGTTCCCTTTCAGTCGATTCACTCGGTACAACACATATATTATGGGATATCACGCCCCCGCGTGGCCTGACTGAAGACACCGCTATTCACGCCTTTACGGCAGGTGACCTGTGGTGTGGCCCCATCTGCACATATACGTACACCGCCACAGTCATCCTTCAGTTCTTAGGCTCTTCACCTCTACCGAGTCAGGCTAACTAGCTGCTGCCAGTTAGCTTGGTCTTGTTGTGGCTACTGCCAGCTCAAAAGTAGCTTAACTGCCCCTGTTGGTGGTAGCCGCTGGATACCCGCGGAGCGCTAATTTCGTCTGCTTTCTCCTGGTTTTCGATATGAGCGCGCAGCCTAAGCAAGCAAAGGGAAAGTCTTCTGTTCGCCCCTGTCCTCTCTGCACGAAAAGGACTTCCACGAAGCGTGTCCCGTCTGCCTGGGGATTGTCCACGCCAGGAGAGTGTTGACCGAGCCCGAGTCCTGTGAGTCCTGTCTCCAGCTCCGGAGCTCAACCCTTGAAAGACGGGTCAAGCTTGTGGAGAGAGTCCTGGGAAAGACAGCCATTGCACGGCACGACCCCCAAGGAGCTCTTGATCGAAGACCCCGTTAGAAGCTGGGCAGACCATATGGAGTGTGCTGACGGGCGTGCTGGTTTTGAGCCAGCCCCCTCCGAGGGCCACATCAGTACGTGCCGGTTGACCAGGTCGACACATCCTTCCTCTCACTGTACCACCGTGCAGCTGGAAGTAGACTGGCCCTCTCCTCCACCGGCTCAGAAGCAGTCGCGGTTCTCGGGGTTTGTCCTTCCTCCCGAACCGACGACTGTCAGGAACAACCTGCCCATGTTCCCTGATTTTGTCGCGGAGCTCACCTCGACGTGGAACAAACCGCTGTCTACCCGCGCCACTGTGCCTGGCTATGGACAGTTTTTGGACCTAGATGGAGCTGAAAAAGCTGGATTGGTCAACCCTCTGCCTATGGAGGCGTCCTTGGCAGCATATCTTGCCCCGGCCCAGAACCATGGTGTCACCGGCCCCACCACGCTCCCATCCAAGCACTGCAGGTTCTCCGCGTCCCAGCAGGAGAAGATTTACCGAACACAGGCAAGCACAGCCCGTGCACTGAGCTCCGTCACCATGCTTCAGACATATCAAGCTACACCATGCTTCAGACATATCAAGCTATGTGTCTGGCGGAACTCGGGTCACGTATGCCTCCTGACTGTCCCCTCTACTAAACGAGGTTAGAATCGCTACGGATTACATCCTCCAAGTGTCCTGCTGTGCAGCTCTCTCCCTGGGAAGAGGGATGGCTTCCATGGTGGTGGCGCAGAGGCACCTGTGACTGGCTCTCTCTGACATTCCGGACAGGGACAGAGCTGTCTATCTGGACGAGCCAGTGTCGGCTGATGGTTTGTTTGGACAGTTGCTCGACGCCGTCCAGGCTAAGTTTGAGCTGAGGAAGAAACAAACCGAGGCTCTGAGCAGCATTATCCCCAGACGTGACGCTAAGCCCAAACAGCCAGCCAACCTGCACAAACCGGCACCGTCGCCTCCTCCCAAGAGGTCAGTGACAACGGCGAGGTCGGGACCCCAGCCAGTGAAGCAGCAAGCACCCGGTCAGAACCCACGGCCCTTGGCTTGGAGCAAGGGTCCGCCACCGGGCCTCCAGAGGGGTTCAGCGCCCAGGAGGAAGAAGCAGCAGTCATCCTAGCTTCGGGATCGACTTGAGGGGTCTCCAGCAGCAGGGAGACACTGCTGCCCCTCGGTTGTTGCCGCCAAAAAGGCTGCATTTAAGTTTTGTTCAGGGGTCAAGTCCCGATGGGCGCTGCACTCCCCTAACACAGTCTCCCAAGCACAACTCCCCCTCACACACAAAATACCCCAAAAATGGTGCCTGTACACTGTGTGAATGTTACGAATGTGCATTTATTGAATTCAGTAAAGATGTCGTTTTGTTCCCAAAACATTGCAAATCAAATAAGCCAGAGCAGACCAGTGCTGCTGTTCACCCTCGGCACGCTAGAGGCCCACAGCCCCTCCCCCACAGTGCTGCAGGTCAGTCGGCTAGCTGTTCATCTTCCTCGGTGGCGCGCATGCGCAGTCTCACCTTGGGTAGAGAGAACTGTTGCCATGGGTTACCGTTTACAGTTCAGGACCCGGCCACCTCGCTTTCACTCTGTAATTAACACAGTTGTACGAGGTGAAGCAGCAGCAGTTATGAGGGAAGAAATAAACAGCTTCTTGAACAAGAGAGCGATATGAGTTGTTCCCGCTTCGTAACGAACAAAGGTTGGTACAGCCGTTATTTTGTTGTTCCGAAGAAAGGTGGCGGGCTCCGTCCTATTCTAGACTTGTGAGTGTTAAACAAATACCTACGAACTTACAAGTTCAAAATGCTTACACTCAGACAGCTACTGAGCGCGATCAGACCGGGAGATTGGTTTACAACTATCGATCTGACAGACTTTCACATAGCGATTCATCCGGACCACAGACAGTTTCTAAGGTTTACATTCGAGAGCACAGCCTACGAATACCTGGTGCTGCCGTTCGGCTTGTCACTCGCCCCCCAAACATTCACCAAATGTGTCGAGGCGGCGTTGGCTCCACTCCGGGAGAAAGGCATTCGCATATTAGCCTATCTGGACGATTGGGCTATTATTGCGAGCTCCAGAGAGCGAGCAGCGGCTCAGTTGTCACTGACCCTGTCGCACATCCAAACGCTGGGCTTTTCAGTAAATCTACAGAAAAGCTCACTGACCCAGAGCCAACAGTTTTCTTTCCTCAGGTTGGAAATATACTCCGTTTCGAGCCGAGTACGTCTGTCAGAGCTGCGTTTCACCGCTGCCTTGCTCAATTTCAGTTGGGACGCAAACTGCGTTTCCGGACGATTTTACAGCTGACAGGCATGATGGCATCTATGATCGCTGTAGTGCCGCTCGGGCTGTTAAAGATGCAAGCATTTCAACGCTGGACTCACTCTCTCCGGCTGTGCGCGCCGCGTCACCTGACGATAACTCCTACTTGCATGTCGGCTCTTCTCCAGTGCAGAGAACCCAGTTTATTACAACAAGGGTCCCGTATAAGGAGGGTTTTTTTTTCGCAAGGTGGTGTCCACAGATGCATCCCTGAGGGGTTGGGGGTCTCTGTGCGAGGGCGCAGCGGTGAGAGGGTTGTGGACGCCAGCACAATGCAGGCTGCATATCAACCACCTAGAGCTATTAGCGACCCTTTTAGCTCTGAAGCATTTTTGTCCCGTTCTGACAGGCCACCATGCTCTGATCAGGACGGACAACACGACGGTGGTTTATATAAACAAGCAGGGAGAGACACGCTCCCTCCCCCTCTTAAAACTGTCTAACTCTCTGTTGCTGTGGTGCAGTGCTCATTTTCTGTCTCTCAGAGCCACACATGTTCCAGGGCACTTGAACCTGGGGCCGGACCTGCTCTCCAGGGGAGGTCCTCTTGTGAGGGAGTGGAGATTGCATCCACTGGTGGTGGCTCAGATATGGGACCGCTTCGGCAGGGCGGAAGTAGATCTTTTTGCCTCCAGAGCAAATACCCACTGCCCCGTTCTTTTCCATAATGGACAGCCCCTGGGAATGGATGCGCAAGCGCACACATGGCCCAACATTCTGCTGTATTCATTTCCCCCAGTGGAAATGATTTTGTCTGTTCTGGAGAGGGTGCGCCAGCAGGGGCTCTCCCTGATCCTGGTGGCTCCTCGCTGGCCGGCAAAGTCATGGTACACCGAAATAATCAGTCTGCTGGCGGCAAGGCCTTGGCAGCTCTCTCTTCGCAGGGACCTGCTCTCCCAGGGAGGAGGAGAGGTGATTTACCCACGCCCAGAGCTGTGGCGACTACATGCCTACCTGTTGAGAGATCCAATTTGATAGCTCAGGGTCTGCCCCCAAATGTGGTGGCAACAATCCAGAGTGCAAGGGCATCATCTACTAGGGGCCTATATGCCTACAAATGGCGGACGTTTGAGCAGTGGTGTCAGGACCGAAATGTACTCCCATTTCAGTGCTCTATTGTAGATGTTTTGACATTCCTTCAGGAGCTGCTGGATAAGGGTCTCTCATTCTCAATAATTAAAGTCTATTTGGCAGCTATATCTGCATGCCATGTTGGTTTTGATAGAGTGACGCCAGGCGCTCACCCTCTTGTTATGCACTTCCTGAAGGGAGTCCGCAGGCTGAGGCCTGTGTTTAAAACTAGCATTCCCTCATGGGATTTAGCGTTGGTGCTTGAGGCTCTTTGTGGACCCCCATATTGCTTTGACTTCTGCAAAGCGAGTGGGCGACCTTCATGCTTTGTCTGTGCATCCCTCTTGTACCCAGTTCACTCCAGATGGATCTAAGGTTAGCTCTATGACTTTTGAGCTCTTGAGCTTCTGCCCCCCTCCGTTTGCATCTGAGGAGCAGAGGAGGTTACATTCCTTGTGCCCTATGCGTGCACAACGCACTTACATAGACCGCACCCAGGGTGTGCGTTTATGTGACCAGTTGTTTGTATGTTTTGCTAATCCAGCTAAGGGCAAGGCGCTGTCTAAACAGCGGTTGTCCCACTGGATTGTGGATGCTATCAGCAGGGGTCTTCCGTTGCCCCAAGGTGTGAGGGCACATTCAACCAGGGGCATGGCGGCCTCATGGGCCTTTCTTTAAAGGGGTTAGGGTTGGGTTCTGTGAGTGATATATGCGCTGCAGCCAGTTAGTCATCACTAGACACTTTTGTTCGGTTTTATCGTTTTGACGAAACAGCCCCTTCGGTGGCTCACTCTGTCCTTTCTGCTGGTCTTACGATGCACTAGAGTGTTGGAGGTTTGACTCCGGTTCGGAGGCTGCTCTGCGGGGCAAGGGCGTAGAATTGGGTAGGGACGCTAGGGACACGTCCCTACCAATATTCAGCCGCTACTGTGTAGTCACTATCAATACAACCGCTGTCCGTAGTGTTTAGTCAATGATTATGGCACACAAAGGGTTAAATGTCGGTCTCTGCTGGAAGTCCCGCCTCTAACCTTAATATCGCCCCCTGATCGGCTGCCAGTTTCTCGCTAACTTACATGAGATTGGCTGTCCCCGCTGTCACTCCTTCTGCTTGTAAAAGCTACATGCAACCTGCTAGTTGGACCGGAAGAGAGGCAGTGCATGTTATCTGCAACTGCGAGCGTAAGTTGTCAACATTTTCGGCATTTGTTCTTCCTGGGTCACGTCAGCTAGACGGATTTTAATATCAGTGGTGCCATTTACATTTGTGTTTGTGTCTGTTTGCGTGTGTGTACGTGTGTGCGTGCATGCGTGTGTGCTGTGTAGGATTTGAAGGATGTCAAAGAAAAGAAAACTGGATATGAGAGACTTCTTTAGTAGTCAAAGTGTAAGTTACTTCAAGGGTGGATAGGTAGAGGCTCAACAATACAGATATTGAATAAAAGAGAATATTTAATGCCAAAGAGATACACTTTTTTAAAGTTATTTTTAATTCTTATTTTCATGTATTTGTGTAGAAGTGAGCAACGGTTTAAAAACACAAATGAAGAAACTTTGTGGTGGAAATACAATAAAACCTCACATTCTAGATGATCATGTGATTTTATAATTATAAAATATAATTAATTAATATTAAGTAATATTAATATTTAGTAAAAGCCTTTTTGCTCAGGCAATAACGGTACCATCAAGCTCTATGATCATGGTATCCCTAATGTATCACATTATTATATCAACATATTTTTGTAAGGTGACAGACAGCAGAGCAGTTGGAGGAGATGGAGGAGGAGAGGCCAGAAAAGGTAGAGGAAGAGAGGCAGGAGGAGGTAGAGAAGCAGAGGCTGGAGCAGATGAAGGAAGAAAGGCTGGAGGAGATGGAGGAGGAGAGGTCAGAGAAGGTAGAGAAGGAGAAGCTGGAGGAGATAGAGGAGGAGAGGCTGGAGGAGATGGAGGAGGAGAGTCTGGAGCAGATGGAGGAGGAGAGGCCAGAGAAGGTGGAGGAAGAGAGGCAGGAGGAGGTAGAGAAGGAGAGGCTGGAGGAGATAGAGGAGGAGAAGCTGCAGGAGATGTATGAGGAGAAGCTGAAAGAGAGGCTGGAAATTCACAGGTGAGGTTAAAATTTATGATGGATTTGTTAGTCATGAGATTCAGCACTGTGACAAATGTTAGTGTGTTGATGATCTGAATAGCAATGCTTTACCCATGTGGCTTTAAAATCAGAGCTTTATATCAAGTCTGGTGTTCATGAGAGGCTGCATCATGTATTACTAGTGAGTAAGTGTTTACAGTAGTTGCTATACAGATGATGTTAATTGACAGTATGATGCACAGTTGCGCTACAGCCCTACAGCCCTGCACTAAAGAGTAAAGATGAGAACTCTAGAAGTTGCCTCCTTGTCTTTCATTAGTTGCTTTAACCTATAACATCTGCATGACGTGAAATTATGATTGCTAATGTAAAAAAATGTCAACTTTCAGAAGTGCTGCCTTGGAGCACTTTTGTGTCCCCACCAATCTCAAAATCAAACCTACTCCCTTGCTGCGGGGCGTGTATAGGCCTACTTAATATATGTGTTGCACCGAGTGAATCGACTGAAAGGGAACGAAATGTTATGAATATAACTTCTGTTTCCTGAAGGAGAGGAACGAGGTACAACACTACGTTGCCCCGCTGGGCAGCTGGGCTCGGTGAAGAGCGGCTATCGAACTTAAGGATGACTGTGGCGGTGCACGTATGTGAAGGCGGGGCCGCACATACGTCACCACAGGTCATCTGCCGTTAAGGCGTGAATAGAGGTGTCTTCAGTCAGGCCACGCGGGGGCGTGATATCCCATAATATATGTGCTGTACCTCGTTCCTCTCCTTCAGGGAACACAAGTTACATTCACAACATTTTGTTTACGGTGTGTTTTAGCCGGTTTTCGCCTTAAAGGCTCGATGGAAATCTGGCACTGTCTTAAAACTCTGCTACGTTGCCTTCTGGTAGTTCAACCCCTTCAGTTCGGATCATCTGTCCTCTCTTCGATACCATCCAACCACACGTATATAGTCCAAATGACATTCTGATTTCATTGCTGTGGCTGGTGATGTGAATCAGTGAGTAGATGTTTCACTCACTCCTAGCATACAGCTTGATGTATCCATGTAGAGGAGGTGGCAGATGACAGCATCAGGGACTGAGCATCTCCTTGTACTGTACAAATATTGTCAAAACAAATTAAACACTGATAATTTGAAGAGCCATTAAGGACACAAAAGAAAGACATGTTTGGATAAATGTTTTAATGATGTATAAAAGTGATTTTATTTTCATTTCAATTTAAAATGATGATGAATATTGCATGATATAAAGTAAATATAAATATGAATTCCTCTTAAAAGGAAAACAATGTGAAACCAAAGTGCCCAAAGCATTTCAAAATGGAGGTATAAAACTCCATATTTGGGTAAGTTCAGAGATTTTTTTCTTTCAATTTCAGAGAATTTTCTTAGTGTCCATCATCTTGAGTTATTATTTTCCTTGTAAATAAAAGAACAGTGAAGAACGTGCTGGAAGATGTGACTTTGACACACAACTGTGGTTTCTTATTAGCACACTGTTAATAAAAGAACACACATCAGAACACAGGGGACACACAGGCTGAACTTGTGCCCACCAGCGGCGCTAGGCAAAATATCTCCGGCCTGAATGATCTCTCCAACCAGAAATCAGGAAAAATCATCTTAACTCAATCCTAACTTATTTTTTCAGAACTTTCAACCCCAGTTCTCATTGAGATGATCTAATCATCACCATGTGACCTGAGTGGCATACGTTAGTCAAGTGATACCAAGAGGCTGAACATGATGAACAAGGGGCCCAGAAGCATCCCAGTGGGACTCTCTTACATGACTGGACTGTCAGAACATCTAGCTAGAGTCACAGGGAGCCAGCGCTTTGAGTATTCGTTAGAATAGAAGAACACTACAATGGGAAGAACAAACAAATTAGAATGGCACTTAGTATGGCACATTCCTCCACCAGGGCCCAACAGTCCCCTTTGTTGGAAAACCGCCTGTCTGCAATGTTACAGAAAGTGATAAGAAATGTGTGGATCCGACTGGAGATCATTCAAGTCTGACACCAGAGGCTAAGAGAACAGAGATAGGGATTGCCATGTCCCCCCATACACATAAGACCACTTGCCATCAGGTAAGTAACACTCCACGCTTAAATTGCATAGTAACAACTGAACCTTATCCCTTCATCCACTAATGAAGACGATGCGATGGGCTTGTGTTTGGCCACTTTGTTTACAATAGAACTTCATCTGCTACCAGTTCAGTCCTACTAGCTCTGTGCTCTTTGTGGTCACTATTATTCATTTCTGTGAAAAACATCATTATACATTTTAACTAATTTTTAGACACTGATGATGTAGATGTAAAATAAACAAAATATAAAAAAGACATTAGTACCAGAATGCAACCCACCTATCTTTAAAACAATAAACATCATGAAAGTATTTGTGGCAACACATGGTCAATGTTGAAATGTGCAAACAGAAAGTTCTGCTATCATGAAAACTGCACTACCAGGTAGAAGTTTATTGATCCGTACATTAATCCAATACTGATTTAGACTCTTCATCATTCAGCTATCGGCTGTGAATGGCAAAGGAACCAGAGGCCTGCACTGCAAAGTAAGTTCAACAAACTCATTATATATTTTCATTATCTGGCTTCACCAACCCTAACAATAGCTATCATAACGCCACTTTCCAAAATATTTTGTTTGGTCAGTAGGCAGTGCTTTTGTGTGTGTTGGTCTACTATCGCTAAAAAGAGCAAGTTAGGAGTGTAGCATATGTTGCTATGAGGATTTAACCCAGTAACAAAAAACCACAGTTTTAAGCCTGGATTAAACCTTAAATCACCTCAACTAACCATAACTTCTACTTTGTAGCAAAGGCCTTTCCATACTGAAATCTGCATCTGGACAATCTGCAATCTGATCAGGCCCTTGAATTGCCATTTGGTATTTAGGGATGTTTTCAATATTCACACTTACAAAGGCAATAAAAGTGGAAAGACAGGGACGTGGCAACAAAAGTCAAATACAGCAGCTAGAAGCATAACGACAGCATGGAGCTGTGTCTGAGTTTCCTCCCTTTCCTTTTTTCTTGAACATGTTATCTATTACAAATCAGGCCAACGTACATGCATATAGAATAATTATATCCAGATAACCAATGAGGCAATTGCACACAACACAATCTTGTTAGCACAGGACATCACAAAGCAACTCAATCACCACCTTACCCTCCTGCCCTCCCTGCCAGTGATGGGTGCTGGTGCAGACCGTCTGCAGGAAGGCACATGCACATGTACATATCATGAGCAACTTGAAATGCGAGATGCACATTTTGGAAAAGTCACGCTTTTGTGTCACAAGAACACACAAGACATAATATTCAAAATGAATAGTTAATGTGAGAACACAGTCAGCTGAGTGGAGGTGGTACCACTGCCAGCACCTGTATCTGCAGGATACAGCATCCTTCCTAACAGCATGGTCATTTCTACTAACAACACTGCATGGTGTGACAATATTTCTATTTGTGAACACCAACTTTGTATAATAACTACATCATTACTCCATGACATTGGTACAGTGGCCCAAGTACTGACTGTTTTGCCACCAAATTAACTGTTAACTTTCCCTTTAGATCCTCTCATTAAAATAAAACATTATGTTTTGGGACACACAGGAGGCGGAAGCACCATCAAGCCCAAAGAAGCACTGCAGACTTAATTTCAGCAGCAATGTTGACCAATTGTGCCGCTCAAGAAGAGCTGCGCGGCCAGCTCACGACCTGCAGTGATAGTTTCAGTGACTGCTCTATCTTTATTCACTCAAGGCATGGAGAGAAACTAAAGTAATATAACTGTTAACAAATGGGTTTTTTAAATCATTAAAATTAAAAAGCTAAATTTAAATGACTTACAATATTTTCACATATTTGTCAGTTGTGTTTAAAAACACCAAGTAAGGGACAAGCAGACACACACTGCTGAAGACAGCAGAGATGCCTTCCCACAGATTATCAAACATGGCAACGGTGCTTTTACCTTAACTGGTGCTGAGGAACACATAAAAAGTCTATGAGTTATAATTTCATGACATTATCATACAGTCAGCTCTATCTGTGATTAGAAAATCGCAGAGGAGCAGAACTGCAGCGCTTCTGGTGTGAACAGCTGGAGTACTGCCCACATGAAGAGTGACCTAACGTGCCCCCACTCCTGTGTGTCCCTGGTGTTTCACTGATTTAGAAGTTGCCTTTAACAAAAGTGCACATGAAACCATTTGGACAGAAAACAACTAACCTTCTCTCTCTCTCTCTCTCTCTCTCTCTCTCTCTCTCTCTCTCTCTCTCTCTCTCTCTCTCTCTCTCTCTCTCTCTCTCTCTCTCTCTCTCTCACACTCACACACACACACACAAACACACACACACACACACACAAACACACACACAAACACACACACAAACACTCCTTTTTGGACATGCTGTAGAGTGATGTGGCTTTGGTGTCCACAGTAACGACACTTAGAGGAGGACACAGGGACAGCCGCCACTCGTTTTCTTTCCTGTGTGATGAGCTGGAAGAGGAGGACTCTCCATCTCCTGAAACTTTCTGTGGATGAAGAAGAGTAGACACAGGAAGAAAAAATTAATCACTGTAATGTTTTATAGTGCTATTTCATTCATTATTAATATCTCAAATATTCATTATGTTTAAAAGAGGTTTGAAACTGAAAACCTGGTAGTGTGATAAAACTTCTAATAGCCCTTCCCATACCATGAACATGACATAATGTACTGTGTATCCAGAGTCTTTAGAACTATATTTGTGCACTGATCAATTTTTGGCTACATAGTTAAATGGGTTTTTTATGTGATATATGATCTGGAGTCTGCACTAGGTTTTACAGTATATGTTCATTTGAACATTTGACAGGACGCTCGACGCATTTCCTGTGTCTGACTTCTATCTGCTCTGAGCAGCTTGATGTGGCTTCTGTCAAAAATAGAGTGGCAGCGATCAGCTTCAGCGGATGTGTCGCTGCTGGATCACATCGCAGCCATGCCGAGTGGAATCAAACCATTAGGCTGTATTCGGACTTACATTAGCCAAAAAAAGACCATTCTATTTTGAGTATTACAACTCTGTGCAGCAACACATAATCTGTTATGCCTGTTGGATTGTTTTGGATCATACATCATTTCCTCACAGGACCTTAAAGTGAAACTCTCGCCAAAATGAAACCTAGGCTTTATTTGTGAATGTATATGAGTCAAACCTTCGTGTAAAAGCATAATTATGACGGAAAGAGGCACTTTTAAGATTTACCGTAGTTTCGTTTTCGGCTCAAACTCATTTTCAATCGCAGTGCATGGGGCACTTTTACGATTTCATCAAAATCGCTATTTTTCAAACACTAAGAAGGCTCCACACAACATGAAACTTTGCTCGTAGTATCACCAGGGTCTCTACACATGAACTCGAGCATTGAGAACATTGTTTGTGTACACAGAGTTTATGATATGTGCATGTGCCTTCCTGCAGACGGTCTGCACCTGCACCCATCACTGGCAGGGAGGGCAGGAGGGTAAGGTGGTGATTGATTTGCTTTGTGATGTCCTGTGCTGTCGCTCTAGTGACAGCTAGTGTATGTGTGGGTGTGAGTGTGTGAATCTGTGTGTCTGCGTGCGTATGTGTGAGTGTGTGTTTGAGTGTGTATGTATTTGTGTATGTCTCTGTACATGTCTGTGGGGGTGGGAGGGTTGGGTTCTTTTAATTTTCTTCTCTTGATTTTATTTGCTGTTTCTCTTTTCTGTTGTTATTTTTAATCTCTGTAAGGCACTTTGAGCTACTCTTCTGTATGAAAAGCGCCATACAAATAAAGATTGATTTGATTTGATTTGATTTGATTTGAAAAAAAAAGTTTTTGAACAACTCACGTTAGCAGTAGCTTCTTCCTCTAGCCATCGTCATGGCAGCCCAGACGTACTCAGGGATCGACACGTCTGGGTAGCGTGTATGTGGTTTAGATGAGCTATGTGTTGAGACCCTGGTGATACTACGAGCATGTTATGTCGAGCCTTCTTAGTGTTTTAAATATAGCGAATTTGATGCTAGCGTAAAAGTGCCCCATACACTCCCATTGAAAATGAGTTTGAGCCAAAAACGACAATACAGTCAATCTTAAAAGTGCCTCTTTTGTTGTAATTATGCTTTTACACGAAGGTTTGACTCATATACATTCACAAAAAAGGCCTGGGTTGCATTTTGGCGAGAGTTTCACTTTAAATGGCTCTGGGCTTTTTGGTCTGAATCTCAGCTTAGGCAGGAGGAGGACATTCTAGAGAAGCTGGAGTCATACATTCGACACTAAAAGGCAGATGTTGTGCCATGTGCAAGAAATTCAACCGTAGCGAAACTGACATACTGCTAAATATGCACAAATTCACAATGCCTGTGGCTACCTATGAGCAGGCACCTATGCGCTACCTCTCACACAAAGAACACTAGACAACAAAAACTCAAAAACTTGGAAGACAAAAAGAAGAAACACCAAAAAGAACATTTAGAAACTCGACAGGATTCAAAGCTCGCAAACGATCAAAACGATAAATTAATATCTAAAATAGATATAGCAGAGTTGCAATCAGCAATTGGGAGTCTTCAGGAGGGGAAATCTCCAGGGACAGCTGGTTTCACCTCAGAATGGTTTAAAGTTAGGAGGACAAATTAGTTCAACCCTATTGAAAATGTTTAACTGGGTGATGGAACAGAAAAAGATCCCCCTCCTGGAGAGACGCAATCATTTCCATCATTCTTAAGGAGGGGAAGGACAAATTAGAATGTGGGAACTATCTGTGTGTGGGAATATATAAGTGTTTTAAATATTGATTATAAACCATTCACCTCTGTATTATTAAACACAGACAAAGTCAAGACAACATCAGGAAAACAAAACACATTAAGAGACAAGTTACACAACAACAACTGGAGACGCCAGCCAGACCAACAGCCAGATACAAAATTAACAGTGACCTTACTAAGTCATTCATTCTGGAGGGAGGAACGAGACAAGGCCACTCTTCTTTGCCCTGTTTATAGAACCCCTGAGCCAGTGGATCAGGCAGAGGTCTGATCTAATGGGGGTAACAAGACCATCTGGGGAACAGAGAATGGCCCTGTTTGCCAATAATTTCTTGATAATTTTATCACAACCTATGCAGACACTCCCAAAATTGATGAAAATGCTAAAGGAATATAGTTTACTGCCTAGATACAAAATTAACATAAATAAGACCCAGGTATTGACACTTAACTATGACTGACCAACTGAGATTAGGAAATGGAAAATGGAATTGAGATGCAGAATATACAAAATATCAGGGAGTCACATTGCCAAAGGACTGTTCAGAAATGTCGGCAGAATAATAAAGAAGAAGTGGGAAAAAGAGGCAGATGTACTGATCTCTGCTGAGAGTTGGGAGAAAATACTCCAGCTACAGTGGATCTCAACGGGTTCGAACATATGGAGAGTTTTCCTGGAAAGATATTGTTTTTTAAACGGTCTAAATGGACAGAGTACATGAAGCCAATAAGGTCAGACTTTATCTGACTCTGTCATTAACTTTTGATTTATCTAATGATGGATTGATTCTTAATTTCAACAGTCTTGAGAGGTTAGCCCCCTCAGTCCTGCTGTTCATATGTCTGTGTATGAACAAATGTTGCAATGGCAAACACAGTTGCAATTCCCCATCATTTTCAAGATATAAGATTCACTGTGATGTTGTGTTGGAGTCTCTTCCACTGTCTGATAATGTGGCCCTCGTAACACAACTGTGTTTCCTGCATTGCACCCGGTGGTGCAGGTTAAGGTCGGTAGATGACACACATATCGATAAGAAACGGACTTCAACCAACACAGCACCAGAAGGTCAGACAAATTATGACAAACATGTCATTCAAATCTTTATATCATCAGTTATAATAAGCCTACATTTTGAAATGTAAAGGTTTATTAATACATATTTTGTGGTCATTTCAAATATAATTACAAAATTGAAGATTATTAACGTACTTATTGGATGATCGCTTGCGGTCCCACCTGCAGTACCTTCACAGCCCACCAGAGGGCCTGGGTCCTTACTGAACTGCATAATAATGCCACTTCAGGGATTAATACAAATTGGTATAAAGGTGTTTTTTCCTTTGTTTTTTTACCTGCAGCATTGGGAAATAGTCTCACAAGCCATTCAGACTTTAGTTTACTTGTAATACATTTACAACACTGCTGTGCAAAGTAATTAAGTATGTTAATAACTGACTTCATAGTGTCCTTTATTGGAACTGAAATAAACCAAAAGCATAACGGAGCATACTATTATCAAACTATTGAAATCTAAACTATCATACTATTATCTGACCAGAAGCTCTCAGTCCTGCTGTGTGTTAGCTGTTAGCTCCCTTAGCCAACACACTGCAGGACAGGATGTGCAGTGCTAGAGACTGAGGGATAGATAGTTCGGTACCGTGGGAATATTTCTATGCATGTTATTGTATGGGTGTCACACTGAGTAGCCAGCCAGTGATTGTAAATGCAGTATGAACATGCAAAGACACGCTCTGTTCATTTTGTCATTATCTAAGCAACGATCTGTCTCAAACACATTATCTTCACACCCAGGACGTAGTGAGTCTCGAGCCTTGCAGTATTTGATGCCATTTTTGAAGCGATTCTCTGTTACCTAAGACAACTTTGTTAAACCCAACGATCAATGGGGACTAAGAGAATAAAAAAAAAATTGTGCTTCACAAAAATTGTGAAGCACATTGGAAAACTCTAAAACCAGGACCTGGATTTAGACTAAACCGCTGGAAAACTAGAATGAATAATTAAGGTCAGTACCTGATAATTTGCACCAGCTCCAAGAAGGCTTCATCAACGTTGTAGCGATTCTTGGCCGAAGCTTCCATGTAGTGGATCCTGTTCTCTCTGGCGAATGCTTGAGCGTCCTCTCTGGATATCTGCAGACAAAGCAAAAATGATCCAGGCCCAGCCTCAATGCATTTTTATCTCATCCTTTCCATCTTGTACAGCTGTGCTCTTGTTACACTTTCATCACTGAAATGATGAATGATCCTCCGCTATGCTACTGTCCTGTGAGGAGCTCAGTCGTCACAGGACACAGTTTGCTCTGTGAGAGGTTAATGCTTGCCTCTAAGATTGTTGCAGTTTACTTGAAAGAGTGACTGGTGTAGGCAATACATTTTTATTTTGAAATGAATCAAGAAGATGCATTTGACATTTATTCTATCAACAAAATGGTGCTGTGTGGCGCTCTGCTGGGATATTTCCACCACTTGCTTTTTCAATGCTTCTCAGGCCTTCGTGACTTTGCCAAGCGTTCAGTCAGATCTAATCTCGATCCATATTAACACACTTGAAAACAGGAAGCAGATTCTTTTCTACAGTTAGTTATTTTAACATTTACGTCTCTTTACTCACTCTTACTGTGCTTTCATTTTGACTTTATAATGTATGGAACATGTACTAGGCTGGTCCCGAGGCATCAGATCATTTTTTGATGAGTGAATGAACTGTGACTGCTCGTTACAGCATCCTCCTGGATGAACATCCAGCAACTACAACATTTGTTTTTCCAATGTCCATGTTTGTCTTTCTAAATATATATAGACAAACTTACATCCATTGTGACCGATACACACAACTCTTTCAGTTGGGCCACACTTTAATGGCATCTGAATGCAATTGTATTTGCTTTGCAGCAGAATCACTATTCTTCTTGAATCTGTTACTGCCCCAGAGGAGGTTATGTTTTCAGACAAAGGAACAGATCCAGGATTTTTTAAGTTCATCAGCGCTTTGTTTTTTTCTAAATATTTTCCTTTTTTTCAGGTAATAATACATGGTGGATCTTGATGAAAAAAATCAGACGTTTTTGAGTGGTATCTATGAATAATTAAAGGTTGATGTGTATCCAAATACAAATCTGGATCCGATAGATTTAAATACGTTTATTTTATATTGGATGGGACTGAATAAGGAATGGACACATTTTGATGGATATGACCCAATCAGAAAGCATCTGAACACACGTCTCTGTTTCTAATCCGCCAGACCAAAAATGGTTTGTAGATGCTAGGCATAATCATGGCAAAAGTTATGTGTTTAAAGCAGACACGTATTGATGCTGATGTAGCCTTAGTCGGAGGAGCAGCACTCTATGGGATTTGCAGGAGAGGCCGACGGTGGCAGTGGTTAAACTGCAGCAGTGCGGATTTGGAACTGCACTCCTGTCACTAGTTCACTGGCTTACAAAATGGATGAACTGCTATTCACAAGAGCAAAAAAGGACTTTTCGGGATCTGCTGACCTGTGAATCACAGAAACCTGGCTATGTAAGCATATGCACAGGACAGTATACTACATCAGTTGGGCCTTCAAGCAGACTGTAGACAGGAGCTAATCCAGGGGAGGCAGAATCTACTTCTACATTACAATAAAAACAACTTAGACATTTTCATTGATTTTAAATTGACAAACATTATGCACATATAACTTACAAACCCTGGCCTACAGCTGAAGTCAAGCCAAGGCAGTAATGTGGCATGACAATGGTGTTGGAAATGCTACAAAATCTTTATTTACTTTGAGGTTATTAATTTTCATCATCATGTGTGGCAGTCTAGATCTCAGTTCTGATGTGCTACAGAGAGTCATTCTGAACGTTTGCATTCAACAAGTGATAAATGCAAATCCAACTCATATTTTACTAGTTTTTGGGTCAAGCACCCTTACACCCAGGACACACTATGTCATGAATGTAGCTTCAGAGTGGAGAGGCCTGCAGTGATCACCAGCTCCAGGAAGACATCTGTATGTGTTTTTACAGCAGTTTTGATAAGCCATCATTCACACCACACACCCACCCTGACTCAGACAACTGGCAAAGTCCGCCACACCTTACCCCTCATACATACATATATGTTATACACTGCGTGGCCAAAAGAAAAGTCACCCCCTGGATTTAAATTTCCGACGCATCATTCAAACTCTGAGGGATTTTTTTCCAGCCCTTGAACTTATCTCCCCCTTGGAGTCACGCCCTTGGCAGCAACTCCAGTTATTTGCTGCTCCTCCTCTAAATGAGCCCGCCTCGTCCGCCTCATATAAGCTTATTAAGTGATGTCAATTTGAACGTATAATCACACCAGTTCACACATTTTCTCATATCTTCTGACCTTTGATGAAAAACTGAAAAACTGATCAGATTCTTTGAGGACAGCTGTAGGTCACAAGGCAAAGCGGGTCGTCCAGGAATTGGCTGTGGTCAAATGTGGTTGAGAAAGTGTTGTAAAGCTGTAGAAATGCAAGTCCATTGAGCTTTTCCTCTGAAGTTTATCTGTCTGCACTGTATTCTGGGAGGCAGGAACTAGGAAGGATGAGAAAGCTCACTGACACCAAAAAGACACATGAGGGTTACTAACCACTCTTTGCGTTTCCAGGTCAGCCTTGTTTCCAACCAGCACCATGGGGAAGTCGTCTCGGTCTTTCACTCTAAGGATCTGGGTGTGGAATTTCTGGACCTCGTGGTAGCTGTCAGAAAGGACAGAGGTAAATAATAAGCATTCACAGTATCAACAAGCATAGATGGATACTGATATACAGTAAGGAACATAATGGCTAAAGTCACAACGTATGGATACAACCACTGATAGCACCCCAAGCTGCGCAGCACTTGCAACTGTTATCTGCCTCATCTCAATGTCCGATTACCAAAAGATAATGCAGTAATAATATTACGACACAGTCACGCCCATAAGTAAGAAAAAAAAAGTGTGAAATAAGGATAGTCTTTCATTAAGCTACGTTTCAGGAGTGACTTCATACAAGTGATTTTTTTTTTTAATTGTCACATTCACAGTTATGATAAATATGAAGTTTTGGCCGATCATGAAACCCTTCTGAACGTGCTTCAGTCACCACCAACTCTCTACAGATGCTACAAATGTTTACCTATATGACTGCATGTGGCTATAAGCCCCGGTGTGTGTTAGTGGTTTTGACCTTTATTTATGCAATGAGAATCATTTGCACAGAAAGGGGCTACTTTTGCAACAAATTAGGTAATGTGTATTACCTTATTTGAATAAACGCACCATGGATGCAAAAATGACCAATCAAGCTCCTCCCATCTCCTTTTTAACACAGGAAACGTTTGGATGTTCCAGATATCATGCTTTTAAAGGTAGCTGATCAGTGCAAATGGGCAACAGTGAGAGTAATGTGTATTGTATGGTCCCAGTATCATTGTCTGAGTGCCTGTGTGATTAAACAGGTCTCTTTCAGTCTGAGAGTGTTTATAACAATTGCTTGACCAGTTTGCATTAACCCATTTTTAAAGTACACAAAGCCAAAAGTAAGGCACTATATGCATGAGACAAACAGAGGTCATAGAGATACTACAATAATTTGTAAAAAAAATAAATAATAAAAAGTAGCACCAATGTTTTTGGACAGATATCAGATATCAAGCCACGCATCTGTTAGAGATGTCATTTTACTCATCTTAAAAATTCAGGAATCTACACTGCTTTGTA
Source organism: Diplodus puntazzo (assembly GCA_963678695.2). Taxonomy (NCBI): domain Eukaryota; kingdom Metazoa; phylum Chordata; class Actinopteri; order Spariformes; family Sparidae; genus Diplodus; species Diplodus puntazzo. Next base: position 16,915,324 of record OZ023178.1, read on the forward strand.
TGGCAACGCATGAGGGGCTACAATAGAATTTTTCTTTGTACATCTCGTCATTACCTTCTTGTTCTTTTACTGCCACATTTACAGGAATTCATTGCAAAAAATCCTCTTCATTTCTACAGAGACAGATTTCTGTAATTATATTAAAATTATCTTAGCAAATTGTTATAATAATATAATAATAATTCAGAGTGATGTATGATTGGTCCCTAAGGACCTCTGTGACCAATGTCACCTTATTGTACTGCAGTGACACATCACACATTCATCGACACAATGTAATGTGTTTTAAGGTCAGATAATCCAACAACCCGTCATTTTAGTCACACAATAGTTTAAACATGTGTAACACATGTGCATTAAACTGTTTTGTGGTTTTGTCGTAATGGAATGCATTCAGCTGGTATCCATGACATCTAAATAACAGCTCAGCAGTGAGTCTTCATGTCAGTCTCACCACCACTGACAGCTCGCTGCACTTCCTCTTTACCAGGAAGACAGACCGCCAGTGTGAGTGACACCATTACACTATTACATTGACAAACCATTCAGAACACTGTGTCCACCTCTGAGGCACCCATCGAGCTAGAAGCATGCATCTGCAGGAAGCAAAAATATCTTACTCTCCCAGTAGCCAAACTGCAAGTGAACGTTTCAATTTTACCAGCCACTCAACAGACTACCATTGCTTTTTGGCTAGTGAGTGAAGCAAATCTTTCAGCCACTTGCATAACTTGCCAGCACTTGGCTAGTGGCCAGTGCATAACTGTAGTTACAGACACACACACACACACACAGTCATTTTCCATTACCTGCCCCGGTCGTTGAGAGCAAACACCAGTAAGAAGCCTTCTCCTGAGCGCATGTACTGCTCCCTCATCGCCCCAAACTCCTCTTGACCTGCTGTATCCAAGACTGACACACACACACACACACACACACACACACACACACATACATACACAGATTAAACAGCCTGCCATGATCAACCATCTGCCACCTCAATTAGAGATAATTGAGTTAACACAGAAATATTAAGGCACAAAAGATGACTATGTTTATGTATAAGCTTAGGAATGTTTTTGGATCTTGTTATTAGTGTTCATGGATGACAATGAATGTGTTCAAGAATTGACAGGGTTCTAGATGACAGTTGCATGATTGACAGGTGGCAGCAATTAAAAATCCATACAACAAAAATCAGTAATGAATATTAGAGCCTGACTAATATACAATACAACATGCTATACAATTAGAATTGTGGCAGTAACGGAGGGGTGTAAGTAAGGAGACCAACAGGAGAGAGAATGATACCACTGTGTTTCAAACCCTCTGTGAAACGTGGTGGTGGGAGTCTTCAAGTCTGGGGCAGTTTTGGCTCCTCGTGAGTTGGACACCTGCACAGAATTGACTCCACTCTGACCAAGGAGATGTACTGCTCAGTTCTTCAGAGACATGATACACCCTCTGGTTTGTATCTTTTTGGAGAAGGACTTATACTGCAGCACATGGGCGTCAGAGCCATTATACTACAATGGGACCAGTCCCACACACTTTTTCATTAAAATGTGTTGGTCTACTCACTCAGCTCCCTTCAGAGCATTGTGCCAGTGCTTATCAAATCCATTTCACTTTCCTAATTCCAAACAGCGTTTTCAATGCTATCTTGCACCTGGGGAGACTAACACATATACACAAACTCACACAAATGTGCTTCTCAAGGTCACTAGTCACTGATGCCCAGAGACAGGTAGCTGAGATAAGGTGGGTCAGGGTTCACTGAACTAAACAGAAAAGGATGAAGGAAATGCTGCAAGTCTAGATATTTTAATTGTTACTGCAATGCCACCACTGGATTATTGTTTTTACATAACAGGACAGCAAAAACTCCAACCCCTGTAACTCATTGTTGGTGATTTCATTTAGATTTTTCATGAGATGTTCTACAGTATGGGTTGGATTGGAAGTTATTTGCTGTTTGAAATGTTAGTAATTATATTCTATATATAGGACCTGTGCCACAAAGCTGTCACTACTGATCTCACACTTTATTATGGTTGTCAAATTTACATCAGGGCACTGGAACATGTAAACTTACTAGGACTTTAATGAACAATAAGTAATTAACTATTTTTAATTATTATTATCATTATAACTTGGCCTTTGTAACTGATTGTAAGCCATGTAATATATTCACAATACAAGAGAGTTACAATACGTTACGTGTTGAGTCTAACTGAATTTCTTCTATGAGTAGGTAGGTCACATCGGTTCATCCTCATTATTTCTAAGAGCGTCTTAAGCTCCAAGCACAGCAATCTGTCTGGCCAGTTTGTGCCTTTCATGTTTTATCATTAGATTCAACTTACAGAGCCCAGCATTGTTGAAAAATAAGCATCTGCTTTTCAGAAAAAAACAACGCTTAGCTTTGTGACTCAAATGTAATGCAACATGATCGGCCCAACTGGGGCTGAGGAAAACCATGTTCCCATTGAGAAATCTGACAGAGCCAGTGAATAGACATGAGTGAGTGCCATGATATGCCGGTCCCGGTTTTTATACCGCCCACCACACAAACTACAATTTGTGTGTACACGTCACTGTTAGACATGAAGTATTACATAGACCAAGTGCTCCCAATATAAGAATGAATCAGATAATGATAATGACCACATACTCCTTCTGATAATCCAAGAAGCTTAAATTTGACCTAACTGTATCATTCGGTCTTACTGTAAACAAACGGCTACAGGTATAAAGAACAGTCTGCCGTTCACATAATCAGCCTACTGTGTGGTGAAACAGCGGGGTGACAGAACACATGCAGCAACACTGGCCAAGTGCAAGTCCTAACAAGAGAATGAAGCATCCAGAGAGCAAACACACTGTCTGTGTCATATCACATCACAGCGCAACACACCCTCTTTCAAACAAAGCCTTTCACACACCCTGCAATCACTCTGACAAACAGTGTAAAGTGTGAATTCATGTCCATTATGATAGAGCCTTACTGTCCAGCCGGGTCTCCTTTCCATCCACAGTACAGATCTTGGTGTAGGAGTCTTCAATGGTGGGGTCGTAGTCTGACACAAAGTAGGACTGTGGGACACACTCAGTGTTAATATCACTTTCTACTGTAGTTATACGCTAAAATCAACAGTGTCTCTACAATAAAGTGACTTATTTTACAATTTCCCCAACAAATGCCTTGCTCTATCTTGGAGGGTGGCCATTTGTCACTAATGGTTCAATACAATGCAGCTTGAAAAAGGTGCAGTACATCCATTCAGCAATTCCTGTAACCAGTGGTTGAACATCACTAAGGATATCTACTAAAGTATTGTCAAACGACTCTTCAGAAGTCACGCTTGTTTATCGGCCTTCAGTTTTTGTTAAAGTGAGCCTTTCATATCTACAGGGGACACAGGTCCTTGTCCACAGAAGTCCTCATCCATGGAGTCTGCAATGTTACACTATCATGTTTTGGCAGATATTTTAGATTTAATCTCAGTCTTTAAACAAAAAATGCTTATTATTAGTGACATTTTACTTATTTTCATCCTTCATAGTTTTAGGGGTAGGGAAGTAAGCTTAAAGGCTAAATCATGTTAACACAACCAACAGACTGAAAGTAGGCAAATATATGCTCAGTTAACATCAGGCTAGCTGACTCACGGTGGTGTTAACAGCCGGGTGGATCTGACTTCATCTGTCTCTTCAGGCTGTTTGTATCTTTCCACTTAATCTGTAGCCACAGGTAATTATCTATCCTGTCTGCTGAATTCTAAATAAATTGTTACCATAGATATTTCCTCTGACCAAACCCGTTCAGTGCTGAAGCCACATGAATGTCATGAACTCGATGTTGGTTTGGGACAGCATCACCTGGGACTCTGTGAATCTGCACACGTCAGTCAGTTGGATTTTTGGCTTACTTAGCAGAATCCCTATCTATAAATCAGTGTATCATGTATGTTTACATGCTTACATGATCCTGCATCTGCCACACCAAAGAGTCAACAGAGGCTTTCTGAAGAAGTAGCTGTTAGGAGTGTATAAAGTGTGTTAGCTGGTTAGCTAGGCTAACTTGACCAGAAATAATTTAACACTGTTAAAAAGAGCTCACATATGACGCAGGTCTGTTAAATAGACTAATGTATGCTGCATCAGTCACAGTGCCTCTCCCCTCTGAATGCATCTGTCACATCTGTGCTGTGCACTTACCTGTAAACTCCGAACCCATACTGAATTATGAATGTGTTCACGGCCTCATGGCTCTGATGCTTGTAGCTGTTCTATCGTGTGTATTATTGAGGCAATGCGATCGGCCAAGCAAAGCTCTGTGATACTTTTAAAATTTGAAGTGCTCATCAATGTTGGGTGAACGTGTTGACCTGTGGGGCAGAGTGCATTTCAACCTCAGTGGTTCTGAGCTGCTGCAGCTCTTCCACCACTGTCTGACATCAGGCTGCGATTCTGAACTGTAGTTTAAACCCAAGCTGCAGTTTCAAGTTGATTTTCATAAGTACTCAATGACAATGGAAACCAATGCTGCAGAGAAGGTTAAATGTATGGACTACTCATCATATATAATATACTTTCATAAAAGTTATGTAACTTGTAACTAATGGCTTTATACATCTCTTACCATGCTTTATAGATCAGTACCAGGTTATGAAAAATCCTCCCCACCCTCTATTGGACCGGCTGAACACTCGAACTGCACAGAATCTAGTTACTAACTGATGGATCTGTTTAGAAACGCCAGCTAATGAGAAGGTGGAGCACCTGAGGGTCTGTGCTGTGACACAATTACACTCAAAGACACCGAGTCCTAATGGAACAGAAGTATTCACAGCCTACACTACACATGCGCTAGTGTCCTCTGCCCTCTGAGTCTCCCTGCAGTGTACCCGGGCTGTGTCTGTAATAACCCTGTAGTGGGGTCCAGTGGAGTCGGTACCTGGATGAACTGGATGGTCAGGGCGCTCTTCCCGACCCCTCCTCCTCCCACCACCACCAGCTTGAATCTTTCTTCGTCTCCACTCATTCTGGATTGACTCTTGGGTTGGTGAAAAAACTTTCCAGGGCCTGGATCAGAGGCCCGCCGGTCCACCCGCAGCTACAGCTAACCCGAGCCGAAGAAAGGCGATCCAAAGCAAAGTCCGCGAGTCGAACCTCCTGTGAAGGGTTCTGTTAGCAGAGCCAGCAGCGGGCTGATCCGATCCGTGTAGCTTCAAACTGAAACTTCTTACACGGAGCGCATTCTCCACGACGAGGTCTCAACACGCAGCCGCGAACTTCACAATCTCTCCTGAAAGCCAAAAGTCTCCCGGAGTTTCACCGGAGTCTCTGCTGGTCCCCCCAGAGAGCTGCTCCGAGTCTTTGTCTGAGTTCTGGCCGTGCAGTGGTTCGGTTCTGTGTGTCCGGCCTGCTCCTGTCCTCTCCGCTCGGCTCTCTGTTCTCCGTGGCCTCCGGGCAGATACTTTGGGCGGAGAACTGCTTCCTCTTTTCTTTTTCCTCCAGAAACTCAGCAGCTCACACACTCCTGTTCAGACAGCAGGCACATACACGCGCACACACACACACACAGACACACACACCGACACCCAGACACGGTCTGACACAACACCGCAACACCACACGGATCACACTTAACTCAGAACCGACCAGAACTAACTCTATGAGTCCACTTCCTAATTTGGTCATTGCGAGTGTGTGTGTGTGTGTGTGTGTGTGTGTGTGTGTGTGTGTGTGTGATCATGTCAACATACAGACTCGCGTAAAAAGGGCGTAGAAGTGCACGCGCCCCGCAGTGTGTCTGACTGTCCATGAAGATATTCTGTTGTTATTAGACACGAGCTGTCCTGTTTAACTACAGCTCTGTGATGGACTTTAACAAGAACATCAGTGCAACTTCACAATGTTCGTCTCCTCCTGCGTCATAGTGTCACCGCGCCATGTGTGACTGCTTCCTACGTCACTGCGCCCTGGGGCCACAGATACCTCCCTCCTGTCCATCACCTACCACACAGTCTCTAATCAGCAGCGGTCATAGGTTAGACTGCACAGTGAGATCCACATTGTTCATGCAGAGTATATAATGAGCATACAGCATTGTGCCTTATGGCTGATGAATTCCATAATACATTTGAATGCACAATTAATGGAGCCATTCTAATCACAAGGCTCAACACTTTCAAAATAGTGTGCATTACAATGTAAATACTAGGGCTGTCAAACGATCAATTTTTTTAATCGCAATTAATCGCATTTTGTCCATAGTTAACTTGCGATTAATCGCAAATTAATCGCAATTTTTTTGGCACATTTTTTTCTGTTCTAAATGTACCTTAATGTATTTTTTCATGTTCTTAATACTTTTAACAACATAAGAAAGGGCAAATATGCTTGCATTATGAAAATGTTTATTCAACACTTCAAATCATGCAGGAAAATAAATCCAGGGTTGTCTGCTTTTGGCGAGAGGGGGCGACGGGCTCTCTGCATCTGCCGTCTGTTTGGCTTGCAAGTGGTGTCCACTGAGACTGCACGTTTTTCTTCTTCGCCTTTTTCACGCAGTGTGCTGCTTTCTGTCAGTCAGTATCACACTGATGATTACCATGGCTCCGGTGCAGCAAAACAATAAAAAGTTCAACTTGAAATTCAAACTTTCTGTCGTGATATATTGAGAGGAAAACTCGGGAGAAGCAACCGCTAAACGTTTCTCTGTTGACCCCAAGAGAGTGAGAGAAACGGAGCTTCAGCGTCTGTCCGAGGAGGACAGCAGCAGGGCCAGGCTGCCTGCTGGAGGGAGGAAGAAGGCTAGCGAGGAGCCTGAGATAAACATGCGGGGATGAGTTATCAGCAAACGGGCACGCCATGAGAGAGTGTCCCGCAAAATGATCAGGGCGATGGAGAAACAAATGTCCGCCACCGTGAGTGACAGCAGAGATGAGGAGTTTGCAGCGAGTGCTGCTTTTCAGTCTGCCGTGTTTTTAACGAACCGCCAACCCTGATTCTTCTTCTTCTGATTCCCTTTCTTATTCTTCTGCCACCCTCTGTATCAAGACTACGGGTGCCGCCGACGGCCGTAAATCATACAATGCGCGTTTTTTTTTTTTTTTTTAATATACTGAGCGTTAATCGCGCGTTAAAAAAATTAACGGCGTTAAGAGGACGTTGCGTTAACGCGTTATTAACGCGTTAAATTTGACAGCACTAGTAAATACTAAACTCATGTAAATCCCAATATGACCTTGTACCAAGCTCGGATCAACCCACCGATTGGTCTGGTGCCCGGAGGCCTCCCACCTCACCAGAATCCCACCAACTGTGGCCTGGTGCTGTGTTTGCTTTGGTTTTTAGCCTTTGTGGAAATAACTAATACTGTCAAACTTGTTGAGGTTCCTGAGAGACGCGCACTCATTATGTGTCTCCTGCCTGGAGCTGTGATGATATGATTCTGTATAACTCAGGACAAACCAAACTGTGCAGGTGTAATGTTGGTGTTTGGTTTCTGCCTGCTGTAACTGTGGCTTTTATTAACCAGTGGTAACAATGGCTGGCTGTAAAGATACATCTGCCCTTCAATCCTGAAATTACAAGTTTTATTTATATCCCTTTCATAAAAGACAAACGTCAACCAACTGCTCATGTAAATCCACATTGTCCCACTGAAATAAATAAATGAATAAATAAATAAAGCTTGCCCCTATATGAACCTAATAGTTGGACCTTGGTGTGGAGTATACATCTGCTGGAATGCAGTATGGTCCAGGTTTGGAATGTGGTCACTGGATGACAGTTTATGCACAATATCAGCTAAACTTTTGAACGCTTTTGAAACTTCACCTCAACACAGAAACCCACTTCACAGGGTCAGCAGAGGCTCTTGCCTCGTCAGGTGATGCTGTGCTTCAGTGGTGTATATCTTCAGATACATTTTTTTATTAAATCACAAACGGCTCACAGTGGGCCTCTGGGGTTCTGTAGTCGCTCACTTTGCCTGTGTGGTAGTTAGGCCTTGATTAATGTCTGGGATACTAAATTACACGAACATCTTGCTTTCAGCTGTTATTAGGCCCATTACATGGCCATATGAAGATTTTCATGGCCAATAGATTGTAAAGCCAGTGTCCTCACTCTAATTTTATTATCATTAATAAATTTGAAACTATTAATTACTCCTGTACAGTATCCCTCACATTATTTGTGTCCTGGCAAAACACTTACAATGTTGTGATTAATGCAACTAGTGCAGCTTCTTAGACAAAACCTATTGTTATAATAATAAGAATTATTGTATATTTACAGTAAATTATTAAACTGAAGACTCTTATTGAGAAAAAAAACAAGACAGGGTTCAAATGCAATTTTTAATCATCAGTAAATACTTTTGAAGCCATTGTGCCATTTTTAAAAGCCTTTTAAAATAACTTCATCTCACAAAGGACAGGGTGACTGGGGTCAAGATGTAATAAACAGGACTCATCTGTGTTCAGGTTTGTTGTCAGGTAGAGTTATATTCAGCTCTGCAATAAATAAATACATAAATAGAAGACAGATCTTGTGTGTGGTTTGGTTCCTTTTGACAGACATGCACAGATATAAACAGACACACCGAGCAACCTGAAGATCAGCTGTATGCAGGCTGTCCCATCCTCACAGGCTGGACAAACATCCCTCCCAGCAGCACCCTCTCCCCCCAGCCCAGCAGCTTGTTGAGGGTGAAGCTGAGTGGCGACAGCAGACTTTGCTCCATCACCTCAGCTCTGCTGCACTTGCTGTGGGAGGGATTCTGTTCCCAGTGGGTGTCTTCAGGCTGCCTGCAGGAGGAAGTGTTGCTCTGTGTCTTGGCCTCTGGCCCTTCTCTCATTTCCCCAATGCAGACAGTTTTGAGAGTGGTAGCGGCCCTCGTTCGCTGGCTGATGCTGGCTGTTGAGGGAGGGCAGATTCCCACAGGGGTTAAGGAGAGGGTGAGGCTTTTGCGTTTCTCAAGCAGAGAAGCAGAGCCTGCTGGGAGTTGTAGTGTGGGCTTTGCTTCTGGTTTGACTGGCTCACAGGGGCTTGGAGCTTGAACCTCACCTGGGATCTGGAGTTGCTGCTGGTTTTGATTGAGAGTCAAATGAATATTCTGGAGCTTCCCTGACAGGGAAACCTGCTTGTTCCCACTTTCATCTGAAAGCGAGTTGCTCTGTAAGGTTTTGTTGATGTGGTAGAAATTCTCATTGTAGGCCTGTTTGGCCTCTGCTGAGGTGCTTGTGACACTGTCAGCCTGATGATTAGTCTTCTGAATGGTGTCAGTGTTGTTAACACTGTCATTTACAGACAGCAGGTGATTTTCCAGCCGCTGGATGAGGACATCGCCACCAGAGGCAATCTTGCTCAGAGTTCCCTGGAAATGCTGCAGTTGACCCAGGAAGTTGAAGTTAGGGGAAATGGAGGGTCGACGATCCTTCACAAACCTTACAAGGAGATACATAGGATTTGGATTAGAGCAAACAGTCTTTCACAGCTCACATAATATAAAAAATACAATAAATGATCAATAAGAATAAAGAAAATAGTAATTAATAAACTTAAATACAGACTGGGTGATATCTACACTGATGTACATTCTGGTCAGACTGTGATCTGTTTTTTTTCTCATTTAATTGTGCAGAATCTGTAAACAATTGCAGAGAAGCAACTGAACAAATAAATGCCCACGTGAACGAATTTTGCTTATCCATGTGAATAGGTGACACCAGAGGCTCAGGGAAAATCTGCACTTCAATTTGTTGAACTGTCTCAATAGCTCCTAGAGATTCAATTTACTGTTGCGCAGGTAAAGAGCCGTACCTGTAGGCATGGTCCAGGTCCATTCCCAGGCTGTACATGATATATGCTACAGCCAGAGCCGGGGAGCGAGAGATTCCTGCCGCACAGTGAACCAAGACAGAGGCACCAGAGGACATGGCTGCATCTGCACACACACAACACTGAGACAGTTAGGCAAACTACACACAAAAAGACAACTAGCAATGAACTATCATTTAAATAAAACCAATATGAACAAAGTTATTAGGACTGGAATTATTTGTATTAGGAATCTGCTTGTAGCATGGCTTGTTAAAAGGTGATGGTTGCTTTTGCAGTCATGCTGAGCAATGTTATGAAGGATTACTGACCAATAAAGTGCAGAGCCTGTGGGATCCAGGGCAGCAGGTCATCCCACAGGGAGTCATCGATGGGGATGCGAAGATATCTGGAGCAGGGCAGAAAGGAGGGCTGGGGGCTGCAGCGGCTCACACTCAGCACATAGGAGATACCCAGAGAGGCCAGACGGTCCTACACACACACACACACACACACACACACACACACACACACACGGAGGGAAACATGGTGAAATATTAGCACTTTTCATAAAAAAGGAAACTAGCCTATAGTTTCTCTCTGCGATATCTTCACCTGATGTAGGATTGATAAAGTGAGATTACTGTATTCAGTTTACTGCCACCATCATAGTCCAGTCAGCTCCGACACTCCTGGTAGTGTCTACAACTCAGTCACATTTCAGGGGCTGTGCTCGTCTCTCCACTACATTCCACTGAGAGGTTCAGTTTGCAGTTTCAGATACAAACATGTGATCAGAGTCTAAAAGTGAGATTTAACTCCCCAACTGTATATTAGTCATAAAATGAGCGCCACCTCACCCGGATACAACAGTGAAATGCTGCTTACACATTAATGCATCAGTAATAACAATGCAGTAACACAAGTTATATAATGATATAATAACATCCTGATAGGGGCAGCTGTGTAACAGTAGCCTCAGTTTACTTTTGACAGTCTTCATCATTTGACTTTACTGAATCCTGGAGCATTAATTTGACAAGTTTCTTTACATAATTGATACTTTTCATATGTTAAGGGTCTTCATAGGCTTGATTTATCTCACCTGCGTCACGTCGCTCTCCGCTCCGAGGTAGAGCTGCGGCAGGATGACGGACAGCGGAGGCCGCTCCGACTCTCTCTCCCGGGACCAGACCATACCTGCAGCGCCGCACGGAACACCTGCGGACATTGTGATGACATAAGGTCAAAATGTCCCCACTTTGCAGAAGATGTTGGTTTGTTCTATCGGAACACAGGAAGTCACCTGCTACAACTTTCCTGAATATATATAACAACCAACACATTGTGAACATATGCTGTATTCATATGTAGGTCGCTCAGTTTCTCATGCAAAACACGGCGGCACTTATTTCATAGCACTCACTGTAAATGATGCTCTTCAGAACCGCCTGCACGTCCTGTCCGTCAGCAGAAGTCCAGACTGGCTCTCCGTCAAAGGTCCGCACACCGTCTGTCCTCCTCCGTCCTCACTCTGCTCTCTCAAACTGGGCTCTAAACGATGAGCTCATCCTCTTTCTAACAATAGAACTCAACTGGATGATGTCATCTACAGCCAATCAGCGCCTTTGCCTGACTTCCACACACGGTGACGTCTCTCCGCTGTATCAGCGCGTCCCCCAGCAGCAGAGAGAAGACGATGCTGTCAGCCTGCAGCAGTGTGGAACAATCAGCGTGGACCCACGTACGCCATATACCTGCTTCATCAACACCACCCACACTCATGTGAAGACTGCAAGGACAGCGAGTGTTTACACCACATGCACACTTCTGTCCAAGTGACTAAATAAAGGCATCTCGCATGGATTCGGACTCGTGTTGCTGCAGTGTGCGCCACAACTGATCACCTGGACACAGCGCAGATATAAAAGATTGTATTATTCATTGTGTTTTCTATTTCCCTCTGGTCTCCTCAGTCATGAAATTACACGGTCTCCATTTAGCCTAACTCAAAACCCTGTCCTTCATATAAATAGAAGTGGGTCAGGCTCGTTCCTCATGGGATTAAATCAGGCGAAAATAAAGTCATAATAAAGACAGACACTGAGACACAGCCCAGCTGAGCCGTACGCCCGTTTGTTGACTGGTGGTCCCCTGCAGCTGTATGCAGAGCACTGGTCGGGCAAAAAGAAAAAAAGAAAAAAGAAATGATGCAGAACAAAATAATTTAAAATCACAGACGCAGTTTGAACGTTACGGTCGTGGGTTCACAAAATAAAATCTAGAGGAAGTTTAATGTGTTTACAGAAGCATTGTTGGCATGAAAATGAATAATCAGAATATCAGCAGGAGCATCACGTCCCGACATGTCCAGTGAGAGATACAACTGTGAGAATCAAACAGGAAGTGAAGTCAAACCATAAAAAACCAGACAGCGAAGCAGATCCAGATCCAGCTGTTATAGTTTCTGCAGAGATCAGCCATTGAAATAAAGCTCGATCATCCGGTAAACTGTTTGCTGTCCGATATTATATATTAGGATATTTGAGCAGGTATAAAGGACCGGACTGGTTATAGTGTAGGACACAGACAGCACCTGAAATAATGACTGCAAAATAAATCAGATCTTTATTTAAATGAATCAAGTTCATCACAGTCAAATGTACAAGTGTAGGTCTGAACTATATTCACTGTAACTTTAATCACATAAATGGTCACACTTAAAGTGCAGACACGTTTGATTTTTTCACGGCGATGACGTCACAGGTAGGCCTAGCTCCATGGACACCGGGGGAAACCTGTGCTTGAAGGTCCAGGTCAAAAAACTAGACATCGCGATTAATATCAGATGTGCTGCTGGTAAGTGAAATAATGCATGTTATTTATGAGTCACAGTGAATCACATTACCTGCACTATAAGAAACCATACAAGTGCGTCTCTGTTATTAGAGCTGTGCGCAATTGCGCACGCGGCACACCGGTTTAACTTTACTGATGATTGAAATCTTTCGACAATATTTAGTTATGTTATGATTTAAAGAATTGTAGATGATGGAATTGTTGTCATACATTCATCTGACGTCTGTCTGTTAAAGCCGACTGACGGCTGATCCAGCTGTGAACAGCTGCAGTCGTCATCAGAAACGGACGTCGCTTTACGTCACGTGACGCTGCAGCGGATAGGACGTCCCATTTGTCTTAAAACACATGCCCTCAGTCTCATAGACATATAAACATAGACATATATACATAGACACATAGACATATATACATAGACATATAAACAAAGACATGTATACATAGACATATAAACATAGACACATAGACATATATACATAGACATATAAACATAGACATATATACATAGACACATAGACATATGTACATAGACATATGTACATAGACATGTAAACATAGACATATATACATAGACATATAGACATATGTACATAGACATATAAACATAGACATATATACATAGACACATAGACATATGTACATAGACATATAAACATAGACATATATACATAGACATATAAACATAGACATATATACATTGACACATAGACATATGTACATAGACATATAAACATAGACATATATACATAGACATATAAACATAGACATATATACATAGACACATAGACATATGTACATAGACATTTAAACATAGACATATGTACATAGACATATAAACATAGACATATATACATAGACATATATACATAGACATTTAAACATAGACATATGTACATAGACATATAAACATAGACATATATACATAGACACATAGACATATGTACATAGACATATAAACATAGACATATATACATAGACATATATACATAGACATATAAACATAGACATATATACATAGACACATAGACATATGTACATAGACATATAAACATAGACATATATACATAGACATACAAACATAGACATATATAGACACATAGACATATATACATAGACATATAAACATAGACATATATACATAGACACATAGACTTATATACATATACGCCTCATAGACGCCTCACTGAGCGCTGGACCGTACGTCGACGTCGCCGCCATATTGGATGTGGCAGCTCTGCCCTGTGAACTCATACAAGTCAATGGTGTGAACTTTACAAAGCTCCTTCTACAAAGTGTGAAGTTAATGTCTCTCATTTACACATTCACACATACGAATATATTCAGGAAACAAATAGGAACCAAAAACAACGTCTATAACGTTCTCTGATGATTATAAACATTAACTACTCCTCATATGTTCAGTATACAGGTCGGCACCAAACCACAGGATGTGTTTTTATAATGTTTTCATGAGTGTTTACAGCTGCTAACGTATGTAACGCATGACAGTTAAATAGCCTATTGAATCTGTGTCTATAATAACCAAATCCTGACATGTAAATGTGGCATCTGTCTACCAAACTGTCAACTTGTTTACTTTATTTTAACTTTAAATCTGGACATCTGACTTCATAATATATGAATCAGAATCAGAAATACTTTATTGATCCCCGACGACAAATGGCTTGCGTTACAGCTGCTCCCATTCAAAGTCAAGAATATGCAGAAAAATAGTAATAATAATAATAATAATAATGATAATAATAATAACAACAATAATAATAATCATAATAATATATGGTGCATATTTATGATAGTAGCCTACTGCAACTTTACTTTTTTTCCCTGTGGTTTGGTGCACGCAGGACATTAAACTGGAGCACAGACGAGTCAGCGAATGCTTTAAAAATCGATTACTAAACCAAAACTGTTATATAAAGAAGAACACCTTGACAAAGCAAATTAAATATTCTTAAAGGCATTCAAATTGTTATATTATAAAAAGTGTCCAGTAAAACAAATCAATAAAAAACTGAAATATTCAGACAGTCCATGGATCAATAAGGGATTACGACATGTCGGCAGAAGAAAATTACAATTTATAGACCATTCATAAAACATAGAACCAAAGAGGCAGAAAATGAATATAAAAGATGTGAACAGGTTAACTAATATTATCAGAATTAGTTGGATGGAATGTTATAGCAACCTATTAGATGATGATAAAACCAATATAAAGGCACATGGAATATATTAAACAGTGTTAGTTGGTTAATTATCATCAGTGATTTGTTGGTATTGATATGATTATAAACAATATGAATGATGTTTTTAGTGGCTTCAATAATTACTTTGTGTTTGCCAGTTTTGGTCCAAACACTTACGAACACTTCTTCACAGATTACAGGCCTTTCTCTGCTTCCTACGTTCTCCAAAGTCTTGGTTGACAATCAGATTCAGATTCAACAGATCAACCTCTTCAGCAGTCACTGGACTTATTGAAGAAATCACAAGCTCCTTAGACCAAAAGAAATATGCAGCTGGGGAATTTATAGATCTGAAGAAAGCATTCGATACAATCAGTGATGACAGATTAATTAATAAAAGTGAGCGGGGTTGTATCAGAGGGGTGGTTTTGAGCTGGCTGAGAAGCTCTCTAGATAACAGGCAGCAGTCTGAAGATGGAGAGTACATGTGGTCATGTTTGGACAGTGCTTGTGGAGTCCACCAGGGGTCAGTGTTGGGGCCACTTCTCTTCATACTTACATTAATTACACATGTCAAACATCAACATTGTAAGAGTTTGTATTATTTGCAGATGACACAAATACTTTTTGTCCTGGAGAGGATTGCAGCACATTCTGAAGTTGATCACATCTGAAATGAGCAAATTAAAAAGGTGGATGCAGCAATGCATTATCATTACATTTAAGCACAAAGATCAAGTTGTTTGGGAACTGTAAATCAAATAATCAAGTACAGGTGAAACGACGGTGTGAATAAAGAGTGCATGTTAATGCATTTCTAGGTGTGATAGTTGATCACAACATCTGATGGAAACACATGTTCAATCTTAAGTGTCAGGAAGCATCTCAGTCCTGTGTGAGACAAAGCTCGTACTGGATCACAAACCACTGCACATTCTCTCCTGTTCACTGGTCTGACCATGTTTAAATGACTGTGTGGAGGTCTGAGGGGAAACACCTGCACAAGATCACTGTAACACTGTTCACACTTCAATCAAGAGCCGTAAGAAAATAATTCATTAAGGCAGATATTATCATCACACCAACTCATTGTTTTTAAATTCCTGTGTAAGTTCATCGACCTGGTTGAATATCAAACTGCACAAAAAAACTACGACCAGGTAATATTCAGAAATAGAGAGGGGGGGTTATACATATAATGTTTTAAGCTATGTATGTATATTTGTATGTGTGTGTGTGTATGTATGTACATACAGTAGATGCGTGTGGATGTAGGCATGTATATGTAAATGTGTATGTATTCATGTATGAGTGTGTATAGAAATATATTTACATTTATTAATTGTACTTATAGTATATGAAATGTTGTATACTTAGATGGGAGCATACAAAAACACACCGGCTCAGCACTGAAGTAAATGGACTAATTAGTGAGTTGTGGAGAAGAGGCAGGGTTAGGGTTAGTGTTTACTTCCTCTACTCCTTTTCGGCATGTCAGAGCTTCTTAATGGAATATACTTTGGAACATACTTTTCAAATAAATTAAAGACACCAGTTCAGTTTGGCATTACTTTTTCAACAAACGCTACATTTCTCAAAGTTTCTAATGCCAGCAATGCACATACAGCATCAGTTTTTCGATGAACCTTAAAATATTTCACATTTTTCATTAATCCATGGCATTATTCAAAGATTTCATAGCTAGCAATGCACAATTGGTGTCAGCTTTTCAACAGCCAGCATTCACAACGGCAAGTTCTATAGAACGTGCCCTCTCGGGTTTTCAGTGTTTCCCACACACATTGGCTGGTAAGATGATGACATGGAGGCACCCATTAGCTCAGTCGGTAGAGTGTGTGTCCCATGTACGCTGTCCTCACTGCGGGGGCCCCAGGTTTGAGTCCCAGCCTTTGGCACTTTGCTGCGTGTAAGCCCATCTCTCTCTCTCTCACTCTATTTCCTGTCATCTTTGAAGCTGTCCGATCAATAAGGACATACAGAGGCCAAAAAAAAAAATGATGAAATAACTTCCTTTGTTTTTTGACATTTTAATGCATTAATTGACCTGTGATAATGGTCTTTTACATATCCAGGTTTAGTTACGGTTTGTTGTAAGATAATAACTAATAATAGATAACTGCAATTAGCTGGTTTGTTAACATCAACAAGATTTCACTAGCTAACTAACATATTCAGATGTAAGTTGGACTACATTTACCTTAAAATAATTGCAGTTGGGGTGTAGTTGTCGGTTTATCCAAATGACTTCTGCCAGCTCTAAGAACCTACACATTCAGCTGTTTCTCAAGTGACCTTTGATCCTCTCTCCTAACGTTCACTCCTGTGGACACCTACTGTCCAAGTGCTTTACAGGAAGGAGCCACTATAACACTGTATCCCTGTGACAAAAGACAGGAGGCGTCAAGTCCGATATATGGCATAGTTTTACTTTCACATTTTTCCATTACAGAGTAAATCTTAATTCTAACACAGGTATTGGACATGTTTTAACACCGATACATGAGGCTGCATTAGCTAGTGGATACTGCATGGACAAACACAAACTCACATACACACACTCACAGAATGACAAAATGACTACATTTTCCACTATCAAGTTCAATGTCCTGTGAGTGCTGTGCAGCCACAGAATCTAATGTGACCATGTATTAGAAATGTCTTTAGGCTCTTTTTTTCCTGCTTACAACCACACCCACATTCACACATATATACTGAGTCCCCTGTAGCTGTAATGGACATCTGAAGGTCATACATCCTGTTCTCTCCCATGACATCAGCACTTGTGTGTGAGGAAGCCCGGTAAGAGTTGGTGATTTCAAACTACCTTAAAATGCTTTCTTTTCTTAACATTTAGTGTAGTGGTTGTGTGTGGATCAGTCTTGTTGGCGTTGATCTCTTCTGTCGAGGCTTAGGAGGAGCAGGAATATAAATGCGAACATATGTAGATCAAACTCTATGGCCGGCCTGGGATGGAATGAGATCATACATATGTTGGAGCTGGATTTAGCTGCTGCAGCAGCAGTTGTCAGAGAGCATCAAGGTCTGATAGAAAATGATTCCATCCTTTAGATAAACATTGCTGAGCCTGTGCACATCTCCAGAAAGGAAATCAATAGGACTCTATATAGATAGCAACTTCCTCTGCAGCCATGATGCATTCAACATGTAGGTGCTTCCCACTGAAAAACTACAAGAAGCGCCTAAGTACTGGTCTTTCTCAAAGGTTGGAAACTTAATCAAAAAGATTCATTAGTCCTCATCACTGAAGTTTTCTAATATGTAAATGTTAAGCATGCTGCTTGGAAATGCTTACGATAAAGCATAAATCTCAACCTTTCCTGGACTTGAAAAACTGACTTGAACACACCTCACAAAGGTAAAATGTATGTTTATAGTCAGTGTTTTCAAAAAGAATGTTCCAGTTTTACAAAAGAAAAGCTACATCTGTATGGTTGGCTTGCCAAGTGCACATCAAGGTTTCCAAAGAGTACAACTTGTCCACCTCTACACATTTCAGATGCTTCTGTAAGATTTTTAATGGCTTGCAGTTGAAACCATCTCTCCGTCACCGGATGAGACAAACTCAACAGGTCTGAAAGACTGTTTGAACACAACAATTCTAATCCCTGTATCCGTCAACTACAGAGGGTCCATTCTGTGCCATCCTCCTACTCACAGGTGTTCCAAACAACATGAGAATGACTGAGAAAGCAATAAAGTAATACACTGCACATATTTACATACACATCAATAACATAAATGAGTGTATGAGTTCATTGAAATTAAGGGCTTATTACAGGGCTTCGGGAAAGTCAAATCATACATATACAGTAAGGAGGTCTATACTGGAGGGCCTTGAAGAGGATCCCAATGCCTTAAGTGCATTTTCACTGGGAATGCTTGATAGAAGCTCAGAGATCTGAGTACTGGACCATCAGGCCATACTTCATCAGTCGGTTCCAGCAGAACCGCAAGGAATCGTGGAGGCCATACACGTACGTGTGTGTGTAGGGAGGGGATGAGTGCCATAAACAGCTTCGAAAATTTTACTTTCAGGAATGCTCTACCAATTCAATTAAAATCTCTCTCTCTCGCGCTCTCTCTCTCACACACTCACACACACACACACACACACATATTCATAGGAGTCAGGTGGGAGCAGAATGGGACCACTGCACAACCATAGGACACACACACACGCACACACACACACAAATATACACCAACAAATTTAAGAATGTAGCATCATGTTAATTAAGATGAACTGGAATCAGAATATGGGACAAGAAGAATGACAATAATATTGCCGCTGCTGCTAGCAGTGGCTACTTTTTCCCTTATGTAGGTTACAATTTTTTGTACTCAAAGATTCTTGTTGGAGGGAGGAGGAAAAGTGTGGCAGGAGGGCTGGAGGGAGAAGTCGCTGGTGGGGATGGTGGGAGTACTGGTCATGGTAGAGGTCTGTACTCTAGAACTGTTCAGCCAGCAGCTCGCATAGACGCTTGGACACAGAGTCCTTGCTGCAGCGCAGAGTTAGACGGTACATCTGCAAAAAAACACAAACACAGGAGTCAGAGCTATTATAGCCAAATATATGAATATGCATTGTGTTAACTTGGTCTACATTTATTGATTGGGTTATATCTAAATATTTACTAGTAGGGGGACAGACAGTGCAAAAAGTTTGGAATAGACGAATAATTATGGCTCACTCTTTCCGGTGAGTCTGTGTGTTGTACCTGTGCCTGGGCATTTGGCTCAAGTCTTAGCAGACAGCCAACCTGCTGGCTTTTGGTCTGGATCACCCCAGCACACACATAGTTCTCTGGATTTGGATCAACATTGTCCAGCAGGGCCGTTCCTAGTCCCAGTAGCTACACCGAACATATCACGACAGTGTAAAAACAGCTGTTGTTAGTTTTTTTTTAACTTTAGATGAAAAGACAAGATTATAAGCATTGCTTTAGCAAAGTTAACAACTTTCACTTTTTCTCCCTGGCTGATTGAAAAAAAAAAAAAAATTGACTTTCACATCACAAACATATGTCTGATTATAGCCAAGTGTGCTGAAGTGGCACACAGCCAGTTCTAGCTTGTATTGTGCAGACTGATAAACATCAGGAGCTTAGTGACACTAAAAGGTTTTATTCAGGAGTATAAGCAGTTACATATTGATGTACCTTAGCCTTTAGTACTTCAGTGTCCATGCTGTTGTTGGCCTTGAATATCTTTTGTGCTTCTTGCTGTGGCCTAAAAAGAGGAGACAGGAGACTTAAGCCTTATAGGGAATCTAAACGCAATGACAAAACACACAACACATACACTTACTGGCTCAGCTGTTTCCATCGCTGGAAAAAGTCATGTGACGTCATCTCAGTTGGCTGGAAGAACTTGTTAATGGTGACAGGGAGCTTGAGGGTCAGGTTCTGCAGAGCTCCACCATATCTGAAGTACACACACACACACACACGTTTATTTATATTACTGAAGAATCACTTGAAAAACACTTTATTTCAAAAGATGATATTTTACCAAATCTACATGTGGATCACACTTTAAGGCAGGCTGATGGTATAATGAAGAAGGATGGGTGTTCAAATAGGACAATGATACCAAACAAAGATCAAAGGTGGTAAAGGAATGGCTAAATTAGGCTAGAATTCAGGTTTGGAATGGATTTACCAAAATCCTGACTTGAATCCCATCAAGAACATTCGGACTGTACTTAAGAAACAAGTTTGTGCCAGGAAGGGAACACATTTTGGTGTACTTCACCAATTCTGTCAAGAGGAGCTCTTAAAAATGTAACCAGAGGACTAACAAAAGCTTGTGAATGGCAAAAGCACCTACTCAAAGTGAAAATGGCCAAAGGACATGTAGCCAAATATTAGGATTACTATAGATCTATATGTATATATTTGACCCCGCAGATTGTCACATTTTCGGAAAACCTTTAATTAATCAACTGATGAATCAAACTTAATGATGTGTTCCACTCATTCCATCACAGAATAATGAGTTGTTGAAATCATTGGAACTCAAGACTGCCATGATATACTGTACATGCCTTTTAAGTGTGTGTAAACGTTTGACCACGACTGTATATTCTTCTAAACTTGAGTACTTTACTCAAGGTCAAAGTTTCAAATGGTAGATCGTCCTTCAGCAATCCGACATGAGAATCCATGTAGTGATAAAAAAGGTTTTAAGTAAGTTCATCAAAGTAATCTATCTGCTGACTCTATCTACTTATCAATGAGTCTCAACTTATAGGTTTTCGTGAATTTACCTGAACTTGATGTTGAGCAGTGGGGCATCAGAGAAGTCAGTCAGACATTCAATGTTGAGGACTTGTTGGATCTGGGCTCCACCCTCTACCAGTGGTTCCACTGGCTTGGTCTGAACATTGAGCTGTGGCCTGTTGTCAAGGACCATCAAGACATCACACACACTGACTTCCAAGCTTCCAACTGTGAGTCGTGCTCAAACCTCACAGTGACAGTGTTGTTATAAAGGTAGCGTTAAAACGATTAATTTAGTCCACATGAATTTTTACATATATAGACAGCTATCAGCAGTTACCATAATAAGTCATCCATTTTGCATTCCCTTGTGTAATACAATTGTGAAAGACAGACATGTTTTTTTCTTTCGGGTTTTCCGCCACTGAAGATTTGAATTGTAGATTCTAGGGATGCCCGATATGGGCATTTTTCCAATGATCGGGGATCAGCAATTTTGAATGTGGACGAAGTCCGATTTCTTTTTTTACTTCATAGCACAGCTTGTGGCAGAATGCAGACGCGTACCTAACGTTACTCTGGCAAACCTGTGGATAAAATGTCTGCAGTGTGGAAATAACTTAAAGTAGAAAGCGAAAGCAATCCTGTGGCAACATGTAACATCTGCAATTCGACTGTTTCGCAAGGGGGTAACAAAAGAGTTGCATTTAATACTACAAATTTGGTACGATAAAATATTACAGAGAAGGTAATTAAAGAAATCACTTTGGATAACCAGCTCATCTCCGTGGTAGAGGATCAGGGTTTTCTTCGTCACCTGGAGTTTTTGAATCCCTTGTATGCCCAACGATCTCGGTATTACAGTACATTGACTCCACTTTTGAGTTATAACGGGCCGGTGTGCGCACTAGTTTTGTGGGTCTCATACAGCAGAGCTCGTAAAACAGGTAATCGAGGAGATGCTGAACGTGTAGACAAGCAACGTGTCGATACGTTTTACGTGACAACATAAGGAATATGAAAAAAATCAATGGATGATATGGAGGTACCGAGCATGTACTGCATCGCGCACACACTTCCACACTTCAGCTGGCTGTACACGAGGGTCTGCTGTCACAGTGCAACACAGACTCACCTGCTAACACAAGGAAGTTTGTAGACCAATGTTGTAATAACATATGCAGAATAAGAAAGAGCCATATGAAAGTATATACTTTGTTTCAATGAAATAAAAAAAACCTATTAAGGAACAGCTTGGATGCAGTTACTTTTTTCTTAACGCAGCTGTATTATTCAGGAAAATATTAGTTAAGGCTAAGTATCGGATTAGGACCCGGTATCGGCATTTACTTATTATTAAAGGACTCGAATCGGAATTGGGGTAGAAAAACCTGTTCGGGACATCCCCAATAGATTTTTCTATTCAACTAGCTTTTTGAAGACTTTATGGCAGCAAGCTCAACAGTGTTTAGAAATAAATGTAGTTGCCTCTCCTATTATTAAGTGTAAAGAGGACATGGTGCAATCAAGAGTTTTTCTCTACTGCCTGAGTTACACAAGCTGCTAATAATGAGCTGTAATATAAATCAAAAATCTTTATAAGCTTCTTGTCAATAAACAAATTTGACCAAGACACTAGACAGGACATTTTTAAGGACAAGTTCAAGAATAACCACACTGTTTAAAACATACACCATATGGCCAAAAGTATTGGACCACCTACACATTACAGCTACAGGAGCTTTTATGATATCCCATTCTAAATCTATAGGCGTTAATATGGAGTTGGTCCCCCCTTTTACAGCTATAACAGCTTCCCCTCTTCTGGGAAGGCTTTCTAGTTTTGGAGTGTGTCTGTGGGAATGTTTGCTCATTCATCCAGAAGAGCATTTGTGATGTTGGATAAGAGGGCCTGGCTTGTAATATCTGTTCTAGTTAATTCCAAAGGTGTTCAACGGGGTTGAAGTAAGGGCTCTGTGTGGGCCAGTCAAGTTCTTCCACACCAAATTCATCCAACCATGCCTTTATGGACCTTGCTGTGTGCACTTGGGCACAGTCATGCCAGAACAGAAAAGCGCCTTCCTCAAAAAAAAGATGGAAGCCGTTTGTCCTAAGTATTAAGATTTCCCTTCACTGGGTCTTATACTAGGGAGTTTTTTTTTTCTGGGGTTGGCCCAGGCCGCGACCAACCCCAGTAAAAAAAAAAAAACCCATGGCATTATCTCTCCTCCACCAAACTTTACAGTTGACTTCACACATCTGTGGCAATGGGACTGAATGAAACATTTCAATGTTTAAGAAGTGTGTCCCAAAACCTTTGTCCATATAGTGTATATTCTTAATCTCACTTTCTTGTCATTCATCAGCTGATACCCAGAGAGACTTTAGTATGGCTAAATATCATGCTGTGTCCCAGTTATCCGATTGGAAGCTTTGGTTTGGACTCTAAACATACTGAAACATAACTGCACAGAAAGGATATGAGACTGCAGCTCCCCAGGACAGCTGACTGTGGTGGTGAAGCTGGCAAACTGCACCGACGTCTTGTTACCGTAGAATAAGTACATTCTCCCTGAGAAAGACATATGCAATTGTTAAAGAACATTCTGTTCTGACTTGTAGTTTATAGAATACTCGATAATAGTCACCAACATTGGTGAAATTCTGTCCACTGGATTTTGAGGTATTATTGGCGTCCCTATGGGTCATGCTCAAAATGTTTCCATAGGCCTATTCACAAATATGGCCTGAAGATACATACCATATTTCTGAAGATCAGACAAATTGCTAATGTGTTATGGCAATTTTCCAGCACATAAAAAGGCCAACCAACAAGATTTGCAATTAGACAAAGGGTATCAGGGGTGTGGCCTTTCCAAAACAGATTTTTTGTTCTTAAATTGCAGCACAACCAACTGGCCAATTGGGCTCACGATTCTTGGGAAGTACTTGTACATCAATTCCAGTTATCTGGCCAGTTTCATGTTTCTATCTGTGTTGCTGCATAATACAAGAAAGATTTATGTTTGGTCTGAAATCAAAACCATCTAAATACTGTATGTAACAAAATTTGATTACAACATCACATTAAATCACAACAGTAGCAGTAGTATAAAATACATTTTAAATATTAAATATTGTATTATGAAATGCTTAATAACTGATCACATTGTGGTGCCATTCAAATGTTTTAATCTCAAGCATACAGCATGCTTAAATGGCATTGGTGCCTACAAATGAGAGGCTAGCTTGTGACAAGTCAAAGAAAAATCAATTAAATTGAAAAAGATCAAAACTCACTACCATCCTGCCAAGGATCTTTCTTCCATTTTTCTGTTTGTCATTCTCAATCTGATTAAGTATTTACATCACCGAAACTGACAGGTAATTAATTGGATGTTTGTTTCAGAGTGCAATTTAACCTCTAATTCCATCATATGTGCACAAAAGCAGTTTATCAAATGTCTGTTTCTGGTAAGACAACTTATTTATTCTCATCATAAGGACATAAACACAAAGAATCAGATTGAATATGGGCCTCAGTGCCAGTGCCACTCATGCCAAAAGCTGCCCATGTGCCAATAAAACCCGAAGCCACAGCTGCTTTTCTGTGAAGACAACTTACCCAGATTCTGACGATACTCTGACTTGATGCCAATCTGTAGCAGCTGATTCTCGAAGAGAACCCCGTTGTTCTTGCACACAAACCTATAGCATGAAGGTGTTTAAAGGGTTAGTAAACACTGAAATGTGACTTTAACAATTACTGTCATATCTCACCATGAAAACAAGTAAAAGAAACAAAACAACATTTCATATCAGTTATTTTCTAGTACAGTCTTTGATAGTGCTCCAGGTAGAACAGATCTATGGTACTGAGTGGTATAAATCAGACTGTCTGCAATTTTTCCACAGTGACTTGCTGTACTAAGAAGTCACTTCCCCCAATTTAAAAGCAAATTTTATATGGGGAGTATTATATGCTACTGTCTTGGATACAGATCAGTGAATTGCAGTCTGCAAGACAATCCAGTGGCCTGTTCTGGTGTGATCTCCTTGGTGAGGGAACTGAGACGTCTTTTAAGTGGACGCGAGACAACAACAAAGATGGCGTCATTAGTAAACACACACTGCACAGCAATATCACTGAATCCCAGATATATAAAGACCGCTACTTGATGTGGATGTTAAACAAGCGTAGCAACAGATATATAGGCCTGCTGTGGAAGCCAGAGATGACGGCAGAGAGAGAGAAATGCTCACTCAAAGAAAAGAGGGCATGAATGGACAGGGCAAGTTCCACTGTGCACAACATGTTAATGGAGACTCTGGAGCACACCGGACAAGTAAGCCAAGTAGGAGGGCATCACAGCAACTTAAGATTTCTCCTACATTTTATTGATTTTCTATTTTTATCATCATATTTTTCATTTACATGTAGTTGCATTAAATTATGTGACAGCAAGAGAATGTTTTTGATGGGCTTAATGCGGAAAACTCTCCTCCTTGAGTTGTATAGCAGCATAACAGAGATTCTGAATTAGGTTTTTATTTTTGGTGAGAAAGGAGGTAATATTAAAGGTGTTGTATAAATTTGTATGATCGACTTTCCTGCAATTCTTTTTTGAATAAGTAACAGCAAAAAATGGAAAAATAACAGAGTTTTAAACATCATATCGGTGCATCCCTAAAAACTAGCATAACAGCCCCTAGGTACTGTTAAAAATTAAACTTAGGGTAGAAGGAGTAGCAAAGACTAGCACAACATTGGCAACAATTGGTACTTGTAGTCACTCTGGGACTTCTAGTTATACAAACAATCAAATATTGTTATTACTATGGACACTAGTTTAGTATTGTATTGTTTCAACGATTATGTTATGTTGTTATTGATCTCATTAAACTGTCTCTCATCCTATGCTGAAACGACTGGTTAACCAAACAGTAAGTTTAGTGAATTTTTGATGAACATCAAGGTCATTTATCAAGTCCAAATGTCAAAAAGTCAATGTTTGTGGCTTTGTTCCAATGAGGATGTGCACTTTTCCCTGTCTCTCTCACTCCTTCTCTCCCATGTCTGCCTACCTAGAGTCCTTGGCTGCCTGCCGTTTTTTTCAACGAACAAAACATAATTGATGACTTTTGAAATAAGCATACACCGTAAAATACCAAATAATAGCCGGGGCGTTTATTTGTATCAATCACTTAACAGAACAGGCGTTTATTCGGGACCAGGCGGTAATTTGGGACAGGCGTTGAATTCCTTCCTCACAAAAATGTTGCAAACTTCGGCCGGCTTCTTGGTGAATTCTCTGGCACCCTTCTGGGCAATAGTTGTCTTCTGCAAGTGAAGTTGTTGCGGCGGAGGAAACTCGCGGCAAACTCCTCATCTCTGCTGTCACTCACGGTAGCGTACATTTTTTTCGCCATCGCCCTGATCATTTTGCGGGACACTTTCTCGTGGTGTGCCCGTTTGCTGATAACTCATTCCCGCATATTTATCTGAAGCTCCTCGCTAGCCTTCTTCCTACCTTCACCAGGCAGCCTGGCCCTGCTGTTGTCCTCCTCGGACAGACGCTGAAGCTCTGTTTTATCTCTCTCTTGGGATCAACAGAGAAATGTCTAGGGCTGCTTCTCCTGAGTTTTTTCTGCATATTTTACGACAGAAAGTTTGATTTCAAGTCGTACTTTTTATTTTTGCTTCACCGGAGCCATGGTGATCATCAATGTAATACTGACTGACAGAAAGCACAATACGTGAAATAGGCGAAGAAGAAAAAAGGTGCAGTGTCAGTGGTCACGCCTTCTTCCTTGATTTAAAAAAATAAATCATACCCGGCATTTATTTGGAACCAGCGGTTATTTATCAAAATATACACCTGCACCCCGCGTTTAAAGGGGACCCTGCAGTTAATTAAAACCTGGCTATTATTTGGTAATTTACGGTAGAATAATTGATTATTTCTTTAATAACTTATTTCAGAGTACTGAGTCCAACTATGTAAACCACATGGCTAAATTGGTGGATACTGCAGCTTCTCGTACGAGAAAGCTTTTATGAAAAACAGGAAAACCATCACCCAAGTTATTACAGGACTATGTTGGTCAGATGGCTGCACTCCACATAAACTTAAAGCAGTGGATTGTGCTTGTTCCCAGTTTAGTGAAAGTGCTGCTCTTTCTTGACACATGACAAAGCTTAACACAGAGAAAGACCTTACTTGTTCAGAAGATCGTCTGCCTCAGACAGAGGAGGAGCAGGATCCTCAGAGGGAGGAGCAGAGCTGAGAGACCACAGGACAGCGCAGGGATGAAGAGAGCCCACAGGACAGAGGAGGGATGGATACAGATACGTAGACAACAGGACAAAAAAGGAGTAGAGCAGAAATGGGATATGAAAAAGCCAACAATTCGACACAGGGCACAGCCACAGTATGATTTAGATTGGTTAAAAGAAACATGACAGAAGAAGAAAGAAGGATAAAAAGATAAAAATGCAGAGGTTAGTAAAAGCAGTTTATATTAAAATGATAACATTACACCATGAAAAGTTTTCTGATGTACCATGTAACAAATACAGTTACAGTGCAGTCAGTACTGTATGTACTTTGACATTTTCTATTGTTTTGGTTCTATACTCAAGTACAATGAATATGAATTAAACTATAGCTATTAGACCCAAAGGTCATACTTTGATTTGATCGTGCTTGTTTTCATACTGGGTAAATGTGCCACTGCCCAACTGAACTTTTTTAAAAATGAGGCAAAAACATACAATGGGCCAAACCCAAACAAATTACATGCAGCAAGAATTCTTAGCACTTAACTTGAGTTTCCCACACATACAGTTTACTTGGATGGGTCGCCCAGGTATATTAAGAGCTGCCAAAGTATATTTGCCGACCCATTAAGCATTTTCGAGGCTACGTATATATTTTTAAAATCCATTGTGATGCCGTTCAGTGCAAGTTTTTTTTGAATCTGCTACATAAATAGCACAAGCTTCCTCCACATGTGGCTGACCTGTTGTTGTGACAATGGAATAGCAGGAGAAAAAAATCTTAGAAGGGGGGGTGTGATTTTGGTTGACCTTATAAAAAAAGTTACTGCTGAAGAAGAAAACAGATACAGTTGCCGGTACAGAGAAATCAGAAAGGCATGTGCGTGCATAAAGCTGGACAATTAAAGCATCACTATGTAGGACTAATGGAGGCAAATTCTTAAAGCTATTCTGAACAAAGTTATTTTTGAGTTCTCAATCTCAAGTCTCAGCCATTCCCTGGGAAACACTGTAAAGGCAGCATTCTTACATTAGCAAGCTGTTCACTGAATGCCTGTTAGAAAACTACTACAATATAGGGCCAAAACAACAGAAAATAATTCACTGTCCAAATGCCTACAGACTGCACTCTACTTCAGACACTGTTCATGTTAAGAGGCACATACATAAGTCTACATGTAAAGCTTGATGCAATGAACATTTTGGGTGCGAAAAGTGTGTGAGTTTGTGTGTACACAACATTTGCTCCACTTTACACAAGGAGCAGTACAGCCCAGAGATTTTGCATTGGGTTTTAAGGTCGCAGCTTGGTATTTCATTTGTTGAACTGTTACAATGTGCTTATGTAGATTAACAATCAGAGCATGCTTGATGTTCTGTACTTGTTACTAGTCAGTAGGTGTGTTCATATCCCCCTTTTTATCTGCACTTTCAATTGGTGCATCAAAAAAGTAACGCAAATGCAGAAATTAAAAAAAAAAGCTCAACATATTGCTGATATTGCTGGTTTTTACATTTGGCAGGTACGTAGAAAGGTTGGTCTATTGAAAAGCTAAATCAATAAAGTGCAATGGAAACAGTCTTAACAAATACATCCTGATATACAAAAGAATGTGACTTGGCCACTGAAGCTTCTGTTCCAGTGCGCTGACAAAAAACATTGAAAAGATGCCCTTCAATTCACTGACCTGCAGTAATTGGGTAGAAACTAGTTGCATATTAAGTTGGAACAACTCACTTCAACTTAATGGCTTGCTGAGGGAAAGTCAGACAGTATAGTAGTAGGAAGCTTCCTCAAAATGTTTAAAAAATACCTACTTTTTATTAACTTCTTAATGGAAAGTAATAGAATATCTTTAATTACACCATGTTGGGGTAATTTCAGAGAAATTTCAAATACGTTATCTGGTAATTACTAGCTACATGAAATGAAATACATTACATTTTCTTGACCTGTAAAAATACAGTGTTACCCTGTATGGAGCTATGAGGAGATTGCAACCTTCCTCAAAATACTGAATGGTGACCTAACATTTAATGTAAACACAGATTTTTTTTGCATTCTTGTTGCTGGTTTGCTGAGAATTCTGTTAAAATGTGCACTACATTTGAAAGGAAATCTGGCTAGCGACGAAAATTGTGTTTGCATGGTAGTTTTTCTTTTTGAAATATGATTAAGCCGATCCTTTCTCCAATTTGCATTGGAACTTGAGTTTTCCGTTCAGTTGGTCACACCACTGCAGTTGTGCCTGTTTCTATTCCATGCAAAAGTGTACATGCAGGGCCGTTTATGTGATGTCCAAAAGTACTCCTGAGTACACAAATCTGTATTGCCAAATCCATAATCATGGCTTGTAAGTCCAGTTTACCATTTATACTGCTCACACCTATGGCAACATAATTTACTTGATCATTGTCACTACCTTTCAGCTGCAGCTGAATCCTTCTCTTCAGATGGTGTGATTAGTCAACTTTAGCATCTCAGACTACTTAACATTTGTTTGACTGCAAGCCAGTCACAATTAGTTATGGATGGCAGTGGATATCCTATCGCACTCTTGTTTAACTCCAATGACATCTGCAGCTCCCATTTCATCCCACTGCATTCTTTTCACACATGTATGATGTGTACATGAGTGTGCTTGATATATTTCCTATGTGTTGTATTGTTGTCTGATTTTATTTTAGCTCTGCCCTATTCTACTGTATTAATTTAATCAGTGATTGCATTCATGTTTCAGTTCTAAAATTGCTAAAAAGGCATTGATGTATATGTAGAGCAGGTTAGGTGCTTTTGTGTAAAGGTAAATGGCTCATGTGCATCAAGCTACCCACTTAGT
Source organism: Diplodus puntazzo (assembly GCA_963678695.2). Lineage (NCBI taxonomy): Eukaryota > Metazoa > Chordata > Actinopteri > Spariformes > Sparidae > Diplodus > Diplodus puntazzo. Next base: position 16,945,610 of record OZ023178.1, read on the forward strand.
GTAGAGTATGTTACCTATGACATGTTCAATTTAAGATACAAAGCCTAGAAAAGCTGTGTGGAAATGTCTTATTTGTATTTCTCTAGCTGATTCTGTAGTTTACTACTGGGCCCTTACTCCAAGTCACCAGAACTCTCCACCAATAGGGAATCAGAGGTCTCGGTGGGCTGTTCCAGATCTCTGTCAGTGTCCAATCACGGTAGAGACAGACACACATTCAAATCAAAACACACAATACACACACGCACCCAAACACACACAAACAGAGGGGAAATGGAGAAAAAAGGGAAGGAGAGAAAAAGACGAAAGACAGTCACATACACAGCAAGATAAAAAGAACAGACAAGTGTAGCAGACCTGCCAACCATGAAGAAAACTCAACAACGTCTACTTCTGCTTTCATGTCCGGCCCTTCAGTTTGCTTTGGAACAGCCTATGCCAATCATTTCAGTCTAATGGCAGCCATGATACCAGAGGCCTGTTCCATAAAGTGTGTTAGAAAAAGTGGAGAGTCCAACACCTGACTTGAATGAACCTAACAAATCAGTTGGGGGGTAATGCGATCTATAATGGCCAATCCAAGTTCATACAACCAGACTAATTTAACACAGGTTCAAGTAGTCATTGCGTGTGGATTCTATTCACAAGCAGTCCATGGGGTCAGAGGGTTCAAACCAATCCATCATGGCAAAACACAGTGTTAAAGAGCGAGCAGCAATGTTTACAACCATGCAACAGTGGAAACCTACAAAGAATTTAAACATTTATTCACAAAAAAGAGAAAATTGTTGATAATAAATCCAAGAGAAAGGTGGGTGAGAATTTGCTGGCTAAATCGCATTGGTGGCAGCTAAGTTAAAATCTCATTAACTATGTGTGCCTTGGTAGCTCATTGAGTAGAGTGTGTGTGCCCTCAGAAGGGACTCAGGTTCAGTTGCAACTTGTGGCCCTTTGCTTATAGGAGAAAAATTATTGCAAGTTTGTTGCACATCTCTTGGAGGTATGTTGTAGTAACCTCTCAGCTAAAGACTGCTGCACATAAACGTACTTAATTATACATTCACAGTTTATCCTGATTATTAACTTGGCATGTCAAACAATAACCTAAATACTGACCTAAACAATGAGCTTTAACATAGTTTGCCTTATGACAGCACTGTCTTGAACAGTTACCATATATAAAAAAACAAGCATGCAGTATGTGCTACAAATCTCCAGGTTGACAGGTCCATATCAGACAAAGATAAAGCAAAGAAAGACAGAGCCGACTGAGCAACAACCAGCATGGACACAATACATTTACAGTAGCTGTTTAGTAGTCCAACGGCGCAAGCACACAACAAACCCCACAACTATTTACAATAAACAGTTTCAGACAGGAAACATAAAAAATAAACAGTAGAATTCATGGTGCTTCCCCATTAAGGTCTAAGTCCATGACCAGTCCAGCATTAATCACCATTGTGTGAATGGATTTGAATTTTGGAGTTTGGATGAAAGAAGAGATCATTGCACACAGCAATGCATCCAGGTATTTAAAATTGTCAAACAATGTGTTAACATTCACATGCTCTGAGTTCCGATAGCAAGGTTAAAAAAAAATCACAGTCTTCAACTGTATCTCTCAGCAAAGAGCAGTGCAATTCAATTTCAGGAGTGGCATCCTCCTAGTAATCTTACATTCATATCATAGGAAAATAGCTTTGAGCCAGGACTGTTAGTATTTGGAACTAGTAGCTTGTCAAAAATGAGGTTTGTGAGATTAGGCAGGCTACAGGTGTCATTATAATGTGTCACAATCAGATATAGCTTTAATCAACTTGTAGGTAAATATTGGATTAGATGTACAGTTTGTGTAAACATATTCTAATGCATTTAGGCTTTTTCTCCTGTTGTACCACTCATACTAAACTGTGACTCCTTTAATGTTTAAAAGATTCAGATCAGGTTCGGGGTCAAAAAAAATTGTTTTGAGATAACCTTTAATAGAAATTACGCTCACCTGGTCATTAAAGTCAAATTATGTTTTTATGGTTGCACTTGAGCCCAGAAATGTTTGATTTCCGTATTTTGTTTTCTTTGCTCTTCTCATTTTATAGAACTTGGCAGAACTTGATTTTGTCTTCGTATTTCATTCCTACAGTACTGCTGTCACAAACAATCAGTCTCCTTCCTCTGGCAGCTAGGCAGCCTTATTAGGTTATGGTGGATTCCTACATCTGCTAATCAAGATATGACTTTTTACCTTAGGAAGCCGTCGTCATTCACAGCTGCAGAAGGTGCGGCCGGCCCTGCCTCAGAGAACACATCTACCAATAGGCTGCCAGCGCTGGCTGGCACAGCACCAATCGGAGCTGTTGAACGAATCCCAAGGAGGTCTGCTGATGGTGATGGGGTGGACTGGAAAACAAACAAAATATGCAGTAAGACCACAAAAAAGGTGTACTTTGTTACAGCTGCTGGTATGCATAAAGGCAGGTGAGCAATTCTGTTTATTTGTGAATACAGAGTCTGCTTACAGCATTGGAGGCAGCCATAGTTGCTGTGTCTTGCCCTCGGTCGCCACCTCCATTTAACTCCCCACCCTCCCTTTTGCTGTCTTCCAGCTCTGTCACAGAGACAGCACCAGGCCCCTTCTTCTTCTTCAGCTTAGCCAGGATTGACGATTCCCTCTCTGGGAAAGGAGGCATCTCCTCCAGGACAGTGGCCTAAAGTATCAGAGAGGACAATCATCCCAAGAGATTGGACAGAAAGAGCGGCCAACATCTGACAGACAACACAGCTATCCTTTCCGATCAACAAGAACAGAATGACAGGGCTGCTGCCTGTGTCCATATTTGGGGGCAGTGTAGTGGAAATGTATTCTATGTAAATCAGTTCTCCCAACAAATTATATTTGCGTATTAATTACTGAACATGTGTTGAGTTTGGTCTAATAGGCTCAAAACTAACCAGGACATCAGTGCTAGCAATGGAAGATAGCTTCAGATACTCGACAGCACGCTGCTGCAGCTCCACGTCTGAGTTGCGGATCTGGCTATCACAGCGCAAAACCTCTTGGATGGTGGCCTTGGTCTCTGGGAACAAGTTGATAAACTTGATGTAGGCTGACAGCAGAAGGGCACGAGTGGGCACAGAACACAGATGGAACTTGGAGTGCAGAAGGTTGAACTGGACCAGGGGGCTGGATGAAAGGACAGCAAAGTTAACATTTCCGGTTTCAACTTTTACTTTGGTGCCTTAGCAGTCAAAAACTAACATACCTGGAGCGTGGATCACCAGCAATAAGGTTACCAAACTCTCCCAGAATGTAGCCTCCAACCTTCACCATGTTCTCATGGCAGGCAGGGGCCTGCAAGGCCTGGAGGAGACAATAATTCAGTTAACTTGTTTTCTAAATACAGCAGTGCGAAAGACACATTAATATCTAGTTTGTTAGGAAATGTACTGCCTCACTTTATATACTACATGCCATGATGAGCAGCAATTATTCAAGCAAGAGACAAGCAGAGAAGCTTGTTTCAAGCATGTTTTAACAAAATGTCCTGAGTAACTTAATAGACTACTTAAAGCAAAAGTGAACACAGTCAATACACAGTATGATTATCTTTTAACTGATGGTAATGTATGGACAAATTGTGGAACAACGGCGGTTTAAAATTGCTGTATGTCATTGTCTTTCCTGTCAGTTTTGCAGTAAGCAATCCCCTCCCATCACTCTGCGTAACCACACGTGACCGTGCAGCAGCAATTGTTAGACATAGCAGCAAACCTCATTAAAGAGCTCTCTGTTCTGATTGGATAAAGTGGGCAGCTATACCATGTCTTTTTACTGCATGAGCGGGGGGAAGAGAGACATGGGTTACCAGGTATTTAGTTTTGACCAAATACTCCATTACTGTTGGAATAACGAACTATTTAACACTTATTTTAATAAAAATATATGACTTACAGCAGCTGTAAGGTTAAAACAAGGAAGAAGCTCTGTAAGATCTACTGGACATTAACAGTTGGTGTAGTAACAGTTTCTGAATGCAACACCACTGTTGTGAATACAAATCATAGGTCTGTAACAATTTGTCTGATGTAATGTAGGCACTAACTACAAACAATACCAATCACATCATAACAATATTACAACTGCAAAACTTGGATCTTTTTGGATCTCTTGTAAACATATATGCAACGCTGTAATCCTACCCTCTTACTCATGTTACATGTGCAGAAACAAATGATGAGTGGGCAGAGTGGCTGTAATACCATTCACCCTATTAAAAGACACTGTGCCATCAAAGTGACTGTTTGAAGCTGTAATTCTGAGATAAACAGTCAAATAATGTTGCTTCAACTTGCCCTTTTTTTTTTATAAATGGTGTAGAAAATACGGTTAAAGGTCATCTCTAACACTGTGTGTTGTCAATTCACACACAGGTGTGTACCACAGGTATCTTAGTATCAGTAAAGATAGTATAGTCAGTATTAGATAGGGAGTTCATGTTAATGTGAAAAACACATAATATATAAAAACACGGCCCAGTGTTAAGAAAAAAAAATCCTTTAAAGAAGGCTGAAAATTGTGTTCTTTCTATAACTTGCCATCTTAAACATGTTTCTCTGCAAACCCCTTTTTCTTTAAACACAATAAGCCAGTGTTCTTAAACTTTAAGCCATTCAAGATCTGTGTGAATAAAAAACTGTCTGAAACTGACCCAGTTCTTCCTGATCAAATGAGTCAACAAGATTATGAATCTGAGCAGATATTCTGTGACAACTTTCAGTACTCAACAGTTCAATCTCAATCAATACGCTCCCCATTTAAATCTACTGCTGCTTTTAAATAGCTACGTTATAAGATTTTATATGGTGTCACCTCAAAGACCGTCTTTGCGGCGTAGCCTTGCACATCGTCTCGGTTGATGACGATCTGAATGACGCGATACCAAACCTCTTCGCTGACGTAGTCACCAGCAATGCGGATGAGGTTGAGAATGGTGTCCACGTACCAGGAGTAATCCACGGCATACTTTTCTGCCAGTATGGCCACTTTCAGCACCTGAATGAGAAAGGCATCAGTTGGTATGCAATATGTAAAGACGGAGTATTGTTGAGCTTCTCACAAGAAATACAGAAACAATCATATTGCTCTTTTTTGTGCATTAGTCAGTACGTTTATATGCACAACTTAATCGGATTACAACCTTAGTTCGACTCTGCTACTTAATCGGACAACTGCAATTGTTTGTGTGGACAGTTTGTGTAATGATGCTGAGTTCAAAGGCTGCAACAGGCCACTGTCTTCAGCCGGGTGGTCCATTGATCAAACATTTGTGTTTTGTTTTTTATTCACTCAAAATAATGACTGTATTTCGAGCTAGAAAACGCGCATCTCTTTCCTCCCTCCATTGTTGTTTGCATTTGTGTCTCTGCGTGGTCTGACACGTGAGTGACCTCATGCTGAAAAACGTGACTTCTCGCGTACGTGAAGTCACTCCCCGAGACGCAAGAAGAAAGCAAAAATATATATTTTTACTAAGGAAAATGACAAAACTAATATAACGCACAGTGCAAGTCACTGTGCGTTATATTAGTTTTGTCATTACGTTAAGTAACGTTAATCTGATAACTGGTTTGGAAATATTAACGTGTTACTCGTTACTCAAAAAAGTGGTTAGGTTAGAGTAACGCGTTACCGGCATCACTGACTGTGTAGCTTAAGAGCAACATGGAGCATGAAGATCTAAAGAAAAAAATAAAAACAGTAGAATTAACTTTGAGCAAGTTTGGAGGAAAGTCGGAGGTGTGGACCCACGTGGGCCGTGATAATAACATGTGTCGGCTTTGTCGAGTGCATTAAGTGCAGCACTTGTTGCATTATTCATTAAGATTTCTGTAGTTCAAACAACTCGCAATTGTAGTCGAGAACGTCAGTTATAACAGCCCACGTATTAAACAGTTGTCGGGTTTAAATCGGTCTTGGGCTCATAATTACATTCAATGTGTCGGGCCGGACTAGCTCACCTCTCAGAACATGGCACTGAATCGCTGGAAACTGATTTAGGGACTGTCATCAAATTACTTAGCATAAATATATTAATACAAAATAATTGCAGTTCTTTCAATATCTTCCATGTCATGGGGCCCAGTGACTCCAGCAGCAGATTGTATAAGTAAACTGGACGAATGAGACACAGCTATGTTTATTGTAATTTCGTGCTTCCTCCATTTTATATGAATATTAATATGCAGAAATCTTGATTTTTTTTCTCAATAGCTTCCATGTCATGTGACCCACTGACTTCTGAAACAGATTCTGTGTCTATCAAAAAAATATGATAAAGACAATAATGGTAAAAAAAGTTCTCTAATGCTCAAGAGGTTAACATATTATTAAGCAGCAATGTCAACTTCTACACTATTTTGTCTCATGTCTTAGATTCTGAAGTCCTCAAAATGTTTATTTATTTACATCCAACCTCTTCCACCACCTGCAGTACAACCACGTGATTCAATTTGAAGAAATAAAAAAAGCGAGAAGCGAGAAGCTTAGAATTTGTTTATAAGAGACTGTATTTTTAATATTTTGTGTTTGAAGGAAATTTAAGTTATTTTATACTTTTAAACTTGTTCAGTTGTTGTCATTTCAAGTAATCTGTGCTTTTCAGCTGTTCAATCGTGTGCTTATCGGTTGTTCTTAACTACTGAATAAATAATATAAATCTTAACTACAATGTAGTTTTACAGTCCTTTTAAAGTGGCATTTCTGTAAATACACAGGATTTTTTTCCTTTTTTTTTTTAGGCGCCGGGGGGGGGGGTTACTTATCGTTCATTTATCGTTATCGTGGTGAGTTGCTCAATATATCGTGATATTGATTTGAGGCCATATCGCCCAGCCCTACTTCAGCCAACAATTCGATTTTCTCACCGGCATGTATACTCAGACAATTGCTATTGTCCCATTGAGTAGCATAGTCGAACTATGGCTGTAATCTAACTAAGCTGTGCATGTAAACGCACTGACTGTCTAAAGGCAGGAGCGATTCATGTGTCAAAGTCATACTGCTTATCTATTGCAACTCTCTGTACATGCAAGACCGTTTTTGTTTGTAGCTGGTGAAATCCTCTATTATACTTTACAGAATTGAAAAAAAGAAATGTGGTTTGTCATACAGTTTGTGATACAGTTTGTGAAGACTGCTGGTTTGTTGTGGTGGAAACAAGCATCACCAATTGTCACTTGATATTTAAGAAAGAAACAAACACATTCTTGGAACACCAACACCCACCATCTCCTCTCTGATGGAGTAGTCCGCTGTCTCAAGGTAGCTGAGCATCTCGGCTACAATCTGCTTGGCATTGCTGCGATCACACATGGCATACAACAGATCAGCTGCCCTCTGCCGAACACTTACATCCCTCTCAGTCTGCATAGACACAGAGACAAACACTTATGAAATGGAAGAAAAGAAGATGTGACAGAGGTAGAAACAGACCTACAAACAAGTGTAGATCTATGTGTGGATTGTCATGTGCGACTTGTGAAGTGTAATATACAGGGGGTCAATGGAGGTGGGTAGGAAGTCCCTCTCACCTAATCATTTATTTATTTGAGTGAGATATTGCCTGAGCCTGATGTCTAATGCATAATTGTATTTACTAAGTGTGAGGCACCACCTTTAGGGCGTTGATGACGGTCTCAATGTGCGTCTTGACAGCTTCATGGGAAAACTCAGAGCTAGCCAGTGTACACATACTCTCCAGAGCCAGATAGCGCAGGTTAGTCTCTCTGTGCTGCAGGAACTGGCCAAGCTGGTTACAGGCTCGCACCAGAAGGTTTGGCTCGCTGCAGAACACAAATCAAAATTTACTTCTATGGTAGCGTCATCAAATTGTGAAGAGGCATTTCAGTAGGTCATAGTTCAGTCTTAGCATTGCTTTCTGAAATTAATCAACCAAAATAAAAATAAATTACTGTAAATACAGTAAGTACATATAAGTTAGCAAGTAAGTTAATCAGGGTTAATCTACTATAACCCACCAGCAAGATTTTCACAGTTTTATGTAGTGTAAATTGAATAGTCCTTACAAATAGTCCCCCCCCCCGCCATAAATAAGATGCACAAACATGCAGCCTGACATAATACCTAAGGTCATGTCGTTGTTGAGAATGCTCACCTGTCATAGTGGATGATAAGCGATATAGCCTCAAACAAGATGGCATTCTTGGCATTCGAGTGCTGCACCTTCTTGGACTTTGGAGGTTCCTGTGCCTTATTAAGGATGGTTTCCAGACACTCCACCAGACGGCCCTTGACAGCCCCATCTTCTGGTGGTGGGTAGCACTGCAACAGGCGCAGTAGCTTGCAGGAGAGCCACGGTGCTGGGACAAAGTAGTAGGTGTAATCCTGGAGGTCAGTGGAAGCCGACGACACAATCTGGAGACCCAACACAATTTTCCTGAAGACTTACTTTGGTAAGTCAAAACTGAACTTGTGCAAGACAATCCTTAACAGACCCAGTACAGTGCAGCTTACCCAGATATAAGCAGTTATGTTCAGTTACAGAAACATGTAAGTTGCCTGTATTTTTTTGTCCTATACTAGACTGCACAGATAAGACAGTATTGGTAAGGAACTTATCGGTGGTCTTTTCAGCCACCTGTTAACTTTGATAATTTACAACACTGTTCTAATCGAAGTTCTAGTCCACTAATTAAAAACAAGGTCACAGCAAGTCCATGCGCATACACGTGCATGCTCACACATGCACACACACACACACCCTGCTGAGTCTAGAAACGGCCAGGGAAACACAGGTCTTGAACTCATCTGGATTCTTCTGGCTCAGACAGGTGATGAGAGAGATGGCTGCCGTCACCACACCCTAAACACGAGACACACATGCAGAAAAAAAGACAATTAATAATGTCCCTCATATTCAACAGCCTGGCTTCATCAATTCATAGTCTTGTTGGATGGGAAACTTTAAAAAACATTAAAATCCTACAATTTTAACTTATTGAAAGTTTGTCAGCTGATCTATGTCGGTCACATAATACAGATACCATTTTATCTTTTACAACGCTCTATTCAATACGGAGGTCTGGACTGTGCTTTTACCATATGTTGGTCGTTGAGCAGGTGCACCACTCGTGATGTCCACTCGCCCATCAACACCAAGTCAGGAGAGGTCTTATAGAGGCGCAGCAGACACAGGGCAGCTGACTGTTTCACACTGTCCATGGTATCCCTGTGGTGCATCACATTCATATTATCAGCAGCCAAGTGAAGTCACAGTGATGTAACTCTAGTAACAGTTTTCAAACTTTGTCATTCACAGCAAAACATAAGTAACCTCAAAAGCAGAAGTCAGACTCACCCAGCCACCAGGATTCGAGGGATCTCACTAGCAAAAGCCTCAGCCATTTCACGGCTTCCCACATTTGCGATACAATGAAGAGCCAAGCACATGAAGGTGGGGTTGCGGCTGGACAAGTCGTTCTTAATGGCGTTGTTGATCAGACGGATCAACTCACTGTTGCTGTTTACCAGCACTGAGATGAACAGGTAGCCCTTGAGAAACAAAAGAAGGGATTTTTTAAAACTGTAGGCATTTTTTTTTTTTAAAAGAAGAAATCAAGTGTCCAGTGGATGTTGAGCACTGTCAAACCAAACTTCATAAATTTGTTAAGTCCTGACCTAAATACATTGATATTTAAGACTTGAAGACCTGTAGTGTGAAAGAAACAGCAACGGAATATTGTTATATTTTGTGCAAAAATGCACAAAAGCCGATGAGAGCAAGAGTAAGGGTTACACTCACCACCCAGATGTTGCATACTTGTGAAGAACATAAACATGGCGGCCAATTGAGTATGACTCGTCTCCCAAGCCAGGGGGATAGTAAAATACTGATTTGATTTTCAATTCGAATTGATTGCTTTAAATGTATGTAAAAAAAAAAATGTTTGGGTGCAAAACATTGCACAAACAATTGCTACCAGCTGCTAACAACAGTCCCGCTTGTTTGTTTGTTTTCTGAAGTATGATCGGGCCAAAGATTGACGCCATCGACAGCAAGAGTTCAAAACGTCATGATTTAACAGGTGCACCACCAGAGAACATAATATGGGGGCATGTCCCCTAGGAGTTGCCATAAGGCTAGAGTTGTTGTTTGTGACATGTGGGAGAGAAAATGAAAAGAAGTTTGTTGCTGCTCTGTCTCATTTTTTCTGCCAAGAAACTCTAAAATGTGTTGCAGTGGTGCCTCTTATCTGCAGGCAGCTGTTAATGTGCTTTTTTTAACTGTGCCATTTTTTTTTCATGTTTTCTTAGCTTAGCTTCCTCAGTATAGCTAGCTGGCTAATTCTGTTTCAAGCTTCTGAGGCTGAACTCAGCTAAGTTACAGACATGTGGGGCAAATCCTGGCTTCATCTAAAGACATGTGATTGGTGACATTTTTACTCAGGTTCGGGAGGCTCCATCGTTCTAAGTCCACATATCAAATTAAAACAGGGTTGATAATCCTACAAACATCAAGTGTGTGGTCCTGCGTCTTGACTGAATAGTCTGGTGTATTCATTCTCACAGTTAAAAATAAATAAGTAAACATTGGTGAAATCTTTCCTTACATATATTGTCTCAAATATTTAAAAGAAATCACTTAAGATTTGAAAATCTTTTGTGTGCACTAGGAGTTATTGAACAGCCCTGTATAAAACCCTACCATAACGAAGGTGCTAATGGTTAGTTCTTACTGAAACTGCTCTGAAGAGTTGTTGAATGAAAATGCGCATTTTGTTAAATGTGATTTATGATACTGTTTAACTCTACCAAAGTGCTTTTTCAATACGTACTATAGCTTACTATCACTTATTTTATAGTGAGACTTAAGCACCAGCATATACACAGAAACCCTCTGGGCCCTACAGTTCCCACATCATGAACCTGTTCTGACTTGATGTAAGTCAGAATAGTTTCAGTAAGTGGTTATTGTGGTTAGTGGAATTAACTACTTACTAAACTACTAATTACTTTTTTCATTCCTTTAAAAAAGTGTGTTTCTTGACATTGTACATATATTGTACATATTGGTCAAGTCAGGGTTTTTTTCTCTTGGGATGTACAGTAGATGTAATGTTTAAACTTTATCAAAAGAACACAATCATATTCAGGCAAATTTTTTGTAAAGTCTAAATTTTTATATCAATTAATGGATTTAAGACTACCCCAATAGTATCTGAGGTTGATTTATCACTTCTAACATTATTTCTTAAAATGACTGAGGTTACTGTTTTATCTTGTGATGCGAGTGTGCTATTATTTAAATAAAAAAAAAAATACATTTGTCTGCACCTTTATTCACGGCTACAATATTTACACAATGTGTTAAGAAACTATTTAAAAACTGGGCTGCACAATTAATCACAATATTATCAAAATCGCTATATGGCGAAGTGTAATATTGCATGTGTGGCAATTTTTTGATAGAGGTAAACTGCCTTTAAATATTGTTCTCCAGATGTCTGTTTGGTACAGACCATTCCAAGCATGTGCACATTATGCATGGCACTTGACTGTGGTGGCAGCTGAACTTTATTTGTATAGCCCTTTGTGCAATATAAACATTGTAACACTGTTACCTAGTGCTTGACAAACAAGAAAACAGTTCAAAATAATAAAAGGCAAAGTAAAACAGTACTTTTATATAAAGGAAAAGAACGTGATACGTAAAAAGCAAACTAGTAATGCTAATAGCAAACTTGTTTATTTGCTCAATAGCAATACGTATTGCCGATAGTTACCCTTTTCTCGTTTCATGTATATTAAACACAAACCAATGGAAAGCACATAATGAACATGCCTCAACATATGAGCAGCCTGTCATATCCCTTGATAATGAGAGCATGCAACTAGTTGCAGGCAAACAGCCAAACGTTTAACAAGTGTGTAAATCGGTCGCATCATCCCCCTGTTAGCGACAACAACAGAAAAATCTGGAGTGATGTGTTATTATGGATCCCAATAGCATTATCACGAGACCAGCCTTTTTCAGGTGCTTTTATTGCGTTTGATATAGTGCCGTAGGAGTATGTCGTTGGGTTGGTAAACATACCAATCTCTGCTGCCAGGGCTGCTCTTCGCTGCAGGAGTTTCTCTGAGCTACCCTGGCTAGTATTAACAAGTGCTGATAATATTCTCCATTTTTCATTTTTACAAAAGTAACGTAGAAGATGAAATATTATACAGTTGTCCTGTTCCGGCAACTCACTTCTCTCATGTCTTGTCCCACTGAACCATAAACAACAATTTTGCATTGTGGCTGGTGTGATCCCATTGCAAGACAGTTTCTAGTTTGATCTTATGTCTTAAAGTGGACAGGAATGATTGAAACTAGGACACATTGATCCATGATTTAAACGGATGTGAGCCAGCTCCTTTACTCTTAGACAGTGTCCACATTTCGGGCATAAACACTCTGAAGGGACCTTTCTGAGGGTAGTTCTGCTACTTTTGAATGTATGAGATTCAATCCTCAACCACTGAAATACAGATCCTGACTCAACATTATTCTGCTTACGCAACATTTCCTGAGAAAACGGTCCACAATGAAAAAAAATATATATATTAAATCAGGAAGTAGTCACAATGGCAGTGATCTCTGTGTTGCTTTAACATTTAGAGTAGTTAGGCTACTAAAATATATTTCATGGTACTTAGGTTTGTGATACTGGCCAGTATGTGAGAGATGACAGACTGGTCATTGATCTCTAGTTCTGTCAACATTGACAGTTAGCATGCCTTAGATCTTGTGAGGTCAATAGAGCAGGAATGGTGTTTGATATGCTGTCGTAACAACGACTCCAATATGATCAGATAATTTGGGACAAGGATTGAGTACCAGCTGAATTGAAGCCTGTCAGTATCAAAGAATCACAATTTGGCAATGAATGCATGGTCAGAATGTTGACCTACTATTAGTTGGCTTCATCTACTTGTTAAATCAATTACTTCAAGCATAGGCCTTGATGTTCTACAATGATTCAGTCTGAACTTGCGATACTGCCAATTTGCAAAAAAAAAAAAACAACAACGCATACAACATAACCAGTGAAAGACTTACAATCTGTTTCTCTGTGTATTTGTTGGAGCTCAGCAGGTTGACTGCCTCCATGTGTCCAAAGTCAATGTCATGGCCAAGCAGAAAAATGAAGAGCAACTTGCAGACATACTTCTTCTTGCTGTACCCATCCAGAGCCTTGTCCCCTTTAAACTTGGAGCGAATGTTGGCCAGCTCCTTGTTGATTCGTTTGATCTCAGCTTCCTTGCTCTTACCTGATGGGAAAGGACGCAGTACAATGCCAGTATTTAGAACATGGAAATGACAGACCTCGGTAGTGATTGAATGGAGGTTTATTTTTCTCTGATTAAAAAATAATAATAAAAATGTTATATTTGTCCAAGTGTTTTATTATAACTCCACAGTCCACTCCACCAGTACCCCTCCATTCTCACATTTCTCATAGCTTCAAATTCAATGGGTATGTGCTGACATACAAAAATGTGTTAGGGGCACAGCAGAGGTGCATGGCTCTCCGATATAGAGAAATGTGTGGCCTTGTGGGAAGTAGCATTCAGCTGTAATATGTTTCACTTTTGGATAAAGTGTGCAGTGACTTTTGCTCTAAGCTTTAAATGCAGCATTTTTTGCCAGCAGGTGTGTTCTGTGCCCAGTTACAGTGATGCATATGTTAGTCTTGTAATTTCTGGAGTGGCAGGCTTCTATGTTGACAATAAGTCAGAATATATAATTTTGGATAAATGTCATAACAAAATTTTAATCATCAACTTCAATACTAGAATGAATAACAACACAAGTAGTGACGTATGCGTAATTAAGCAAAAAGTGTATAATAGACCTGAAAATGACCTGTAGACAGTCATATCGACATTATACCAGCATTTGACTACAGTTTTGATGACTGTATCTGTAGGATATGTCACAGACATAAGAGAATACACACAAAAAGGTGAAAGGCAGCTTTTTCCCTGTGCACTTCTTTCAACAGGGGTAAAGGACAATTCCATCATCATATTTACTGACATTAATCAAAGCCAAACTCCATGTAAGCAGATAGGTCAGGCAGGAATCACACTGCAGTAGCAACTTTGCCTATGTGGACAGACACGGATACACACACACTCTCTCTCTCTCTCTCTCTCACACACACACACACACACACACACACACACACACACACACACACACACACACACACACACACACACACACACACACACACACACACACACACACAAAGGGTGTGCAGCATCAGCTGAGCAATACACTTAAATTCTCACTGTATCACTGTAGACACAACTAGCTGTGTTGGGAGATGCCATGTCATTTTCCTTAGTGGGCAGAGTGACGGAATAGTTCTGAGCTGAGTTACAGCATCACTTTTGGAGAGTTTACTAGAGGGTCTCGATGAAATCCATGACGTGAACTGAGAGGGTCTTGGTGAGCTGGTTTGGAATGGCCCAATCACTACTGTCAGCTGCCAGAGATTTTGTCATATCATTTCTACTGGGCGTCTAACCACATCTCTGAGTGTATATTATCATTGTGGGCAATATTTTAAATCAAAGTATTTCAATTTTTTTCTGGTATTTTATTCAAGGCACCAGCCATACACAGACAGTCCAATCTTTTTTATTTTATCCATCAACATTTTCTCACTAAGTTTCCCAGAATCTTTACTGTGCTGTACTGTATAAAAATGTTAAACAGTAGCTGCAACCTTGATTCACTAGGGGTATATTTGGCTTATATTAGTAACAACCCTCTTTGTTTAATTTCCATTGATTCCTAGTATATACAAACTCACAAGAGGTACAGGTAATTCAAACTCTCTCAGTGTTTTCTTACCAAGCCTTTATCAGCGACCAGCCCTTCATTATATTGGCTAAACCACTGGCCAATAATCAAATATTGATTATAATATAAAATGACACATATCTTTAAAGCAGATTTTATGTACAACAGAGGATGGAGAGTCTAGTGGAGGGATCAGCTGATTGAATCGTATCAATTTCCTTTTGCTGGAATCTCTCAGTTAACCTTTATGCATAAAATATCAATAATTTAGTTTATCGGTTTAATAGTTCTGAACTTTCTCTATAGGGACTAGGTATGGCCAACACTGTGGGAATCATATATGCACATGTAATGGGGAGTATCTACACAATATCGCAGATGCATGCAAACATATTTAATCATCAACTTTAAGAGAAGCACCAACCACTATTTCTACAGCTCTGCCTTATTCAATTGATTTTGGTAGCTGGTAGGTGCTTATTGGTGGATTATGACAGAGAGGTCAGTCCGAAGACAAGTTGAAGTCATCCTTCCTGTATTTTCCTGTTCAGTGGACAGAGTTATAGAGCTGTGTCGACCTAATGTAATAACAAACGCAGCTTTCCAACTTTTAAATTAACCATTTTGGCAATCAGTTTAACATCAGACACCTGGGTGTCTAGTATTATACAGATGTATGTGGTCTAAGTTTGACCAAAGCAACAGCCAAGACTCAAAAGCAGCAGGCCTCGTTTTCTGCATCGTAGCATTAGTCCGTTTTTATGTGGCAGCAAATACTGGTAACACCGCCATGTTACAGGCTAAACCTTAGTATGAACTGTCACGTTACTGACTGGACAGCGGCTAATTAAAACTAGAAGTGTTACAGGCCAGTATCGCCCTCCCTCCGTACCCCCACGTCATTACAAGACGCAAAAGGGCACGGTTAGGAACACCTCAGTTATGTCAAATGATGATAGTGGCATCTGATTAAGGTCACATAAATAAGTAAGAACATTGAGTGTAAATGTTACTTACAATTTCTAATGTCCGAAATGAAAACAGCTAATCCGCGCATTCCATCTCCTTTCGACACAGCCGGCATTTTTGCAGGTTTCTGTCCTCACTCCGGCCTTATTCGTAAAAATGAACTGACGTCGGTCAGCTTTTCACACTGGACTGAAGTGGAAGATGGCCAACTTGACGTTTGGTAGTAGCTAGCTACTTCGTAGATCCGGTCGTCCACTATAGATTTATGACAGACTGTTACCTACCTACCACACTGTAGGCTGTGTCTGTACGTGGCTAGCTCCTTTTGCACTTGCTAGATTAGCTGTATAGCGGTGGATCAACCAGCAGCAGGATAAGATAACGTTATCCCTGTTAACTGGCTCGTTTCCGCTGGCTATGCCAAGCTAACGTTATTTCATTCAATCCTTAGCTAGCTAGGACGAGGACCTACGCGCATAACACCTGCAGTACTAATTCCCGTCAGTTAAAACCACCCAGTATTTGAATGTCTATATGATAAATGCAATCAGACGTGCCAATGAAAACAACATCCGAGAATATAACGTTAAGTTACTTCGAGTCACGCACCGTAAAGCTAGCTTAACAGCTAGCTAGCTAGCTGGCTAGCAATATCGTTCAAATACTGGAATACATCACCGGTTGACCGGAATAACTCAGCGGGGAGCCTTAACTGCCAACCAGCGATATGCAATAATTGCACTTTTCTCTTTATCGCGCACTAAATTTGCTGAATAAGATGTCCTGTATAATTGATGTCCGTTCTAATTCTCCACCTTCCAGTCCGCGGCTGGGATAAAGCTCGTGACAGAGGAACCAACAGCGTGACCGCGCTACGTAACAGTGCACGCGCACGCTCCTGTCCCTCGTCTGAGTGTGCATTATTTGGTCCAACAATAACACAGCTATGATAAGGGCCCACAGTTCCTGCGCCTGCAGCCTGCTCATTCACTAAATCCTCTCTTTTAAAAGATAAGCGATTTAGCACTGGCCAAACAGGTTATGAGTCATGTGACGAGGAGCTGGTGTCTTGGGAGAAGGTACAGTTTCAACCAAGGTCTGCTGTGATATTGGTCATTTCCTGTCGACATGCATCATTATTTGAGTGATTATCTATTGCAGTAATTGCTACGTGTGTCTTTGACCTGAACAAACTGATGCTTTTTGACAAGGATAACAAGCCACAGCGTTGAGGTTAATTCGTTTATTTACATCAGAACTGCCATGCCTTTTATAAAGGTGAACTATGTAATTTTGGGAAATACATTTTAAAGCAGATTCAAACAGGGCACCTTATTTTCCTCTGAGATGAGTTTTTTTATTCAGTGATGGAAAAAATAACATTTCTGAGTTAAAATTTTCCTCCAAAATGCTAGATGCATCTGGCCCCGGGTAAACAGCAAACAGTGGCTGGCAACGTTAACCTAACGTTTGTGGTCATTGGCCCCAACAGCGGCCATTGTAACACTTTTTTATAGCGGCTGTGTTAACTGCAGTGAAATGAAAAAAACTGTTAACTGGGCTAGGATGAGGAAAGCCAACCGGGCAGCAACAGGCTACCCATTAACAAAAGATCAGTTCAAGAGAAATGTAATAAGTGTTAAAAGGCTAAAGTTAGCATTGTTAATGTAGCAGTGGGACTATGAAAGACTTAGAAATCAAAGAGTAAAGAAGTTAAAACAGATAGACAAGGAGAGAGACACAGTAAACAAGTTTTTGAGCTCATGGAAATCCTGGTGGGCATCATGCAGGACAGCAGATGTTGACATGGCATTACGCATCCCATTCATCTTCTTGTAAGTCCTGCCCTTTTCTGCCTCTGTCTGGCTTTGTTGGGCACATTTTCTATGCTTGACTCAAACTGTTAACACACACACATTAGCTCTACAACTCAGACACACTGGGCTTGTTACATAGAGCCCAGTATCTCTGGCTGTGACTGGCTGCAGCTGCCTTCTGGGCCTCTGTACAAGGGACATGGGAATGCCATATTTTGGATTTAATCAAAAGTTTGCAAAGGAAAAAGACAGTAACGACACCACTTTACTGTTTCACAGCTCTGTGATACTATTGCACACATGCTGCTCTGTCATTACTTTTGAGTTTATGGTTTACTGGCCATCATCAGTCTCATCTGCAACATCTGATCTCTCGGTAAATGGGTTGAGACTAAATGGACCAGCTTCACAGACACAATACACTGTACAACCAGTATGCTGCACTTGCAGTTTGCACCCTTACAAGCAGACTTTTCACATCCACAATGAACCATTTCTAGGATCTTATCAGCTTTGTTCCTGGTGGGATGGTGACAGGCTTAAAGGGAGAGCCATCTTATTCCTGTCCATGGTCCTTTAGATTGAGCAGTGGTGGTAGGCTTCACAGCATGATGTGCCAGCACCGATTTTCCTCTTCCACATTTTGAGGCAGCACTCTGTCATTGATTTACATTGATCAAATACACCCATCAGGCATAACATTATGCCACCTGCCTGATATTGTGTTGGTTGCCCTTTTGCTGCCATAACAGCCCTGACCCATCGAGGCATGGACTCCACTAGACCCCTGAAGGTGTGTTGTGATATCTGGCACCAAATTAGCAGCAGATCCTTTAAGTCCTGTAAGTTGCGAGGTGGGGCCTCCGTGGATCAGACTTGTTTGTCCAGCACATCCTACAGATGCTCGATTGGATTGAGATCTTGGGAATTTGGAGGCCAAGTCAACACCTCAAATTCGTTGTTGTGTTCCTCAAACCGTCCCTGAACCATTTTTGCTTTGTGGCACAGCGCATTATCCTGCTCAAAGAGGCCACAGCCATCAGGGAATACCGTTTCCATGAAAGGGTGTACATGGTCTGCAACAATGCTTAGGTAGGTGGTGCGTGTCAAAGTAACATCCACATGGATGGCAGGACACAAGGTTTCCCAGCAGAACGTTGCTGAAAGCATCACTGCCTCCGCTGGCTTGCCCTCTTCCCATAGTGCATCCTGGTGCCATTTATTCCCCAGGTAAGCGACGCACACGCACCTGGCCATCCACTGGTCTGCGGCTATGCAGCCCTGTATGCAACAAACTGCGATGCACTGTGTATTCAGACACCTTTCTGTCAGAACCAGCATTAACTTCTTCAGCAATTTGAGCAGCAGTAGGTCGTCTGTTGGATCGGACCACAAGGGCCAGTCTTCACTCCCCACGTGCATCATTGAGTCTTGGCCACCCATGACCCTGTCACCTGTTTCCCACTGCTTCTTCCTTGGACCCCTTTTGATAGAGACTAACCACTGCAGACCGGGAACACCCCACAAGAGCTGCAGTTTTGTAGATGCTCTGACCCAGTTGTCCTGATTCTAATGCATCAGCATGTTCACTTGCTGCCTAATATATCCCACCCACTAACAGGTGCCATGATGAATAGATAATCAGTGTTATTCACTTCACCTGTCAGTAGTCATAATGTTGTGCCTGATCGGTGTATCTTGCCAATGGATATAGAAGTCAAGATTCAGTATATGTTGTGACCCTGTCAAGATTGTGTCTTAATCCATTTCTGTGCAGGTGATTGAGGAGGTGTGTCGGAAGGAGATGCCTTGTGCTTTCTCTCTTTGCAGGGCTTTTGTTTGGTTAGATTTATTTGCTACACTGCACTCAACTTACACACCCATACACTTCAAACACCATTGATAGTACTGACCTACATACTTTATTTTAGTTGTGTATATAGTTGTTTAGTTGGCGCAATAAACTCTCTTTATTAATTGAAATCTCGGTGTGGTCTCTCATATTTTGTCTGAACCCAGAGCTGGTTCATGACAAAATGGGGGCTTGTCAGGTAAATGGACTGTGGTTTTTGGCTTAATCAATTTCGGTGGGGGACTCACATAGATAGTTGTTCTGCTGTTTTGTAAGGAGAGTTTCCATCAGTCCATTGTAACCTTCAAACATCAATGCTGGTCATTTGTATGGCATTTTGTTTTGGAGTTCTGTTTCCCTGGTGGGTTAAGACAGCGGATTCTGTTTAGGAAACTCGTGTTCTCATCGATAGTGCGGTGGTGAAAGTGGGGTAGAGCTGATTCATATGCTTTCAGATCAGGAACACCTCAGTGGCTTCTAGATCTTAAAAAAGAAGGAAACTTGCTGGTTGGGAGTGGTGTTTAGGAAAAAAACTGCATTTAATGTTGCAAATAACTTAACACTGCTCCCTAAGTTCAGAGATGATGATCCAGACCTCTTTTTCTCTGTTTGAGCTTGTGGCAGACTCTCAAGTGGTCTGACGATGAGCGCACCTTATTGTTGCAATGTGTACTAACAGGTAAAGCACTGGAAGCATAATGCTTCTTTGACTGAGAAATGTGTATCACCAGTGCTTTAGAAACTTGAAGAGTGAAGACCAGACTCATACTGAATTTGTGCCGGTTTTGGTTGTTCAGTCAATGGTGTATGGTGACTGAGGTCAAAACTTCTCAGGTATTGTGAGTTGATAGCATTTGAACAATTTAAAAACTGGGTTCCAGGTAATATTGCAACTTACATTATGTACTAAACAAAAAGTTAAGACTCCCCTAGCTGCTGCAGTGTTGGCCAATGAATATATTCTCACACATAGACACATTTGGAAACTCTGTTAAGCTGCAGCATAGATTTTCTGAATGGGCAGGTGAAACTCTTGGGGCACACAATGAATCCACTTCCTCCAGACCTTAATAAAGTGTTTGGAAGAAGAGGGATTCTAGTCAGACATGTCATTACTTCCAGCAGCCAGGGCACTGGAAAAATGAGTGTCCTGCTCTTAAAGCAAAGGCTAGGTTCTCAGGTAGGACACAAGTAAAACCTGTTGCATTATCTGTCCTGTGACTTCCGTAGCACAGTGTCACCTTGATAGGTTGGGTTCTGCTCTAAGTGAATTTGAGGGAAAAGGCGATTATTATGCATTATTTCGGATGGTGTTGTGTCTACCTGGTCAGAAGGAAAATTGATTTTGGTCTGAAGGTTGGATTGATTAGCCAGCAGGATTACACAAAAAATGGTTGCCTATACACTTGGATGGAGGATGAATCGGTATAGAACCTCATTAACTTTTCGTGCTGATCCAGTGAAAGAGGCCCTGGCTTTAATTTGGGGGTTACAACATTTTGTTGTTTACATTGGCTCTGATAAACCTCTTATAATGTTCACTGATAACATTTGTACAAATCGTGTTATTTATATCCCTGCGGGGTAACTGGTTGGTGTGGTACCTGGTGGGTCTCCACTCTTATTGGGGGTGTGTGATGACCCTGTCCAGTTTGTGTTTTAACCCATTTCTGTGCAGGTGATTGAGGAGGTGTTTCGGGAGGAGATGCCTCACCTGAAACTGATCCACATCAAGGCTCCTCCTCCCTATTTAACCTGTTTGGTTAGATTTATTTGCTACACTGCACTGCACTACACTTACACACACTCACACCAATACACAATTGAAATCTCGGTGTGGTCTCCCATATTTTGTCTGAACCCAGAGCTGGTTCATGACAGTAGAGGATTAGTAATTGTTCTGTTTAGCTGCATCTTGTTTTTGCAGGCATTTTGGATGGCCCTCTTTGCTGGTGTGGGCATGTCTAGTTTGAGTATGTAAACTTGTCAAGTTCCTTGCTCCTCCTGTCAAAGTAGGCAACCGTTGGCTTTTGTACTGTCTTCAAAGTATCTGCCAAAGACCCAATGCCAGCCATCAATGCCGACATCACAAAGACCCAGAGTGCATTGAAACCTGTTAGCTAGATCTTCCTGAGCCTTTTAACCATTATTGGTTAGGGTTAGGGTTAGGGTTAGGGTTGGCCAATGTCAAGACCAGTGTATGTGTGTGTATATATCATCTCTTATGGATGCTGTTGAGGTTCCAGGGGATAAATGACGAATGTCAGATTTCTGTATGCTTCTGTTTTCTGCAGACCTCATTTCCTGTAGATCTCATTTCCCGGGACACGTCACAGGAATCTGCGATTTCTGTGATATCGAAAACTGATCTTTGGTTAGTGGGTAGTTTGTTGCTGCCCAATTAGCTTTCCTTAACCTAGCCTAGCTAACTCGCATTGCGTTTCACAGCAGCCTCATATGAGCAGCGAAGGGTCAGCCAGCGCCTGCCAAAAAAATTGCCAGGGCAGTGTGTGGAGGAGACTGTGAATTTGGTAGGGACTGACAGCGGCTGACTCCAGAGGACACAGACGATCTAAGAGTGCTGAAGAGATGATGACGGATGATGAGACAGCAGTGACAACAGTGGAGAAGACAGCAGACACAGGGGAAAAGTGGAGGGCTGTTAATGAAGCAGCTACTTGAGTGAGTGGTTATCTATTTAAAGTTTATAAATAAAACAGTTTATTTTAATTGGCTGATTATTTCTTGTTCATCAGATTCTGCAATTAATTTAATTTCTTCCTATGCTAGTCCATTATGAACAATATGTAAAATTTCAGGAAACTGGTTTATAAGTTGCAAAAATAATTGGGAGAGGGAGAGGGGCTGCCTGAATAATGACAGAATCAGACTGAATAATCACATCACAATAGTCTAATCTTAATGTAGACTATGTATGAACATTCTTTCTAGTCACTAATGTACTGATAATATTTCTTGCATGTTCACTGGAGTAAAGACAGAGAGGGAGAGAGCAGGTGGAGGCCAACAGGGCAGGGAGCGTAGGTAGCATGGAGCTGAGTGAGAAAATCAGCAAACACTGATGGTTAAGACCAAATAATGACATTATCACAGATATTACTTCAAAACTTCCCTTAAACGTCCCATTTTATTCGCCAGCAACCAAAGGTCCCTTCCCACGAAGACTCACTCCAAACTTTTGGTAAAATTTGGCAGCTCTAGTTTTGATTGTCAGAATCAGAATACTTTATTAATCCCCAGGGGGGAAATTGTTTTTGTTTCAGATGCTCAGAGCAAAGTAGAAATAGAAATACAGCATGAATGGAAACAAGAGATAAAGATAAAGATATAAATAAAATAGACAATAAAATAAAATAAAATATTAATGTAGACAATAAAATAAATAATAAAATAATAAAGTAGACATCTTGAAATATATACAATATACAGTGAAATGGTTGTATCGTAAGAAATGAGAATGAGTAGATGTAGTTTTGTTTTTGTTTTTTTTATAAATAGCCATTTGAGTCGATTATCAGAGGGAGGAGTTGTTAAGTTTAATGGCCACAGGTAGGAATGACTTCCTGTGGCGCTCAGTGATGCATCTTGGAGCAATTAGTCTCTCGCTGAAGGTGCTCCTCTGTTTGAGCGTTGTGGAGAGGGTGAGAGCCGTACTGCACTATCGCCCGCAACTTTGACAGCATCCTCCTGTTGACTGCTGCGGTCAAAGTGTCCAGCTCCACCCCCACAACATCACTGGCCTTCCTGATCAGCTTGTTGATTATAACTTTACATCCGCAAACACTTTGTGTTAATCATACCCTCTGAACTTAGTGCACGTGTCATGAGGCAAGTCCTTCAACATGTGAGCCACTCTGCAGCTCTGTGTGGCCCACTTCACTTGGCTGGTCAGACATGCCTACCAGAGCTCAGATGTGCAATGCAGACTTCTTGAAGCTTGCTGTATCACCACTGCAAATAGTAGGACTGTCCATTACGTCTGCAATTTGTTGCCAAGCCAGCTGGTGTGGATCTTTATTTTAGGGTCCATCTTGATGTGATCCACTGAGATAATGAACCCCAGGAAGGAGACGGAAGCTATATGGAACTTGCACTTCTCCGTGTTGATTTACAGTTAGTGCTCCAACAGCTTCTGCAGCACTCTGTGAACATGCAATGCAGTGGCCAATACCTCGGCTCACCCTCAGGCAGGAGATGACATAGGCTACTTTGGAGCGCTCAGAGCGAAAAACTGTTGGACGTAGCTCGAAGTGAAGACGACACTGAACCAGGAAGAAGGCTCTACAGTCTACAGTCTACAGTCTACGTCTCTGGAAAAACATTCTGGTTGGAGGCTGCACCGCAGGAAGGGACATTGGTACCAGAGTTGATGCCGCACCAGCCGTGCGTGCAATTCAAATCAATTTTATTTTTATAGCCCAAAATCACAATTACATTGCCTAAATGGGCTTTACAATCTGTACAGTGAACAACTCTCTTTCCTTAGACCATTTTTAACAGGGGAACAAAAAAAGATTGAAGAAACAGAATGAAGAGGCATCAAATATGACAATATTTGAGAGCAATGACCCAGCAGAGCCCAGGGTATGAAGATCCAGATTCATCAACATATGAGGCAGAGGGAGCCGGGAGAGACGATGTTCCCAGGGGCCCGAGGTCCATCAAAAAGGAACTTGAATGAATAGAGGAGGACACCATCTCATTCGGCTATTCACACAGAAATTCACTATAGTGGACCTATAATTATGAGATGTTTATTTAACCCGTTGATAAAATGAGATTTGAGGTCATGTGAATGGGACTGGACTGGAAAGATTTGTGGATTAATTTTTAACTGCCACAAGGGGAAGCCAGCATTAGCTATTCCAAAAATCCAAATCTTGTCACAATGGCTGAGTTGGGAGATGTGGGGAAATCCTGTGGATAACCATTTGTTTCTTGCAGGGGGAAACCCTGATAATTTACAGCTACCTTTAAGATTGTTTTTAGTGAAAAATCGCCAATGCAATCAAATGTTTGAGACTCCAACATGTTTAAATGCTTGATTATCATCAGGATGATATTGTGAATGACAATTTAGCCAGGATAATTGTGACATCCCCATGACTAGTATGTGGTGATAAACCTTACAGAAAACAGCTGCTTGGTAAACACCGCACAGCTCAGATCACTTTGAAGACGAGGCAGGAAGAGTTACATTTAGTTTATTTATTAAAAAAGAAAAATCAGCAAACAAATAAAAAAAAAAAAAAAAAAATGTGGTGAGTTGAAGCATTCTCTACGCACTGCCAACATGGTAACTTCTGGTCAGACTGACTCAAACAGCTTCAGAGACATTGTATCAAGACAGACCCATGGATCCCAGTACAGTAACAGAAAAAGGAAATGCTTCTCACAGCTGGAAACCATTAAAATAAATTGGTGAGATCGTTCCCAAAAAAAAAAAAAAAAAAATCTTGGCAAAAATATTTATAACACTTTGTATTTAACATATTCTATCATTTCCTGTTGATATAAAATGATAAAATATATAGACATTTTGTGTTCTACATACATAAAGACTTCTGGGCAAAAAAACAACTTTGAAGACAGCTTCATTGTTAAGTTTACTTGTATTTATTGCAATCCAAAATTTCATATCGAGAGGGGCTAACATTTTTTATCCCTCACTTTAACAACCCTGTCAAATGGAGTACTTGTTATATTTATGTAAACAGTGAGGGTGTCACTGCTGACAGCTCCAGCAAAACCCCAGTTATTGAGGAAAAACTAAGATTCAGACCTAGTTTGTGATTCAGCACAGTCCCGTTGCTATTCAGCGACATTGTGCAGGCTAAATGAACACACTCCTGGTTGAAGACCGTGGAGTGTGTACTGTGCATTCTTTTACCAATTATACTGTGTACCTCACAAGCACTGAGATTCTGCTGTGATAATTTCAGAGAATGACCTGCTGTGCCTCAGAGTATTAATATGCCTAAAAGTGAACTTTCCCTAACTGGAACAAACACAGAACAAATAAAAAAAACAAAAAAAAAAACATTACATGTATAGGGCTATGCTTGGTCTGAACAGAGCAGTTTGGTGAGCAGCTCTCTTGTCAGTTACATATGATTTCTATCAACTGGTATACAAATGGAAGGAGGGTTTCTTGTGACAGAAACCCAAATACATACTTAAACAACTTTCAACAGAATCAAAAATAAGGGGAGACCATGTAATGACCATACAGAGGACCAGATGACCGAACAGTAATACTACGCAGACATGTCGGCAGAAACATCGTGTTAATGTCTATATGGACCTCGCACATGCAAAGGACAAGAACCCAAAATGAAAACCCAAGATGTTGGACACTATCAGGCATTTGTCAAAAACATGTTGCTGAGTGACTACAGCACAATGAATCACCATGCCAATGCACTTATCATAACCCATGATATGAAAGCTTTTTAAATACAGTTCATGTTTTAACGAGGGAGAAAACCAAAAAGAAAAAAAGGACTCTTAAAATGTTGCTGCAGGGGAGCGTCAAACTATTGTACAGACACACAGTCAAACAGTATAATCTGTCCTCTACTAAAGACAAACAGAAGAGACTTCTAACGCATCCTGTACTCTGACGTCTTAGACACCTCACACAGCTGACCCTTGAAGTCGATGTCTACAGTGAAGTCCAGGTCCCTCTGCAAACCAACAACAACAAGTCAGACACAAAAGGCAACAGAATGCAGTGATGAAGCAACACGTACATAAATCTAACACAGCAAGTACGGAAGTCTGTCTGTTTTTGAATAGAGGAGCTCTGCTTACATTGTTCTTGACGTTTGGCTTCATGCTGATGGTGCCAAAGATCTCCTCCCCTGTCTTGACAGTCAGGTAGTCATCCAGGTAGAAGACAGTCTGCTTCCAATGGGTGTATGGAGACTCAGGGCCTGATAACAGAAAATAAAGTGTGCATTAATACAGTGCTGCCAAAACAACTTCTACAAAAAGGTGTTTATTCAAATCAATTCATTTCAGTTTGCGGGTGCAATGTAGGGATGGGACAATAAAAGATTTTTATCGTGGATTGGTTAAAACACTAAGTTGTCTGTGTTGAATTTATTATCGGGATAGTCGTGAAGATCCTCACATGAATGATTGGAAAAGTCGCCTATACTGCGTTCGCACCGCCCTATACTGGCCTCCTGATTTATTTTTATTTGCCTGAGCCCATCACCAACAACATTGCTGCTGATAAATTGTCCCATGCCTTGTGTAATTTGCATTAAGTTGGCACCTAAAAACATGAGTGGGTTGAAACTTTGTATATGGCTGGACTATGTATGGTCAATTGTGGCCAAATTGTTACATGGACAGCCTATAATGTTAATTCACAGCTATGAAAGTCATCTGCCATTTTATTAATTGGTTCCACTCATGCAAGCACAAAGGGTTAAGTCCATGCAAACCATTGGGAGAGTTTATGTTCAGGTACAGCGACAGCAGGTAAGTTGACATCAATTACATTTCCTGTAAATGGCGTGTTCGCATTTTAATTGCAATTGTCCATTTCTTTAAAATTGCATAACTCCAGGTACTATAACTAAAGTCATATCCCTTTAAAATCAGGCCCCAAAATCGTTGAACTGTGGCCAAATGTGTTTGAGGTCATGAGCCATAATGGATATTTGCACCAAATTTGAAAAATTCCCTTCAATGCATTCTCTGGCTACGATGTTTTAATAAGAATGAGACGCTATGATGTAAGAATGACCCTGCCCTTAACCAGCCTATAACCTCAGCTGGACCCAGATTAGTCACCTGACACTGGGCTCAACAAGCGATTCTATAATGTGCTGGAATCAAACTGGTCACTTGACACTGGACTCTCACCTGTGAAAATCTTAACAGGACATGGGCCTGATCCCATTACAAGCTGATTTTAAGCAAATGCACACAAACCAAAACGGAAAACAAAACCAATTTGACATTTTCTTGTGATCTGATAGTCCGAGCCAAAATATTAATTTCGACTTCAAGATGTTCATCCATTCCATTGTTTGTGTAAAAGTACTTATCGTAAGTCGCTTTAGACAGAAGTGTCTACTTAACACTTACATTTAGGGCATTTAGCAGTCTCAATACACTTACCATGTCCAATACGAAAACCCTAACTGCTTATCTTTCTCCCTTTAGTTAATGATTCTATTCAGTCATTTTTCCTTCAGCACTAACAGTTATGCCATTGTTGTACTATGGAGTCTTGATTTGTCAATGCCAATAGATAATTGGTTGTGTGCCCTGACAAATGTCATACATTTTCACATTTTTACTTAAGTCACACTAAGGGTATATGGTCAAATTTAAATAAAATTTAGAAACTAATAAATCATGTCCATTCAATTTGTATAGCAACAATTCACAATAATAAATCCCTTTGGAACAAACCGTTTGATACAAAATCAAATAGATGTCAGAGACGTACTGCAACAGATTCTCCTGTTTATTACATGTTTCGGTATTTGAGCTAGCATATCCTCTTGTAGTTGCCATTAGGCAGATATGTCGGGAGTTTTGCTTTTGACACTTGAGAAAATTTGCTGCAGCAACACCAACATTAAATGCCTCACCTTTAAGTGAAACTCTCGCCAAAAAGCAACCAAGGCTTTATTTGCTATTGAATATGAGTCAAACCTTCGTGTAAAAGCATAATTACGATGAAAGACGCACTTTTAAGATTTACCGTGGTTGGATTTTCAGGCACGTTAATTTTGAACGGGAGTGCTAGGGGCAGAGATACGATGGCATCCAAATCACTATTTTTTGAACACTAAGAAGGCTCGACACAACATGAAACTTTGCTCGTAGCATCAACAGGGTCTCTACTCATGAACACAAGCATTGAGAACATTTTTTATGAAAAAGAAGGTTTTTGAACTACTCACGTTAGCTGCTGCATCTCCGGCGCGCTTAAAAGTGCGTCTTTCGTCGTAATTATGCTTTTACACGAAGGTTTGACTCATATTCAATCGCAAATAAAGCCTTTTTGGCGAGAGTTTCACTTTAAAGCTGCCATGTGAAAACATTGTGGATTATAAATGTGTAAGACACTGCAGATGGATACATGTTCTGTCTATGTAATGTTAACGTATTGAAAAGATGCAGCTTTTATACTGTAGACTGCTGTAGTTTGATTATTGGAAGAATTTGAGAATAAAAAGGGAAATTTAACTGGTGAAAAACAAGCCATGTGCAGCACTACAGCTCACTGAGATGCATCGAGCATTGGTTTACATACGAATCGTAATGGAGGCCAGTGACACGTGTGTGTGTGTGAGAGAGAGAGAAAGAGTAGGCAGACTGACTGGTGGAGAAGCCGGTCCTCTTGTGACAGCGTGTGAACTCAATGTTGAAG
The DNA here is from genome assembly GCA_963678695.2 of Diplodus puntazzo. Lineage (NCBI taxonomy): Eukaryota > Metazoa > Chordata > Actinopteri > Spariformes > Sparidae > Diplodus > Diplodus puntazzo. The sequence continues at coordinate 16,974,545 of OZ023178.1, forward strand.
TAGGTGACCAGCGCATGGATGTAGTCATTCCTCTTCACCTGCAGGCAGAATGGTGAGGTGAAGGACAGGTCCTCCAACTTTACTGTGTAGATGTCCACCTCCTAAAAACAAACACCAAACAAGAGCATCAGACCAAAGTTGTTAAATTTCAGAATTTCAGGAAACAGACGGCACCTCCATAGATACCATCAGATACACCTCTGTTTTAGAATCACTTCAAAAGTATTACAATATCAAACAAGTTATTCATCCACCCACCTTGATGAGACATGCACTGCTGACTAGCTGCTTGGGATCCACAACATCCACCAGGGGTTCCTTAATTGCCACCTCCTTGATGCACGACATATCAAAACCATACACGTTCTCCCACCCTGACAGAGGCAAAAACACAGGCACACAGACTAGTTTCACTTCCCTTAGAATAATGCATACAATACATGTGGATAACAGCCAGTGGCGTTCAGTTGTGTTTATGTTGACAGTCCTAACCAACAGTCATTTAACTCCAACAGTTCCCCGCTCCCCCTTTGAACGCATCTGGAACAAAACTACACCTCTATACTCTTTCACAGCATGTAGTTGGAAACAACTGGACTACTGCAGGTTTCCTCAAATCTCAGTATCACAGACAACCTCAAACCTACAGGAATCTCAGTCTTAGGTTGGCTCAGATGACAGACTACTCACAGTGGATTTTGTAGTCCTTGTACTGCCGGTCTTCAATGGCAGTGACATAAAGTGTTGCCCTGTCTGGAAAAATGAGTCCATCTGGCTTCTGTCAGGGAGAATAAAAGACTCAGACTTACAGGTGTTTGAAGTAGACCCCCCAGTCTGTACAACACCAAATACTCAGAGCTAAAAGTATTGTGTGTTAGTATCTTGTTAATATCTGGACTCCTCATAGGAACCATTTAATTAATGCTTAAGGATGTTTTAGCTTCAAAATAAAATCAAAGACAAAACCTAGCTAAACATATGGCTGCTAAAATCACTTAACTCTTAAGTCTGATTATTTTTTTATGAAAATCAAATAATTCAAATGAATAGCCACACTGCTATTAAACAGCATATTTGTCTCCCTCATGTTTCCAATTAAGACCATTGAGGGATTATGAGAAACTGGTAACCAGATGATGGAATAATATTTCAGGAACCAACAGTTCCTCCTACTTCCCAAACCTATCAAGACACAAACACTAATACATACCAGCCATTTGTCTCTGGCATATATGACTGTGTTGAGCATAGACTCATAGAAGAGGCAGTATCCCATCCACTCTGATATGATGATGTCTACTCCCTCTACAGGCAGCTCTACCTCCTCCACCTTTCCCTTGATGATCGTCACAACTGGAGACACAAGAAGGGTCATTTGGTACATCAGGAACTCCACTCCATCCTCACATGACCCAGAAATATAGTCGAGTCATGAAGCTCCACATGATTGAATTCTATTAACTTACCATCATCCAGCTTGTTGGCCTTGACAATCTTCACAGCATAGTCTGAGATGCTACTGCACTCTATCTATGAAGACAATGCAAAAGAAAGGAAAGAATTCAATTTATGCTGCCGATGGCAAGAGGCCATCACTGACTATGTTCCTCATGGCCGAAATCAATAATATGATATTTTGACTGCATGTTAAAAGTTCATAACCTGTTGTTTATGCACGACTGATGTTAAGGCTAAATTGAGCCATGGTGGATGATTTGATATGATGTAGCTTTAATATGTGTTTTATTAAAATAGAAAAATGGAGCACAGCAGCAGTGTGCTGCACTTGTTGGGCCCAAAGCACAAAAGAAGGAATCCGTTTTTTTTTTTTTTTAATTCTCCTGGGAAAACCCCCGTTTAAGAGGCTTGGGATAGTTGAAAAACATGAACACTGGCACAGACATCACACATGGTGAAATCCATTATCCTATGTGTCACAGGATTGAGTGGCAAATTGGCTAGATAGGACTCCCAAAACACCAACCAAGTAGTAGTATAATTGTACATTTTATCTATATGTACCATGACTGGTAGACATTTGTTTCCGTCTCCCTCATTGTTGATCCTTGCTCTGCACCAGTTGCGTTCAGTCCTTTTCAAATTCTTATTCAACATAATACCTTATCTCAATGAAAAGCACTTAAACCAATATGTAGCAAATATTCTCATGTGCCTGTCCCTTCTTTGAAGAGTTTAAAAAAGTAATGTTGGCCATTGCCATTGGTCAAACCCTGCCAACTAATGTTGCAATTACCAAATCCAGCCAATCTAGGAATTAAATAGGTGTGAAATAGCCCAACACTTACCCCTATAACCTTCTTGGCTCCTGCTTTTGCAGCAAACATGCAGAGGATGCCTGTCCCACTGCCCACGTCCAGCACCACCTTATCCTTAAAAAGATGCTTGTTGTGGAACATGGAATTGCGGTAGGTGAGAGTGCGAACCTCATCTTTCAGCATCTCCTACAGTGGCAGCAAAAAAGGGCCAATACAAGCAGAAGGGTTAGCATCTTGTGAGACAGGGGTAAAAAACTTGATACCGCAGTTTGTAAAGAAATTACCTCGTGGATGCCGAAGTGGGCGTATGAGTCAAAGTAGTAATCCTTAGATGTCATATCCTCTGCTGCTGGCTTGGCTGAGCTCTCCCCCTGAGAAACCTCAACAAAGACACACACACTTACAACCTGGTGTAGGCTTGGGCCTCATTCCCCTGTTTAGATATTCTGTCTTATGCAAGTATAAAACTAAATGTGTAGGTATAGTGGAACTAATTTTATTCTCAACTCAGAAATGTGACAAGACACCCCATACCACATAAAAGCTAGTATATTCTACGAACACTGAGAAAGTGTGTGAGAAAGTACAAAGTTATGAGTTATTAAAGTGTGGCACTTTTCTTAGCCAATACGTGGTAATAAGACCAGAGATTCTCACACCGATTCAATCACATTTTTATTAGAGCTTTTTGACAAATGCAAAAGAATAGTAGCATTGATGAATCCCTTGTAACAACACTATGGAGTTATTTGTGGCTGATTACCCACGACAAGAAACTAGAATAACTTGAATGCTAAACAATATAAGACCGTCATTCACGGAATCCTCCAATGCAGGCAGGTACTAACGTTAGTTTTACCCATAATTAAAATTTTATCTATAAAGATACATTTAAACTGTATATAAACGGTTATAGTTGGATTTATGCTGTACGAAAATACCTGCCCTACTAAGCACAGAGTTAGACCGCCCTGATTAACACAGACAGGGCCATAATTAAATACAAGGGAGCACATGGTTTATAGTACTCCGTGTGAGACGACAATGGCCTTCCGACGGGATCGAATAACACTTTAACTCGCACCCTGGTCAACTACCGATGTAAAACAGGGTTTCTTCATTTAAGTTGATCACCGGGTAAAACTGTCAGGCCTTTATATTCAATTCAGCCAACTATGGGATTACGGCTGGCGACACAAGCGGCGCCGCTTCAACGTTCTTTGCTAGCTTACTACTTAGCCGACCAGCAAGAAATCATATCGTAACAAGGTCAAAATCTGATTGGATATGGATGCCACTAATAACCCGGTATATAAAAGGCAAGTATTTCGGCCCCACTATGTTGTCCTGTTAAAAACGAGCTCATGGTAGCGCAGAGAAATAAGCAGCATCCGTGCCTGAAATAGCTAGCTCGCTAGCTGGCTAATTAGCTGAGAAGCTAAAGTCCCATGCGGTCCCACAGGGTCTTTGACTCAGAACCGGCCGGCTGTCGCACCAACTAAAACTTTTCTATAGTCACCGAAAAATAACAATGTTGGCCATCAACTTCGATTTTTTTTATATATACATACGACAGATTTCAATAGTTAATTAAATTAAATATAAGGTCTGCCGGATAGAGCATCTTCCCTTGCCGCTGAATGAATGAGCGGCAACGGCAGATACACCACACGAGAAATCGCTAAAATGGATGCATCACTATCTGTTACTGAGCTAAATAATGACAACACCAGTCATTTTGGAAAGAGTACAAATTTAAAGCATCTTTCCTTCCATTATAAAAATATGCATCTGTAGCTAACCACGGTGAGTCGGAGGCGTTTACTGCATTGTAAGATCTTACCTCCATCCTCTCTGCAGGCGCGGCCATTTCGAACTGCTGCCTGACGCTTCTCTTCTTCCACTTGTTCTTGCGCTTGTTCTTGTTCTTCTTCTTCCGCTTCGTCTTCTTCTTCTCCTGTTGTTAGGGCGAGTTGCGACCATGACTTTTAAGGTGCATACCGCCATCTGCCGTACCAGAGTATGAAACATGGGAATATGTGAAACTACATCATAGAGTAAATAAATGATTTCAAACAAGCAAACTAACTAACTAAACAAAAGGAAAACCTGTGAAAAGAACCAGAATCTCAGCCACTCTTCCTCATCATTGCTTGTCATGCTTTCATCTGCATGCAACCAAACAGTGTGTCCTTTATTGACAATTTCAGCCTCTTCTGGAACACGGACATCTTTTCAGAGGTTACTAACTGGTAAGCCTTTAATAGCTGTCAAATTACCCATTTAGGGTTAGGGTTAGGTTTGTGCAGAAAAAAAATTCTTACACAGTATCATGAAACCTGAAAAGCACAAGTATTATTTCCTCGTTATGAGCCAGTAGATTATTGAATAAAAGTCAAGGACTGTTGAAGATAAATGTCACAGGATTACAGAAGCGGTCAAATGTGCAACTGGTGATACTTTTTTCAATTTTAAACCTAAATGAAGTTGGTGAATTTAGCTAGTCATTTTATTATATACCCACACAATAACAGGAGACAAATCACGGTAATAACCCCATCAATATCCATCACAGAAAGAGCAATGAACAGTATCACAGCAAGTTTACATACCTCCTTAGAAATGAAGATGTAACATAACATGTCAAAATTGGTCAACTAACCTTTTAAGCCCTTTATCCTTTAGGTTGTCACATTAATTTAGATAGATAGATAGCTAGACAGACAGACAGACAGACAGACCAGGAGCGTTGCTAGGCCTGCAGCTTTACAGGGGCACAGCACCCCCGCACACACACACACACACACACACACACACACACACACACACACAAGCCCTTTTCCGCATTATCTCAGAGCAGTGGTTCAGCAATTCTCCGCCGATGGTGATTCACACAGAGCGAAGCCTCTCCGCCTTCACGTGTGTAATTCACACAGACAGCTGGCGCTGCGGCTCCTAAAGAGGCGTGACGGTACACGTCATGATGATGACGTTGGTGTTTCCCCAGGTGTTCCCCCAGGTGTTCCCCGTGTTTATCTAAAGTTTATAATCATATGGATGCTGTTATAATGTGTAGTGATCTAGATTCTGACCCACCAAACATCCTGGAAAGTGACGGAGTGAAGTTTTTCTCGCTAAATTACATAATTATTGAGTGAGTTAAAAGTTTTTTGCTGGTGACAGACGCTGTTTTTCGGGCACAAATGTAAGGAAGCGGCGGGAGTACAGACAGGAGGACGGACGCTTCTCCACGTACAGCTGCGGCATTTTTTTTCCCTCATATAAGTTGCCAACGACAGTTACAGTCACTACGTTACTTTTGTTTGGTCCTGTAACATTGCTTTGTGGGACAATTCTCTGTATTTAGTTGAGTGAAGGACCTGTGCAGTTATCAGACTGTCAGACCGACACGTCCTCGCTCCGCGCCTCCGGATTATCCGTTCACACTGGGACGGCTCACCAATAATGCGGCCCTGATACCTCCAGAGGCGGATCAGAGCCGCAGCGAAATTTCCCCCCTCTCCACATCTCAAACTTTCACACAGGGGAGGGTGCGGAGAATTGGCGCAGGATCCCCGCATGCAAGCGGCTGTGTGAAAGGGGCTACACCCCCCCCCCCCCCCCCCCCACATCACAAACACACACACACACACACACACACACATCACAATCATCCTCTATCTAACTGAGCTAATTGGCAAATGATTTCAGCAGCGAGTGTTTGTATTTAAATTTTGCGCACTACATGTCGCCCATTTCATTCAGTATCTACTGCGGGGGGCTCCAGGGCTGTCACCTGTCACAGGAGCTGTCAACTACTGAATTTTACAGGGGGGCACAGCGCATGTTTACCGGGGCACGTACCCCGGTAAAAAGTGTCTGGTGACGCCCCTGATTGAGAGTCCATCAGCAGGTGACAATGTAGAGACCTGTGTGACCTGTTCTGTGTACTGTGTTTACAAAGTTGATTTTCCTTTTTCGTTTTATTGTTCTTAGGTGTTACATTGTGATGTTGCTATTGTGTTACAGGTATTGAGTTACATATTTGGTGATAAAAAAGTTAAACTGGCAAAAAACAAACGTTTTTTTTCTCGGGGTGGGGCATCATAAAGGAATTATGCTTAGGGCACCAAAATGGCTAGCAGCGGCACTGAGTAAGTTGCAAAGTCATCAGGAGTGAGGGAGGAAGGAGGATGAGGGGTAGGAGGGGTAAGGAGAGAAGAAAATAAGGAGAATAGTCTCCTTGGGTTTGAGGTACTGTATACATGGGTCCTACGTAACCCTGAGAATTCCACTGGTTGCTTGTATGCTGCGGAATGGCTCCGCCACGGTTTTTCACCTTGCTCAGTCGTCCGTCAACCCCAACCGGCTCAGTTTTGAGAGCAGCATGGCACAACACTGCCAGACAGCTGGAGTTCAGAGACCCAGAGGTTCTCGCGATAATTACAAAATCATGTGCGACCGCAGTTGTACGTATGTGTTATACACTCAACAACAATCCCAATCGAAGGATTTGAAGAAGAGCTTGTATTCATCTCTTTTTTTTTTAGATTTTTGTGCAGGTGTCAACACGGAGTGTTTTATCATGAAAATTAACCAGATGTTATGTTGTTGTTTCAGTATCTGACTTTCTGTTCTGGGCTGAATTCGGCTGAATTGATGCGTCATGCTCTGGCATCCAGCAGAAATAAAGTCTTGCGTATCTGCGTATCTGCAGAGGTTCAAATATTTCTTGGGGTTGCAAGTCCCCATGTAGCGTTGATCAGATTCCTCCTGAAAGCCCATAAAGTGCAGACTTTGAGACTGCTCATCACCCAGCACTCAACAATTCACATCTCATTATTGTATGTGTACTGTACACTCTAGCTTACTTTATCCTTTACTTTGGCATACATGTTCTATGTATTTGACCAAACTATGATCTCTTGCACTCAGACGTTTGATGTATCCATTCACCTTAAATGTTTTGATGTTTAGTGTTTTCCTTTTTTAATGTATTTAATTAACTTGGATCACCGGAGCAAACAATGTCAATGAAAGATGCTTGTCAATTTCAAAAGTTTTCAATTGAAAATAGAAGTAGCACATTACTTTTTTAGTTCTTATAAGGCAACATAAAAATGCAGCCGTTTCTGTGGCCCATGTAGCTCCTCCTCTTGGCCAGTCACATGATATATATAAATGCCCCCTTGGTTACTGCAAGCAGAAATAGCAGGAAACTGGTTTCCTGAGTTATCGAGCTACTGTTTCCTGTACTGTCTCCCTAATCTCCCGTTGTCGCCTCCAAGGACGCACACACAGCTGGACATGCACACACATAAACAGGGATTCAAGGGTTGAAATTGTAAACACTGTTATCGTCTCCTCACAGTTACACAGAGTGTTCCAACAGAGTCTTTTCTAATGAATATTTGATAATAAAGGTCTGGGTTAAAGGATTGAGGGATACTTATTTGCAGAAATGGTATATAATATTCAAAATGATTTATTAAGTTTTGAACATGACCTTTTCATGAGTGTATAATCTGTATCTATAAAGGGAATGGTAAATAGACTGTATTTGTATAAAGCTTTTCTAGTTTTAGCCACCACTCAAAGCGCTTTACATCACATCAAAATTAAACCAGTCTCACACCCGTTCAGACACTGATGACATCAGGAATGATAACCATTCGTATGCACACACATGCCATTGGATGGATGGATTGGGGCTCAGTAACTTGTCCAAGGACATGTTGACTTGTAGACTGCAGTGGGCAATCAAACCACCAACGCTCTGATTAGTGGATGACCACCATGTTGCTACAGTAGCCAAGAATGGACAAATTAAACAAATTGTCCATCTGAAAGTTTGAGACGTCACCAATTTTTGCATTTTTACACAATATACAGGGTGACACCTCTCACAAGTCATGCTCACATAGACAAAAAAACATACATGTCTGCAGCAGAATGAGGCAAAAATAATAAACAAACAAATAAATAAATACATATAAAACAACACCAAAAAAAACCCACAAAAAACAAAAGCACCCCATCATCATAGTGCATTGCATGGAGGGCTGTGCAACCAGTCGCACAAGTCCCACATATAGAAAATATAAAATCGGGTGGGCTAGGGATCAAAGCTCTATTAATAGCTTAGCTATACACCTGCGAGGTGGTAAAGGAATTCAAATATGGGTAAAAAATTCATTTAATTAAGTTGATTCTACCAAGTGACAGGGGAAAGCGTTTCAATGCTCAAAACTGGAGAAATTTAACATACAGGCTCTGTGGGATCTGTTTTGCTGTGTTATTGAGAGGGAAGCATTCAATCATGCTCAACTTGTAGCCTGAAAAAGAACCGACTTTTTGTAAAATGCCAAGAATCTTATTAAGGCAGACATTCTGGAGATTGTGGCAGCATTGGCCAGGGTGGTAATTCAAGAAGGCAGTAAGTTCATCCATCAAGCCTTTATGTAGCTTCTGAAGCTACATAATAGCTCATAATAGCTCAATAACATCGATGTTGTCTTGTGGGCTAAAGTGCTCAGTCAGTTTTCGTATTTACTCATTATGGCCTGTAGTAGAGTTGCAGTGGCGCTTTTTACTTGACAAACAGTGACAAAGCATCAGGGAGTAAACACCATGCCATCTTATCACTCCAGAGCCACAACTGGAAGGCAAATAGGCAGTACTGATCAAAGATCATCCAGGATCTGTTACTGAATTGACTTTTTCTAACTTTGAATTTTTTAAGAAACATATTTTAGTGTACTGTTTAGCATTAATATGAGAGTATGTCATTCATAAGGAATCAGCATATGAGAAAAAGAGCGTCTTTGAACAAAGATCCACACTTGGGTCATGTAATTACACTGGGGCAAGTTTCATGTGCTTGAAACTGCAATTATGCTAAGCTATAAATTGATCTTTAAGCTTATATAATTAGAAAATAAATCATGTGTTATTCCCATCTTGAAACTGACACTGATGATGTGAGAATGTGTGTTGTGATTCAAGTATTACTGGGTGTAAACCTGTTACGAGTTCCACAGAAGGAAGCATATGTTTTTATGTGACTTCCTTGTGTTTAGGAAATTACGACAGCTTCCCCAGGGGAAGGCCATCCTGCTCCAAGTCTCAACTGTCCTCTTTAATCTTCTCCGTACAGGGCCAGTACTCCTGAATGACATTCAGCTAACTTGTGCTCTCTGGTTGCACTAAACACAACACATTGTTGATCGTAATTGGGCTTTCACTAAACTACTTGCCAAAATGGTCACTATAGCCTGAAAAGTGATAGCTGTGTATTTATGATTTGTTTCCTGTTTTGATTTTTAAGAAATCCCATTGTAAAGAATTATGGGAATAATGGCAATGATTACTACTTGAGAACATTTTTTCTTTTTTCAAATAATAATATAGTAACCTGTAATGCTGTTTGTGCTGTTAATGAAGAAAGGGTGCTGCAGATGTCTAGCCACACTGTGGAAATGGTTTACAGTAAAGGTTCAGCTTGATGAAAGTATTATATTAAAGAAAATTATAATTAATGTGTGTCAGCCTTTTCTATTTCAAAGTAGCCTGCCATTAGGAGACTTTATTTATGTATTTATTTTTATCATAGGACATTATATAATTTAGTCTGTACAAACATTTTCTATTACTATCACCTCAGCCATAAGATATTTTTATTACTGACACTATTCCGGACACTTAAATTCATCTACTTGCAACAAAGGTCACGTTTTAGAACCAGAGTGGGTTACTGGTTGGACTGTAAACATTTACTCTATTTACAGTTAACAGATCAAAGTACAGAGTAGTGTTTCTACTTTCACAATGATGAACTGTGTTCTGTTGTAACAAGGGTCATAGCAAGGGTTGAGAAATAAATGAGGTCCAGAATCTTTTTAAATGTATTTAGTCATACCTGACACTTAATCTTTAGTGAAAAGAAATCCAGCCAGGTTTCTCCTCATCTCTGTTCTTCATTTAGTCTCCCCCACATAGTTAGCTGTCTTTCTGACAGCTATCAATTTAATGTGCAGACACGAAGTATGAGTACTGTTAAATAATTATGAGTACTGGTATTTACTTCACAAATAAAGAAGAAAAAACATCAAGCACACTACTGTTTTATTTGACGTGGACCTGATTGATCTGATTCTTCTTTAGGTAAAGGCAAAGGAGTGAAGAGACATCTGTGTTTATTTGTGATGAAATGACAAATCATCATCTCACAAATACACAAGCATTGTATCTCTCAAGTGTGAATAAAATGTTCCAATATTATTATTCTTTATTAAGTTAAATTTAAATGGTTTGCCTGTTGTCTCCTATATTATATAATGATCTGCAAAATGATTAAATAATAAAGAAAGACAACATGGTGGTGTCTTTAAATGTTGATTAATTCAGTATAGATGTCCTAAATCCCAGTGTGACCCCCAATGAAGACAATAAGATTAGAGATGTGTCCAACGGATTAAGATGTAAATAATTTAGTGTTGAGAGTCATTTCATGACTCTCAGGGGGGTGTCCTGAAGAGAACGGGCTGGCTGGGAGGCTTCCCAGTCACGTGCAAAGGAAACCAGGTTTGATAATCCTACACAAGCTACAATTAGCTACAGTTGTCCTTTCCATAAAGGTTCCACCCGTAACCCTTTTTGAGGGTTCTACCTAGAATCCAACATAAAGGATTATACCTAGAACCAACTGTGAAGGTTCCACCCACAAACTCCCTACTGGGGTTTGACAGTGAACCTTTCTATGGTGTAATGGTTCCAAACAAGAACTCTCTCTGGGGGTTCTATCCAACACCTTTTCATCTTCTAAGGGTGCTAATAAGCAACCATTGTTTTTTTTCCAACGAGAACCCTTTTGTATTCCAATCGTGAATCCAATATTTAAATTGCTGAAAGATCCACACACTTCTCAGTAAGTGTACATTTATTTCAAAATCTTGAGAAAATGATGGATAAGATAGGGAGACAAGGGGAGGATAAGCCAAAAGGGGAGGCTGCATAGGTCATGGGCAACAGGTCAAAAGTGAGCGTAGGACCAGTAGAATCAGCTGTCATCAACAGCTGAATTTGTTTGATCTCCAGCAATGGTGACATAGCAGATAGGGAAAAAAAAAACACACTAAGCATCATGACATGGTACAGTTACTAGAGTGAATACATCATAAGCTTATCTACAAACAAATTAATGCAGGGTCCAGTGAGAGCAGTAGCAGTATGGGCACATGTCAGTTGAACAGGTGAATAAGCCTGTCCTCCAAATCCTATACTTGTCCTCCTTGGACATACTCCAGGTTGTATACTTTATTTTCTTTCTGACCAGTGTTAAAATAGGCAACCTTTAATTTAACCTCAACAATTGAAGTCCTTAGCTAGACCAAGTTTGCTGAACAAAAGTATATGATTTAGCTTATTTACTGGCCTCACTGAATTTGCCCTCTCAGTTATCCAGCAAGACAACATTAACTCTCAAGAACATGATGTGATGAGATGCTTTACTTATGTGAGCAGTGTGGAACTGAAAAATACACAAACAATAGTACTGGTAAGTCAGAGACACACACACACACACACACACTACCAATGTAATGCAATCCCTCCCACAAGGCTTATATATTAGGCTTAATATTGTATACACAAACACAATGTCAGACCTGGACTAAAATGAGGACTCAGATGCAGGGCAGAATCAAAATTCAACAGACATTTATTCTGAAAATCGTTGAGCGTTCAAGGCAGAGAGACAAAGGAATAGGCTATCAAAACCTAACCTGACTACACTAATCAGCAAGACAACACAAAACAAACAGGGAAATCAAAATCACTCCAAAGGAGGAGAAAAGGCAAAATAGAGCACTCCATGAAGGAGGGAAAAAAAAAACTATTAAATAGAAATCGCTCCCAAGGGAGGAAAACTAAGACTAGGTAAAAAATAACACTGATCTAGTAACTAAGACAACAAAGTGCTCCAAAAGGGAGGAAAGCAAAAGGCTGACTCTAAAAATCAAAAACAAAAGGCAATATCAAAACCACAAACAAAATTCACTCTTCTCGAGACGCAAGGAAAAACAGAACAAAAATCAACATGAACTTCGAATACATAACTTGACGAGACTGTGACAAAGGGCTGGGGTGCCAGGGGCGCCGCCAGGGATTTTGGGCCCCATGAAAAAAAATCTAGTTGGGCCCTTGTATAGGTTGCCCATGTCTCAAAGGGCCCCCTGTCAGTGCCGGGCCCTTGGAATCGTCCTAACCTTTCCCCCCCTGGTGGCGCCCCTGTGGGGTGCACACAAGAACGAGACACACTGGCACAGGACAAACGAAGACGCAGACTATTTAACACATGAGGGAGAGGGTAACGGGTGGAAACAATCAGGAATCAGGGATGATGTCAGACCGGGGACACATGAGGAAGGGCAAGTGACCTGAAACAATAGAGAGGTTAGATTTTCAAAATAAAACAGGAAGTTCACAAGACAAAAAACCAACACAAGACCTCACCGCTGTGTGACACACAAAAAGGCTGAGTTAAACGCATTATATCAAATATGAATACACAACATCACAACATATACACCTGCATCACACTGAGAATTAAACACTGTATCCTAAAAATATATGAAATCAAACATAGATGCTAAAACACACGTATGAAACTAAGGCTAGCTCCATGTGGCTCCATCTCCAGCTACTCCATTGGAACATTTTTTTTTTTCATAGCAATGGGAACTTTATTCCCGTAAGTTAAATGCTAAAAATTGCCGCCCTAAAGGGTTGCAGCAGAATTGATCCTTTGGCACGGTCTTCAAAAGGCTAAGACCAGTAAAGTTTCAAGTTACTCAGGCTTCGTTCATTTAAGTTGGCCACTATGAACTTCTGGCATCTATCTGAAGTCTCTGTGAATCACATGACAACCAAGCGTTTTGAATTTTCGTTGTTGCAACTCTTCTCTACACTCACGTTCTGACATATGCAATATTTACTTACACATTAAGCATTTCTGGACATACTAACATATCGTTCAATCGATACTGGCCCAGATATATCACATTTAGCTACTTATTTACGTAGGTAGGAGTTTAGTAAGTGACTGAGCATCGCTGGAATGTGAATGAACACCCCTCTGTACTGGCTTGAATATGGTATGTTCCAGGTCCCCTCTCCATCTATAAATAACTTCGGCCTCAACAGCTATAATTTACCAGTTGGACCAGGAAACGCCAGGTGTGAGATGACTTACCTGTTAGCTGATGCTAACTGACACACATGTAAGAGTCTACCCATTCTTGTTTAAAAGTTCAGATTTCTGTGTCTGCTTTTCACTTTTGAGAGCAAAGCATGTGAAATAACCCTCTGACTCACTTATTTAAATGACATTTTATTTAAATGACATTTAAATAAGTAATTATTTATCATCATTGTTCTAATAACATAGAAACTCTGTGATTAATGTTAAAACACTATGAACCTTGGCTAATTCCCTTAGACAAAGTCTGCAAAAATGTGGACTTCCAGAAAGGGATCCATAAAGGGTAAGACAGCCCTCAGGCACTTAAGTGGACAGTGGGACAGCCCTAAATCCTTGCAGACACAGGCTAGATTCACACCTGTAACAGTCCACCCATTCTTGTTTAAAATTCCGATTTCTGTGTCTGCTTTTCACTTTTGAGAGCAAAGCATGTGAAATACTCCTTATTTAAATGTCATTTAAATGGACATTTAAATAAGGAGTATTTCACATGCTTTGCTCCATACCATACCATTTCCGTGAGGGCTCGGGGCTTTACGGAGAACTGTGGGGTTGGGCCAAAGTCTACAGAGAGAAACTGGCAGCTGACTACAGTGAAGGCAGTGGGTGGAGCTGCAGGATGCACAGCTGAGCCGGATCTCTCTGATCAGACTGCACTGTTACAGCACAGGATGAAGGAGCAGGAGAAAGAGAGAGACGGAGGAGGTGGAAAAGCTGGAAGTAAGAAAGAGAAGGATCAGGTAGGCTGTGTGTGCACAGTTAAAACAGAAGCGTTCTGGCTACATTGATTAGTTTGATTGATGTGTGGATAGAGTGTTGGGTTTCTGAATATAGAATATTTTCTCAGACAGTCAGAGTAAAATGAGAGAACATATATTATGTGGTCTTATATTCAGTTATAACAGGGAGATCTGGTTATGTTGCTGTGCCAGTTGAGACTTGTAAAGTGTGAAATGCCTCGGGCTGTCTGTGCTTGTATGAAGTCTTAGCGGTAGACTGACTGAAGCCAGCCAAGTTGTTTTGCTTTAGGTAAAGTAATAAATAAGGAAATAACCACATAAACAGCAGCTCTTCAAAAATTCTACTGCACCAATGCCTTATAAATGAGTAGGCCCAAGTGTTCATTTAGGGTTTTCATCAGTCATATTGACAAACAAGCGTATTTGACTTCCATAGTAAGTTTTAGGGACAATAGATCTTAAAGTGTCATCATGAAAGTGCCCTGCTGCATTTGTTCTTCTGGAAAACACGGAGCAGGGTAAGGCAAGAATGCCCTCAGGCCTACAGTGCAAAGGGTAATGCTTTACATTAGGATCCTGAAGATTTAGTTAATCTCTAATAAGTCAAAATAAGATGCTTCATAACATTGTTGTGTGTTTTTAAAGAATATATAAGTGTTAATAATAGCAGCATTATTACATTTACTGTTAGTTAAAAAAAATACATAAGTACATGTAAGAAACTTACAAAACCACATGAGTTTCTTATAAATGTTTATAGTACCATTGCAAAGACATTTGAGTTTAACCAACTTAACTACTTATTTGCACTTATTTACACTAAACTATGCTTTTTGGAGCCACCAAATCTAAGGAGAGAACTATGCTTACTAAGGTTAAAATCCTATATTATGCACTGAATAACAGTTAACTATGCTTTATACAGCTTTCACATCTAAACAGAGAACAGAGCCTTGTCAGGGTCACGCATCTTTTACTTTACTATGCTCTTTGCAGCTTCCCA
This sequence comes from Diplodus puntazzo, assembly GCA_963678695.2. Taxonomy (NCBI): domain Eukaryota; kingdom Metazoa; phylum Chordata; class Actinopteri; order Spariformes; family Sparidae; genus Diplodus; species Diplodus puntazzo. The sequence continues at coordinate 16,989,824 of OZ023178.1, forward strand.
TCTGGAATGAGCAATATATGTGACCAAGGTCTTCAAATAGTTTTCATGTCAATGAAGACCAGATGTGCCCATAAAGAGAATGTTGATCGTTTTCTTGCATGAGCACTAATTTCCTCCAGGACTGCAATGGACTACTCTTAACTGACCACCAGCACCTGCACACCTGCAAAGAACATGCATTTTGCTTTGATTCTGGTAGCCCCTGTAGACGAAAGCAGCACCGCCATCTCCTGAAGTAGAGACCATGCCAGCATGTGTATTTTTTTTGCATGCAAGTGAAGGAGAGAGGCAAAGCATTTTTATGATGAGGAGGTAGTTCTCCTAGCTGTGGCCAAGTCATTGTTTTTCTTCTTTTCCCTTCTTCTCTCACTGTCTGATCTCCTGGCATGGGGTGCAGGGAAGAATGTATCCTAGAGCTGTGGTCTTTCCTAAAAGTTGCATCATAATGACACCCATCTGCAGTGCTGACAGCTCAGCATTGAAATTGTTAAACTGGCCAAATTCTTTTTGTTGAACCCTGGAGTACGGCACATGGCTTTCTCTGTCCCCCCTGTGCATGTCAGCGAGCATTGAATCAAAATTAACAACAACATGAACATTTAACTGTATGCTTTTTTAGAACAGCTGTTTGATGAAATGACTCCAACAGCACTGGACATATTGCCATCATGTTATTGGGTTTTGAATTATGATGGGCAGTCAGCTATCTGATTGTATGCATCAAGGGCACACAAAATGCTGGGTTAAACTTGCTGCTGTGGCAGCTATTAACCATTACAGCTGCTATATAACCTCATTTCCTTAAGAAGTGTCTCTGTACTTCTGTTTGGGCTGCAAGAGACAAAGATTTAATTCAACTGTATCATGCCAAAAACAAAATTAAATCAGGGGCATAAAGTAAGTCACCTGCATGACATTCATTTCAGTGGCACCTGGCTTCAGAGTAGGAGTATTAAGCTCTAAAGAAGGAGTTTTGCCTGCTTACAATATTTACTTTTGCTGCTTCACCTGTTGACAGTCAATCCAGTCTTGTGCTGTGTTAGTGCAACACAGATTTTACAAGTCTAACCTAACGATATTGCTATTTGCGACTTTTATGTAAAAAGGATTTGGGTATTTATGGGATTGACACGTCAAATTATCTTTATATTTTTGCATTTATAGTACGCTTTTCTAGTGTACCAACCAGTCAAAGATCTTAACAACGCCATGCATGTGCTGACTTGATCACCAGGAGCAATCCACCACTTCTTACCTTCTTACCTTACACACACTCGCCCTCAGATTTAACAATCTGGGGTTCAGTATCTCACCCAAGGATACTCCAACGTGTAGACAGGGATCAGAGGAACAAATCACTGACCTTTCAATTAGTGCACAACCAGCTCTACCGCCTGCAAAACAGACACACATGTAAAGACATGCACGTGTCTGTTGGAAAATTAAGCAGTCAGGTCTGCCTTAAGATCTCTAACAAGTACTGCATCTTTTCTATTGGTTGTCGCAGCAAGAGATGTTTCCATTACAGGCAGAAGGGGCTTTGATTTGATGAGCTTAGATGCTTCAATATGGAAAAACTCATTGCAGAAGATGTATAAATAATAATACGGTTGCCCCTGTAGACCATAATGCAGTGCAACCACATAATTATGTGTAAGTCAGGGTGCAGGTCATTGTGAAAAATGAAGAATACTGGATAGGATAAGAAAAAACCTCATAATACATAGCACCTTTAAAGAAATCCTGCAGTACAGCATCAGCTGAATAACAGCAGAGAATTTCTGTATATTCAGTATGTGAATGTGGCTGGTAGAGACCAGTAAGAGAGACAGTAAAGTGCTCCTTCTTGACTGCTAGTAATGTCGAGGTAGTCAATAGAAAGACAAGTCGAACCAGTCCACACTCAGTGAAGTGACAGATTGTATTTCAGTTTAACCTTCTCTGCCTTGGAGCACCTTATTGGTATAAAGGAGTTCCAAAAGAAGGCCTCTGTGGTATGTGGGAAGTTCAGTGTGTGTGTGCAATGGAATGCAACTAGTTTCAAAGAGCAAAGCAGCAGTTTCCTTTTTCTTTGGAAACTACAATCATGCCTCAACTTGACCACAGAGGCCTTCTCGTCAGTCCTTATTCTCCTCTACTTATCCTCTGCGTTTGACATAGTCAACCACCAAATCCTTCTCTCCACTCTGGCTGAACTTGGCATTGCTGACTCTGCTCTAACCTGGTTCACATCATACCTGACAGATCGCACCTTTCAGGTCATATGGAATAGCTCCTTGTCCAAACCCTGCTCTCTAGAAACTGGTGTCCCTCAAGGCTCAGTATTATTACCACTTCTGTTTTCACTATACACCAGATCACTAGGCTCTGCAGTCACATCACATGATCACAATTCTCTTACCACTGTTATGCAGACAACACCCAACTGTTCCTCTATTTCCCCCATCCTCCTCCAACACCCATGTTGCGCATCTCGGAATGTTCCGAGAAACTCAACCTTTGTAAAACTGAACTCCTCTTCATCCAATGGAAAGACTACCCTCACATGGACCTTTCAGTCACTGTCGAGGATATCACGGTATCACCTTCGTCGACGGCTAGGAACCTGGGCATAATTCTCAACGACGGACTCTCCTGCACCCCAAACATCACTGCTGTGGCCCGATCCTGCAGATTTGCCCTCTACAACATCTGCAGGATCTGATCTTTCCTCACAAAAGACACGACACAAATCCTGGTCCATGCGCTGGTCATCTCCCGCCTGGACTGTAACTCCCTCTTGGCTGGACTCCCAGCCTCTGTGACTAAACCGTTGCAGTGTATCCAGAACGCTGCAGTGCGCCTCATTTACAATCTACCCAACTTCTCCCATATGAGCCCCTCCTCCGTGACCTCCACTGGCTTCCTGTTGAGGTCCGATTCAAGAAGATAATGCTGATAAATAGCAGATACGATCCTCAGATGAGGGCTTGACAATTGTCTAAATTTTTTCTTTTTTACTCTATAAACAGTGATATGTCGTGGTTTGTTTCTTTCTTGTGACAAATGTTCTATTGTAAGTCACTTTGGACAAAAGCATCTGCTAAATGCCCTAAATGTAAATGTAGATGTAAATCGTCATTCCTGACATTTCTTTCCTTCTTTGCTTGGCTGTAGTGTCAAGTGTCTGCTCCAACACTACACTTCTTCACTTTTTCATACAGCTGGTTTCTTGTCTGCTTCGTTCTCCTGTAATTTGCTTTTTATTTCCTGCTGCTGTAATCACTTCTGAGTGATCTCATGATCTTAGAGTACATTCCTCCATAAACGGTTACACATGGAAACTCATGCCCGCACATTCACCCACACAGCCTCTGATATTTTCATGACTGTTTTGCTATAATCTGCTCCTCAGATTTTACATTAGTTACGACAATAGCTAAAATAGATAATGGAGAAATAGAGAAAAACTTGATCATCCGCTAATTATATGTTATATTCAAGTTTATTTCATAAAGTCCCTGGCAACAAAATGCTAAGTAGGCCAAAGGTCAAAGTTACAATTATAATACAAAGAATTTGTTAATGGTAACTAGAATATGCTTACTGCACTCCTGATGAACATCTTGGTGCTGCATGCCCAGTCAGTCTGTGTATGGTCTCAGATAGGGGCCGTCTTCACCAAGTAAAGGCTTGTGTAATTCTATTTCAGTTTTCTTTTTCAAATTTAAAGTTCCCCATTTCAGCTAGAGCAGCTGGAAATTGTTTCTGCCACAGAGGAGGAGGAGGTGAGGTAGCTCTCAGTGGCGCCGGTGGATAGATTGGAGTGTGGAGCTCACGGGAACTCAGGGCAAGGCTGTTGGCTGCAGAGCTGCTGGTAGATGAAACAAGGTCAAACACTGAAGGCAAAAAGAGCTAAAGACTAACTTAGATCTCTTAGTAAAATCAACAGGGAAAAACTTAGACTTAGCACTAACAGGAGCCATGTACCATTCAGGTAGCAGGTAGCGTGAGGATCAGGGCTTTTAAGTGGGCGCTGATTGTCAAACTGCAACAGGTGTGTGTGAGTCAGCGGCTCGGTGTGGTTAAACCCCGCCCAGCCTCTCAGTGCACCTCTGAAAAGACAACAAGCACAGAGGAAAAAAACTCCACAGCACAACTGACTGACTGTGACAGATCCTTTCCTAATGCAACTACACTGGAAGAGATGGAGGAAAGAAAGAAAACACGTTTTGTGTAAAAAATTACTTAAATGTACTACAAGGAGTTTTTAAGTGGTTTGGAAACAGTCTGAGTTCTATACTGATGCCTCTTTATTACCTAAGGTATACAGTTACTAAGCCATCAATGAGATAACTGGCTATTTCTAAATAGTTACTGTTGTTATTCTTGTGTTCATGTCTGTCACTGGGTCAAATTCTAACTTATTCTGGTTGGATAGTCATAAATTGAATCTATTTAAGGGGAAAGAAGTTAAATTTGTTTCGCCATTGTCTTATTACAAGTTATGAATCTTACATAGTCACTAATAGATACAGTACCTCATTACCATGCACCCTGCAAACAGCTGTGTTTTAAAAAAGGAAAATAGTGTTAAAAAATGTGCTGTCTTTGACTAGATTTGTAGGAAAATGCATGCACAAGCAACCAGATCAACAACACAATGCACATCTCCACCCTGGAAAAAAAAGCTCAGAAATGATGTTAACTTAGGGCTAAGTTCAGCTAAAAATGAAAATTCTTACCTCACCTTCATCTCACCCTCATGCCGATGGAAAGGGTGAGGGTGAATGGGTGAAGTTTCGTAGTACACAAAATATTTCTGGAGCTTCAGAGCAAAACAGAGCAGCACTCTCATAAACACCTGAAGTAGCAGACTTTTTGTTGTTGGGCTCCACACACCTGGTCCACTGTAATCCAAGTCTCCGAAAGGCCAAGCAATGGGAGTCCTGAGAGTCAAATGGAAACTAAAGAACAAAAATGCAATTATGGTTTCAGTAGTCAGGGTAGTGAAATTGACAAACCAAATTACTGTCTCAACCATGTATGTGTGGAAGAGACTCACACACACAAATCAGGAAGCAACAACTTGTACAAAAGAGGTAAGCAATGGTTCCTACATAATGTCAAGATCCAGGAGAAATCTGCTCATTGACCTTCTGCATATTCGAGTGGATCAGTGGGTTTTACACTAATCTGGTTTTGACAGTGCCTGTAAATGCAAACCTGATTTTCAGTGACGGATTTCTTCTGTGGATGTAAACATATTCTTCTTCTTTCCATAAGACACCCCAACAAAACTCAATGCAAAAATTAGGAAGAAAGACCTTGGCACCAGAAGCAAACAGAGCATGTAAATTTAAAGTCCTCTGTAAAATTTTGGCATGGCACATCATTTTGAAAGATAAGATAACTTGGATGATGTTTTATATCTAAATTTGGCATTACACACTAAAGTAATAGGGTTGGCAAGCACTAGGGTTAGATACATTTTTAATAAACATCTAGATACTAATTTATAACAGTTTGCAAGTGTGGCCCCATTATATGCTTATAATATGTAATATTGTTACAACTTCATCACTATATTACCATATGTTGTGATTAACAGTTTCACTACTCGATGTCACTGTTGTTATTTTAAACTAGCTGTAGATCGAGGTTGGAGCCCTTTCACTGATTGGCCAGAGGGAGTGAAAGCGTCATTTTATTTGACAATATGCTGGTTAGTTAAGGCAAGGCAAGTTTATTTGTATGGCACAATTTAGACACAAGGCAACTCAAAGTGCTTTACTGGAGAATAAAAATAACATTAAAAGACATTTAAAATTGCATTTTAAAAAGCATTTCAAAACAAGTAAGTAGACGTCAAGAAACAAAACATTAAAACAAGTTAAGAGAAAGGGAAGTAGGCCAAAAAACAAAAGGTTTAAAAGAGACAGGACAAAAAAATAAAAGTAATGGTGCAATTCAAAGCTTTGAAATCGCTTCAGCAAAAGGCTGTTTTAAACAGAAGGGTCTTAAGTCTTGAGGTGAGAGTTGGAGCAGACCTGCAGTTTTCAGGGAGTTTGTTCCAGATATGTAGTGCATAACAACTGAATGCTGCTGCTCCATGTTTAGTTCTGACTCTAGGGACTGAAAGCAGACCTGTACCTGACGACCTCAGAGGTCTGGATGGTTCATAATGTAGGAACAGATCAGAAATGTATTTTGGCCTGAAACCATTCAGTGCTTTATAAACCAACAGGAGGATTTTTAAATCTATACTTTGACAGACAGGAAGCCAGTGCAAAGATCTAAGAACTCGAGTGATGTGATCTAATTTCTTAGTTAGGATGAACCTTACATCTCTGGGATGCAACCAAACAACCACACAGAGTCAGACTCAAGCTAACCTGTTTTAACAGATCATTCAGTGTGGACTTTGCTCTCTACCTTAAGAGAGAACTAAGCTATAGCTTTTGTAGATATATGCTGTAGAAAAGGCCCCAAAGTTGGGACATATTACATTCATGGTGTGATGTTTCATAGAGGTAGTGTTGGTCAGCTCATACAGGAGCGCCCCCCCCCTGCTGGTTCTGTATAGGGGTGGGCGATACCGCAAATTTTGGTATCGATCTGATACCAAGTAATTACAGGGCCAGTATTGCCGGTACTGATACTTTTTACTTGACAATTCCTGATCATTGAATGATTTTTGTACTTTTACCCTTAATTAGCTGATCATGATTATGATAATAATAATAATAATAATAATAATAATAATAATAATAATAATAATAATAATAATAATAATAACAATAATAATAAAACACAGGACAAAGGGTTATTATATTTTGCCATATTCATACATTAGAGTGAACCTGAGTGAGCAGAGTGAGAGAGGTGGAGAGGACAGTGGCGGTTCTACACCAGTATTAATAGGGGGGCCAGGTTGGGGCCGGCTTTTTTGTTAGGGGGCACATACAACCCGGAAAAAAAGACAAATCCCTCATTCAGACTAAACAGTGTTTACAATTTCAACAATTGTGATTGGGTAATAAACTGCTGAGACACTTCATTTCCACCTTTCCCTTCAGTACAAAATCATTGCAAGAAATCTGTCATTGTATTATTGATGCAGACCCCCTGTCGGGGGGCCACAGGGGGGTCTGGACTCAGAGTTACGGGGCAATGGCCCCTGTTGCCCCCCCCCCCCCCCCCCTATAGAACCGCCCCTGGGAGAGGAGCACTGCGCTTAAGGACTGAGAGAGAGATGCTGCAATCACACAAACTCTGTGAAGAAATACAAGTGATTTGCTGAACTTATAGAAGAGAATCTACAACAAAAATATCGATCTCATCGCGCTAGTATCAATATGATACCAATACTCACCTTGGTATCGATACTATCGATATTTGGATCGATCCACCCACCCCTAGTTCTGTAGCGTAACTGACAGCGCTCGATCAGAAAGGTGTGTGCTCCGGTGAGACGACAGGGTGAGGGACTAATGTTGAGCGGTTAATTAATGTCATGGCAAGTGGTCTGTGCTTGGATGAAAAGTGAGTATGTCTATATATTGTTGATAAGTTGCTGCAGTCGTAGATTATTTCTGTTGTTCTGATGTGTAACTTTAGCACTTGCCATGTGATCACTGTTTTAAGTTAGTTGTAGCATTTAGCTCACCTGCCGTTGATCGAGTGTACCTCACGCCACGTGTTGTGTTTATTGTTATGGCTCCGACTCGTTAGTGTAATGTTTACAGTGAGCGTTACGTAAATGTTACGTTGTTGTGATGTTGTTTATATGTGTGTTAATATGCTAGTAAGTCAAGTGAAGTGTGTTCTTTGTTCATTTGTGAATTTGTTATTGTTCTTTTGATATAGAAAACCATATGACCTCATCGCCTACAAAGAGAGCATTAAATACCTGAATTATCCATCACCTGCCTCTTCATTTGGACCCCCTGAAAGTTAATTGGCCTTAAATTGGTGTTCTGGCCGGCACCCCGGAGTGAACTTTGTGATAACCCCTGAATCAACACCAGATACTGTATAGTCCCAGTGTCTTCACCACATATGTTGATATGATGGGTTGCATCAACATGTTTAAAAAAATTCAGGCTATGGGCAGCAAAAGACTGGGGAAGTCATGAAATGCTCCAAAAACAGGTTCAGTGTTAACAGGTGACTGTTTCATGTTGGAGATGAAAGGGGCATCCTCGAGTCAAACACAAGCAAGAATGAGGGAGGTTTACCACTTTATGAAATGCATTATTGTATACATGAGCCCCGCAATGCTTTGTAAACCTGATGGTGATGAACATAGTTAGTTTTCAAATTGATTGCACTAAGGTTTACGCAGCCTCCAAACTTTTTGGGGAATCTGGGTTGTAATTACAGCAACACACTACTGACTCTTGTTGCAGGCTAACATTTGATGGCTGTCCATCAGTTTGTCACTGCAGTTTGTTACTGCACCTTCTCAAAATAGTTCTTTGTGCTTGGTCTACAGTAATGTTCTCCATATTTATTTGTACTTATGCTTCTGACAAATTGTTTTCATGCTCACAGAGCTGGATTCCCAAGATCATCAAAAAACGAGTGTGCACCACCTTTGTTGAAGACTCTTTCAGGTAATCTCTCCCTCTGGCTTGTCTAGAATTAAAAAATAATACAGATCTTTTTTCCATGACACACAATTCACAAGGAATTGGTACTGTTGTTTAATGTTTTCCTGAAGATAACCCTTTTGATGAAGCATTAAATGAAGGAAAGCCCTGGTTTAACTGAATTTAAACTCTGCGTGCATACATTGTTTGTTCAAGAAACATTGTAGTAGTTGTTGACACTGCTCCTAAACAGACAATTTACTCTTTGGGATTTCATATGACCCACACCCCCTTCTCACCTGAAGCAATCCTGTTTAGGTCATTAACCACATCAAAATGTAATGATAAGTTTAAGAACCTTGCCCCCTCTGTTCAAACTATGCCAGAAACTTTGAAGATATTTTTCATTCTAATCGCATTTTCTTATCATTATGTTTCATCAAATCTCTAACTTGGAGAAAGCATTCCTTAATATATTTACACATTTTATACATATACCACTGCTGCCAGACTGTTAGCTGAAACAGACAAAAGCAATCGTACAACCCACTGCACTGGCCTCCATTTGTTTTCAGAATTGATTTGAAAGTTTTACTCATTACATTTAAACATTGAAACTTTAAGAGTTCATGGAGTGTCTGTCAGTGCCCCTAAAGTCTGGAGCAACTTTCCTGTTGCAATGTGACCTAGAGAGAGCACTGTAGCAGTGAGGAACCTACTGTAGAGTCGGTTACCATGGACCAGTAAGCAACTTACTGTAAGAAAATGTCTAATTGTCTCAAATGCCTTTGTAATGGCTTAGGGTTTTTAAGACATTGTCATACAATAACAGGATTTATGTCTTTTGTGTTGTGTGTCAGTAATGGAGCATTGTGTCAGTGTGGTGGTGTGCAGGAGGTGCATGACTCTGTGGCAAGAGGAGACTACTTTGGAGCTGCTATTGTCACCCAGTGGGAAAGCAGGCAACACTCTTCTGAGACTCCCACTGATGCTTTTGGACAGCTGGAGTTTGCTGGCGCTGGACACCGACATAGCCATGTGAGTGGCAGCACTGAACTCCCACATCACACACAGTCATAGATATTTCAGTGTACCTTTGGTAAAGTGGTTCAACCTCAACACTGATGAATAGAACCCATGGGCCACCACAGCCCAGCCTTTAGTGTGACTTTACCCAAACAACCTTCTTCTGCTTCCATCCCATTGGGGATGTAAAGTTCCTGTAAGCATTGTTGTCATTGTAGCTAACTTCCTGTCCGTTTTGGGAGGATCCTGCTCTCTGGCTGTTACCCAGGCAGACAGGACCACCTCTTTACGTTGTCACTTAGTCCTAAGTGGGGAGGGATACCAGAACATTTCTTTTTACAGACACTGGTTACTGACCAAATGTTCTGTAACACCGCTTTTCCACAGAAAATTAGAGTGTCTACAGAGGGTTATTTAACACTGGTCAACCCCGCTAAAATCGCCTATTGACCCCACTCCCACTTCCCACAGGCAAAACAACCGGAAGTCGTTCCTGTCTGGCATCTTACAGGCCATCCCAATTGTTTTATTTGTGCTCTGAGAAGCTACGAGCGATCTCCGAGGAGCGAGAGATCTGTAGCTCTGAGCAGACACAGTACACAATATAAATACACAGTACACAGAGTTATGGAGACTTATGGCGAAAGTGATGACACTCTCTATGAAGGAGTAATAAAATGTCCGTAGAATGTTCTTATTTACCTCAAAAGTGTTGAGCTTCTCCTCAGTGTTGTCAAAAATTGTGCCCAGGTATTTGTACTCTTCCACAAGCTCTACATTCCTCCTGTGGATTGTGGTGACGGCAGCTGCAGCCAGCTCCCTCTACTTGCTGGAAAAGATCACCACCATCTCTTAGTCTTCTCCATGTTTAACTCCAGGGCCGATTTATCACATCGCTCCACATACTCCTGCAGCACTGAGCTGTGGTGATGTGAGAGATCTGAGAGCAGGGACAGTAGAACTGTGTCATCCCCTTACTTTACCAGCCAACAGTCTGGATGGGTGGACCTGTATGGAACCTGGCATTGGTTAAACTGGAAGTGTTCTGACTATTGCAGCCATACGTTGTGAGACACATGATAAGACAGCATCTCTGAGAGGGAATGTTGCTTGTGGTGGCCCACTGGCACTCTAGGTTTAGTTCAGAGCCCAGACAAACAGTATGACTGAGGTTAAAATGTTTTGGAGTATTGCACCTCTGTCTGTATTTGAACAATGATTAAATAAATGCATTCCCTCTCACTGGTCCTCTGCCAGACATTACAATCCTCTCTTTGTTCTGTCCAGTTTCTGCGGCTGTCATGTGACACCCCGCCTCAGATCGTCTACACCCTGATGACAACTCACTGGGGGCTGCCCTCACCCAACTTAGTGGTGTCAGTTGTGGGAGGGGAAGGACATGAGAAGATCAAAACGTGGGTGAGAGATGTCCTGAGAAACGGACTGGTTAGGGCAGCACAGAGCACAGGTAAGAGCCCATAGTTAACAGTAGGGTTAGTAGAAAGCATAGAGAATTCTAGAATCCTCATGTGTCCCACCTCACTACTCTTTTTACTGCTTTTGCCCAGGGGCCTGGATACTAACAGGAGGTCTGAGGGAGGGCGTAAGCCGCTGTGTGGGCGAGGCAGTGAGGGACCATGGGGCTGCAGCTCCAGCTCTCTCCGAGAAGAAAGTGATTGCTGTGGGACTGGCACCCTGGGGCATGGTGCACAACAGGCAGCAGCTTGTCAATCCCCAGGTACACCATGAGCTGTCTGAGATAGTCCACTATAGAGCCTGCACCCTCCTTCCTGACACACACAAATAAAAGATCACAGAAATGTTTTGTTACTAAACTTTTGAACTAAACTCAAACTGCCACGCCAGTCTTTACCATAGTTGTTGTTCAAAGTAAACAAAGTAAAGCATGATGAAGGCTGTGCAGGCTTGTGTTTGCTTTGTGGGAGGCTTTATTTTAGAACAATACAACAGCAGATCCTCGATGCTGAGATCAGATCAGCACAAAGGTAGCAGAGTTGATTCCTTCCCCTCCTCAGAGTGAACTCATTCACATTTACTTGTGTTGTCTGTTTGAAGGGGAGTTTTCCTGCTCGGTACTATGTGCAGAACACATCCCGTGACTCCTGCTGCCTGGACAATAACTGCCAGGCTTTCCTCCTGGTGGACGATGGAAGTGTTGGCCGCCGTGGTGGAGAGACAAGCTTTCATGCAAGTCTGGAGGACTACATTTCCCATCAGCGCACAGGCATTTGGGGTGAGAAAGAGACATTTCAAACATGAAAACTGTAATGCCTAAGACACTTTAAAGATGTCATGTTTTGACTGTCGGCTTTTTGCTAAAATATGCTTGCTGTCTTAAAGACATTTTTCAAATGACAATTAAAAACAATGCACGGCAGAGGGGGCACTTAGATTTACTAATACTATGAATTGGGAAACATAGCGAGTAGGCTGCTTACATTCCAATTACACAAAGCTCAGTCGAGTTGAGTGGTACACAAGATTAGACATCCCATAACCAATCAATTAGCACTGCAACCAAAACTAATTTCAGATGCCTTTTCAGCTTACTGTAAAAAGTTATATGATAGTCAAAACCTATATAACGACACTGAAACAATCCAAGAATTTGTGGGACCTCTAATATGACCAAACTAGCTAATTATGAGTAAGTGGAATTGACTAGGCCAAGCACAGAAACTGAAATAAAAGAATCCATCCTTAAACTTAATATAACAAGTCTCCCAGAATCAATGGGTTACCTGGAGAATATTAAAAAGACATTTGTACATGAACTTACTCCAGTGCTAAGTAAAAGTATATGACTATGCACTAGAAATGGGAGATACACCTACGCCTAAGTCTTCTATGTGTGAATCTGAAAATTTTAACTAGCATCCTAGCTAAGAGAATACAGAAATATATTTGAAAATTAGCTACACCAGATCAAACTGGATTTATTAATGGCCAAAGTACCAGTAATATTAGGAGGGTGCTACATTTACAGTCATTAGCCACATCAAGCAGACAAACATGAATGCTACTCAGCTTAGACGCGAAGAAAGCACTTGATAGGGTGGACCAGGTGTATATGCAGCAGGTTCTAGTGAGCATGGGTTTTGGGGATAAGTTTGTTAAATGGATTCCATTATTGTATCAGGACCCTAAGTCCAGAGTCAGGGTTAAGAGATACTGCTCAAAATTGTTTAAGCTCAAACGTGGGACAAGACAGGGAGATACACTTTCTCCAGTTCTATTGGCTTGCAGTAGTCGTCAGGCAGAATCCACAGATTCATGGTATAATGGACCAAAGAGGAACATGACATAAGATAGCACTATTCATGGACAATATATGACATACTTTTACAAAATCCTCTGTCTGTCCCTGTACTTATGAGCTGTCTGCACACGTGTGGCCCAATCTCAGGCTACAAAGTCAATGAGAGGAAATCTAAGTCAATGATGTTATCTGGAACCTCGCCCTCAAAACTGAATGAGCAGCAAGGTTTTAGATATCTGGGACTCACACTCTCACCTAGCCCCACACAGTTATTTAAATTGAACTATAACAAGTTACTAAAACAAATTTAATAAAAGACTTGACAAGATGGGACGTTCTTCCACTTTCTTTGTTTGGCAGGATAGAAGCGGTGAAAATTAACATACTGCCAAGACAACAATATTTATGTGAGTCCTTGAATATATGGGTCCCCATGTCTACATTCACTTCGTTAGATTAACTCATATCTGGGTTTGTATGCAAAATAAAAGACCTAGAGTAAGACTAAAAGTACTGTGCTCAAAAAGAGAAAGAAGGTTTGTTTATACCAAACCTGAGAAATGATTATTGGGCGAGTTTCTGCTGTAACTCAATGGATGAGCAATAACCATGTTGGGTCCAAGTAGAACAGTAGTCAGTGCAAGGGGTGAGTTTATCAGTCTTACCTCTCCTCATTAAGAAACTGTGGAATACACTTAAAATAAAGAATTCATGGATAAGACATACTCTGTGGGTATGGGATACAGTCAGAAAGATGTTGTGGGGAGCAGTCACTTCGTCACAAGCTATGCCAGTGGCTCGTAACATAGATTTCCTTCCATCATTGTGGGACAGTGGATTCAAGCGGTGGGAATATAATGGCCTATGTACGGTCAACCAGCTTTTCGAGGGCAATGAAATAAAGTCATTTTACCAACTACAAACTCAATGTGCACTGCCCCCAAAGGATCTGTTTCATTACATACCCAAACCCATACAGAGTGGGATAAGAGACCCACAGGCATCAAACAATATGTTATTATAATAGTAGAAAACATTTGCCAACCAAGAATCATCGTGAACTAGAACTAACTGTGATAACTGAAGACAGGACCTGTGAGGACACGTGTATTCACAGTTATCTATGGAAGGAATTTGACTGGGAGACAAAAAGTAGATTTTTTAGGACCCCACTGATAATAATAAGATAATAATAATATAAAGATTTAGCATCTCTACTTTGTTGGAGAAATTGTGGAATGACATGCACATGTCTTCTGGGACTGTCCAGTAATACAGGGATACTGTCTGGATATAAAAGGAGAGATTGAAGAGATAATGAACATTTCTATTTCAATGATGCTGTTTTCACTGGATGTACCTCCAGATATCATAGGAACAGATCAGAAGTATATACTGCACATACTCTTATTGATCACAAGGAAAATCATAATTGTGAACTGAAGGAAAGCACTTTCGCCAGTTGACCCAGTGACTGAAACAAGTCTATATAATGGAACACATGACAGCAAAGCTGCAAATGAAAATGGGCATTTTTCTACAAAGATAGACTCCGGTTATGTTGTATCTACAGACCTAAGCAGTAACTGAATGCTCTAGGAAAAGGTCAATAGAATGAGAAGCCCTTTGTCAGGGAATGGTTAACAATGTTTGATGTTCAGTGCAATTGATATTGAAATTTAAATAAAGTAAAAAAAAATAATAATAAAAAAATGAAAGGTGCATGTCTGAAAGCAACTAATGAGAAAACCTTGAGCTTCAAGTTATTTCTAACACGATGTCATGTTCATCTCCAAATCCCAAAACATTGTGATGCATTAAAACTCAGCATTAAAGCATTACAGTTCTTACTGAGAGTGAAAGTAGACCTTTTGAAGTCACGTATGCGTAGACTATGCGTGTAAAGTATTCGCCTGCCCTCTAGTGGTCAAGGTTGTCGAGCACATTGCACTGTGCATCAAACCAATCTTCAAATGCTTTTACAAATTCATTATGTTATGTTACGTTATGTTATGTTAAGCCAAATGTATCTGTGCAGATTTCTGAGCGTAGAGCAGGATGCTCCTGTTTTTTGCCCGGCAAACTTTCCCTACATAGAAATAAAAGCCAAAACAAAGAATGCAAGGAAATTGAAAACCATCTGCATGGAAGCTGAGAGATTTCAGAAACCTACTACAATCAATTTAACTCATGATAAGACATGGGAAGTTGTGTACATGTTAAGTTGTCGGATGTCATGAGAATTTATTTTTTTTTTTATGTTTGTTTGCTTAAAGCAAAATGTTTCTGTAGAGAAGCTGTCTTTCTTCCAATCTTCTATCTTGGGCCAACAGGTAGTGGCAGTATTGAAATCCCAGTGTTGTGCATGCTCATATCAGGAGACGCAAACATGCTGGAGGTAAGGAAACTGTCAAATACATTCTCACTCAACACAAACACCATCACAGGCTTTTTGGATTTACCAAAATATTTCACCCATATTGTCTTACCACAGGAGTAACAGGTAAAATATTATGTTAGATATAGGGAATGTAGCAGCAGCATGAGTGTTCCTTTGTACACTTGTAGAGAAAGCTTTGTTAGTTTGTTTCAGCATTACTGCACTCTTTACCTGGCTGTACTTATTGTAAAGCAGTTTTTCATAACTCTTGTGATGTTTGTATATATTACAGTTGAGTTTTCTAACTATGCAACACAGTTTTGTATTCTGTCAGCTATCTGGGTGCCTTTCAGTTCTCAGCTTTTACAAGAGAGACTGTGATCCCACTGAGACTCTTTGTGTATGTTCCCTGGCTCAGAGAATAGATGCTTCTTTGAGGAATGCTACACCCTGGCTGGTTCTTGCTGGTTCTGGTCCAGCTGCAGACCTTATCAGTGAGCTGCTGGGCGATCTCTTACCTGTCCCCCTCAGTCCCATCTCTCCTCCAGCAGAGGGCGACGCTGTTGAAGGGCCCAGCACAGAGCTCCGTGACTGGGTTCATGACAAGGTCCGAAGACACTTCCCAGCTGAAGCTGACCAGGAGAAACTGGTGGATTGTGTGAGTCAGACAGCACAAGAGTGAACTTGTATGTGTGTGTGTGTGTGTGTGTGTGTGTGTGTGTGTGTGTGTGTTGCTTTGCATGTAGAGAATCAACACGGGCAGCACTGATATTGCTTCCTGCAGTTGTTAGAATTCAGAAAAGAGGTTTCTTGGGACAGCTGTGTGAAGTGAGACAAATGGGAGACACATACCTAGGTAGGCAACTGAAAGTAGACTTATAACTGAACATTAATAACCCAAACTAAGGAAACTTGTATTTATTTGGCGGATGTGTGGTATGCTCAGTTTCCTTCACACTGTAGTTCTTGTCATGGCCGATGTGATGTGCAGGAGGCAGTGCTGCCAGGGTCATATGTTGACTCTGCATGAACATGAACTTAATTCCTGCAGCCAATCACTACTGACCTTTTTTCAACTAAGAAGACTAGATTGATTTTTGTTTCTTGTCTAATTATATGTTTGAGAAATGAATAAGATGAAACTGATATAACCAACGTTACTGTGTGATTGATGGAATGATGTCCTACATGAAATGAATGTTTTTCCAAACAGTAATTTCCTTTACTACTTCTGTGTGCCTAGGCTCTGAGTATACATAAGAACAGAGAGCTCATTACTATCTTTCATGGGGAACAGGAGGGTTCTGATGACTTTGATACAGTTCTCCTCAAAGCCCTTGTAAGAGGTAAGTAAGTTATTTAAGTAAACAATGAAAACATACGGCAGATAGAAATATAACATAAAACACAGATTTTTTAAAAGAAGGCTTAAAAACTGCAAAAATATAAATGAATTAAAAGTAATGACAAAATGGCCCCAATGTCAAAGGTACAGTTTCCTTTAGATTTACACTTGGAGTGAGTTATAATCAATTAAACCTGATCAGAGGAAGAGGAGGATCAGTGAGATTTACAGGTACCCTGGGGCTTCTGTCTCTATGCAGATAGCTGTTTGACCCTGCAGAGTTCTTTAAGTTCCCACAGGAACCATGAATCGACTTTGATGGGAAGCCAGCATAGTGATATCAAGTTCTTTCAGATGACTGGTCAATAACTTGTAAGTGATCCAGTAAAAGTTTGTTAAAACAGGTGAGGAGGGTGTTACGATGGTAAAGAAGGGACGTTATCTCAGTTAATGATAAAATGGGTCAATGGTTTGCAATGTTGGGATCATATCGGATCATATCGGACCATATCGGACCCTTAAATCCAGCAATTTTACTCATCAAAATGTGCGTTTTAATGTTCAGTTCTGAGGGAGTACTACTGTATGTGGAAAAAAGTTGTACAATGCCTTTTTTGACATCACAGGGGTAATTAATCAAATGACATGCAGCTTCCTCTGATGCTCAAGATGGCTACTACTACTTTTTTCACATATGCAGTAGTACTCCCTCAGACTTGTAAACACATTCTGGTGTGTAAAATTGTTGGAGTTGCGCTTTTAACATATAAGACAAGAGTCTGTGCCTAGCCTAGGCCCCACATTTTATGGTGTCATTAAATTGTGACCAAATCGTCTCTGTTTTTCTCTTTGTGTTCTCTTGCTATTTGCTATTCTCCTGACCAGTCTCATCATGTCTCACCTTTGGCTCTTATGCCACATTTGTGTGTGTTTTTAAGCAAGTAAACGTGTGTCAAGTGAAGCCAGTGAGTACACTGAAGAGCTGAAACTGGCCGTAGCCTGGAACCGAGTGGACATCGCCAAAACTGAGCTCTTCAATGGAGACATACAATGGAAGGTCAGATTCAAACTGAAACGCTTCTGCAAAACTACCTTCTATACACTGGGCATCAACCAGGATTTGGGATATTACAGTTTACCAGGAGCATGCTAAAAGTTTAAGGCCTCACCTGTTTTACTGGCGACAGCACATCTTAAACTGTTAGCATGATCATATCAGCAGAATTATTGTGTGAAAAGTCAGGTTGTAGTCAGCTGGTAGCCAAGCAGCTGCTTAATGAGCCAGTAAGAATAAACCAGTCATATTTCCTGAGTGTGACACAACTGGTTTACTGCTGTGACACAGCTCCCAACACCTCCTTCCTCCGCTGATTAAGGACTCAGCCATACACTTAACTGTCACAAAGACCCAGTGTTTTTTTTGTTCTTGTTGTTATTTAATAGCTCAGAACCCTGCACATTGCTCATTTGCACAGGCACCTTTATTATATATTGCACATGTCTTGTACACACAGAGTTACTGTATTTAGTATGTTTATCTTATTAGGGCCCGAGCAGCAGGCCTCGACCTGCGAGGTCTGTATTGTTTTTCCAATGACGACTTTTTTGTCCCAAATGATCGCATTTTTCACTGCCTGAGCATACGCCAAAACTCACTACACTTGGAATATACGTCACACCTGCCGAAAAATGTCATAATCTATTGTCATCCTCCATTTCCACCACTAGGTGGCGCAAGAATCAAGGAAAGTGCGTTTTGGCTTATAACTCACATATACTTTGTCACACATTCAAAAACTTTATATCCACGTGTGATATAGGCCCCGCAAATTCATGAAATGCCGCAAACCTACTTTTTCGAACTCCTCCCAGGCGATTTCACCCATTTGCACAAAACTTTGCACACAGCATCTGTTTACTCTCCTGACAAAAAGTTATTAAAAGAATTTTCATATTCCAAATAATACTCAAGTTATTAAATAACAACTTCCTGTACATTTTGCTCAAAACACAAAGTGTTGCATATCTCCACATCGGTTGGTCGGATTAACACGAATCTTGGTAGAATCATTGACAATGCCCTCCTGAATATAGCTGATACATTTTGCTTAAGGAGTTATTTGGTGTAGGCTATTAGCCTCTTGCAATTTAACACAAAGTAGTTTCCACATCAGTTGAATCATTGTTGACGTGCTGTTGTGGTATACCAGTTCTGCTCTGCAGTTTGCACATTGCACTTTGTTATCTTCTTTGTGTGTGTGAAATGATCCCAAACTTTGGACATTGTCTGACTTTTACAGACAGCTTCTTGGCTCTCCACCATCGCGCTAATTCAATTAATTAATTCTAAATATAGCGGTGTGTGTCCGCAATAGCAGTCTTTGTGGAAAAATGATCCCTGAGCTAAGCAGGCCACATAATACGGTTGATAGGAATTAAACGAAGCCTCAAGGCAGAGATTTTGCCTCGATAATTTTTTGTACTCGAATTATTCGAGTTACTTGAGTAATCGTTGCAGCCCTATTTTTTTTTTCGCCATAAAACCATCAACTCATTATAACTTCCACATACAATTTGCCATCTACTCCATTGCATAAACATGTAGAGGGTCTTGCCCTGAATACATCTACGTGGCACACCCCGACAGCAGCATGCCCCCACGCGCGTGGACTCCGAGGGCCCGTTCATCGCTGCTTGCAGCTTTAATTCTGATAGTTTTTATTAAAATTTTTTTTCAAATTGTTACTTTATTCTTTCCAATATCTATCATTGTCTCTATTTTTTGAGACTTACTCTTGTGCTGCTACAATTTCCCTATTTCTCCCCAGGGGGATCAATAAAGGAACGTCTTATCTCATCTTAATCTCCTCTCCCTGCCTTTCTCTTTCTGTATTTGGTCATTCACATAAACAAACAACCAACTTTTAACATTACACAGTACAAAGGAAACGATCGTATATAAAATGGATCCATCTGTCTGCACTGTTGACAATCTGCAAAAACCACTGGAGTGCTAAGCTTAGTTAAGGGCATGGAACAACCATGAGTGGCAGTGCTATGATTTTATTTTTCATTAAATGCATTGCAAAAGTACCAATCCTGCTACAGAAGGTGGTTAGAATGTATTCCTGCATGCTTTAATCTCTTAATGATCAGGAGGTGATTCTATTTTGCAGTATGAGGACCTTGAAGACTCCATGACAGATGCACTGATCAATGACAAGCCCCAGTTTGTGCGTCTGTTCTGTGAAAATGGTCTGAATATCCTGGAGTACCTCACCTACCGCCGCTTGGAAAACTTGTACCACTCGCTGTCAGACAGCTCACTGGCCTACATTCTGCTCCAGAGGCGTCTGAGTGAGAGGCAGGGTATGGCTGGATACCTGCCTAATCTGGATGGAGCTGTGACAGTACCTCTGAAGAGCCCCCAGAGCGCACTAACTGGACCTGCATCAGCAATGGAGCTCAGCCTCTTTGAGGTGAGGAAGATGAGTTGAGAACGGGTAAAGGGGTAGCAAGAAGGAACCTTTAAGATGGACTGATAGCAGGTTACCATTACTGTTACTGGTGTTCAATTGATAAGTAAAGGTTTGTGCTGATAACTACTGATAATGATGATATCCATCCATCCATTATTATCCACTTAATACGGGGCCGGGTCGCGGGGGCAGCTGCCTGAGCAGGGACACCCAGACTTCCCTCTCCCCGGACACTTCCTCCAGCTCTTACGGGAGGATCCCAAGGCGTTCCCAGGCCAGCTGGGTGACATAGTCACTCCAGCGTGTCCTGGGTCTTCCTCGGGGTCTCATCCCGGCGGGACATGCCAGGAACACCTCCCGAGGGAGGCGTCCCGGGGGCATCCGAAACAGATGCCCGAGCCGCCTCAGCTGGCTCCTCTCGATGTGGAGGAGCAGCGGCTCTACTCCGAGCTCCTCCCGGGTGACAGAGCTCCTCACCCTATCTCTAAGGGAGCGCCCCGCCACCCTGCGGAGGAAACTCATTTCGGCCACTTGTATCCGCTTGATATTCTTTCGGTCATGACCCAAAGTTCATGGCCATAGGTGAGGGTAGGAACGTAGATTGACCGGTAAATCGAGAGCTTCGCCTTTTGACTCAGCTCTCTCTTCACCACGACAGACCGATACAACGACCGCATTACTGCGGCCGCTGCACCGATCCGCCTGTCAATCTCACGTTCCATCCTTCCCTAACTTGTGAACAAGATCCCAAGATACTTGATCTCCTCCATTTGAGGCAGGAACTCTCTCCCAACCTGGAGGGAGCAAGCCACCTTTTTTTGGTTGAGAACCATGGCCTCGGACTTGGAGGTGCTGATTCTCATCCCAGCCGCTTCACACTCGGCTGCAAACTGCCACAAGACATGCTGGAGGTCCTGGCCCGAAGGAGCCAACAAGACCACATCATCCGCGAAAAGCAGAGATGAAATCCAGTGGCTCCCGAACCAGACCCCCTCCGGCCCGTGGCTGCGCCTAGAAATTCTGTCCATAAAAACAATGAACAGAACCAGTGACAGAGGGCAGCCCTGCCGGAGTCCAACATGCACTGGGAACAGGTCTGACTTACTGCCGGCAATGCGAACCAAGCTCCTGCTCGGTCGTACAGGGACCGTACAGCCCTTAACAGAGGGCCTCCGACCCCGTACTTGCGGAGCACCTCCCACAGAATGCTACGAGGGACACGGTGGAATGCTTTCTCCAAGTCCACAAAACACATGTGGACTGGTTGGGCAAACTCCCATGAACCCTCGAGCACCCTAAGGAGGGTATAGAGCTGATCCGGTGTTCCACGGCCAGGACGAAAACCGCATTGTTCCTCCTGAATCCGAGGTTCGACTATCGGCCGAATTCTCCTCTCCAGTACCCTGGAATAGACTTTCCCAGGGAGGCTGAGGAGTGTGATCCCCCGATAGTTGTATCAAACCCTCCGGCCCCCCTTTTTGAATAGGGGGACCACCACCCCGGTCTTCCAGTCCAACGGCACTGTCCCGGACTGCCACGCGATGCTGCAGAGACGTGTCAACCAAGACAGCCCCACAACATCCAGAGACTTGAGGTACTCAGGGCGGATCTCATCCACCCCCGGTGCTTTGCCACTGGGGAGTTCCCCAACTACCTCAGTGACTTTGGCTTGGGTGATGAATGAGTCCACCTCTGAGTCCCCAGCCTCTGCTTCCTTTATGGAAGGTGTGTCAGTGGGATTGAGGAGATCCTCGAAGTATTCCTTCCACCGCCCGACAATGTCCCCAGTCGAGGTCAACAGCTCCTCACCTCCACTGTAAACAGTGTTGGTGGAGGACTGCTTCCCTCTCCTGAGGCGCTGGATGGTTTGCCAGAATTTCCTCGAGGCTGACCGGTAGTCCTCCTCCATGGCCTCCCCGAACTTTTCCCAGACCCGAGTTTTTGCTTCTGCGACTGCCCGTGCTGCAGTACGCTTGGCCTGCCGGTACCCATCAGCTGCCTCAGGAGTCCCCCGGGCCAACCAGGCCCAATAGGACTCCTTCTTGAGCTTGACAGTATCCCTTACTTCGGGAGTCCACCACCGGGTTCGGGGATTGCCGCCACGACAGGCACCGGAGACCTTACGGCCACAGCTCCAGACAGCCGCGTCAACAATGGAAGTGGAGAACATGGTCCATTCGGACTCAATATACCCAGCCTCCCTCAGGATCTGGTCAAAGCTCTCCTGGAGGTGGGATTTAAAGACCTCCCTGACAGAGGGTTTTGCCAGACGTTCACAGCAGACCCTCACAATACGTTTGGGTCTGCCAGGTCTGTCCAGCTTCCTCCCCTGCCAGCGGATCCGACTCACCACCAGGTGGTGATCAGTTGACAACTCAGCCCCTCTCTTCACCCGAGTGTCCAAGACATACGGCCAGAGGTCAGATGATACGACCACAAAGTCGATCATTGACCTCCGGCCTAGGGTGTCCTGGTGCTACGAGCACATATGGACACCCTTATGCTTGAACATGGTGTTCGTTATGGACAAGCTGTGACTAGCACAGAAGTCCAACAACAGAACACCACTCGGGTTCAGATCAGATCATTGTTCCTCCCATTCACACCCCTCCAGGTAACAATGTCGCTGCCCACGTGAGCGTTGAAGTCCCCCAGTAGAACGACAGAGTCCCCAGTTGGAGCACTCTCCAGTACCCCTCCCAGGGACTCCAAGAAGGCCGGGTACTCTGCACTGCTGTTCGGCCCATAAGCCGAGACAACAATAAGAGACCTATCCCCAACCCGAAGGCGCAGGGAGGCGACCCTCTCGTTCACTCGGATAAACTCTAACACATGGCTGAGCTGAGGAGCTATAAGCAAGTCCACACCAGCCCGCTGCCTCTCACCGCGGGCAACTCCAGAGTAGAAGAGAGTCCAGCCTCTCTCAAGGAGTTGGGTTCCAGAGCCCAGACTGTGCGTGGAGGTGAGCCCGACTATCTCCAATCGGTACCGCTCAACCTCACGCGGGCTTTCGGGCTGGGCCCGGCTGGGTCCCGTGGGCAAAGACCCGGCCACCAGGCGCTCGCCTGCGAGCCCCAACCCCAGGCCTGGCTCCAGGGTGGGGCCCCGGTGACGCCATTCCGGGCGACGTAAACTTCCTTGATCTTTTATCAGTCATTAGGGGCTTCTGAACCGATCTTAGTCTGACCTGTCACCTAGGACCTGTTTGCCTTGGGAGACTCTACCAGGGGCATTAAGCCCCGGACAACATAGCTCCTAGGATCATTCAGGGGCTCAAACCCCTCCACCATGATAAGGTGCCGGTTCAAGGAGGAGTAATGATGATATTGCTGATGGTAATACTTTTATGTGCAGCTCTCTTACATCATTTAATAACATGCTATCTCTCCAGGCTATAATAGGGTTAGCACATTAACAATAGAAAGAATAAAATAAACAGTTGTTGGAGCTGTTTATGGAACCACATCATCCTGTATTATTCACTCATAATTCTGTTGCATCACATCGTTGAATCGATACAATGGGTGCATTTTCTTGAAATAAATTTTAATGCATTTCAAGAATAAAATTAAATACTGTTTTTGATAGAAAAACTTTAGAAGAAGGTAATAATGCACAGAAAATATGTGCAGCTGCTTTCCGAGGGCTCCTTACACCGGTCAGTTTTCCCCTACAAAAGAACAGTCTTATTAGTGTCTTATTAAGGTGTTGTCACTGCAGGCATCTTGAACACATTCAGTGATATTTAGACTTAGAGTGTCCAACTCCTACTCTACTACTGGGATGAACAGCATTCTTCCAAAACATATAACATCATCTGGTGTTTTGATTAACACATTGCTCCAAAATCTCCAATAGTTCTATAGCACTATAGCTACACGTCAGTCCTCTGGGTCTGATTTAGCTATTTTGAAACATAGCAAACTGTAGTTACTTCCGTTTGTCTGTATGATATCAAGTTTCATTACTTTGTAATGCAACCTTATGCTGTATAATGACAAATCACATTGAAAGTATCGTTGCTCTGTATGATATGCAGTTGTAATAAAGTATCTGGTGATGCTGCAGGTGTCCCGCCTTCTGTGGGACCTGTTGGGGGATGTCTGTCAGCCTTTCTATTATGGACCTCTGGGTCTGGAACCCAGCACCAGCACAAGGAGGGCTCTCAAGGTCAGTGAGCGAGGAACTTGAAGTTTATTAACACAATCTTGAGTACAATTGCATATCTTCGACTTTATACTCAGATCAAATAAAGGGAAAAGAAAAAACTGTCCACAGGCCGAACTGATTTTGATATTCAATATTTTGTGTGACTCAGAAGTTACTGACTTCTTTGTGTGTTGCACTTGATAACCGTGCAACAAATCCACCCACCAACAGCTCAGTGTGAAAGTAACCTGAATAACCAGAATCACGCAGTGATTGTAAGCCAGTGAATCGACACCGTGGCCGCACTGGAACCATACACTGATATAGTAAAAGACTTGCTTGAAACTGGCAAGACACATGCAGGGATTTCCACCACACTGCAACAGACGCCACTGAAGTTAGCTTCTTATTGGAATTATCCAGTCGACCTTAAAAGTGGCACACCGCCTAAAGATGGCGTTGTTCTGTCATTTTTAAGCGAGTTCATGGACTTAAAACCATGGGGAAGATGAAATACAATGAATTATACAATGAGATGGTCTGTAATTAACTAAGTTTTGATCATTTTGACTCTAGCATTTTTTTCTTTAGCACATTGTAAACCCATTATAGTCTGTTTAAAACTTGTAGACTTGTCACATCTGTACCAACATAAGGACACTTCAAAGACACAGATTTGTGAAACCATAATGTATTTGTGAATAAAAACAAAAATAGCAATAATCTTAGATTTACAATTTACAAAAAGTGGCTCTCTGAAAAAAGCCCTTTTTTGCATTTTCACAAATAGAATGAAGGTTTTAACCACATACCCTTGAGGCTATGTAGTTAAATCGTGCCATTATTTATCTGTTTTAAATGATATACTTTAAGATCAAAGAAGACCTGACTGTCATGACCTCCATGCCACGGTCGAGTGATGTTATTATTAATGTTATTATTAATATCTATGGGGGAAATACCAAATAATATGTTATGATATAAGATAATGTAGTATTCATTGACATTTTTCAAAGATTCAACTTTTCATTCATATTAATAAGCTTATATTATAAATTGTGATGAAAGAAATAGTATTTCCACACACACAGAGGGGTAACTACGACATTAAGTGTAGGCCACTGACCAGGCTGCTATATTTGATGAATGGGCTGGCAATGGCGACCTCTTAGCAAGAAGGCTTTGGGCTACAACCCTCAGGCCTGTTTGCATGTTCTCCTAGTGTCTGCATGGGTTCCTTCTGGATGCTCTGGCTTGCTCCCACCATCAACAGAAATGAAGGTTAATTGGTCATTTTTAATTGTCTTGTTGTAAATGCCAGTGTGAATGGTTGTCTGTATCTGTCAAAATGTAAAGTGATTATCAGTAATGGATGGATAGTTTGAAAACTGAAAAATCATGGTGTGTGGAGTGACAAAGAAGTGATCCTACCTGTAGCCTGTTACTCATCTTTCAGTGAGGCTAGAGGAAGTGTTGATGCTTTTGTAGATTGCCTATCATAAGTCTGACAATGCCATAAGAGTACAATGCTTGATCAATGGAGAATGCCTACAGGTAAACCTTTCAAAAAGTTAACATCTCCCCTCAAATGAATGTTTTAATCATACTGAGAAGAAGAGAGACGAAAGAGGAAAGGCTGGTACAATTTGTAATATATAAGTTAATAATGCATGATTGTCAGCAGTAAGAGTGATCGTCTTTTTTCTGATCTGACTGCCTCACTTGTGACTTGTCTTAATCTTCAGCAAATTAATAAGATGCTGCTGGGGGAGTGTGTGTACCGAGACCAGCGCTGCCTCTCTCCCTGGGCAGCCCTCTTCATCTGGGCTGTCCTGCAGAACCGCAGAGAAATGGCTGTTTACTTCTGGGAGATGGTGAGACTAGCCTGTCATTTTCTACAACCTCATTTAATCAATATAGTCATTTAATTTTAAAATTGGAAAGTGTAGGAACTGGCTGTGTTCAAGTGACACTGTAAACATTAGCAAACAACATAACCAGTTTCAGCTGATGACATTTAAGTGCTTTGAGTAAAAGGCTGAGCACCACGTGCAGCAAATTTCATTGAGGTCACAAGGCTGCCATTTTTCAAAGTTGCCATCAAATTTGGTTTCATTTGAGCTGGTGTTAATTTGCATCCTGTGTTTCTGTATTTCCTTGACAGGCAGGGGAGTCTGTGCTGAGTGCTTTGGGTGGATGTAAGATGCTGAGGGAGCTCTCTAAGCTTGAGAGTGAAACTGAGAACAAAGTTGCTATTAAGGAACTGGCACAGACGTTTGAGAACCTTGCACATGGTGAGCCATACCCAACGTTAAGAAATACATCTATTTATTGCTTTTATCTAAAAGTTTAAGCCCAAGACAACCCCATAGCTTAGGGAACCTGGTTTGGATCCAGTAAGACTGCTGTCTACCTCCCTAATTTCCTGTCATGTCTCTACTGTCTATAATAAAGACATAAATATGCCTCCAAAAACTGTATCCTATTAATCTGGAAGAAAGTGAGTTTTGATTTAGGAAAAATGATGATGTTTGTTGTTTGTGTGTTCAGATGTATTCGGTGCGTGTTACCAGAACAGTGAAAGTCGCTCTTTCACTCTCCTTATAAGGAAGTCTCCAGTGTGGGGCGGTGCAACATGCCTACAGATGGCCACTGCGGCTGATGCCCGCCTTTTCTTCAGCCACGATGGCGTTCAGGTAGAGAAGCTGTCATTCATTCTCTTTTTTCAAAATTAAAATGAGCTTAATTGCCTTGTTAACTCATCGTTAAACACACAAAATCGATATAAACTCATAAAAAAAACTCACCAACACAGTCTTGTTCCAGCTTTCCGCAATCACCTTTGGTTTGGTCAAAAGTAAGATATTAAAATATTCGGGCTCTACAGAAAAATGATGTTGACCACTGCTGATGCCCTACTATGTTGCTCCTCTGTAGAGGTGAGTAGACTAGCTAAAACCTGTACTCAAGTAAAAGTACTGTTACTTTTCATAAACAGTTATTCAAGTAGAAGTAAAAGTAGTGATCAAAATAACTACTAGAGGAAGAGTACAAAAGTACTGTCCATCTTTTCCCAAGTCTTATTTCAGTCACAGATTGTCTTCATTAAGTAAAGAAGTGCACACATTTATTTGTGACACAATAACAATTGTGTCACAAATATAATCATTTGTGACAATAATAATCATCTCCTGATTATATAATCTGCCACATTTACATCCGGGAATACACTGTGTCTGCTATATCAAAAAGTAAATATAAAGAATATCCACATGTAACAGTATCCTTAAGTTCATTTAAGTTTCCATTACAATCAGATGTGGGCCCCTCATATCTATGTCTGTCCAATCACATGAAGACAATAAGACTACAGACGTGGATCAATTACCTATTTAGGTGAATTCGGAAATAATGCTGCGCCTGTGATGTTTCATCATTGTATATTAAATACAGGTCTGTTTACTTCTTTACTTAGACCTGAAGACCACCTGAGGTTAAACAATCTATCAGTCATGTCAACATTTTGAGCATAATTTGGTTTCTACTTTTCTGTCTCTCACACCAATAAGCATGACTAGTTAAATGCATGTACTTATTACCGCAACAGACACACTTACTAAATGATCGTTTCTCTGATGTTGTACTTGCTACAACTGTGCATTGTTAATTCATCTGTAATTATTAGTGGTTAGTGTGATTTGAAAGCCATACTCCTGCTTTGGCTGCAATGAGCTGGCGACTCATTCAGGGGGGAACCCTGGCCTACGCCCATGAGTAACTGGATTTGGCCCCAGTAAGCCCCGCAACCCCTCAGGGGGATAAAAAGCGGCAACATCCCGCAACCCTCACGGAAAAAGCGGAAAAGAAAACGAACGAACGAACGAACTCCTGCTTTGAATGGAGTCATGTGGAGGTGGGCTGTGGTAGGATAGATAACAAGGCACCAGCAGACCTGGGACAAGTAGCATCATTAGCAGCGCTGTTGTTTGAATGTAACGGAGTAAAAGGAAAGCTTCTAAGAGTAAAAGTATGCTGCGTTGAAACTACGCCAAAAAGTTCAGTTTAAGTTTTGAGTCAATATGGGACACAATATTTAAGTGTAAAATATGGGACGATTCTGTATTTAACTAGTGGAAACACTAGTTATCATATGCATTCACATATTGTATAATTAATTATCCTAGCTACCGTGGCGCTGTCCAAGCAGCTGATCCTGCTGCTGGCAGCAGCTTGGAAGCCTTCCCTGCTGCTCTATTTTTGCAGTAGCAGTAGAGAGGTTTCCACCGGTAGGAACTCCCAGCCAATATCTTTTGTGCCTAATCATTGTCTTCACCTGTTGTATAGCCTTTTTACTGTATACACCTCTTGTTATTGTTATCTGTTCCCTGAATCTTGAATCTGCTTCCATATGCCAATACTATAGTTCTGTTGTTTAAGCCATAGTTACTGGTTGTATTAACTAGATAATGTAGTTGCCAGAAAGAATAAACCTGCTGAAATTTGCTATCAGCTTCCTGCCTCACCGCATTCCAACAGTTACATATAGTACATATATATGCATATATATGTATATATATTTGACTAAAGTACAGCAAAATAATTGGCTTACTAAGTTTGAATTGGGAATACCAAAGTCAAAAATTAAGTTACAGTATATGTTAAATACATACCAAGTGTGGCTATAACAAATGTATTCAATGTATTTATGATAATAATAATAATAATAATAATAATAATAATAATAATAATGATAACTTTATTTATATAGCACCTTTCAAAAACGAGTTACAAGTTGCTGTACAACAGAAATAAAACATAACAAACACAATTGCCTGACAACAACATAATAAAACCGCCAAGAGAAATAAAATTGGACATCCTCAACAAAGTAATCATGCAACTATAATAAAACAAAATTAAGAGAAGGCCAATTGATAAAAGTGAGTCTTTAGAAGAGATTTAAAAGAGGCCACTGAGCTTGCCTGTCTAAGATTGGTGGGCAGGGAGTTCCACAGCTGTGGAGCATGGACAGCGAAGGCCTGGTCACCTTTTGTGATGAGACGGGACCTCAGGACCATAAGCAAAGCTGTGCCGGCGGATCTCAGGCAGCGTTCAGGCTCGTAGGGTAAAAGCAGGTCATGGATATAGGCAGGAGCCTGACCGTTCAGGGCTTTAAAAACAAGTAGTAAAATCTTGAAAACAATTCTAAAACTCACAGGCAGCCAGTGGAGAGCAGCAAGGGTTAGAGAGATGTGGTCACAAGCCTGTCAGCAGCATTTTGAATAAATTGCAATCTACGGATGTTTCCGTTGCTGATCCCAGAGTACAGGGCATTACAGTAGTCTATTCTTGAAGAGATAAAAGCATGGACAACCTTCTCCAGGTCGGTGGAAGAGAGGAAAGAAGGGATTCTTGTTAGCTGTCTCAGCTGTCCAAAACAGGATTGCACTGCATTGGTTACCTGTGAGTCAAAGACCTGTGAGTCAAAGACCCCAAGATTGCGAGCCTCTTTTTGGAAACCAAGGGTAGAGGGGAGACTGTCGAGAATGCAGGTGCTGGACCTAGATGGGGGGGGAAAGGATAACCTCTGTTTTTGATTCATTTAGCTGGAGAAAGTTGTTGGACATCCATGTTTTTATATCTGTCAAGCATGAGAGAATATGGAAAACATCTGAAGAACCAGGTTTCAACGGTACATATAACTGGGTGTCATCCGTGTATAAATGAAAATTAATGTTGTGCCTTTGAATGATTCTCCCCAGGGGTAACATGTAAATGGAAAAAGGAGGGGCCCCAGAATTGACCCCTGGGGGACCCCACAAAAAAGGGGAGCATGGGAGGAACAGGCATCACTAGAGACACCGAGAAGGACCTGTTTGATAAATAAGATCTGAACCACACCATTGATGCCAATAAGGTGTTCCAGGCGGCTAATTAGGGTACCATGGTCCACCATATCAAAGGCTGAGCTTAGATCAAGTAAAATAAAAATTGAACATAACCCAGAATCAGCGGCCAGCAACAAGTAATTTGTGACCTTGATAAGAGCAGTCTCAGTACTTTGCTGGGAGCGAAAGCCTGATTGGAACTTCTCAAACAGTTCATTGTTGTCTAAAAAGGCAATCAGCTGCGTAGAGATGACTTTTTCTAAAACCTTTTATAAAAATGGCAACTTGGAGATCGGTCTAAAATTATTCAATACTGAGGCATCCAAAGTGGGGTTTTTTAAAAGTGGATAGACCAGGGTGTGTTTAAAACAGGATGGAAAAGTTCCAAAGGACAGAGAGAGGTTAACAATGGCTAAAACATCAGGACCAACCGTCTGAAACACAGATTTTAAAAACCAAGTGATCCGAGAGGCAGGTGGAAGATCTTGATGCTGCAACTATGCGCTCCAGGGAGGACAAGGAGATTTCGTTAAGTGGAGGTGTGAGTCTGTGTCAGCTTCTCGAAGAACAGTGCCAAACTGCTGTCAGATCTGCACGATCTTATTTACAAAATGAAGAAGAATAGCTTCACATTTCTCTGGGGAGGGGTCAGGAGCCTGGCTGGGTGCAAGCCGAGTAACAGAACTCTGGGATTATGGCCCTGGCTTGCAATCAGGTTAGCAAAATAAGTGTTTCTAGCCACTTTGACAGCATGCTGATAAGAAGACATGAGACCTTTAAGGGAGGCAAGGGAGCCACTATGCTTGTCCTGTTTCCATTTCCGGTCTGCTTTCCTGCGTCACTTAACCATGGACATGAAGAAGAAGTCTTCTTTTTGTATCTTACGGGTGCAATAGAGTCTAAAATAGTCCAATTATTGACCAAATTGACCAATTCATCTACAGAGAGAGGGAGTTGTAGATGGTTACTGAGAGCACCATGCATTGAAGAAAAGGCATGGCAGAAAGTTGGAACAGAGAGTGAGCTAAGAGGACGAGAGCGGATTTGTGAGGTGGGTTTAGGGACTTGAGAGAGATGAGGGACCTTGAAGAGTACTGCGTTGTGATCAGAGGCCACAAAGTCAGCCAAAAACACATCATCCAAGCAGAACCCGTGGGAGAGGACCAGGTCCAGGGTGTGTCCTTTATCATGGCTTGGTTGCTTTACAGATTGAGTCAGATTGAAATAGTTTGTAAGAGTGATGAAATTAGAGATAAACAAGGAGGCAGATGGACAGCAGACATGAATATTAAAATTCCCTAAAATCAAAACTCTGTTGTGCTGTGACATAAAAGATCTGAAAATTCCTGTGAAAAAACAGCAGTAGATTTAGGGGGCCTGTAAATTAAAACACATAAAATTGGCAGTTTGTTCTTTAAAATGAAGCTGAGACACTCAAAGCTGGAAAAAGATTCTAGCGTGATGGGGGAGCAGTTAAACCCACCTCTATGGATAAAAGCAAGCCTCCCTCCTCTGCCTGTCATTCTAGGCTGGTGGAAAAGTGAGTAGTCAGGGGGAGATGATTCAATGAGGGGGCCACAGTCATCAGGATTTAGCCATGACTCAGTGATCAGAAAGAAATCGACATTGTGTGTAACAATAAAATCCTGGCAAATAAAAGACTTATTCGAGAGAGATCTTACATTGAGTAAGCAGAACTGGGCTGAGCCTTGGAGGCTGGGGAGGTGATATTAACTGCAACAAGGCTGGACCTGTGTGGAGAGCGCACATTTGATCTTACACACTGCCTCTCACAGATCCTAACAGGAATAAGAGAGCTGTTGGCAGAATTGAAGCTGGAGCTTGCCGTTGAACTGGAACAAACACTAGTTCAAACACTGGAACCAACACTAGTACAAACACTGGAACAAACACTAGTACCAGCAGGGCCACATGGTCAAGGGCGGAGCTAAATGAGGCTGGGCCAGAGAGCTGGGTGGGGACCTGCTGGGAAATATGTCAGTTAGAGCAAAAGGAAATAAAATCAATGCAATTTGTGATCAGCCTCCTTGATCCCTTCCTGTTTGGATGCAGCCCGTCCGATTTAAAGAGATCATGTCTGGACTAGAAAGAGTCAAAATGGCTAACAAAACCAAGACCAGTAGCAGAAGAAAAATTCTGCATTTATGCGTCATCAGTGAGGGTAACGTTGTCTGCCAGCTGTTGTAGTAACGGCACTGCTGTCTGTTGTAGTCGCTGCTATCACAGATCTGGTGGGGTGACATGGAGAGGAGTACTGAGGTCTGGAAACTGGTGCTAACCTTCTTCCTGCCCCCCCTCCTCTACACAGACCTTTTGAGCTTCAGGTAAATGTTGTGTTATTATTGTGTTATGCTGTGTTATTATTGTGTAATTTGGCTTGTGAGTGTGTGTGTTTGCATTATGATTCCATCCTGGTTTTAGGACTTGTTTATTGGGTTTACATCTGGAAATGTCTCATTAAGCAGGTTGGCACGCTGCTGCCATACGTCGCCGCCACATTGGAGGCGGCAGCTCAGCCCTATGAACTAATACAAGTCAATGAAGTGAACTTTATAAAACTCCTTCTTCAAAGTGCGATAAGTTAATGTCTATCATTTACACATTCACACACGTACGAATATATTTTAGAAACAGTTAGGTTTCGAAAACAACCTCTGTAACGTTCTCTGATGATTATAGTTGTTATATGTTCAGTATACAGGTCGGCACCAAACCACAGGATGTGTTTTTATATTGTTTTTGTGAGCTGCCAATGTAATGATGTAGTGATGATCACAGTAACAGGGTATAAGATATATATATATGTATATATATATATATATATATATATATATATATATATATATATATATATATATATATATATATATATATATCTATATCTTACATATAAGGAGTAGTAACTGGTATGATTAAAGATGTTGATTGTTTGTGTTCATGTTACAGGGAACAGGAGGAGGAGGTCAGGTCTTTGGATGCCCACCCCTACAGAGACACTGAAAGTCTGGATGGGAATGACGCCACTGTCTTCTCACTGGCTGACATTATCCAAAAGTAAATACAAATATAAATATAAAAATATGACTTTAATTTTATACAAATATACAAACATAATTTATTGGTTTCTTATGGTTTTCCCTCTCAGTTTTAACAAACATTCCTGATTCTTTGTTTGGGGTCACAGTGAAGAAGAAGCTGAAGAGTTCAGGGCTCTAAAAGAAAAGATGAGAGGTGGGTTTTGATCACTTTTCAGCTATTACTAGTTGAACTTAGTGGCTACTCTCTTAGGTACCACTTCCCTTAAGAAAGTAAGGCAACTGTCAGCAAAGAAAAGTTAGCACAATGTTGGAAACAGTTCCTTCCTTCAGTACAGTGAACATGACCTACTGTTACAGTTACAAGAAGGAGGGCCCAAATGCAGACAATAGAGGCGAAGCAAGAGCATTTCAAATGATTTAACAACAAAGAGTCAATGTACAACTAGCTTACAAGCTGAATTGTGAGGCAAGTAGAGCAAGGCCAAGATCCAAAAACACAAAAGTGAGGGAGAAACACAGACAGACTTAAATAGTATAGAAAAGAACTGCTAATGAGAAACAGGTGAAAGTAATCAGCAATCAAAACAGCAGGATGAAAGACAGGGAATGAAGTACTGAAACCAGCAGAAAGGTATGTTTTTTAAAAATTAAACAGGAAACAGGCAAGAAAACCATGGAACCATGACCCCACTGTAATGCAAAGCTCCATGTAGAGAATATTGTCACTGCAGCAAATACCATGAACTTGACAGGAAAAAGGAAATTAAAACTACTGCTAAAATATTGTGAAGGCTGACAGGCTGCTCGCATCTTTGAGTCTATACAATTGAACTCTTTTACTTCTCTACAGACTCTTTGCCATCCAACTCCAAGAGACCATTTATTGTATCCCGGTGGAGACAGTTCTGGTTTGCCCCCGTCACCTCATTCCTTGGCAATGTACTCATGTACTTCCTCTTCCTCTGCCTGTTTGCCTATGTTCTGTTGGTGGACTTCAAGCCCCCGCCCCCTAAAGGCCCCACCACGCTGGAGTTTGTGCTTTACTTTTGGGTTTTCACCTTAGTATGTGAAGAGATTCGACAGGTTGGTAATTAAGACATACAACACATATTATTAAGCAGCATTTCTAATGTGTCCCAATCTGTACAAGTAATGATTCACAATGACATTATCCAAATGGTAGGTATTAAAACTGAAATTCTCTGTTTAAGACAGCAAGGACATTTGTGCTTCAGGTGCACAATCAGCAATAGTGATGGAACAAAGATGGAAACAGACTGGTTGGAATGTTGAGGCATTTCAGACAGTCTGACCAAAACCATGTTCCAACTATAGCCCCCGGCTTCAAAAGCTGAACTAAATGCTAAAGACATGGTCAACTTCTCCTGCAACACAACATAACTTCCTGAAGCAATGCACAAATCAGCTCACATTGCTTGTAGATAACTTTGTGACATAAAAACTGTAGTTATATTGTTTAATTGGTTCTGGTATGTGATAAACTTTTAGGCTCATGGATTGCATGTTATGTTCTCTGTGGTCCTTAAGGCAACAATCTCCACCAGCCCTTTTTAAAGCAGTGCTATTTTCAGTCTGAATGCTAATTAGTTACCACAGTATGAAAAACACATATTTCCCTGATTGACACAGACTACCTGTACACTGCACAGATCCATCCACATAAATCATGACTCTTATTTTTCTCTCTTTCTGGGTAACAGACCTTCTTCGTGGGCAGCACCTTTGTGCTTCAGAGGATGAGGAACTACATCCAGGATGTGTGGAACAAGTGCGACCTCACAGCCATCGCTCTCTTCTCTTTGGCTCTCTGCTGCAGGTGACTCTTCTGACACAGTGACAGGAGGATCTATACTGATCATGGCCCCAGAGGTTGTAAAGGCATCTCTGGGGCCAGTCCTCAAACAAGATTCAGTAGTTTCTCTTCTTTTTTCTTCTTTTTTTTCTTACTTATGTTTATGATGTGGATAAATTAATTGCATCACATATCACTGGTGATTGACTGCACAATTTTGTTTTACAGAATGTTTCCCCAGTCATATGAGTTTGGCCGAGCTGTGATGGCCATAGATTTTATGGTCTTCACATTACGTCTGATCCATATATTTGCCATCCACAAACAGCTTGGGCCTAAGATTATTATTGTTGGCAAAATGGTGAGTGCATACACATGTCACACACAATTTAATGAAAATGTAATGCAATGTGAAAAAGAAACATCAGTGATACCAAAGAGCTTTTTCAAAGGAAGTTTAAATGAGAAACGGCTTTGGTGGCACGTCCTATCACTTGTTGCTATTGTAATTCCAAAACAAAATGAAGACCTTTCTACAAGCTAGTGTATGTAGTCAACCTAATTTCAGTCACGAACCTCCACTCTGTGATACTGCTGCTCAATCAAAAGTGCAGAGAACAGATCACTTCACTGCTCCATCATGCTCCAATTTCGCTTCGGTACCACTCACAGCACTAGAATATAGCATGCCCAACCCAGAATGTGTAACCACATCTCTCTGGCTCAATCACAACCGACTGAAGAGCTCATGCGACAGGGAATTTGGTTGGTGGTGATGGTGAAACATACAGTACAGCCTTCAACAAACTAAGGGGGGGATTAAAAATACATTTATATTACCAGATAAAAGTCTAATAATACAAATGTGCACTCCATGAAAGAGCTTGTTTCATTACATAAACTGCAATGAACCCATTATTTATATTTATATGAAAAATATTTAACAATTCTATACAAAAGTTTTATAGTGCTCATTATAATTAGCTAACTACAGTTTTTCTCTATACAGAACATGCAAACACATCTGTTAGACCTCTAAGACAAACATATGAATGTTTTTGATGGTGATGGTGAAACATACGGTGCCGTTTCAGTTCCTACACATTTGAAACTCACCAAAGCAGGCGCCATATTTACATTAGCTTCGTAGTACTTTTCTACAGACAGAGCAGCTATCTGCACCAATTCTGTCATGAGGAAAAGCTTGTCAGCTGCTATCAAAAGCACCCAACTGAAGTAAATATGGTGAAGAGACATTTAACAAAATATTAAAATAACTGTATATATATTTAGAGCCACCAGATTTGGTCATATTTTCAGAAGACCTATACTGAACCAAACTGAACATGACTGTTTTTTGTGACTGACTAGTAGAAAAATGAGAGTCTGTAAAAATCATTGGAACTCAGGACTGTCATGATATACATTTTCTTTGTGTATTTGACCACGACCATATGGGCTTCCCCAGTCACAGACACAACCTCATGGCCACTCTCCATCAAACAGGTCATCAAGTGGTGTATTAACTTGAGGCAGACGATTCTCACCCTCTATAGGAATTTGAAATACCCAGTTGTGAGTACGCGCCTAGTACTAAGCTGTGTAAGTTGTTCAGTGGAGAGTTCCACAGCTCCACTCCCACAGTACAAACCATCCCCACACTAGTCAGCCAACTTTCTGCACTCTCTCTCTTACTTGTTGCTAGGAAAAGCTTGTCACAAGGTTCAACTTCCACTCCCTTGACTCTCCTGTCATCTATGTTGGCCTGTTGCATTTGCTCAGTGCTAGAATGTTTTCCACAAGCGCCATACCCTCAACAAAGGTCTGTCTTCAGTGCCTCTATATACAGTGGGAATGAGCCTTCAACATCATCTGTCAGAGCAGACTTGAACACAAGTAGGCAGGGAACCCGACCAAACATGAGGTATATTGTGGTCTCATGAGCAGTGCAGTTGTACTTAAATGTCGTCTTGATGCTCTCAAGTGGTACACTACCATTTGGCTCTGATGTCCTGCCCATTACACACCTAGCACAGTGATTGATGTGGTCCCTTACATCTCGTCCCATATAGCTTCAGAGGAAAAGTTGTTTCACAAGAGACAGTACGCCTCTTCCTCCTTGAAGGTGCCGTTCAACATAGCCACCTACCTACCTACACCTACATACCACCTGAAAATGGGTTGTTGTCTGTTCAAGCCTTGAAAACATTGGACAGGTCTGTTTATCACCTTGAGCAACCCTGGATAGAACAGCACCTAGGCCGTCATAAGTTGGCTTAGAGTAATCTAGGTGATCCAGTATAACATCGACGACCAGGGTGTCTTCCAGTTTCTGTAGTGCCTGGTCACAGTACAGGATCCAGTCAGTTTTCTGTAAGTCATGTGTCTCTCCACTTAGTTTTCCTCATTGGCCTTGGATGATAGCCTAAAGAGAGGCTTAGCCATCGTAGAGCAGTTTGGGATAAAGTGTTGAAACCACATGACAAGACCCAGGAATGATTTGAACTCTTAGGGCATGGGGTATGACCTTCAGAGGGACCCCAGTCCTTGGGATGGATTGAAACTTTGTCGGCTCAACCACCACAGTGCAAAGGCATCTGTGAACAAGGAGTAACCGTTTGTGTAAAAACATATGAGATTTTTTGCTGAGGTGCTTGTCAGAAGATCCTGCCTGTAACCTCTAACATTAGTCATAACATAAGATGAGGTCAAATCCTTATTTCATCCTATAATAATCTACAGTGATCATCAGAATAATCCTGTGACATAGGGACCAAAATAATTATGCCATTCACACATAACAGGCATTGTACGCATGTACTTTAAGGTGTTTCATGACAGTTATGACAGATTTTATGTCATTAAAACTGATCATATAACATTGGACTTAAAACAGCAGCTCCTGATCTGATAAAGTCCTAATCATGAAGTCACACCAGGACAGATCTTGCATTATCCATTTCTGGTCTCTCTTTGCTTCCCTCAGATGAAGGACGTTTTCTTCTTCCTTTTCTTTCTGGCTGTGTGGCTCATGGCCTATGGTGTGGCCAATCAGGCACTCCTCTACTCTTATGATCCACGCCCTAATTGGATATTTCGCCGAGTGTTCTACAGACCATACCTGCACATTTTTGGACAAATACCCATAGATGAAATGGATGGTAAGTGTCTATATAGTTTTTTTTGTTTGTTTGTTTTTTCCTCTGGCTCTGTCAGGCACAATGTCCTTTGGTTCTCTCGCTTTCCTCCACATTTGAATTAGAAGAAAGAAATGTTAGTCAAAGTCATTTAAAAATTAAAACCTCTGAAATTATAGTTTTCATCTCACTTGACTGAAGTCTGTGCACTAGATAGATGTGCATAAAATGGACCAGAAATGCAATAATACATTTACAATTTACTGTAGTTTCCTTTTCGGGCAAGCTAATTTACAATGGAGTGCACAGGCACTCTTACGCTAGCATCAAAATCGCTATTTTTAAAACACTAAGAAGGCTCGACACAACATGAAACTTAGCTCGTAGTATCACCAGGGTCTCTACACATGAACACGAGCATTGAGAACATTGTTTGTGTACGGAGAGTTTACTAAAAAGAAGGTTTTTGGAAAACTTACGTTAGCAGTAGCATCTCCGGCGCGCAGGCGCCATGGCAGACAAAAAGTGTCGATCTCCGAGTGCAACCAAACAGGTAGGAGGTCCACCATTACTCTCCTTCCTGCTAGGTTGCACTCGGGAGTCAACACTTTTTGTCTGTCATGACGGTGGCACGCCAGAGATGCTACTGCTAACGTGATTTTGATGCTAGTGTAAGAGTGCCCCTGCACTCCATTGAAAATTAGCTTGCCCGAAAACGAAACTACGGTAAATCTTAAAAGTGCCTCTTTCGTCGTAATTATGCATTTACAGGAAGGGTTGTCTTATATACATTCACAAATAAAGCCTAGGTTGCTGTTTGACGAGAGTTTCACTTTAATTCATTATACATTATATTAATTATTCACTAGTTCTGTAGTGGATCCTCTCAGCCAAAGAAGAGCTCAAGGAGTCCAACTAGCTTTTACTCTGTTGAGACTGACGCAGTGGCCATGTCAAATCCATGCTGGACAGGCTGCCCGAATGGTTTTAAGGAAGAACGTACTACTTAATCACTATTTCTAAAGTGGAGTCTCTCAGCCAAAGAATTTCACACAAATGTACT
The DNA here is from genome assembly GCA_963678695.2 of Diplodus puntazzo. Taxonomy (NCBI): domain Eukaryota; kingdom Metazoa; phylum Chordata; class Actinopteri; order Spariformes; family Sparidae; genus Diplodus; species Diplodus puntazzo. The sequence continues at coordinate 17,029,016 of OZ023178.1, forward strand.
CATACAACCAGAGTGACAATAGACATCTTGACAGTTGAATAAGATTGATTCAGGTGGGATTTATTGCATGCTGTGAAATTGAACCCAAAAGATTTAAATCAATCTGATAAGCTGGCAACTCAGTGTATAGGAGCTGCTATTGCTGCCATTCATGGTTAAATATGTCACTTTTTAAGGTGCTTGTAAATGTGCAGCATAGATTCTCACATGTTGTTTTGAACCTCTTCTTTTGTCTTCCATCTAGCTGATAAGTTGGAGGAAAGTAACTGCACAAATGATACCGCACTAATTGAAGCAGGAGGGGAGCCCTGTCTGAACACCTATGCCAACTGGCTGGTTGTCATCCTCCTTGTCATCTACCTACTGTTCACCAACATAGTACTGGTTAACCTACTCATTGCTATGTTCAGGTACGCTGGCATTTAGAATAATTTATTTCAGAATAATGAAAGCAATGCCTAATAAGATTAAAATGTTCTGTATACAGCTACACCTTTTCAAAAGTACAGGAGCGCAGTGACACCTACTGGAAGTTTCAGCGTTACAACCTGATTGTGGAGTACCACTCAAGGCCCTGCCTGGCACCACCCTTCATTATCATCTCACACCTCCACCTTTTCATCAAAAGATACATCCGCCACATCCCCTCAGTCAAGAACAAACACTTTGGTGAGAAGTTGCAAATACAGCATGAAGACAGCAACATGTGCATTTAGCAGGGGGAGGAGGAAGCAGTACACAAAACCCGACGGTAAAAGGCTAATGGCTAGGACCCAATTATGGGCTGAGTGATAAAAAGATACAATGTGACACTGTTGACCCTTCTCTAAAAAAAACTTTTAACCAGGGTTGGGCTCAGGTTGGTTGCTTGCCAGCTTTGGTGAATTGGCATCTCAATCAGCAGCTGAAGCTTAATATTATTATAAGTGATTAGTTATGTTTAAACGTCATTTAACCGACTTGCCAGTAAGAGTAAAAGGGAGAGATAATAAAGACAGATAGAAGAGGAGGGATAAAAGAAGGAAAAACACACAGGCATATGGACATAAACCGGTTAGCCTGTACACTTATATATATGTAATATACGCCAAGTATATTATGTGATAAATTATAATTATGTGGTTGTGCATGCCACGTACGCAGTGGACCCTGGATAGAATCCAGCCGAAGGACCTGTACTGCATGTCACACCCGCCATCTCTCTCCCTTTTCAGATCTATCCACTGTCAAATAAACCTTTCTATGCCTCAAAAAAATCTTTTTAAATTCATAAATGATTTTAAAAAATGATGTGGTTTATGAACCAAGTTGATCTATACTGCAGACTGGAGTCACTAACAGTGACAACCACAGTGAGAGTCTCATATCTATGTATCCAATATTAATGTTGAATTGGTTTTGACACACCTGTGATGGATGTCTATTATCTGACAGTAATATTGTCTTTCTGTAACCTGTAATGCACACTGGAGCAGTTTGATTGCAAAGGAGATGGGTGGAGTGTCAGCAACTCCGAGTGTGAACCCATGGTAATTTTGCCATGAGACAGTGCATTGCCTCATCCAGGTTAGCAGTCAAGTGAATTGCTTCTTAATTTAAGTTCAGGTGTTGTTAATGTATGAGGTTAGGGTCAATGCTGAGATCACCATTGAGTCATGCGAACATTACTGCAAACCACTGTAGTGAACAGAAAGCTGAGACTGGGGGCAAGGCTCTCAATTTAGCTGATCAGTGCTTAAAAGCTTTGGTTAATGACCAAATGAACAAACCAAAATGAGCAATACATAGTGACTGGAAGTGGAAGTCCCACTGAAGTTTTGGTGGAAAACACTACCTGATCTTATCTATTTTGATACACACGCTTTCTTTACCAAAAGGAAATCATTCTTGGCTCTCTCTGATTTGCTCAAAGTTATCCAAGTTTTTATTTGTTTATGCCTAGACTAGTGTGACGGCCCACACCTCTAAGGCTACGTTCACACTGCAGGTCTTAATGCACAATTCCGATTTATTGCTCAAATCCGATTTTTTGTTTGGCTGTTCACATTACCTCTTTAAATGCGGCCTGTCTACAGATTGCTGTGTGAACAGCTCACGCTCCTGAAGTGACCCGCATGCGCAGTTGATCATTGATGACATCACGCCACAGCGGTGTTTACGGAAGCGAACATGGCAACGGCAACCGGTAACGAGTTTAACTTCAAGTTTAGCTTGCACAGAAGCGTCCCCCAAATACTTATGAGGTCTAAAACCTCACTGTCCCTCCACTGGCCGCCTGCTTCACTGCTGTCCTCCATGTTTGTATTGATTATGTTCGTGGCTCCCGCTCGCTCCCGCCTGTGGCACACTTTTTTTTCAATCAACTTTATATGTCATTCATTTACAAAACAGTGCAGCGCGGGTCAGAATGACGTCAAAGTCGCATTAAATGTGACCTGGCTGTTCAGATTGCGGTCGCAATGAAAAAAATCCGATACCTATCTGATTCAGTACCACATTTAAATGTGGCCTGAATCTGATTAGAAAATGTCAGATTCAATGTGACTTGTGCTGTTCACAAAGCAAATCAGATATGGGTCACATATGAGCGAAAAAATCGGATTCAGGTCACTTGTAACTGCAGTGTGAACGTAGCCATAGTGTCCTGTGTTGTTCTGTAGGATTCATGGTGGATCGTCTGGCAAATGGCTTCCACCTGAAGAGAGGAGGAGCCAAGCCCATAAAAGAGCAGACTCACCCAGAGTGTGCCCTCTGGCTGGGCTGCCTCCACCTCTGTACCATGGTTTACATTTAGACCTGTTTACTCCTTTGCTAAAAGAGGTTATAAGTGAAAATAACACCCTTTTGATTTTGGCACTTGTTGCGTGTGTGAGCTTCCTCTGTTGTTACACTAGTGTAATGTACTTTATGCCAGTATCAGTCAGAGATCTCTTTAGAGACTGGTGCAGAATGCTGATGCACAAAATTTAACAGGAAGCAAGAAATAAGAGTACATCACTTCTGTGATCGCCAACCTACACCGGCCACCTGTTTTATTTCATATTGATTTTAAAAATGTACTTTTTTTTCAAAAAAAAGCTTTTAATGGCCTCATCCCAAATGACTCTTTTTTACTGACCCCCCATGTGCCTGGGCGTTCTCTTAGATTAGTGGATGCAGCTGGTTGTTTCTAAGTAATGGCCTATGACTAAAGGTGATCTGGGCTTTGCTGTCAGAGGCCCTAGACTGGGAAACTCACTCCCTGTTGAAATCAGGAAGGCCATCTCATTAGCAAAACTTATATATAGGAAGGCATTAATTAATTCTCATTAAGTTCCTGGCTTTGATCATTTTTATCTTGCCATTTTACATATTTAAACTTTTTTTTAAATAATAATTTTGTGTTGTTTGATTTATTTACTTTTTTATCTGTGTTTTTATCTTTTGTTTTTCCCCCCTTTTTGTTTAAACATGTGCTGTATTTATTTTATCTTATTATCTTCTCTTTCCTCAGTTTTGGAACTGCGGGGTAGAAAGGCCAGTCGCCTCAACACATGGGAGGCTATCCAAAAAGAAAACCTCCTCTCAGCTCAGAGTAAGCGACAAAGGGAGAGTGACACTGCACGACTTAAATGCACATCTGTCAAGTAAGTTCCCTCTGCAATTGGTGTGACTTCATAAAATGTGATTGATTATATACTACATGTATAGGAAGAGCCATTTCCTTTTCACTGTTAGAAAGGAGCATTCATTTAATCTACAATTAAGTTTGACTGACAAAAAGATATGTGGAATATGGAACCCAGCAAACTGTATATTTCAACAAATAACTAACAAGTGAGTGTAGGACAGACATGACATACATTTTATTTATGTCATATTATAAATCAAGCGTCTTCCTCACGTAGTCACTGACACTGACACATTTATTTTCCCACTGCTCACTACAGGCAAGATCTTTTTATGTAAATGTTGGTTTATAATATGTGTTTGTAAAAATATCACTGACCCAAAATGTAATCACACGTTTCATTAAGGTTACACTTTTAATCACGTTTTTGGTTTCAGTTCAACTTTTTCTTTAGTTTCTTTTGTATGTATAGAGGTTTCTGATGTTCTGATGAACTGAGATTAACGTTCTAGCTGAGCTTTCCAGCTAGTTTATTTGTGTGCATGTTTGTTCCTGCAGGGTGGACAATGTGCTGAAGCAAATGACAGAGATCCGTGACCATGACAGGAGGTTGCGGCTGCTGGAGTCAGAGGTCAGCTACACTTTCACACACGTGCAAGATCTGTTAATAGTGATCTGCACCTGTCATTAGCAGTTATACTGCTGCTTATAACAATGACCCATGCTTTTTTCAAGTCCAGTCAATTAATTCTTTACACAAATGTAATTTAGAGATATATCTGACACGGAATCATCTTTCATGACACGAGTCTGTTCAGAAGAATTAGAGTAGGTGTCCCTTATTTGTATTGTGTCCAATCCTGGGCAGATTGATATGGGTCTGCGGTATCTGGTATCTGTGTGTGGAGTGTGTGTGCATGGTGTGTCTGGTTTCTTTGCAGCTGTTGACTCTGCCTGCTCAGCACCTATCCATCTCTGTCTGTGTATGTCTCTTCCAGCTGGATTACTGCTGTAGCGCTCTCTCCTGGATGACAGAGGCTCTGTTTCAGAGCAATCTGATAAACACTGACCGCCGCCCACCACTCCTCAGAGGTAAAGTCACTGGACAGCTAACCATAACTAAAACTAATAAAATCTGTTGCGATCACTTTTTTTTTGTATGATCCCACAGCTACAGACAGCTGGATAGTTAGTAAGATAATGTGAAAATATAACATTATATTATGCTAACTGTTGCTCAGTTAAAATGTTGATTAATCAAATTGTTGTATTATAAGTATTATTTTCTTCTGTTGTAGATATGAATCCACTTTCTCCAAGCTGACTCTGAGCTCCAGGACCTCACTGACACATACACATACCCACACCTTAACGTTAACCTAACCTCAGCTGAGCTCAAATCAGAAGTTAAAATGATTTTCATTATGGGGACTTCTGTGGCCCCAAAAGGAAGGGGAGTCCACACAATGTGATAGTGTAAACAGATTTATAGCATGTCTCCAGAGTGTGAGTAATTCATATCGACACACTCATGTCAATTAGAGCCGTTGTGTCAAAAAGCACCTTTTTTTTATACTGCCAATCATTTAATTTCTTTTACTTTGTTGATTTTAGATGTATGCTGTTTTAGGTAGAATTTTAATTAGGATTAAGTAGGAGGAAGTATCTCACTTTCTTTTATACATTTGTGCCGCCATGCATTGCTGTATGCTACAGCACCTTCCAGCTTTAACATTCAGACTCATGAGGTGGACCCAAACGCCACTTCCAACGAATCATAATGTTCCAACATAACCACTAAATAAGTTGATATTATTTTAGTTGTTAAGTTTTCAGCCTTCTCTGCTTCACCCTTTAAGTACAGGTGTGAGCACCCCCAAGACACATTTGAAATCCAACCACTAAGACCACCTTCAGATGTGACCACATTCTTTTAGCAGCTTGTACACATGTGTGTCCTGGTCCACACTGAAGGACCACATGTCAAGATGTATGTCAACACGCATGAAATAATAGTCATGAAATAAGATGTCAATTCATATGTCAATGAATAGGCATACTGGTTGTCAAAATGTTCGTTTAAGAGATTAACACTGCTCTGGAGTGAGTAATACGAATTTCACACACATAGTCATAATCCTTTTGTGCCACCACTGACAGGTGTTGCCACCAAAAAGCTCACAATGTGACGCAGCAGTAGACAGTGTTATTCATTAGTAAGTTTGTAACAAAGCATTTCAAGCCACAATGGTGTGGGGAAAAAAAAGACTGTTTGCTGATGCATCCATGGACCCGACAAGGACTGTATGCACCTCCTTGTTAGACAATTGGTCAATGATCATGTCACAGTCACTGAGATAAATGTCTAGTCAGCAGCTGTCATCATCAGTCATCTGTACATTAACATGGAATTTAAAAAAAGAAAAGAAACTAGTCATGGTGGTGATGGTGGAGGTGGTAGGGTGTTTCTATTTTTATTTTCAGGGGTTATCGCCATTGTACTTATATTACAATATCTGTTCAAAGTTAATATTCAGTGTGATATTTTAATACTTCAACTTTGTACTGTATGTTCCACTGTATAGATATTTTATGTATGTTTCTAGATAAAGACTGTGTAAAGAACTCTTTTCAACAAAGTCATAATAAACGGGTTTTTCTCTGCATTGTAACAGTGAGGAGATGAGGAGATGTTGGTCTCTAAAATACTAATATACAATCTTCAGTTAACTCAACTTCAGGCATGTCGTAGGGACTTAAAAGCCTGGATGACGCATAGTTTTCTGCTGCTAAACTCAAAGACAAAACGGATGTCAATGTGATGGTCCATAAACATTTTAGGGACATTTTATCTAATGGCTGAGCCACTCTGTACGGTATCATGGAGTTCACTTGGATCAGGGTGGGTCCTTTCATTCCTACAGCTCGTAGTAGAGCCGCTGCTCCTCCACATCGAGAGGAGCCAGCTGAGGTGGCTCGGGCATCTGTATCGGATGCTCCCGGGACGCCTCCCTCGGGAGGTGTTCCTGGCATGTCCCGTCGGGAGGAGAACCCAAGGAAGACCCAGGACACGCTGGAGTGACTATGTCGCTCGGCTGGCCTGGGAACGCCTTGGGATCCTCCTGGAAGAGCTGGAGGAAGTGTCTGGGGAGAGGGAAGTCTGGGTGTCCCTGCTCAGACAGCTGCCCCTGCGACCCGGCCCCGTATAAAGCGGAAGAAGATGGATGGATGGATTGATGGAGTATAACATGAAAATGTTATTGTTATGACCAGATATTTTTCATGTTACAACATGATAACATATTCTTATTACGTGAATAAGTATCACTGAGAATCAGAGAAACCAGAAGGCAAGGCTTAAGGGCGAGGCAGGTCTTGGGTGGCAGGGCGCAGGGTCAAAGGCAAGTCTGGGAGGTGACCAGACCACAGCGGGAAAAGGGCAGCCGCTTGGGGAGGCTGTGCCAAAGGTGATGGTTGAATCCTTCAAGAGGCTGGTGTAGAAAGCAATGAACGACAGAAGACCAGGATAAGGAGTCAGCCAGGGAGAAACGAGGACCACCAGAAGCCATTCAGCTAGACAGTGGAGAAAACACAGGCTTAAATACAGCAACTAATGGAACACAGGAGAGGAGCAATAGGTGCAGGGAAACAGACAGGCAGAAGAGAGGACGTAGAAGATGAAACATGACACGTAAAAAAAATTAAACAGAAAAACAACAAACCCCCCAAAACCCAAACCATAACAAAATGCTCTATTTAAGTTCTATACTGTAACTCCCCCCTTCACTCGCAAAAAATGCAGCTACAGCCGCACTAGTGCAGGGTGTCTTCACAGACACTCCACACATTTAAAAACCCTGGTATACAGCAAAACACAGAGATCATTTTCTGGAGGGTATAGGTCTAATCAGCAATGTGTGAACTCATTTGGCAATGACTTGAATATAAAAGATATTCCTTTGTATGTAAAAGTTCCATGCTCCAACGCAAAGTACTTTTATGCAGGAGTTTTTGAAAATACTGAAGCGGATACCTGGCACAACATCATGGATGTTTCAGGGACACAACCCCACGATGCGTTTCAGTTTTATCTTTGAAAAGACATGTAAGCTTCCTAACAACCAGCCAAACAAAAAACAGTGCACATCTCCTATCCTAACCTAAACACACAAGTAAATATTACTGTTTTCAAACTAGAACATAGATTAGTTTTTTTTTTTTGGATAAATTAACTAGGGATTGTCAATGCCAAAAAATAGAGGAGAGTGTACAGAGTGTGATGCTGTAGTGGGCACAACACATCCTGTATTCCTGTTTTTTAAGTCAAGGACCCACAAGTGGCCCTAACGAGTCTTCAAGGACACTCCCACACAGAGTTTAAAAGCCTGCAACTCCCCTCCAGTTATTTAGAACTGAAGAAGCCTCATGGATGACAGGTGAAACATCTTCAAGAAATTGAAACAAGTTCAGCTGCCTATGATACAGCACCTAAATTTGCTTAGCAGCCAAACAAACCTGATGGGAAAAAATTCAAACCAGTATCTCCTGTCCTGACATATAAACACATACTGTTTACTTTTTGATTTAGGAGAATATGAGTTTGTGTTAAATTCACTGCCAAAAACCAATAACCTTGAAAAAATAAAAAATGTTTTACCTGCCTTATAAAGATCAGCAGCTGGTCTATGAGCATATCACAGCTATTGCTACATATTTCCACAGATGTCTTCAACCCACCTTGTAACAGTTCTTCTTGAGCGAGACAGATTTTGTGAAGACTGTCTGGCAGAGTATTGCCACAGAGTCACCAGGCACTCTTTGATAGATTCCCGATCAGAAAATGGCTTGGCCTTTTTGACGTTTTTGTGAGCTAATACATAGCTGTATTTTTAGATGTCATTCCTTTGTTGCAGGGAGCTTCATAAAAAGTCTTTGCTGCTTTTATAGCTTAGCTAGCAAATCTTCGGTGATCCTGTTGAAACTCAACGGACTGCCCACTGTCTAGCAAGTTATCCAAACAACACACAGATAACTAAGCAAATAGGCAAAAGCCTCCATTTAAATCTAAAATCATACAATGTTAAAAAACTTAGATTCTCGTGGTTCTATTCATGCTAACCATTTCAAGGTAAAACTACATAAACAAGGCACCATCAACAAACAAACCAGCTAACAAACTAGCATGTACAAAGTTGTGCCAACCCACCAATAAAATGTCTGGGTGTTATAGTAGTGTGTCACATTCCACAGCCAATTAGTCATGTAGACAAGTGACAACTCTCTTCTTTCTCCTTAGCCACTTACACACCAGCCAATAGATGATTGATGCATCATGTAACCAATGAGATTTCAAATCCAGTGTCAGGCCTGGGCTAGAAGGAGGACTCAGATGCAGAGTGGGATCAGATATATAGGCTTTTATTCTGAAGTTCTTTGGCTCTTTAACAGAGTGACAAAGGAATAGGCTGTGAAAAATAACTATCTAATCTTGAGCAAGGCAGACTAAGAAGGAACAAAAGAAAAACACAACACTCCAAAATCGGAGGAAAAGAAACAAAATCCTAATACAACAAAAACCACTCTAAGGAGGGAAATTCAAACTAGAGAAAAGGTAAATAACAAAAAAATCACTCCACAGGAGGCAAACAAAAGGACCACGATCTAAACTGCACAGTTTCAGACTAGGCTATGAAAATGTACAACAAAAAAATGACTCCAACAAAGGAAAGCAAAACAGCTATAATACAAAACTACACTAACAGGCTGAGCTGTGAAAATTAACCAAACAAGGATCACTCCAACGGAGGAAAGAAAAGGCTATATACCTAAACTGTGAGACAGCTATAAAATTATCAAACAAGAAAATCACTCTTAAAGAGGCAAAAGAAAACAGAGTTACTAACAAGGAGGACGAGACAAGGACTGTGGCAAAGGGCTGGGGTGCACGGTGGAATGAGACACTCTGGCACAAGACAAAGGGAGACTAAGACTATAAAACACATGAGGGTAAAGGGGAACAGGTGGACACAATCAGGAATCAGGGGAGGCAATCAGACGGATGACACATGAGGAAGGGCAAGTGACCTGAAACGAGAGGAGAGTTCATTTTCAAAATAAAACAGGATGCCACGAAACAAAAATCCAGAACGAGACAACCCTCAGCGCTGTGTGACATCCAGCAATATATAGTTCATATCAAATTGTAAAGGCGTGAACTTCGAAATTATGCAGGTTTGTGTAGTTTTATGCATTATGCTCCTTGAATGGGCTGCTTTCCCACCGAAGCACTTGTTTTTGATGATTTTATATGAATAAAGTTAGTTTAAAATATAGAAGTGTAACGAGCTTTTTCTGCTGTCACATAATGGCACGTGTGTTAAATGTTCATTTTTCATGATATTGTTCTGTAATTTGAACTTTGACAGTAATATATTAAATGGACCCATTGCATTTTGCAACCAACCAATAGATTGATTGATTGATTGATTGATTGATTGATTGATTGATTGATTGATTGGTTGATCTATCTATCTATCTATCTATCTATCTATCTATCTATCTATCTATCTATGCATTTCACTAAGCACGCCTGCCAGATTAATCATGGGGCCCTAGGGAGAACCTCCAAACCTAACCCTAAACCAAATGCTTCCTACGCCTGAGCAGTTTAAATGGTGTATCCATGCACAAGGTCCTGCTGGGACAGCACTGCCATCAGAGAGTGCCCTTGCCATGAAGGGGGGTACTTGATCTGTAATCGTGTTAGGTCGGATGGTACATGTCAAGAGAAATTCTCTTTGCAATGTAAAAAGATTGACCGGTCACTTTGGGTGTTGTAGCTGATCAGTTTGTAGTTTTTGTCCATATTGAACTTGAGAGTCTGAGCAATAAAACCAGTAGAAGTATTTGTAATCATTTTTTCATTCACGTGATGAGATAACTTTTGGCTATGATTTAGCACTTTATGAATAAAATTGACTTGATTTCATTCTCTTGCTCTTCTAACTCTCTCACGCATGCATGCACGCACACACTGATACACAAACACACCAGTCGCCTCAGGTAACTTTATCATGGAAAGTGATTTCCCACTTTAGACCGTCCCTACATGGAAAGAGCTTGGGTTAGAGGTGGCACTGGATCAGATTCAGGGAGGCAAATGAATCCTGCTGGAGAATGTCATATCTGGTTGATGAATGGGCTGATGCAGTGCTTTTCCTGTCATCTCTTCACCTCACACCACCCTGTCCGACACCTTAAATAACACATTCTTTTTCTTTTTACGCAGACGAGTTAGAGTTAAATGAGGTCCTGCGCTCAGCTCTTTACTCGGGTGTCAATATTTGACCCTCGCCAAAACAGACAGGCAAAGTGTCACATGAATCAGCTATTATTCCAAACTGATGATTACTGACATGCTTTCTTTAAGACTGTATGGGGAGGAGGAATTAAACATTAGCAGTAGTAAGCTAAATGGGTCAAGTGGGTCAATGCAGGCAGAGTCAGTGGTCCAAACTAAGTGAAGAAATGTCGTTGGCATGTCTGAGCTCATCTCCACTTTCAGCCACTTTGCAGTCTTCATCTCGATCTGATCTCCTCTCTCATTTTGTCCTTTGCTCTTTCCATCTCAGCTGTTTCTGACTGCCACTAGCCTTTGGAAACTTCATAACAAATTTGTTCTCAAAACTATACTGTATATCAATGATGTGATGATGCGTTATCTAAAGCTTAAAATAATTAATAATAACTGTGATAATTGTTATACACAGCTGAGACTGCTCTAGGTTAAATGCACTAGGATGGGACTTTTTGGCTGTGCAATTGTTTACTGCACCTGATTTATTTGACTTAGGGACTTCATGGCAATCTTAAACCAGTCTAGAACAACTCATAAGCCTTCATACTGTCCCAGTCCTTGTGTATGGCTGAAAAAATAAATAAACTTCCAGTACTAAGGATTTGACTGATGATGAAAACTTGACCAAAAAAAAGAAAGAAAAGGGTTAAAAGTTCAAGATCAACAATCAACAGCATTTTACATTTGACTTGGGTACAAATATATATTTTAAGCAGCATTATTTGTTTTATCATTATTATTTTTTTTAACATGTACAACATGGGGATAAAGGAGTAAGAACACTATCACTGGCATCACACTAGCATGCAAAAGAAGTAGAGTACATGTATATATTGCTTTTAGTTTACATTGGTTTAGGAGGTATTTCAGACATGCCCGTCAGTGACCTCTTTCTTCATGCATGTGTAGGTGAGAATTGACAGGGACTGTGGGATACTGTGCTTGTCCACCACAGACAGAGCCAGAGAATCTCACATTACACTGACTCTGAGACTGTGGGGTTTAAAATAGAGTAGTTGTCAACTCCTCATTGCACAAATCCATCTATTTTGGGTGCAGTGTGTAGGGGGAAGGGAGATAAGTAAAAGGGATAGAGATCAGTTTCTCAGTTTGGCTTATACCCTTCGTAGAGCATACACTCTGGCTGCATCAGCAGGCGGAAGTACTGGAGGTATGACGTGATTAGTAGAAATAAGTATTGAAAAGTCCACTAGCTCAGAACAGTTAGTCAATGGTCTGTTATGTCATTTCAATGTATATAGTGTTGGGAAATGAAGCTTAGAGCTAGTGTTTGTCCTGAAGACAACAAAAGATCCTAGGGTGATTAAAACCTAAATGATTTATCCCCTTAGCAACATTATGTACTCAGCAAATTCCACAGCAATCCGCCCATTACATCGTGGAAAATTTCAGGCAAGTGTCTCTAGGAATTACGATCCATTTGAATGATGGTCCTGGGGTTCTTCAGGTCAAAGACCCCTAACTGACACCAGTTAGACCACAGAGCCCCATTTGATAAGATTTTTGGGCCAGGATCCAGCATCTAATATGTTTTTTGCTTGTAGTGGTTTTATCACAGAATAAACCTGACATTTTTTTTCAATTCTGTCATTGTGCTACTGGTTAACGGAAGTATAATAAAAATAATTGATTCCCCTTTTTCTGGGGAACCCTCAGAACCCCTTTGCGCAGAGCTCCACTAATGTATAATGCAAACGTTAAGTTCCAATTGCAGGAAGTAGGGAAATCTCTATGAAACAAGGTGGATAGTACTGGGGTCGGTTTATTATGAACAAGATCCTTTTAATATTGTCTACCAAGGACCAGCAGAAGACAGCGTCTAATAATAATGTCTAATAATGTGTGTTTCCTTCCAAAAAATGACAATACGACATTCCCATTTACTTCACTCAGTGACTGGCCAGGTGTGTGGAGATGGAAAAATGGCCGTTTCCAGCTCTTAGGGTTCAAAAAAGCTGTTGTTAAGCTCCCTCTTTATGTTGTTCACACAACTACTTCTGTTACTTCCCATAATTACAAGCGAATGCAATGCCAAATGCCATTGAGGAGGGACACTCTAAAAGTAAACATTATCTGCCTTTGAACAGTTATTATGTTTTGCTCATTGGTCTGAGAGCAAACTTTTTGCAACCACCTTTGACTGAGGCTGTTTGGAGCAACTATAAATACTTGTGCCTTTTAAAGAAAGAAATTCATTTTAAGCATAGCCCTGTGTTAAAGTTGCTGGAAGTGTAATCCTGTTCATTTTGTAGTTAGTAATCCCCTCTTGTCTCATGCAACGGAAATCGCCAGACATAGCAGCAAACAGGAGAATCCTGCTCTCTGTGCAAGCACAAGCAGACAGGACTTCCTCTTTAAGGAGTTCTGTGCCATGATTGGATGATGTGGACAGGAATTCTAGAAAATATATTTTCTCTTTTACTGCTAATAGTCGGGGGAGGAGAGATACTCTGTAGTGATCAAACATTCTATAACTGTGATTACTGTTGGAATACAGAGGTATTTAACACTAATTTTAATTGCTGGTGGATGGGCATGTAGCATCACCAGCTTTAATGGAGACAACAGTTTCCATTCCATTAAAGAGAAGTGGTTAAGGCAGGGTTTTTTGTAACCATAACTGTGTAAGTACTACTTTTCCTTGGTGTTTTGGATTTCAAATTTAAACACACATTAACCATAGTTTATTGGCCAAAGTCGTAATAATGGTCATATTTCCCAAACACAACACTGGACAGACAAACTAACCTCTCAAAAGTAAGATGTTGTAAGAAATGGTCAGTCTATACTGTGTACAATTACATGTCTATCATCCTCCCAGCTCTATGTGAACTCCTCCTCCTTTCTCACTAACTATATGGCCATTACTGCTCAGGCCTACTTCTGCTGCAGTCTTCTCTAAAGTTAAGCTTGAACCTTTGATCTAAAGTTAAACCCGAACATTTGATGATGATGGAAAAGCAAGTAAGCTCCATTCGTTCCTTATACCCACCTCAATCACTCCCCTCTTCTCTGAGTAGCATAACTTATGGATAGTGCAGGCCTTCCTACCAACATTTGCCTCTGTCAGTCAGCCTGACTGCCCCCCTCCTTCTTAGCTTACCCCATAGTTTGGTCAAGCTCTTTTTCTGTCACTCTCACATTCGTCCTGTCTGTGTCTCCAACGTTGACCAGTTACTGAGGGCTCTCCTCTCAGCTTCTTTTTGCAGCCTTAACTGATCACACAAGTGCTACACTGAACTAAAAGACGCTGTCTTGTTGCAGTCCCAGATTTCAAAGGAGTGCCTCCTGCTTTTAAAACAAGAATTTTTGCCCGGACTTGGGAACAAGTGTCTGGATCTCAGCTTGGAATATCTTCTCTGCATTGGACCTTGTCTATTGGATGCCATTATAATTGGTATCCATTTACCACTGTTGCAGTCTATCTAGTGTGTTTTACTCAGAGTAGGTTTGGATTTTTGAGGTTGTGCATTTTGGGGAACAAATTGGCAAAGAGCTGCAGTGCTGGACTCCTGCAGTGTTTCCAGGTTAATTCCTCATTAGTTGGCACGGACCCGAACTGTGAAAATGGCATCGTTGAGAAGTGTGATTCTTGCGCTGTTGCTGGCGCTGCTCTGCTCCTTCCATACCCCGTTGGCTCCCACTGCCAAGGCACAAGATCTCCCATTCCGCTTCGAGGAAGGTCTGGCAGCTGATGATGACGATGACGATGACGATGACGACGACGACGACGACGACGACGATGATGATGACGATGATGATGATGATGACGATGACGATGACGATGATGACGATGACGATGATGACGATGATGACGATGACGATGATGACGACGACGATGACGACGACGATGACGACGATGATGACGATGATGACGACGATGACGACGACGACGATGATGACGACGATGATGATGATGATGACGATGATGACGATGATGACGATGATGACGATGACGATGATGATGACGATGATGACGATGATGACGATGACGATGACGACGACGACGACGACGACGATGACGACGACGACGACGACGACGATGATGATGACGATGATGATGATGACGATGATGATGACGATCATGAAGGTCAGTCACTTTGAATATCAGTAGTATGTTCTCATTTGTCATGTTATGTTTCAGTTGAGGCACATTGCCAAAACACAGTACGGAGATGTAATGTAACAATGTTACAACTGCCTACTATATTTGAAGTCCAAGTATCAGTTAGGCTGATCCTTTGACATGCAGTTGGTGATGCATTTCAGATGCACAAGTGGGCATGTACAGGACAGGGTCAATTTGCAAAATTAACATTCTTACAACCTCATCATCTCTTTGTGAGTTTTATTTTAATGACTCAGAGCTCGTAGGTAATCAAAGTCCCTCCTCCACCCCTTTCCAGCTGTCCATTTCCCTTGCTGTCTCTGACACTGTGTTCTTTTCCCTGCTTAACTAGAGTTATGAACACTCTGGGGAAATTGAACTGGCCCATCTGAAGTCCAACTGTCCGAAGTCCTTCGAACAGTACGCTAGATATGAACTTGGGGACTGCAGAAGCATTGATTTGAGAGAGAGAAAGAACAAAAATCCAATTTCACACAAACCAAGCCTGACTTGGAAATCATTCACTGGGGTCAATAGTCTGCGATCGTTTGATTTGTGTTTCGTTTGAAAGAATGGTTCCTCCAGTGTGGTTCCTCCACTAGGATCTTTCTTATTCATTTGTTTTGGATCAGATTGACCTGCTTTTTTGTCTTTATGTGAACCTACAGAGAAAGAAAGAGAGACAGTGATATGGGGGGGAGGGGGGGTCAGGATGCTAGAGAAACAGACAGAGGGAGAATAAAGCGCGAGGGGAGGTGCAGGAGGGCCTTTACCTAAATCCATTAATATAAAAGTAACAACTGATGTCAAGTTTCTCTCTTTCTCCATATCTCTCTTTCTTTCTCTGTGGAGCATTTATGCCACTGTCTGTTAACGATTATAGAGAATTTATTTTTCAAGTCTGGTGTGTGGACTTTGAAAAGGCTACATATAATAGAATAACTTTCAATGTTACATACCTCATCTTCTTTTCTAAAACGCTGATGTGCTAATGCATTACATACAGAATAAGTTTTGACCATATGTTAGTAGGAAATTACATTAATGATGAATGTATATACACATACATATATATATATGGAAATATATATATATACATTTTTTATTATTTGGCACTGAAATCATTTAATACAAATATTAAAGTCCTGTGAAACTAAGCTGAACAAATGTACAACTTCTCATACGTCATGAAATGCTAGAAACAGTGGATTTGCTGGTGGTTAATCAGATCTTCAGGGAGAAAGTGTTTGGGAAAAGAGAGAAACATCTCTTTCTATAAGGATGTTAAAGAGTTAATACTCAAATGTCAAATTGTCAAGAGATGAAATGGTTGTCTGCTTTTTCTCTTCTTGTTTGGAAAAATGTGATTTTATGATGACTGTGAAAATACATATGTGGAAAATATGACAATCACTTCTGTCCATATGTCTTTAACCCAACTTTCATTCATTAAATAAATCAAATGATCATACACTGCCTAACTGCAAATTTGTTACCAAAGGCAGAGGACTTGTATTAGAGCTGTAAATAATGCATGGAGAGCATGATTGCCTGTGAACATGTATTTGGCTAAGTTACCTGTATGAGGTCCAGAATGCTGAGCTACAGACATTTGTCCCTTGTGAGTATCTATTCTGTCTATTCCACAGCATGTTCTTCTGAACTGTGTTTTGAATAAATGCTTTCCTGGGAAACTACAATAGTGGGGTGATACAACTGTTGGGCACACATGCAATATGACTGCAACAATATTCATTAAATGTAACAGACACAGGTCAAATGATCAAACATTACTTCCAAAGTATAATACTGGTTACTGGTAGTAACAAATGTAATAACATTCATATTGTGTGTATTGTTAATCTGTCACAGTGGGGAAGTGTACTGTAACTAGATATATTTACTCAAAGACTGTCCTGAAAGACAATTTTGAGGTACTTGTACCTTAGTATTTCCCTCATATGCCAGATAATATCCCACTACATTTATCCAACAATTGCATCAATGGGTTTCTTTAAAAATTCATATTTTACATCCAAACCATATTGTCAGTTTATATGAAAAAAAAACATTGTTGTAGATTAATTTACCTAGTTATGTGTAAAATTGTTAAAAACTACTTTAAAACCTAACATTGAATTGGTTAAGTAATATTTTTCCACTATTAAACAGGCACCATTTTGCTGCATAATGAATACTATTACTTTGACACTTTAGTCACTTTTGCTGGTAATCCTTCCGCAGTTTTATTTATATGATATTCTAAACAAAAACCTTATAAGTGTGCATACTTACATTGTGCTATTGCAACTTTTAGGTAGTTTTGAAGTTGATCATGAACCGGAAATGCACTCGAAATTACAGTATCAAGGCCAAATTAAATTAATGAGATGATGATACACAGGCATATTCCAAAAGATTAATGAGCAGAAGTTGTTACTTAAATACTGTGTACTAAAATTGACAGGCAAACCACTGTCAGTTTATATTTTACGCACATTAAGTCTACATCCGTCATATGAAATGTACTATATAAATAAACTTGAACTGTCCATATTATTAATGCCGTAATATGTATTTTTGATGTTGCATTATTGAGTGTTAGATCTGTTCAACTTAGTTTAAAAATAAAATATTTATCATCGATATTATGTGCAGATGATGATGATGATGATGATGACGACGACGACGACGATGACGACGACGACGACGATGATGATGATGATGATGATGATGATGACGACGACGACGACGATGACGACGACGAGGATGGTGCCTATCATGCAGGCTCTGTGTGCTCATTGTGTGAATTCTGTGAGGTATGTCTAAAATTTGATAGAAGTTAAATGTCGTCAAAGCACAGTCAGAAAATTAGACCTTCACAAATGAGCGTCACTAAGATCACTACATCATACATAAATGGAAATAGTAAAGTATAGACAATCATACATGCACATGTTTCCACTCTGTAGCTTCTGCGACTGTACAACCCTTTTCAACTTTCCTTTCTGCTTATCTCCTGATTTCTTTTTAATTAAATGTGTCTTCTTCCAGCACTGTGACAGCTGCGACAAATGTCCTTGTGAAGAAGGAGACAAGGCTGAGCACTGTGACGACTGCAAGGTGAGAAAACACACATTATTTGACAGTTGACTTCTGTTCACCCCATGCTCTCCTCAAACCCAGAGGCAAATAACAGTATTCTGGCTGTACATGCTGTTCCCGCCTCTGCTTCTCTGATGTTTGTTCTACCACTTGCTCCTTTCCTAATATTTTTACATTTCACAGATATTGTTCCTCATCCCTTTTCAAAATACTCTGGCCCACTAATCCAGTGTTTGAACTACTATGAATTACCTTTTTTTTCTCAACAGATGTGCAGTTTCTGCCAGTTGTGTCCTGTCTGTGAAAATCTTTGTCAGCCTGGTGAGTAATTGCCCAGAAAAACAAAAAAAAATGTCACATTAGGAAAGGAAAGTTTTTTTTTTTGATCATTGTAACTGGTCACCAGTGTTGGGAGTAATGCGCTACAAAGTAACGCATTACTGTAATTCCACTACTTTTAGTGGTAACGAGCATGTAACGAAATATATTTTTTAATCAAGTAACGCATTACAATTACTGAAATTCAAATGAGTTTGTTACTCGCGTTACTTTCTTTTGTGAAAAATGAACACTTGCAGACAAGAAGACAGTGTTACACCATTCCTGTCCGGTTCCCGGACCATGGTTAGGAAGCACAGGGGAGAAGATTTCCTCCAGGGCCGAAGTTTATGATTACCTTTGGGGTGAACCCACTTTCACGTGTTAAGCTGGTCGGGAAATAATATCAGGGAGCTTTGCAGGGGCGTCACCAGACACTTTTTACCGGGGCACGTGCCCCGGTAAACATGCGCTGTGCCCCCCTGTAAAATTCAGTAGTTGACAGCTCCTGTGACAGCCCTGGAGCCCCCCGCACTAGATACTGAATGAAATGGGCGACAAGTAGTGCGCAAAATTTAAATACAAACACTGCTGCTGAAATCATTTGCCAATTAGCTCAGTTAGATAGAGGATGATTGTGATGTGTGTGTGTGTGTGTGTGTGTGTTTGTGATGTGTGTGTGTGTGTGTGTGTGCGTGGGGTGGGGTGGGGTGGGGTGGGGGGGCTCCTGGAGCTTTGCTGTATCTTGTGGAGCTGTTGCCTTTATTCCACAGCGAAACTGCAGCCTATACTGTACATGAACTGCTCGATCTACTACTGTTACCTGCTTCGCTTTCCTTCCTCTCCCATTCATTCACCCACTGCACGCATGCACGCTCCCTCACTCTCGCTCGCGCACTCACACCTTACACACTCACACATCACGCACCGCCTTGTTCCTGAAAGGCGCTACGCCACACTTGGAACAACAGACAGGCCTACTTTAGCTGCTTCTGATCTAACGTCGCAGGACCTTATGGTGACGCAATGATACACCACCAGTGTTGGGAAAGTTCACTTTCTACATGAACTAGTTCAAAGTTCAGTTCACAAATTTTAAAATGAACTAGTTCAGTTCATAGTTCATAATTCAAAATTTTGAACTAAGTTCACAGTTCCAAAAATGAACTAGTTCATAGTTCTTTTTTTTTCAATATGTTGATGCGAGCTATTATTTTTCAATAGGATAGAGTACAAATTAAAAATTAAATAATACATAAATAAGTAAATAAATAAAGAAGAAAGGGAAAAATAAAATAATAAATACATAGATAGTTCATACAGTGGCTTCAGGGAAAACCTTTAATAATGACTCAGTAAGGTATTACTTTTTTTTGCTTTTTAACAAAATCAGAGATTTAAGCAAAGAGTTCAGTTCCAGGAGAAAAGGAGCAAATTTAGGTAGTTATTTTGCAAATTTTTGTTTGTGAATAAAACATTTTGCATAGGATATCAAAGTTCATCATGCGTTCAAGAGCATTATCTTCTGGCACATAGTAGCAAATAACATGTTTAAGGGAAAGAGAATGGACAGAGTTAGCAGCATCAAAAAAATGAGATTGAACATCACTCCAGAACTTTTTAGATATATTACAATAAAAAAAACAGATGTGAAGCCTTCATTTGTTTTTGTCTCTATGCTTAGCACAGTGATGATGCATGCGGCGGTGCGACTCTGTGGTGGCCGGTGTTGCCAGTGTTATGTCCGTTCAGGACGAATTAATCTGTGTTCGTTTGGTAATGCCTCACTGCATGTTTGGTTTGTTTGTTTGGCATGTTTTGGTGCAGCCGTTCACAAACGCCAGAATGAACGCATTCACAATTACATTCATCAGGCAGAAATATGTACGTTCAGTTCACATTCGCCCAAAATATGAGCGCGTTCATGAACGATCGTTCATTGAACGCGTTCAGGCACAACACTGTACACCACTCGAAACAATCATTCAGCATTAAACCACATCATGGCCGACAGTGTGGACATGAGTTTTCTCTCCTGGAAGTATGGACATTACTTTTCACTTGTCAAAATTTAAGACAAAAATGTAGTGCTGAGTTGTCAATTATGTGCAGGTGTAAAAAACCTATCCACATCAAAGAGTAGCTGTGAGTAACTGATACAGATGTTATAAGTACTGCTTTGAAGGCCTGTTGGCCTGCTGATTACAATAAATAGGTCTAAAGATGATGTTTATTGTGTTTGACTGTTCAGTACTGTTCATATGTACTTTTAATAAGCAGACATAAAAGTAACTTAAAAGTTACTTTCCCTAGTAACTAATTACTTTTGATATAAAGTAAAATGAAAGAGACACTTTTAAGATTTACCGTAGTTTGGTTTTTGGGCAAGCTAATTTTCAAACACTAAGAAGGCTCGACACAACATGAAACTTGCTCGTAGTATCACCAGGGTCTCTACACATGAACACGAGCATTGAGAACATTGTTTGTGTACACAGAGGTGCAGCTACTAACGTGAGTCGTTCAAAAACCTTCTTTTTAGTAAACTCTGTGTACATAAACGTTTTAAAAATAGCAATTTTGATGCTAGCGAAAAATTGCCCATAGCACTCCCATTGAACATTAGCTTGCCCAAAAACCAAACTACGGTAAATCTTAAAAGTGCCTCTTTCATCGTAATTATGCTTTTACAAGAAGGTTTGACTCATATTCAATCGCAACTAAAGCCTCGGTTGCTATTTGGCGAGAGTTTCACTTTAAAAAATGGAATCGTCGATGCTGCCACATCCCCATGTCACGTCTGGTTGGCTTGCCAAGCGGAAAAAAAACACACATTTTGAAGTTCTGCGAGTCAACCTCCAGTAGCCATTAGCTACAACCAGCCAAACGATAGCATGGTGTTACACCATTCCTGTTCGGCTCCCGGACCGTGGTCGGGAAGCACAGGGGAGATGATTTCCTCCAGGGCTGAAGTTTGTGTTTACTTTCGGGGTAAACCTCCTTTTATGTGTTAAGCTGGCCAGGAAATAATACCAGGGAGCTTTGCTGTATCTAGCCGTCGCCTTTATTCACAGCCAAACTGCAGACTATATTGTACACTTTATTGCTGTCACTACTACTGCTACTCCTTTTGCTTCTCCTTCCTCTCCCATTCATTCACTAGTATCGGCAGTAGCGCCGACTGGCATACAGATTCTCGGAGTGGTACAAACCGATCCCCAGAGTGGCATACAGATTCTTGGAGTGGTATGCTGCTATTATGCCATTGTTATTCCACCGACACATGACGGTATGTGCCACTTGAGATTGTTATGGCACTGAGAGACTGTTGGATGGGTACCGCAACCTGATGAATATGCAAATATAATGCCTCTGGGCTGGTTTGACGACAAGTACTGCTGTAAATGTATACATTTTTTTGTCTTTATTGACAATGCTAACTTAACACATTACCGTAAGTAAAGGAACGTATGTATGTTATTTTGTTGGGATGTAAGCATATAGACAGTAATTACACGTGGAACTCATGCAATATGATAGTAAAATAATATGAATATAAATTTCTGCCTATAAACTACTTAAAGCTAATATAAGAGCTAACCTTAGCTAACATGGCTAATGTTAGCCCAGCCACCGTTGCCAGTCTGACTAATCAATAGCAGAAACTTTGAACCAACCAACAAAACAGTACTTCGTGACAGGTTGTCATTATTAGGACATACATTACTTCATATAAAATCTACTTCGCAGGACAATAACCATTATGGCATATTATGTATCATGTTCACTAGTGAATATGATACATAATGTACATGAGTTTCAAATGTAGACTACACCTGCCATATTGGTGACCCACGGGTGTTTCAAACTAATTAATTAGTTCTATGCCAATCAGAAACACAATTCAAATTGAAACACCTGTGTTGGTCCCCAACATGGCAGGTGTAGGACTACATTTGAAACTCATGAATACCATAATTGGTTGGCTCAAAGTTTCTGCTATCGATTAGTCAGACTGGCTACGGTGAGTGGTACCCATCCAACTGTCTCTCAGTGCGATAACAATCTCAAGCCGCACATACCGTCATGTGTTGGTGGAATAACAGCGGCATAATAGCAGCATCCCACTCCGAGAATCTGTATGCCAGTCTTGGGATCGGTATATGCCGCTGAGCAGCAATCGATATACCTTCAGCCACTTTTGGATCTCGGTGTCACTCCAGTAGCCGCACGTACGCTCGCTCCCACACTCTCGCTCGCCCTCTCCCACCTTACGCACCGCTCTATTCCTGAAAGAGGCTGGGCCACTCTTACAACAATGGCAACTGCAGATGCAGGAGACCCATAGACAGAAGTTGAACCCCCTCCTCTTTCACTGAAGTCGCCGGTGTGGAAGTAATTTGGATTTCCAGTGAGTTATGTTGCCAAGAACTTGTGATGCAGAATAATTAACACCTGTTCACCTGCTCCACCTCAGCTCTACTGATGTAGACAGGGATGTGTGTCTTTGCCCCCTTTTTCTAAAATCACCTCCTTGGTTTTGATGACATTAAGTTGTAGATTGTTCTCTGAATTCCTCCTGATATGAACTCTCATCATTGTTTGCAATGTTAAGATGGAACCAAGATTCTACCTCTAACGAGAAATGTTGGACTCTGCTGCTCACGCTTACTGTGTTTTTTTTCTTTAGACGGTTTTCTTGACAAAGTGACTGGATCAATCTACAAGTAAGTCATATTTACACTGAACTGAGCCCTGTTCAACATTTATAAATGACAGCCTGTTACCTCTGCCTGTCTCTCCATTCACAGGACTGTAGCTGATGTCTTTGATGACGATGATGACAACTGAACCTAACCATATGTTGCCACCATGTGGCCAAAATGATATATATTTCGCCTTCACCTCTGATTTTCATGGTTATTTTTGTCTTTTTCCTTGAGAATATTTAACATTTTCTCATGAATGACTGAATAGAAATTGTTTAAAGAATAACTTAATATATTTGTGTACTGTTGTTACCTGACAAGTCTAAGTCTTACTTCTGAAGTCATATTTGGAATATTATAAATAAAAAAGAGGGGACACTCTCACTGAATGATTGATTGATTTTTAAATACTCACTAGACTGAATGTCTGAAGGAATGTTTTCGGTAAAAGAAAATGAAAGAATTGTTTCCTGTAGAAAGGATTTAAAAGTAGTGCTACAAATTCCCTCGCCAATCAACATGCAGTGAACTGTTGGCAGTGGCATCTGGAGCCTCTGACAGGGGAGTTCACCTGCTTTGCCAGGTAGTTGCAGTCAAATTGGTAAAGGGATTGACTTTCCTTCAGTTCTTACATTACTGTTCAATACTATCAGAGGTGGAAGTAATTACTGCTCAGATTACTGTAATTAAGTTCTTTTTTTCAAGTCTGCAATTTAATTTGTACTGAACTATGCATTGATTACACCATGTATTCTACTCAGTTACTCTTAAAATCATAATTGAGTACTGAATGAACAATTTGAATTAATATCCAAACCTTTCATCTGCATTTTTGTTTCCAATAAAGCTATCTGATCAAAAAACAGACTGATGAAACCCCCGACGCAGGTATCAAAATTGTTGCAGCCCAGATCTGGCCCACACCAGATGCGTTCATGTGGCCCACATACCACTTAGAATGATAGCACTTTGGTGGTCTGCTCCTGACCATGCTATGGATGTCAGCCAAGTGTGAACCAAATAAACCAGAACTCGCTTAAATCTGAGCCACAGTTCATTCTATTCTGATGGGCTGAATCTGACCCAAATGGCCATGGCCTTCTTGTTGTGGACCATAGCATGACCAGGAGCGGACCGCCCAAGTGCTAACATACCATGTGGAGTGTGGGCTGGAAGAGGGTGTCTGGAAAATACAAAATAACAAATAACAAACACAAAACTCTACAGCATGCCCAGGTAGCTTGGGGAGGTGACCATGACCACTGAGCAGAAAAGCACACGAGTTGGGGGTAAGTGGGGAGAAACAGAAACCCCTATTGAATTGAATGCCTGCATTTGATAATGCGTTAATAATCAACAGTTAAAAAGTAACTAATACCATACTAATACCATCCAGGTGATGCCATGGAGTGATAGGTCGCAAGTTTGAGTAGTTCTGTATATTTCTGGACAAAAATAGGCTAATAACCAAACAAAAATCACTTAAAGCTGCACCTCCTCAGGAGGAATAACAAATATACCACCAGCTCAGCCGCTAACCCAAAACAGTCAACAATGCCACCCGAACCAAAACTGAAAAAAGACCGGGATGGAGGCCCCACTGAAGCCCCAGGCTTAGCTAAAAGGAAAGCCATGCCAGTGAAGAGAAAGCCAACCAAACGGCAATCTTACAAGCTGAATCCTCCTGAGCGACAGAATCTGAAAATAGCCAGGGTGAAGGAAGGCAAAGGACATGGTCAAAATGTCTGGGATTTCACAGCACAACTACTCAGACATCTTGACACTGGACGAGAAGCTGGTGCACACAGAGCACTGACAACTCAACCAGATGATAGCCTACCTCAGCAACATGTGATCCTGCGGGTGTACCACTGCCATGAATTGGAGGAAATCCTCTGTAAAGCCCTAGAGTTTTGTTCTGTTTATACTTATTTTATAAGCAGAATTTATAAGTTGAAATCATTAAAGAAATACATATATGCTGACTTGTTTTGCTGTTTCATTGCTTATGTGGGACTACGATTCATTCACTATACAGATAGTTTTTTATGTTTTTGCGATTGAACTGTATTTTACAAAATAGACCTATCATGCATGCATAATGTATGCACAGGACAGTTAGCGTGAAAAGAATTGGTGATACTACACTTCCAGTTACAGCAGTACTCAGAGATACACTATAAGGGGCAGATTTCATGTGGCACATCATCACAACCTTAAAAAACTATGAACTATGTAAAAGTTTATAGATAAGTACCTCAAACAATGTGTCAGTCAATATATTTCAAAAAGAAAATTTACTGGAGAAGGGTAATGTATTCTTTCAAACATTTTCAGTTGATAATAGAATTCCCAACTTATCAAATATAATCCCAAAGCGTCAGTATTTGACGAGTCAGGAAACTCAAAGTGCCAGTTTTTAGAATGAGACTCAAAAATCAAGCTTCTTACGAATCGGACATTTCATTTTCACTGATTGCGCATGTCCTTGTCTTCCCACTTATGTTGTTGCTGTTTATGCCAAAAAAAAGTAAGATTTCTAAGAAATCATCTTAATATTCATAACACAGCCGCAGAGGACCACAGGTTGCAAACAAATCCAGGTCCCTTGGTCATCCTGCAGGCTATGTGAGATGTATAGATTGCCACCAGAAAGTTTTGGGGTGCTACAGTGTAACGTGCGATATCCAAGAAAAGTTTAAATTTTTGTGTACATCATACCTTTCTAACTTGCTAGTTACATCTACAGAGCTTGTCCGAGAGATGAGAAACTTCTCAGTTTGCAGTTCATCTCAGTACCTTAGTATCTACTGTTCAGAGGAGATAGAGGAGAAAAATTATATTATATACCATTATATATTTTGTTGAATTTTTATTTATATTTTGTTTTCTTATTAGAAATGAGTGTTAAGAAGCTCTGTATTACATCACTGGAGTGATTAGTCAGTAACCCATGTCTCTCCTCCCCCCTGCTCATATAGTAAAGGGGAAAATATATTTTCTGGTATCCCTGCCCACTTTATCCAATCAGGACAGAGAACTCCAAAAAGAGGCGGTCCTGTCTGTTCAATGAACACACTAGCCCTTTTTACACAGCGACGCCACATTAACTCTGAAGCGGTGGTCAATTCTCCGCCAATGGTGATTCACACAGAGGGAAGCATCTCCGCCTTTCCGTGTGTAATTCACACAGAAAGCCGGCGCTGCCTACAGTTGCCAAATCTAGAATGGTGTTATTGGGCCACCCAGCTGAGGGCCCCAATGTTTTGGTTTTCTAAGGATGGTTTCTTTCCCTGGTTAGAAATTGAAAAATTGTCCTCAAAAGGTTTGGCATTGAGAAGCTATTTAAACTCGGCATCCTAACCCAGGATGTATATGAGAATCGCAATCTAATGTCATTCAATGAGTTAAAAGCAAAGTTTGATATACCGCAGAAACACTTCTTTAAGTATCTACAACTTAGAAGCTTTATTCTGGCACACTTAAACAATTCAGTACAACAACCTCCACTCTCCATATTAGAAACACATGTTACAAAAAATTGACTGGTCTCCCGGTTTTACAACATGTTGGTTGAAGATCATAAGGAAAACTCTGAAAGTAAGAGGCAGGAGTGGATACGAGACTTACAAGAAGATGTTTCACTCACTGAATGGAGTACAATATGTTTAAAGACACACACTCAAACCATCAACACCTGATTGAGAATGATACAGTTTAAGTGGATAATGAGAACATATATCTCCCTTGTACAACTAAATAAATTTGATCCTAATATACTTGATCTTTGTTATAAGTGTAACAAGTCCCAGGGTACATTATATCATTGTTTATGGAATTGTGAAGAGATTCAAAAATTTTGGAGCTCAGTGTTAAAAGTATATCTCTCAGATCACAACTTCCTCTGTACCTTTATGCCCTAAGATATGTATTTGAGGCATTTTTCCAGATGACTTTTCTTTATCTTTGTTTACTGCAGGCCAAACGCTGTATTGCATTATGTTGGAAGAATGTTGGTTGCTCCCTCTTTTGACCATTGGCTAAATAACTTGACATCGAGTTTGGCTCTTGAGAAACTGACCTATGTTGTTAGAGGGAGGGCTTCTTAATTTTATAACATTTGGGGATATTTCTGGAACTGTTGAGGAGTGGAGATTTGGTGGAGACAGTGGGGGAATGAGAGAATGTGATATTAGGAAATATTTAATGTGTTGTTGGGAATGTACATTGTAACCTATTACTGTTTTCATTACTGCCTTATGTTGAAGTTGCTCCAATTGTTGGATGTTGTTGTATTTACAAAAAGTCAATAAATACATGTTTAAAAAAAAAAAAAAAGAAAGCCGGCGCTGCAGCTCCTAAAGAGGCATGACGGTACACGTCATGATGATGACGTTGGTGTGTTTTCAAGGTGATTCACCGGTGTCCCCCCTGTCAGTCTAAACCCACGGACAGTTTATAATTATATGGATGCTGTTATAATGTGTTGTGATTGAGATCCTGACCCACCAAACATCCTGGAAAGTGACGAAGTTACGTTTTTCACACTAAATTACATAATTAGGCTACATAATCGCCATCAGTAAACTGGAAGCTGGCTGACTCACTCGCTGGGACGCAGGCTGTTTTCTGAAGTCTGAAGTCTCGGTCCGGAGGGCTGACCGTCGCGGTGATTTATTTTCATCACAAACACTCGGTGAGTTAAAGTTTTTTACCGGTGACAGACACTGTTTTTTGAGCAGAAATGTGACAAAGAGTCGGTAGGACAGGCGGAAGGACAGACAGGAGGACGAACGCTTTTCCACGTACAGCTGTGGTATTTTTTCCCTCATATAATTTGCCAAAGACCGTTACAGTTACTACGTTAATTTTGTTTGGTCATGTAACGTTGCTTTGTCCGATCTACACACCCCCGCTCCGCGTCGCCGGCTGTATCCGTTCACACTGGTTTGGTTCTCCAATAATATGGCCCTGATATTACCTCCAGAGGCGGATCAGCGCCAGAGCGAAATTTCACCCCTCGCCACATCTGAAACTTTAACACAAAGGAGGCGGAGGATTGGCGCAGGATCCCCGCATGCACGGCAGTGTGAATGGGGCTACTCATTAAACAAGGAAAGCTACCAATATCAGCGCTCCCAGTGACGGCTTATACTATCCAACAGCCAAGCAATTAAATAACACGGAGAGCTGCCTCTGAAAAAAGAAAGGAGTCCTGCAAGTGTGGTGACGTGGAGAGGAGGGAGGGGATTGCTAGTTAGCTAGACAGGAAATTACCTGAAATAAAAACAACACTTAAAGCAGCTTTAAAATCTATGGAGTAAGATAGCTGTCAAAAAGACGTGTGCATGATTCTCACATTCGTATTCGTAATGTTAAACATTTGTGCGCAAATAAAATTGTTGTACACAAAATTCTACTGTCACATACGTGAGTCTGAGAAATTGTTTGGGTTAGGATTGTTTTTATGTGAGTATGAATCTAAAAGCTGTGAGTGCAAAGTGTTGTGAGTACGACTTCAATGTGAACACGAATTCAAGTTTTTGGGTACGAGTAGAAAATTGCTGAAATGACGTCACGTAGGTCAAAGGCAGGTCACAGGGGAAAATAATCGAACCCCGATTACTCCAAACGGTGCACTGTACCTGTCCTCTGTGAGGGGGGCGGGTCAGGAGGCGAGCTGCCGGAATCTGACACCGAGACCCCCAAGAAGAGAGAGATTTACTGATACTGTAGCAGAACCACAAGGTCCAAAAGACTGAAACCATCCGGCGCCCAGTGAAGGAAAAGAAGGAAAGAAGAGGAAGACGTGAAGAAGATACAGGTACAGTAACGTCAATGTGATGAAGTGAATGAAATTAATAATTTAATGATCGTAGTTATCGTTGTTGGAGCAGAGTGTTAGCTTGCTAGCTTACTTCGGACGATAGCAGCATTGTTTAATAATCAATAAATAGCTGAGTCGACGTGTGTTAATGTTACTCCACCTTAAATTCATCTTGGACATTTGGAAAGTTAACGTTAGGCCTGTTCAGGTGTTATTTAACCTGCTGGCTGTGTTTCCTGCTTGTATGTCAGTTAAAATGCTATTAGTTTTCCATTCCCTTTGTAACAGGCTAGTTGTAAGCCTTTGGTTTATTGTGTCACAGTTTATGTTTGTTAAAGTTTACATCAGTGTTAAAGTGTATTACTGTTAATACTCTAAACCTCAGCTTTGCCATGTCATTCATGATATATATATATATATATACATATATATATATATATATATATATATATACATACATACACATATATATATACATACATACATATACTGCAGTTGTACTCTGATTAGACTGAATTGCATTGCAATGACAATAAACTGAATAAATCTCATCACATGTTCATTATTAGTCTATATTAGTCTTATGTATAGCACATATTTCTATTAAAATGTAACATCCAGTGGTCACATATTCTTCTCTTCTCTCCTCAGATGCACTTTTAACATAATTCACCAGCAGCCCAGTGACACAGCATCAGGACTAAAGGCACCAACAGACCTGCTGACTGGACATCTCTTCTAACTAATTCAAATAAAAAAGTTACACATTTTCCAAAAACAAAGATGGGAGAGTGTCAACATGACTTTTGTAACAGAGTCTTACTCAATGGGGAAAAAATCAAAAGAAGCTGGCTGATGTACTCAAACAGAAATTATAGCTTGCACTGCTTCTGCTGCTAAATGTTTTCTCCAAAAGAATACAGACTTAATAAGGAAGGACTAAAGGAGGAAGGACTGGAAAAATGCAAGCCACTTGCTGAAGGTTCATGAGGATGAGGATAGGAGCACAATACCCACATGGCAACATGGAAGGAGTTGGAGGTCATTTTGCAAAGCGGCTGACAATAGATAAGAGAGAGGTGGCACTCTGAGGCTGAGAGATAATATGTTTGCATGATGCCTTATTTATATTGTATTTTATCACTTGTTTCTTTCTTCAGTTCTTATTTGGTGTGATATTTCTGACTTAAAATAAATAAAATCTTGAATACATACATGCAGTTTCTGTGTGAGTGTATGGACATTGACAGGTAAAGTCAATAACGTGTATATCCAATATTTATTTCATGCAATTGTACCATTTAAAGTAATATACAGTTCATGGACTTACAGACTTACTGCTTTAGCTTGCAAGCTAAATTGACATAAATCTGTCCATCGTATTAAGTCTGGTTTCTTTTCCTCTTTGCTAACCCTCCTCTCGGTCATGTGCATTTGTCTACAAGGAAGCCGGCGGGAAACCAATCAGTGGATCGATGGATTATCATACACACATTATGACATTGTGTAGTCGTATCTAGCATAAACAAGAGATTATGGGTTATGGAGCGCTTCTGTGTCGCGGTGCTGCAGAGACGAGAGCTGACACCGGGTCAGAGGCTCCATTCTCCATGTAACAAGTTACAAGTCGTTTATTTAACCAGCACTGTTATTCTGAAGCTGCTTAAAGAGCAACTAAACCCCCAAACCACTTTTTTCTGCTGAAAACCAATGTATTTGGGTATGAAGTAGTGTTGCTGAGTGATTCTGGTCCAACTCTTGACATTTTAGTCGAAGTATTTCAATTTGGTGTATTTTGTAGTAAAAATGTAAGTGTGACTGCCCTCTTTGGGTTGAAACCCGGTTATTACAATCGAATTTTCCTATTGGCTGAGATGGAGGCGGATGACGTTTTGGAGGCAGCTTTCGTCACGGTCCACCACGGTTAGCTCCGCCCCCTCCTATAAAAACTAAAAAAAAACTAAAAAACTTTTTTTTTCTGCGCGTGAGTGTGGTGACGGTTAGGGGGGAGGGGGGAATCGGAGAGTACTCCTGGAGCCCCGCCCATAATCAAGGCATTTTTTGAATTTCCAGCTTATCCAAAACTGAGGGGTTTAGTTGCTCTAAGGTAAAAAAAAAAAAAAAAAGAACCATAAGGCAAATGTCCCGCATAGTTCATTTTTAGCCTCTTCCATCTGCGCTCCTCTGATCAGAGCAGCGTCTGTTATACAGAAATTGATACAATTTATAAATCAATAAAAGTCGTATTTTGATCAACATTATGTCTCAAAGTGATTATTTCATATTTTGCAGGTCAGTGCTAATTAACTAGCACAAGCAAACTTCTAATGCTACAGCAAGACTAGCACTAACTTAGCGTCACTGGCATGTCGTTAGCTTGCAAGCTAAAGCAGTAAGTCTGTAAGTCCATGAACTGTATATTATTTTAAATAGTACAGTTTTATGAATAAATACTGGACATACACGCTACTGACTTTACCTGTGATGCTTCACCTAAGCTGGCAGCTCCACCCGATCCACTGCTGTCAGCCAATTTTGGCTTTGGCGCATGCGCGTTTGGAGTAATCGGGGTTCGATTATTTTCCCCTGTGACCTGCCTGTGACCTACGTGACGTCATTTCAACACTTTTCTACTCCTACCCAAAAACTTGAATTCGTGTTCACAGTGAAGACTTCGTAAATTCCTAAATGTGTCCCGAGGTAGCAGGTAGCAATTCCAACTTCAAGTGGTGTTCCATTGTACTTTTCTAGTAAATGTTCAAGTTATAAGTTGTGTAGAACACAGAATTTGTTTCATAAGGGCTACATGTTATCTACAGCTCACAGCACTGCTCTTTGCCATTACATTGCCACTGCATCACCATGATCCATTCACATTTTCAACCCGTGGGCTTATACAATGGCAGTGCTACAACAGAAAGTAGTTCTGTTGTCAGCTCCAGTTGTGTGGCAGTTAGGCAACTATATAAAAGGATTATAGTATAGGATGTAAATCAAGTCTTCAGGATTGCAGATTTGTCATGTTGCCTTTTTTTTTTACCATTAACAGTGAACATTAGGGCTGTAATGATACATCAAAGTCACGATTCGGTTTGTATCACGATTTTTGAGCCACGGTTCGATACAAACCTCGATTTTTGTTGTTTGTTTTTATTAATGTAACATTTCAATAACTTCTTATACTCGTCTGATAGTATCAGAGGTGCAGTCAGGTCCCTCACTCAACTTAATAAAGAGAAATATCCCACAAAGCAACGTTATAGAACCAAACTAAGGTAACGTAGTAACTGTAACTGTCTTTGGCAATGAGGAAACAAATACCGCACATTTCTCACATTTCTGCCCGAAAAACAGCGTCCGGCAAAAAAAAAAAACTCACCGAGTGTTTATGATGAAAAAAAAATCTCGCGATGGTCAGCCCTCCTGACTGAGACTTCAGTGAACTTTACCCCGGAAGACTGACTCCGTCGAGTTTAAATTGACAGGGGGACACCGGGGAAACCCCTTGAAAACACACACGTCATCATCATGACGTTTACCGCCACGTCTCTTTAGGAGCTGCAGCGCCGGCTTTTTGTGTGAACTACACAGCGGTTCGTCTTTACTCCAGCAGTGCTTCGCTCTGTTTGAACGAACAACGGCGGAGAATTGGTGAACCACCGCTTTGGTGTTAATGCGGCGTCACTGTGGGAAAGGGGCTACTTATAGCTCATAGGGCTGGATCTGGACTGGAAGTTGTGTTGCAATTCTGTCTTCTCACACCGCGGGAAATTTCAGTTTCGATACGTTAAAGTTAAGTTAAATAATGTTAAATCCACCAGTGTGGTGAATAAAGTACAGTGTGCAGATAGATAGATAGTGCAGATAGTCGAGTGATTAAGAGCGCATGCTACATATGCATCAGGCACCGTTTCAAATCCTGGCTGGAGGACCTTTGCTGCATGTCACACCCCCCTCTCTCTCCCATTTCCTGTCTATCTACTGTCAAAAATAAAGGTGTAGGGCTCAATGTTTCTCAGATAATATTGCTAAAAACTCCTCCTCCACCCCTCCTTTCTCCTGTTTAGAAACATTGATCTTTAAAATCTGGAATTCTCTCCCTCCCAATATCCGATTCTCCCCGTTATTGATCTGTCTTAAGAGTCATCTTAAAATACACTTGTACTCTTTAGCCTAACCTGTGCCTAATTCTGTGTTGAATTTTAACTGTGCCTTCACTACTGTTTATTCTGTTGTTGGTACTGCTGTTGGCAATATTAAAATATGATGGCAGTACAGTATATAAAGTATATTGTTGCCATTTTTATTATTAGAAATGCTCCCATAATAACAGTAATGATCTATTTTCATTCCTGTTTTATTGCTTTTACTGTATGTTCACTTTAATTAAGTGTTCCTCTCTTGTTTTATCTCCTTTTATATTTTAATTTCCTCTGTATGCTGTAAAACGTGATTGGTCATCAGTCAAGTACTATTCAAATAAAGAAATAAATTGAGAAGGCTCCATCTGAAGGCGGACATTTAACCTAGTGCAGAAGGTGGCAGTAAGGCAGCACTGGAGATGTAAGCTGTCGTTAAAGAAGAAGCAGAAGAAGAAGAAGCAGAAGGAGGAGGAGACTTCCGTTTGCGTTCACAGTAGGCAAACCACAGCTGAGGTCCAAAACACAGCCAGGACGTAAACCTCCATTGCGTTGCGGCGAATGGGGTTTCATAAGTTCTGCAGTTCCGACCCATTCTGGGTGAGTTTTTTTTCACTTTATCCTAAAGGTCTGCCCGGTTGTTATCAGCTGCTGCTGTGTCGTCAGATGTATTAGTGTCTTACCATTGTTAGCTTGTTAACAGACATTCCTTCGCCTCTCTATTTAATTTATTGGTCTTTTACGTTGTAGTCATTGCAGTAAAAACACTTTAACGGAACATTACTTGTGGTCTCTACAACAATAACGTTACATATAAATATTCCGTCATATATATTTTGACGATGACATTGGCCGCATGGCCATATAAAAATGACATAACAACCCGTGGTGGAGCCGAATCACTGAACGCTACCACGTGTCCCGGTGGGTCGGATTAAAAGCGACGCCAAATACGTCTGTGGTTGTCAGAGCTACAGGAGATGTTGACACCAGGAAGAGAAGGCGTAACGTTAGCTGTCGTCGGTAATGCCTTTGTCTCTATTTTCATTAGAAAACACAGCAGAGTGGTCTGTGGAGTCTGTCTGAGGAGACGTATACCGAGACGCTGTGTGGACGGTGTTTGTTGGAAACAGGAAAGAAAAAGTTCCTCTTTCCACAAATTTGTGTCTTTGGGATACATTTTCTAAATATACCTGTTTGCCATTGGAGCCTGGCTGAGTGAACATGTATCTTTAACACTTTCCAGTAAGGTACACACATGTGAATAGTGACTTAGGAATGAGTTAGGAATTGAAAGGATAGTTAATGAAATGTTAATGAATAATTCCTCAATAACTGTAATTCGAGGACTATTTAGTATATAATTATGAGTTAATGAGGGAGAAAATACATTAATGAATCATGAGATAATGATAAGTTCATAAATGCAAGAATCAGCTAAAGGAGTAATATTCTATTACTTAACTAAAACAGCTTTATGTTTTTTTTATTTCCTATTTTTATGCAGCTCTGATGCGCCTCTGAAAGTATCAGAGGCACAGCAGAGGCCAACCTGCGTCTGTGTGAATGGATAAGTCGGTGGCAGAGCAGGGGCGTGCCGATCTGATGGTGTTCACGGTCTGATAACTAAACAGATCCTTCAAATAAAGAGAAGTGTCCCACAAAGCAACGTTACATGACCAAACAACAATGACGTAGTAACTGATAGTCTTTGGCAACTTATATGAGGAAAAATACTGTGTCCTCCTGTCTGTCCTCCCGTCTGTCCTCCAGACTCTTAATCACAAGAAACTTTAAAAAACAACGTCTGTCCCGGCTTTGTGCATTCTGAGATGTCCAGACCGGTGTTTGTGGAAATCTCTCTCATGAATTTGCTGCCAT
The DNA here is from genome assembly GCA_963678695.2 of Diplodus puntazzo. NCBI lineage: Eukaryota > Metazoa > Chordata > Actinopteri > Spariformes > Sparidae > Diplodus > Diplodus puntazzo. Next base: position 17,064,091 of record OZ023178.1, read on the forward strand.
CTGGCAGTGTTTGTCCTGCAGTGAAGAAGGGTTATACGACTGTATATATACATACTTATGTACAATCATACCTGCAATGTGTTTTTGGTCCTCGATTACAGCTCGACGATCAAAAAATCACCTATGATTTATTAAAGAAACCTTCAGACTGGCTATTGTTCTTTTTTCTTACCTGGCCAGGCCTTCACTTGTAGAGCATAAATGAGCTCAGAATCTTTTGACTGTAATGAATCAAGTGCTAGACTGGTTTTAAACTAAATTTGACAGGTTTACTGAATATTGCAGAACTTTGTGTTATTTGGATTTAAAATGTATTACCCGCTATTCACTTCATGTCAGACCCACGCGTTACATGCACAGTGTTTTATTGCTAATGTGACTACTGAACTTTCATACATCTGTCACCTGAAAAATAAATAATTATCCCCCTACATTATTGTCTTAAAGATTTTCTCCAACCTCTTTTAGCTTATTCTTGTAGTTTCACAACCTAAACATGTCAGTGATCTGGTGTTCTCTGTCCCTACGGCAAAAATAGGTTATTGCTGTTTCCAAAGGTATCATGTGGCATCTTTACTTTACATTAGCTGGCAGGGCTCTGCTCACTTTAACTCAGCATCTCAGCCCACCACAGCAGTGATTTGCATTTCCGTTACAACAGGGCTACCTGCTTGAATGTGTGTCTTAAGTAAATGATACGCTTTAGTTGTGCAGTGGTCAAAGGAGAAACTGTAAGAAGAGAAAAAAAAAATCTTCCTCGACACGGTAAACTACTATCGAGAAAGAGCAGCTACCAAACCCTACTAATAATTCAGTGGCAAAGTTTGATTTCCCCCTAAATTACTATAATTACTTACAAAAGTCCTCTGTTATTTGGTTATTTTAAAGCTTCTATTGTGAAGCAGCAAAATCAGGAAGTGTCTGGTTTTCACCAGCAGTAACACAAATCAGCTGAAAGCAAACATATTTGTTGGATTCTGATCTTAATTTTATCAGCCATTTTAACAAGGTTGCAAAGACTTTTTTTTTTTTAATCATTTTAGATATATTGCAAAAATATATCTAAAATGATCATTTTTTACCCAGAAAGATGCTGACATTCCACTACATGCTTTTATTTCAAGTAGTTTAGATTGCAAGTCTCTTTCTACTGTCCCCGAAAAAGTTCACAAGAAAACTACAGTGAATTCAGAACTCTCATTGTATGTCCCATCAAGAACCCTCAGATCCTCTATATGCATGCTATTCTGTAACTGCTAACAATATTTTATTGTTGAAAGGTGCTTTATAAGTGAAGTTGTTATTATTATCACTATTGTTATTATTATGTTGAAACCGTAAAATACAGCTGATATCAATACAAACTTATGTTCAAACCACATGTCACAAGAGTAATATGGCTCCTAAAGTGCTTTGATCTGTGTAGGTAAGGTGTGAGTGGTAGAGCAAGAGCTAGAGAGCGAGCAGTATGTGTGCAGAGCACAGCCACTAGAAAAGAGGGCAGGCTGTGCAGTTTTGCAGCAACTTAAATGTGCATTGAAGGATACAGTTGTCAGTAAATACAGGCTGCAGCTTCTCACCACCAACCTCAAGTCTCTCATGAGCTGTTTCATTGCTGCTGGTAAAAGTGAAGGGGTTAAGCAAAAGCAACTTTGTCCTTAAAGTAAAATACACATCTCCCAGTGCCCTGTGAATGGTCTTGACACAGAGCTAGATAAAGCCAAGAGACTTTTAAAAACATATGTCTTTCAGTCTCAGAAGACAGGCTTGTTTGAGGAACAGAAGGGGGTCTTCATGGTGTGGCTGTGGTTGCGAGACGTCACCACAGCCCGCTTGGAGGCAGCACGGGCACTCTTTGGCCTCACTCCGGAGATGTTTTTTATTTTTTAAAGCTCCTTTTGTTCTTTTTTTCCTCCAGGATTGGAACCGTACATGGTACACCGATAACCCAGACTTCACCCAGTGCTTCCAGAACACTGTCCTGGTATGGCTGCCATGCCTTTACCTCTGGATGTGTGCCCCCATCTATCTCATCTACCTCCGCAGCCATGACCATGGCTACATATGTATGAGTCACCTCAACAAAGCCAAAACTGTGAGTGACCCTTGATTATGTGGAGTTATGTTTCTAATTGTCCAATTGTATGTTAATTCTGCTCTCTCTACTGTTTTCTTTATGAAAAGTGACTCAAACAGTTGTTTAAAAAATTAAAAAGGATAGGTGAGACAAAAGTTTAAACCGGGGCTCCTTTCTTAACTCAGCACAACTAATCCTCCTGAGGCCCAGAAACTGTTGGAATACAACCACAGTGAGTTAATGTAGGTTTGAGCATGTTTCGACAGTTCCATGTCAGCCTATACTGCCACCTTGGCTCCCAGTAGCACAGTTGTTTTCAGAATTCTGTATTTTTGCTCATTTTATTGGCTGTATTGTTACATCTATAATTATTAGCTAAGATGGGAGGGTGACAGGAGGATATGTGAGTTTGTTATTGAGAAACGAAACGAAAGTTTGAAAGCAGTGTGCAATTATTATTTCAATTATTTTCTTTTTCTGAAGATTAGTCTTGAAAAGAGGGGTCTTCTTATAATCAGGGTCGTCCTATATTCGGGTCAATACGGTATGTGGCAGCATCAGCGTCTGTTGATTCTAAAACCCCTGGCTCTCTTATCGTTCTGAAGCGCTCTATGTCCATAACCATACGTGAAGATGGCCGCATTTCTTACATCCATCCATCCATTTTCGTCCGCTTATCCGGGGCCGGGTCGCGGGGGGTAGCTGCCTGAGCAGGGACACCCAGGGTTCCCTCTCCCCGGACACTGCCTCCAGCTCTTCCGGGAGGATCCCAAGGCGTTCCCAGGCCAGCTGGGCGACATAGTCACGCCAGCGTGTCCTGGGTCTTCCTCGGGGTCTCCTCCCGGCGGGACATGCCAGGAACACCCCCCGAGGGAGGCGTCCCGGGGGCATCCGAAACAGATGCCCGAGCCACCTCAGCTGGCTCCTCTCGATGTGGAGGAGCAGCGGCTCTACTCTGAGCTCCTCCCGGGTGACAGAGCTCTTCACCCTATCTCTAAGGGAGCGCCCTGCCACCCTGCGGAGGAAACTCATTTCGGCCGCCTGTATCCGGGACCTTATTCTTTCGGTCATGACCCAAAGTTCATGGCCATAGGTGAGGGTCGGAACGTAGATTGACTGGTAAATCGAGAGCTTCGCCTTTCGGCTCAGCTCTCTCTTCACCACGACAGACCGATACAACGACCGCATTACTGCGGCCGCTGCACCGATCCGCCTGTCAATCTCACGCTCCATCCTTCCCTCACTCGTGAATAAGACCCCAAGATACTTAAACTCCTCCACTTGAGGCAGGAACTCTCCTCTCACCTGGAGGGAGCAAGCCACCTTTTTCCGGTCGAGAACCATGGCCTCGGATTTGGAGGTGCTGATTCTCATCCCAGCCGCTTCACACTCGGCTGCAAACCGCCCCAGGACATGCTGGAGGTCCTGGCTCGAAGGAGCCAACAAGACCACATCATCCGCGAAAAGCAGAGATGAGATCCAGTGGCTCCCGAACCAGATCCCCTCCGGCCCGAGGCTGCGCCTAGAAATTCTGTCCATAAAAATAATGAACAGAACCGGTGACAAAGGGCAGCCCTGCCGGAGTCCAACATGCACTGGGAACAGGTCTGACTTACTGCCGGCAATGCGAACCAAGCTCCTGCTCCGGTCGTACAGGGACCGTACAGCCCTTAACAGAGGGCCTCCGACCCCGTACTCCCGGAGCACCCCCCACAGAATGCCACGAGGGACACGGTCGAATGCCTTCTCCAAGTCCACAAAACACATGTGGACTGGTTGGGCAAACTCCCATGAACCCTCGAGCACCCTGCGGAGGGTGAAAAGCTGGTCCAGTGTTCCACGGCCAGGACGAAAACCGCATTGTTCCTCCTGAATCCGAGGTTCGACTATCGGCCGAATTCTCCTCTCCAGTACCCTGGAATAGACTTTCCCAGGGAGGCTGAGGAGTGTGATCCCCCGATAGTTGGAGCACACCCTCCGGTCCCCCTTTTTGAATAGGGGGACCACCACCCCGGTCTGCCAGTCCAGAGGCACTGTCCCCGACTGCCACGCGATGCTGCAGAGACGTGTCAACCAAGACAGCCCCACAACATCCAGAGACTTGAGATACTCAGGGCGAATCTCATCCACCCCCGGTGCTTTGCCACTGAGGAGCTTCCCAACTACCTCAGTGACTTCGGCTTGGGTGATGAATGAATCCACCTCTGAGACCCAAGTCTCTGCTTCCTCTATGGAAGGCGTGTCAGCAGGATTGAGGAGATCCTCGAAGTATTCCTTCCACCGTCCGACAATGTCCCCAGTCGAGGTCAACAGCTCCCCACCTCCACTGTAAACAGTGTTGGTGGAGGACTGCTTCCCCCTCCTGAGGCGCCGGACGGTTTGCCAGAATTTCTTCGAGGCCGACCGATAGTCCTCCTCCATGGCCTCCCCGAACTTTTCCCAGACCCGAGTTTTTGCTTCCGCGACTGCCCGTGCTGCAGCTCGCTTGGCCTGCCGGTACCCGTCAGCTGCCTCAGGAGACCCCCGGGCCAACCAGGCCCGGTAGGACTCCTTCTTCAGCTTGACAGCATCCCTTACTTCCGGAGTCCACCACCGGGTTCGGGGATTGCCGCCACGACAGGCACCGGAGACCTTACGGCCACAGCTCCGGACAGCCGCGTCAACAATGGAAGTGGAGAACATGGTCCATTCGGACTCAATGTCCCCAGCCTCCCTCGGGATCTGGTTAAAGTTCTCCCGGAGGTGGGAGTTGAAGACCTCCCTGACAGAGGGTTCCGCCAGACTTTCCCAGCAGACCCTCACAATACGTTTGGGTCTGCCAGGTCTGTCCAGCTTCTTCCCCTGCCAGCGGATCCAACTCACCACCAGGTGGTGATCAGTTGACAGCTCAGCCCCTCTCTTCACCCGAGTGTCCAAGACATACGGCCGGAGGTCAGATGACACGACCACAAAGTCGATCATTGACCTCCGGCCTAGGGTGTCCTGGTGCCACGTGCACATATGGACACCCTTATGCTTGAACAAGGTGTTTGTTATGGACAAACTGTGACTAGCACAGAAGTCCAGTAACAAAACACCACTCGGGTTCAGATCAGGGAGGCCGTTCCTCCCAATCACACCCCTCCAGGTAACACTGTCGCTGCCCACGTGAGCGTTGAAGTCCCCCAGTAAAACAACGGAGTCCCCGGTTGGAGCACTCTCCAGTACCCCTCCCAGGGACTCCAAGAAGGCCGGGTACTCTGCACTGCTGTTCGGCCCATAAGCCGAGACAACAGTGAGAGACCTATCCCCGACCCGAAGGCGCAGGGAAGCGACCCTCTCGTTCACTGGGGTAAACTCCAACACATGGCGGCTGAGCTGGGGAGCTATAAGCAAGCCCACACCAGCTCGTCGCCTCTCACCGCGGGCAACTCCAGAGTAGAAGAGAGTCCAGCCTCTCTCAAGGAGTTGGGTTCCAGAGCCCAGACTGTGCGTGGAGGTGAGCCCGACTATTTCTAGCCGGTACCGCTCGACCTCCCGCACCAGCTCAGGCTCTTTCCCCCCCAGCGAGGTGACATTCCATGTCCCCATGGCTAGAGTCACCGTCCGGGGATTGGGTCGCCGGGGCCCCCGCCCACCACTGCCACCCAAATCCCTCTGCACCGGCCCCTTCTGAACCCTCCAGCGAGTGGTGAGCTCACCGGAGGGCGGGCCCACGTCGCTCCTTCGGGCTGGGCCCGGCCGGGTCCCGTGGGCAAAGACCCGGCCACCAGGCGCTCGCCTGCGAGCCCCAACCCCAGGCCTGGCTCCAGGGTGGGGCCCCGGTAACGCCAATCCGGGCGACGTAAACTGCCTTGATTTTATGTCTTTCATTAGGGCTTTTGAACCGATCTTAGTCTGACCCGTCACCTAGAACCTGTTTGCCTTGGGAGACCCTACCAGGGGCATTAAGCCCCGGACAACATAGCTCCTAGGATCATTCGGGTACTCAAACCCCTCCACCACGATAAGGTGCCGGTTCGAGGAGGAGCATTTCTTACATAAAAACTATAATTGCTGGTCGTACACTAGCATTTATGTCGGTGTATGCACCTAACCAATTCGACCCTATATTTTTCACCACACTATCTGAAATTCTGTCCGAGATGTATGATTTTGCTATAATCATGGGTGCAGATATGAATGCGGTTGTAAACCCGGCTTTAGACTGCTCGAGTCCTGCGGGACACTGTTCTCACTCTGAAAGCTCTATTTCAGCCTCTCTGTCCAAATATATATCCGACTTCAGCCGAAGTGATGTATTTCGTGTAGGGCTGTCAAAGTTAATGCGTTAATAACGCGTTAACGCAACGTCCTCTTAACGCCGTTAATTTTTTTAACGCGCGATTAACGCTCAGTATATTAAAAAAAAAAAAAAAAAACGCGCATTGTATGATTTACGGCCGGCGGCGGCACCCGTAGTCTTGATACAGAGGGTGGCAGAAGAATAAGGAAGGGAATCAGAAGAAGTAGAAGCAGGGCTGGCGGTTTGTTAAAAACACGGCAGATTGAAAAGCAGCACTCGCTGCAAACTCCTCATCTCTGCTGTCACTCACGGTGGCGGACATTTGTTTCTCCATCGCCCTGATCATTTTGCGGGACACTCTCTCATGGCGTGCCCGTTTGCTGATAACTCATCCCCGCATGTTTATCTCAGGCTCCTCGCTAGCCTTCTTCCTCCCTCCAGCAGGCAGCCTGGCCCTGCTGCTGTCCTCCTCGGACAGACGCTGAAGCTAGTGCTGGGCGGTATGACGAAAAATGTATATCACGGTATTTTTCAAAATTCCTACGGTTTCACGGTATATGACGGTATTTTTTTTTTCATGCATAATCAGGTGTTCACAGCACTTTCTACTGGTTGAGAGGAATTACTAGCCCCTTTTAGATAGAAAAGGCAGCACATTTGCTGCAAGGTAAAGGCAGCACTCTGTCTATCTTTAAGGGAGGTGTAATTTTCCTCTCTCAACCAGTTTCTCATGCCTTCTTTCCCAAAAAGCTGCCACTGGGGTCGGCGTAAACGTGACGTGACGTGAAGCACGAAGTTCGGTGTGAACAGTGACTTACAACATATCAGTAGGAATGTGGCGACACTTGATATACTTATTTATAGATCCGTGGCCCATATTCTCGCCTCCTCAGTTAAACACACGCCGATGTTAAACCCCCGCTAGTAATGGAAGCGTGCGGCCTAGCGCACCACCCCCTCCGTTAGCTGCCTCAAGCAACAGACAGCTAACAGGAAGCAGGTGGAATTTGTCTTCAAAATAAGAGCTTTACATTGCACCCCATTGGAGTTTAGAACTGGGTTCTTAGCGGGGGGCTTTTAATTTGAAAGTAGCGACCGTTCCTAGCTTGCCGCTACACAAGTAGCGGACACAACCAAACAGTTACAGAGACGAGGAGACGCTGCATCTCCCGGATCTCAGCGGCTTTCCAGTTGCTCATCTTGAATGTCCACGGGTGAAGTCATGATCTGCAATGTCTATCCTATCCATCTTGGCCGTAACACAACACCAGAGCACTACTGTTTACCCTCGCAGTCGCACCATACCTGTTTAGCAGCGCAACATTGAAAAGGGTCCGGTCTGAAACAGTGTTGCACGGCGCAGCATAGCGTTCCGAACATTGTGTATTCAAATACAACGGTATGGCGGTATATTAAAAATTCATATCATAACGAAAATATACACCGGTATTTGGTGTGAACCGGTATACCGCCCAGCACTAGCTGAAGCTCCGTTTCTCTCACTCTCTTGGGGTCGACAGAGAAACGTCTAGCGGCTGCTTCTCCCGAATTTTCCTCTGAATAGATCACAACAGAACAGTTGAATTTCAAGTTGTACATTTTATTGTTTTGCTGCACCGGAGCCATGGCGCTCATCAGTGTGATACTGACTGACAGAAAGCAGCACACTGCGTGAAAACGGCGAAGAAGAAAAACGTGCAGTGTCAGTGGACACCACTTGCAAGCCAAACAGACGGCAGATGCAGAGAGCCCGTCGCCCCCCCTCGCCAAAAGCAGACAACCCTGGATTTATTTTCCTGCATGATTTGAAGTGTTGAATAAACATTTTCATAATGCAAGCATATTTGACCTTTCTTATGTTGTTAAAAGTATTAAGAACATGAAAAAATACATTAAGGTACATTTAGAACAGAAAAAAATGTGCCAAAAAATTGCGATTAATTTGCGATTAATCGCGAGTTAACTATGGACAAAATGCGATTAATCGCGATTTAAAAAATTGATCGTTGACAGCCCTAATTTCGTGCTATTAACCCTACAGTTAAGCAATGTAGTTTCTATTCTGACAGACACAAAACCTACTCTCGCATTGACTACATCTTAACCTCTAGCTCAATCTCCGATATCCATAATGCAGTGCTTTCTCCTACCCCATTATCTGACCATAGCATCATTTTAGTCAAACTTACCTTACTGAACAAACCTACCAGAACAGCTCGCTGGTGTTTTAACATGACTCTGCTCAAGAGTGAAGAATATTGTGTCTACTTTCGGGGAGAGTTGAGCAGTTTTTTGGCTGAGAATCTGAACTTACTTCCCTAAAGCATCAACAGCAACTCTCTTTCTCTGAAGCCAGGAAACAAATCATCGATGTGACAAAAATTGAGCTCAAAGGGCTGAATTTTTTTAATTCACAAGACCAGAAGGACGTATTATTTTCACGGCCCTCGGCCTAGCCACCTTCTGTCACTCAGACTCAAGCAAAGTGAGAAATTTGCCAACATAACAGCCATCGACTCTGGGAAATCACAGAACATTTTAACAGAGCCAAAAGCTATTAACACAGAGTTTCACGACTTTTACTCTAACCTATTCCCCTTTTGAAGTTAATTTGGACAGCGACAGGTGTAGAAACTTTATACGGAGGACAAATCTTCCAATCTTAAACCAAGAGGAAACAGATGACCTGCAGAGGCCTATTTCACTGATAGAACTAAAAGAGGTCAATCAGAAGATGAAAAAGGGGAAATCGCCGGGATGGGATGGAATACACCCTGAATTCTATTTGTTTTTCTGGGATGAGCTAAGTCAACTCATGCTGGGTGTTGGGACAGCAACTCTGCTATTCTCACCATTCTCCCTAAACCTAATAAGGATCCCTCCCTCTGTGGCTATTACAGACCCCTGTCACTTTTGAATTCAGAAATAAAAATATATGCTAAAGTCCTGGCTTCACAGATTGAAACACTCATGACGAAATTAGTTCATCATGACCAGACAGGGTTTATAAAAACGCGCCACACAGCTGATAACTTGCGTAGACTTCTCCATACGTTATATTTTTCTAAAGATATTGAGTCCCCATGTGCTGTTCTATCTTTGGACGCTGGAAAAGCCTTCGATACACTCGAATGGAACTATCTCTGGCTGATTTTAGAAGCTTTTGGTCTTGATACCAACTATACTAAGATGATTAAGGTTCTCTCCTCTAATCCTTCAGTTATGGTCATTTCAGGCAACATTTTGTCCTCCCCCTTCCCAGTATCAAGGGGCTCCCGTCAACATACATACCAGTGTTTGGGAGCTTTAAATACTTTGTTGTGGATGTTTTCCCCTCCTTGTTCTCCATCTCTAGCAAAAATTATGAAACAGGTGGAGGGGGACTTGGAAAGGTTGACGCGGCTCCCACACTCCTTACAAACGCTGGTGTCCATAATCAAAATGGATGCCCTTCCTAGAGTGAACTTTTATTCTAATATGATACCCCTTCCCTCGCCTAAAGGCAACTGGGACAAGATGCATAGTATAATATCAAAGTTTACCTGGGGTGGGGGACGTACACGCGTCAAGCTAACTAATCTTCAGCTTAATAAACGAAATGGAGGTTTTGCTGTCCCTAACCTTAAATTTTATTCTTGGTCTTATGTGCTGCGTCCGCTTTCCAATTGGTTGGACCCCCAGATACAAGTATCATGGAGACCTATAGAAGAACATTTGGCCTCCCCTCACCATCTTCAAGATTTAATACACTCAGGCCTTTCCATTAAACGCTCCAAACCAAAACTGGGCCCCATTATGACGTTCCTTTTGACGGTGTGGCACTCAGTGGAGAGGGTGACCTGCTGTATGTTGAAGTGGCATGCACAAAGTCCTATTTTTCATAACTACTCTTTACTCACTGGTGGGGTACCTTTTTCTTTCAGGGAGTGGATTGAGAAAGGGGTTAACGTCTTGTCTGATATCTGTGATGATGGGGGTCTGAGGTTGTTTACTGATCTGCAAGCTACTTATGATATACCAGGTACAACTTTTTTCCTCTATTTGCGCCTAAGATCTGTGATGCGAGCATATGGTGTGCCCTGGGGTACTCCCCTCCCCACTCACACGTTGTTAGATGTAGGAGTAAGGTCGAGAGGCCTGGTTTCTGCTCTTTACTCTTTTTTTACTAGCATCCTCTTGTGGACCTCTGGCTGTTCATCAAGTGCGGACCGGTGACCTTGATATCTACCCAGTGGTGAAATATGTTGGTTGACATCAAAGAACCTTGATCATAAACTCATACCCTTCAAACTCATACATAGAATGTATCTAACGCCAGTAAAGAGATACTTCATGAAGCTCATACATTCACCTGTTTGTGATCTATGCTTTCTGGGTCGTATGGGATCATTCTTAGTGTCCTGATGTGGTGTCCTTTCGGAAATTAGTGTCTTCCACTTTATCAGATCTATTAGAGGCAGACATACCGTACTACTACTTCTAAATGACACCTTATCATCAAACCTGTCCTCTACTCAGACCCGCACTCTATTAGCTGGGTTGACTGCTGCTAAGAGAATGCTGGCCTTGCACTGGAAGCCCCCCCACCCACGCACTCACATGCACCCAGTGGCTACAATCATTTTTGAGAATACCCTACACAGTTGTCTGTAGCAAGAATGCATGGAGCTAGTCAGAAAACAATCCAAACCTGGACCTCTGCGGTGGCTGTGGTTAAAGATATACTAAGTTGAGAAATTTATTTGTAATTTTTGTAATTTTTTGTTTATTTCTGCGCACTTGCTTTGGCCTATAGGACACTGATAGGACCGATATACTATGTGCTGTATCACTATTTGTAACGTAGAAGATCATGTTGGGACACTGAGGGAGGGGGGTTGTCACCATTCTAGGGGGGTGGGTAGAGGGAAGTGGATACTACTGTCTGTATCACTGGTTTTGAATTGTGTCATGCCCTTCTCTTTTAAAAATAAAAATAATTGATCACAAAAAAAATGAAATCTTCTGTAACAAGTCTGTGTGTTCAAACAAGGCTGAATCAAAGCTCTAGTCTTCTCTAAATATAACTATATAATGCATCAGATAATCATATTCAACACATACAGTGGTAACACCATTAAAGTGTACACCATGTTTATGTAATTGTATGTTTCTTAGTTTCTTACTTTGCATAGTGGAAAAAGAGCACTCACTCCAACAGTAATGCATCAATTGTATAGTTAGCAAAGTTGCAGATTTATATAAAATAGAATTTATATTCTAGTCAGAAAGTTATGAGCTGTTCTTCTCTCCACAGGCTGTGGGCCTTCTACTGTGGATTATCTGCTGGTCAGATGTTTTCTATTCTTTCTGGGAAAGAAGTCATGGCAGCAGTGTCCCCGCACCCGTCCACCTAGTTAGTCCAACTTTACTCGGACTCACCATGGTGAGAATTTAACTTTACACATCGACACCATTTCTATATAGATGACAACCTATCACCTAGTATAGCAAAGCTTTGATTATTGTATTTTCCATAGTGTGGATCTTAGGTATTCTTGATATAGTTTTAGTTTAGAGTTGTTGTTTTTTTCGGAAATGTATGAGTTAAATGTCATTTTGTTTTAGTTTTATTTGTCATTTTCATGAAGATTAAAGGTATCATAAATTAGCTATTCAACTATATGTTTTACATTAGTGTAGTTTATTCACACTTAGTAAAGATGGTTAGTATTGAATGATATAGAATAGTGATCTGCTTGCATCTTGACAGCACTGCAAAAAAGCTTTAGACCAAAGCTGTAACCATAATCCATAAAGAATTAATTGAATGCAGCTCATCAAAAATTGGGCTGTTACAAAGGTTACAGTCTGTGACTTTATTCGTTTTCTTTGTAATGTCTCCGCCCAGCTTTCAAGGCCTGATGGGATATATGTATTTTTTCCACTGCTGTCAAGATCAGGTTACAAGCTCTAAAACCAATCTAGAGAACCAATAAAAACATATTGAGATTAGATGGTACTTTTTTGTGTGTTTTCAAGTAATCCTCAACTATGATTTATAAATGTGTGTCTGCTCCAGTTGCTGGCCACTTTGGTAATCCAGTATGAACGGATGAAAGGGGTTCAGTCGTCTGGAGTAATGCTAATCTTCTGGCTGCTGGCACTGCTGTGTGCCACAGTCACCTTCAGGTCCAAGATCCTCCAGGCCCTGGACCAGGTCAGTCTTGAACTAAGTTTGAATGAATACAGCTGTATTAAACCTCTGGATGTTTACCTTGTATGGATGGTTCCATGGGTTAAAAGCTTCATCTTTTTTTTAAGTTATCATCGGTGTGTGCGTGGAGATACACCACCTTCTACACCTACTACGCTCTGCTGCTGGTAGCTCTGTTCCTGTCCTGCCTGACTGACCAGCCACCTCTCTTTTCTCAGGCTGTGAAGGACTTGGTGAGATAACTACACACTGTAAACCTTTCTCTTTCTCACCCTCACTCATTTGTATCAATGAGTGGAAGCTGTTATACGTTTCTGTAACAGTTTTCTTATTGTTTGTCAGCAGTGACTGTCGCAAGATGACAGTCCTCATATTTAAGTACTGTGAACAGAGGTGGAGCCCCTCTAATGGGGCTCTATAAATTTAACCCCAAAAATTGGTACATCTTGGTGGTGCCAAAGTCCTGCATCATGTAGTGTTGTGTGCCTGGCACCTAAAAATGGGTGTCTCGTCCCTTGTAATTGTGTTGTCTTCAAACTCTTTGTGATCATCACTGTCCATGCCCTGTTTGAAAGCAACAGTAAACATTGACTCATTGTGTTTTTTATATATACATATGTTTATTTTAGGCTTTTTATTCATGTATTTGACAAGATGGCTAAAGGATAACTATACAGATTTGGAGATTAATCTAAATTTAGATAATTTGATAGGTAATATGTTTTGATCCTAAAGTAAAATACTACATTGTTCAGTTCCAGATACCTGTGACTGAATGTTTTCTGCCTTTGTAGATACATTGGGATCTGTGGATAGTAATGCACCTGTGTAAATGATAAGCTGAGACATAATGTTGTTAAAATTGCACTTATTTTTCTTAAGAAAATTCAGGTTGTTAATAATGTTTTGTAAAAAGATTGTTCGTTACATTTTCAGGATGTACATTTTTGCACTAAAACAAAGGGAACATTTTGAAGTTGTTATTATTTAAAGGTTATTTTGATTTGGCCCCTGAACTAAAATGAGTTTAACACCCCTGCTTTAAGAACAAGTACATCATGGCAGTCTTGAGTTCCAATGATTTCTACAACTCAAATTGAATGACCAATTTTGGTGATGTAGAAAGTTGTCTTATTGACACTTGTTTTGTAGCATGGCTTCTTTACTTCTTCCGTGTGCTAATCTGATTTGACTCGTTTACATGCACTTTAGTAATGCAATAATGGGAAAAAACAGGTTAACATGATTGCATGATTCAGTCAATTAGCTGGATTTCTTTCCAAGTACATGACTTAAGACTGTGGGGTTTTTGAATTAAACTTTTTTTTTTAAACATCCTGTCAACATGGCATGTCCACCAGCTGTCTTGAATTGAGGTTTGTTAGGTTTGCGAAGCATGCAAAATGAAGCTCTCCTTCTTTGCGTTATGCATATGAGCAGAAAACACATCCACATTAACTCATGTTTTAACATGTGGTTTCTTTCTCACACATGCACAGATGTAAAAGACCAAAAGAAACCAGATTAGATATTGGGCAAAAAACTAGGTGTGTTTATCAGATTTTTTTATAATCCGACAACGACTTTTATCCAAGGCATATCCGATTACGCTGTTTACATGGCCACTTGAATGACCTGGTAACTCCATAAATCAGATAATGATCAGTTTATGACTGTGCATGTAAACATGCTCATTGATTTGAACAAGTCAAGAAAGTCACTTGAAGTCATTGCAAAGCGGTTACTGGTTCCAAGATCAAGTGTGCAAACAATTGCTTGTAAGTAAAGTAAATGGCACAGTTGTGTCACTGCCACGATCAGGAAGAAAACACAAACTGTCACCTGCTGCAGAGAGAAAACTGGTCATGATGGTCAAGAGTTAACCAAAAAACACCAAAAAGCAAGTCTCCTATGAATTGGAAGCTGCTGGAAGACAGGTGTCAGTCAGTGCATTTACATGACACTCAAGAAAACCGAATTACTGGGTTAGTCCGACTATGATCGGATTTTTAAGATGCATGTATACACCTTAGTCTGACTATACTATGTATACTAGGGGTGCAACAGATCAAAAAACTCACCGTTTAGATCGTTTCACGGATGCCATGACCACGCTGCACTTAACAAGTGTGTGGATTGAACATGTGCACAACTGGACAATGATCCAAACACAAATCATAAGTGGTAAAGGAATGTCCTGCTGGAATTTAGGTTTTTGATTGACCTTCACAAAGTCCTTACTTGAACCTCATCGATTTGGAGTCCAACATGTGGACTGTGCTGAAGACACAAGTGTGTGCTAGGAAGCTAACACTATCAAAAGCCAATGGATGGCTATCAGAAGCACCTAATTAAGTTGAAAATGGCCAAGGGATATTTATCCAAATATTAGATTTACTGTATGTATATTCTTGACGCAGCAGATTTGGTCACACAAGACCTATAATAGATGGGTTAGACAAACTTCATGAATGTTTTGGTGACAAAGTTAGTATATCATTCATCACAGAAAAATGAGTTGTAATCAAGCTGCGTCAGTTGAAACTATAGGCGTTCGCGGAGCTCGCCGAAGTATGCACTGCAACATCCTGCAAGACCACGACCGTCTGGGTAAAATACCAAGTCAATTAGACAATCATAAATGGATACAAAAGTAACAACCCCTGCGCACCTTTTAGATGCTGATTTTAAAATGTATATATATATTATTGGATCGGTATCTCATTAGCAGAAAACTATTTTGGTGTAACTGTAATGTTTTTGTCTTCAGAATCCTTGCCCTGAACCTGGCGCTTCTTTCCTCTCAAAAATATCATTCTGGTGGATCTCCAGGTAAGCAGGCAGTTAATCTCAGTGGTGTGGATGTGGTGTGGATATTTATGTGTGTCAGCAGACAGTGCAGTCTGAAATAAAGACTGAGAAAGGCATGAGAAAGTCAAAACTCGGCTCTTTCCATTCTCCAACTTTCTTTTTCTCGTTGAAAATCTTTGGAAGATTATGTTAAATAATAGTACATGTGCAATTAACTTGTGTCGATTTTGAATGTTTAAAGTTTGTTAAGTATGAAATTCCCTCTTT
The DNA here is from genome assembly GCA_963678695.2 of Diplodus puntazzo. Taxonomy (NCBI): domain Eukaryota; kingdom Metazoa; phylum Chordata; class Actinopteri; order Spariformes; family Sparidae; genus Diplodus; species Diplodus puntazzo. Next base: position 17,079,706 of record OZ023178.1, read on the forward strand.
GTGATAGAAGAACAAGAAGAATAAAATTATCTTTATCACATACAATCATACTATGTAGAACATAGTGAAACTCCTTCTCTGCATTAAACGCCAGGGAAACACAGAGGAATACTGAACTAATCAGACTGTACCTTTGGGAGATCTCCACTTGATTTGTACACTTAGACCACATTGGAAACGCCTATCAACTTGGGATAAATGTTGAAATATATTTTTGCACAGAACAGAGAATGTGGATTTTGCCCCTCGTTACCTCCACACCATGCCTAGAAATAGATTTAGTAATGGCCAGTATGAACTCGAAGAATGCCTCCAGCAGCAAGAACCTGTTTCAATGTATATATGGGCATGAGAGTATATGGGACATATATTGTGAATGAATGCCTATAACATGTCAACATTTACTTTGCATATATGATTTTACTAACAGAGAAATTATGCATTCAAAAGTCACTTTTACAGCTTAATTATCACAAAATATTTACATGTGCATACACTTGGTTGAACTGCTTATTGATATGAAAGAAGGTATTGATGTGAAGGTAGGTATGTCTTTTGTTTCAACTACAAAAACGAACACAAAAATACAAATTTAGGATATTTGTATGGAGCTAGAACAGTCTCAATATTATTCACAAATAAATGCAAAGGGATTTGTATCCGTAAAGCTGGATCCGTATCTGTGCCTCTAATTTGCAACTTGTATGTCATCATTTGTTCATCAACTTAGTATTTTTCAGTGGAAATATATTTGTGAATTTCCACCTATTTGTGTGGACACTTTTGATACTCTTCTACTGTGCTGTTTCACACAAAATCCACAAATGCAGGGCACAGGTGACTCGTAAAATGTCACTTGACTCGTGTCTCGTAAAACACAATTCACAAATAAATGCAGAGTGATTTATATCTGTAAATCTGAATCCGTGTCTGAGCCAAACAGATTTGTATCTGTAAATGTGAATCTGTGTCTGTGCCATCTAACTTGTATATCATCATTTGCATATCAATTTCGTATTTTTCAGTGGAAATATATTTGTGAATCTCCATCTTTTGCTGTGGATCTTTTTGAGACTGTTTTTTCGTGCCATTTTGTGTCACTCAATTTACAACTCGTGTGTGTCTTCCAGTAGATGGCGCTAATGCAACATTGATAGATGCTGTTATACTAACCTGAAGAAGAAGAAGACCAAACCAAGTGCTGTCACTGGTTGCCTGCTTGATGAAGGGGCAGCGGCCTCTAACCCTAACCCTAACTAGCTGCTTCCATGCTGCTATATTCACACTTTATTAATTATGAAAAGTCACTCAGAGCCATAACTGCGGTCAAGCTAGCCGTGGTTCGCGTTAGCTTGGTCAAATCAGCCGCACGTTGTTTTCTAGTGCGCAAATCTACTAACATTTACAGTAATCATAATGAAACCACTCTGAAGGTCTGCTGGTAGTGACTGTGGGGCAGACTACAGTCTCACAGTCAAACCCATGAAACATAAGAGACTTTGACAGTAATTATTCCCGGTAATAAACTGAAGGTATCATGAAGGTATGCTTCGGTATTTCAAAGTAAAGGACGATGTGAGGAAAAAAAAAAAAAAGTTCCATAAGTAGTTCAAGATTCATATACTGCTGGACTTAGTACTTCCTAGACTACCTGCATGCATAATATGAAGTATATTTACTGTGTACTGGTCGAGTAATCCTGTGTCAGAATCTTAACAGAGGACAAGATTAAGGATATTTCACCCAACTTTGATGTGGAATAAAAAGCTTACTTTCCATAAGTAGTCCATGATTCATATACTGCTGAACTAAGTACTTCCTAGACTACTTGTATAACTAGTATGAAGTACTTTTACTGTGTACTTTTTAAATAATCCTCTGGCAAAATCCTTAAGAGAGAACAAGAATAAGTCTTGTCGCCCAAATTTGATGTAGAAATTTACTTGTAACCAAGTATCATTAGACTGTGGTATTGCTCCCTTTTTGTTCTAAGTGTTGTATCATTTCTTGAAGAGGTTCCATCTATCATCCTAGAGGCTTCTTCAGTTCTAACTAACTGGGGGCCAGTTAGCAGGCTTTAAAACTATGTGTGGGAATGTCCTTACAGAGTTGTTATGAAGGAGCTGGCCTAAGACATTACTTATTACTCACCTACACTGCTGTACTGAGTTCCCTCCCCAGACAGCTTAACCATTCACACCTGGGCTCACCTAGCACTACAAACCCAGATGAAGGCCGGTTGTGTCAACGACCCACAATTGGCCCTAATGGCTCTGAAACTCAGAGCTCACACCGACCTTAACGGCTCTCTAAGGACACTCCCACACAGAGTTTAAAAGCCTGCAACTCCCCTTCCGTTAGTAAGAAATGAAGAAGCCTCTTGGATGAGAGGTGAAACGCCTTCACGAAACTGAAACACTGTGATACAGAACTTTGAATTACCATGACCTGGATGACTATGAACCTAAATCAACATTAGTGACATAAATCAATGAACAGGTGCTTAAGATATGTCAATGTATATAATACAAGACAACAGTAAATATGTTTAACACAAGCACCAATGCTTGACTGCCAAACATTAGCATAACTACACTGATCAGCCACAACATTAGAACCACTGACAGTCCTAGAGAAAAAACATTGACCATCTTGTTGCAATGCAATGTTCTGCTGGGAAACCTTGGGTCCTGGCATTCATGTATATGCCACTTGACATGCGCCACCTTCGCAAACAATGTCACAGACCAAGTACACGTCATCATGGCAACGTCACTCTCAGATGGCAGAAAGTGGATGACTGGATGAAGCTGTTTTCGGGGGCTTTCATGCAATTGGATTTGGAGCAGGTCTACACCATGTTCTTTAATTGATTTATTTACAGAGAACCAGTATTTCCTCAATGAGCAAACACTTGGTGACAGTTGATTACTAAGTTAAGAGGAATGCTGCAATCGCTACTAGGTGTTATTAAAGAACATACACAGGGAACAGTTGTATTGTATTTTTTTTTACAAACAAAGCTGTCCGACTTAATAGTGAAATAAAACATGGTCAATATTTTCCTAAACCAGGATAGAGAGGAGTATGCTGGCTATTTGTGACCTTCGGCCTACTGATATTCCTTTCCTTTGGCCAGTCATGACCCTACTGTGTGTGTCTCAGATTGCAGTTCTACATCTTCTGTGTTATATTACTGGGCTTAAATGCTTCTCCTCCTTCTCCTCCTCCTCCTCCTCCTCCTCCTCCTCCTCCTCCTCCTCCTCCCCCTATCTTGTCCTCACCAGGATGATGGTGACGGGCTATAAGCGTCCTCTGGTAGAAAAGGACCTGTGGTCTCTGAACCCTGAAGACTGCTCCCAAAGAGTGGTTCCACAGCTGGTGTGTCGCTGGAACACAGAGTGCCAAAAGGTCAAGAGGTCAGGAGTTCAGACAGGACGAGTCTTACCTTAAACAAGTTTGCACTACCAGTTACCATGTTTCTGTTTTTTGGTCCTGTAATGTTACTTTTTGGGCCATTTCTCTTTATTTGGTGAGTGAAGGTTCTGTTTAGTTATCAGACTGTGAACACCATCAGATTGACACACCCCTGATCCACGCCTCCGGCTTTTCCATTCACACAGACGCCGTCTCGCATCTGCTGCGGCTCTGATAGTACCTCTGGAGGTGGATCAGAGCCGGAGATAAACTGTTGCCCCTCTCCACATCTGAAACTTTCACACAGATGGCTATGCGAAGAATTGGCTCATGATTTCACACTATGAATGGGGCTACAGTTACCTCAGTAAAACTGCACCTGTAGGACGCCCACTAGATTTGATGCACATTGGAAGAGCAATATTTTGCTTTCCTTTTGGTACAGTATATCTACGAGTAAAAGACTATCAAATACAAAGAAGAAACAAAAACTATAAGCCCTGAATATAATATAGGTGCTGATTAAATGCTTGGCAACCAGCTTCAGTCTGAAGTCTCAACCAATCTGTGACTAAACTTGAAACACATTTTTCAATCTTTTTTTCTTTTTTTTAATCAGTTTTGCAAAATGATGCCGGGATTTTGTGTGGAAATCTGGTCTTGAATTATAGGTTTCAGAGGGCCACTGATAAAAATGATTTCTTTATTTAGAATGTCTAATGGAAGCGGTCTGCTTTTCCATTCATTATCTTTTCCCAGGACAGAGAGGAACATGTTATATTCCCCCAAACGGCTCCCGCGAAGTGAGAGCAAAGAGGGCCAAGCTGTGGAAGAGACTGAAATTTTGCTGGTAAAAAGCCCCCATAAAGCCAAGGAGCCATCCCTGTTCTGGGCCCTGTGCCTGACCTTTGGGCCCTACTTCTTCATCTCCTGCCTCTATAAAATCATCCAGGACATACTCATGTTCGTTGGGCCTGAGATCCTTCGGTGAGAAACCTCAGTTTTTTCTGAAACATGCTATGTTGCTTGAAAGTTTGTGAATCTTCTACATGATCAGATGTTATCCATCAAGTTCTAAAAGAAGATAAAGATTATCCAGTTAAATAAATATACAGAAAAGGATTTGTTTAATCATTTATCTATTTTGTAAAATTATCCAATACTTGTTGTCTTTGTTGAGAAGTGTTAAGGATTGGAGTGTAATACTCTAGGAGGTCACAAAGAACCCCAGGATAATATCTCAGCATCAACAGGGCTCTCTTGCATTAACTAATGTCAATGAGTCCTCCATCGGACACAAACACTGAACAAGAATTGTGTTTAGTAGGCTAGCAAGTAAGAAGCAACTACCCTCCGAGAACACTGCTGCCCATCTAAAGTTTGCTAAAGGCCACGTAAATGAATCAGAGTGTTGTTGGTGAAATGTTCTGCAGACAGATGAGTCCAAATGAGAACTTTGTGGTTTATGTTATTTTTGTTTGGCAAGTCCAACTCATGATGGCCCCATGAGTTGGCCCCATTTATTAAGACATTAGTAACAAAAATGTGTTTCTACTGGGATTCTTCCTCAAGGCACTTCTTACCTGTTGACCACCATGTCCTGGAGTGAAAGTTAACAAACAACAGTGTGTTGTGACTTAATTACGGCTTAGTTTAAATTTGTCTATGATGTTCATGTTCTTTGCTCTGACCTTTTTTCAGGCTCTTGATACGCTTCATCAACGACTCCAGTGCCCCGTCATGGCAAGGCTTCTTCTACACCGCTCTGCTCTTTATAAGTACCTGTGTGCAGTCACTCATCCTCCAGAGGTACTTTCACGTCTGCTTTGTCTCAGGAATGCGTCTGCGCACTGCCGTCATCGGAGCTGTTTACAGAAAGGTACAGGCAGATTTGAATACAACTCAAAGTGATTTTTGCAATACAATAAAATAAACAGAAAATATTAAAAGGCACAGACTCCATAACAAACAATCAAGTGGATAAGTATTATTTAAACCAGACAATGCTCTCTCATTCATCTGTTTTCACCCTGAAGAGGTTGTTTTTTGATTGATTTGAGCAATTATGAGTGGAAACAATCATTTAACGTTTATTTAAAGTTAGAGTCACATAATTTAATTCATGGTTTAATTTTACTCGTGGTCAGTTGTGTGCATGCTGTGGCTCTAACCTTTGTAGGGACTTTACCTTCCTGGATCCCCTCTTTTAGGCCTTGGTCATAAGCAGTGCAGCACGGCGTACCTCCACAGTGGGAGAGATTGTGAATCTCATGTCAGTGGACGCTCAGCGCTTCATGGACCTCATCACTTACATCAACATGATATGGTCTGCCCCTTTGCAGGTTGTGCTCGCCCTCTACTTTCTCTGGCAGGTAGGATAACAGAGCAATTATCGAAAACCAGACAGGTCCAAGATCACTATCACAACCAGCAAAATCTCCATGCTGAGATTGACGAAAATTAGCAGATTTGAGACTGTCCACATAGAACTAGAATTAGTCCTTTTAGCAAAGTACGTGTATACGTATGTGGGAATTTGACTCTGGTTTTTGCAATGATGTCCAGAGCATAGGTACAGGGAGACAATCATCCCTGCAGTGCACCAGGTTGATGGTGAGCTGCATCTAATTATACATGATTGTCAACCTGTGCAGGAGCAACTAATAAGAAATGAGATTTTCAACTTAGTGGCCACACCAAAAGCGTGAGCAGTCGTATGCCGCTGCATACACTTTCTCCTCAGTGGGATAATTGAAATAGATGGTGGTGCTCAGAGAAAAAACTCTATGTGGACAGAGGGCCTTAGGATGCTATTTGATCAGAGAGTATGAATTCACTGCTAGCTTTCAGTACTTGACAGCTGATGCAATGGACACAATTTTGTTGGTATAAAAACAGCTCTTCAAACATCACAGTCTGTATAATGTTTCTACCGTATAAGCTGTGTATGTACGTCCTGTGTGTATGCTGTACAGTATGTATGATGAGGTAACAGAGCAAAGTGCTTCTTACCAAGTCTATCATGAAGAAGCGATCTGCTGTAAAACACAAAAATATAAGCAAAACAACTGTGAAACATATTGGATTTATGTGTGCTGGATGACGTTCCACCTCTGAAATGTTTCCAATGAACATGAAGGAGCAGTAGTGTACATGGTGGAAATACCTCCTTAATTTGTTTTTATTGTTGTCTTTTACATCTGTTTCTGTGCAGAACCTGGGTCCATCCGTGTTGGCTGGGGTGGCTGTGATGGTTCTGATGGTTCCTGTTAATGCTGTCATCGCCATGAAAACCAAAACCTACCAGGTGGGACCTCAGCACAGACAAACATCGTCAACCTCTTAGCCTTTCCCACCTTTTCAGTTATTGTATGTGTATTGTGTAAGGTCATGTGTGCAGTGACCATAGGGGCAGATCCAACAGATGATTTCATTTTCATTCATGCACAGATGGAACATACACAGAGGTCCACCTCAAACAAGTGACTAGCACTGAGGATCCACAGGAAACCTCATGTTACTTTGTAGCATTATGCAGTTTGTATTTGTTTCTGTTAATATTTTGTGCATGTGTGTGTTGAGCAGGTTGCTCAGATGAAGAGTAAGGACAATCGCATTAAGCTCATGAATGAGATGCTCAATGGCATCAAAGTGCTGAAGCTGTATGCCTGGGAGCTGGCCTTCAAAGACAAGGTGTCAGAAATCCGTGAGAGTGAGCTGCGGGTCCTGAAGAAAGCCGCCTATCTGGCTGCAGTATCCACCTTCACCTGGGTCTGTGCACCTTTCTTGGTGAGGACAGCACATTAGGACAGATTTGGATCACAATGAACAAATGCAGTGCATGGTTTTTTTTCAAAATTGTATAGGACCTCATCAACAGAACATAGAATCATGTTCAGCTTGTACAGACACACAAGCTAGCACCAGCATCAATATAGACTGGATGAAATGACAGAATGACAACATCACGTGTCAGAGTGTTCAAAAAAAAATATGCTGCACTTAATTTGTAGCAAAACTTAATTTAATTATCTCAATTTCTGCCAGTAAAAACATGTTGTCAGAGCATATTTATATTATGAATGAATCAACCTAATCATCTGTAATCCTATGAACATCTATTTGCCTCTGTGTGACCTTTCCCCCTCCTGCTGGGTCTCTGTACAGGTTGCCCTGTCCACTTTTACCGTATATGTGCTGATCGACGAACATAATGTACTTGATGCCCAGAAGGCCTTCGTATCTCTGGCGCTCTTCAACATCCTCCGTTTTCCTCTTAACATGCTGCCAATGGTCATCAGTAGTATGGTGCAGGTTAGTCTGCCTCTATTCACATGCTGAGAACTCAGTCGTCATCAGTTGTCTCCATTTTTCCACTGGATTGCATTGCACATGATGTTCTGTTCTTGGAGGGCGTATATTTAAAGTGTGTTAACACCAGTGTCATTCCGTAGTCTAGTCATTTCACATTATAACTTATAAGGTCTAGGAAACATCAGCTCTTTAATCGCACTAATTGCTGTATTTTGGCTCTATGCTAATGTATTAATTGCCATATCTTTATCTATCTCTTCCGTCTTCAGGCGAGTGTATCCTTGAAGCGTCTAAGAGTGTTTCTGTCACATGAGGAGCTGCAGGAAGATAGTGTGGAACACAAAGCAGTAGCCAGCTGTGAGTCTTCTTTTCTTCTCCTGCTTTCCCTTACAATTGCTTTGTCTGTTATGCACTCCCTTCTTTCAGAATCCTACTTTCCCACATATCTTGTAACTCCTCTTTCCTGTATGTTCTATGTATGTATGCATATGAATGTATTTCGTATGTAGTATATTAATTTGTCTTTTTCTTTCTTTCTTTCTTTCTTTCTTTCTTTCTTTCTTTCTTTCTTTCTTTCTTCCTTCTAGCCCCATACAGTATCTCCATAGTGGATGGAGTTTTCAGCTGGTCCAGAACTGAATCACCAACACTCAAGAAGTATGTGTTGTCTTTCCTAAGGATGCTTCAGTGCATTGATATTTTTTTTGTTTCTGTTTTTCTTATTTTAGTACAGAATTCCCACAGCATGGAAAACCAGCCAGGTATCATATTGTCCCGATGCAAGTCCTTAACCTACCATGAGAATAGAGCTGTCCCAAATGATTATTTTATTTGATTATTTTTTCGATTAGTCAACGTTACATGACCAAAAAAAAGTAATGTAGTAACTGTAAGTGTCTTTGGTAACTTGTATGGGGAAAAAAATATTGCAGTTGTACGCGGAGAAGCATCTTTCCTCCCGCCTGTCCTACCGACTCTTCGTCACATTTCTTTCCGAAAAACGGCGTCTGTCACTGGCAAACAACTTTAACTCACCAAGTGTTTGTGTTGACATAAATCACCGCGACGGTCAGCCCTCCGGACCGAGACTTCAGTGAACTTTCCCCCAGAAAACAGCCTCCGTCCCTGCGATTGAGAGAGTCAGACAGTGTCCAGTTTACTGATGGAGATTATGTAATTATGTCATTTAAAGCAAACAACGTAACTTTGTCACTTTCCAGAACATTTGGTGGGTCAGGATCTCAATCACTACACATTATAACAGCATCCGTATGATTATAAACTGTCCACGGGTTTATATTCACAGGGGGGACATCAGGGAAACACCTTGAAAACACACCGACGTCATCATGACGTGTACCGTCACACCTCTATAGGAGCTGCAGCTCCGGCTTTCTGTGTGAATTACACAGCGGTTCGCCTTTACTCCAGCGGTGCATGGCTCTGTGTGAATGACCAGCGGCAGAGAATTGGCGAACCACCGCTGCGGCATTAATGCGGCGTCTCTGTGTGAGAGGGGCTATTCTCAGCCTCCGTGGGTCCTACCACTTTTGGATATTCGCCTACCCCCTTAGTTGTTTGGGACGATGCGCCGACACAAATTATTCATGTCGTCCCACCCCTACGTGAGAATATATGAAAAATTAAATTGCCTTTTTTTCCCACTCATAACGTTTTCTCCACAATGGCAGACAAGCAAACCAGATGAGATTCATTAGTCTACAGAATTAACAGAGTTCAATCTCCCTGTGTGTCCACAGGCTTAATGTGTCTATTCCAGAAGGCTCTCTGGTGGCCGTAGTGGGACACGTGGGTTCAGGAAAGTCCTCGCTGCTCTCTGCCCTGCTTGGAGAGATGGACAAACTAGAGGGAACTGTGGCTGTCAAGGTGGCTGCTTTTGCTCTCTCACATAAATACATTGACACATCACTCAGATGTGTGCATTGAAAGCTGTCCTTCTGCTGCGTCTTCAACATGGACTACTGTCATGAGATTTTCAGGGTTTACAGTAGCACAGGTCCTGAAAGTACGGAAGCCCATAGGTGTAATTATTTTTTTAATGCCGTAATTTTTCAAGGCAACAAGATAATTTATCATGAGAAAAGGACTTTGTAAAATTCATCAGAGTGGAACATGACATACAGACACTGCTGTGTGAGGTGGGGTTGGGAGTCTCCAAGCAAACCAGATAACCTTTTTAAGACCATTTGCCATTTGAAGGTCTTACCTGTTATTAATTTGATAGGAAGGTATTTACATTATGGCTCCTTTAGGGATGGCTGCAACAATGGTATTATTATAAAGTGCCTGTTTCCACAAATACTTTTTAGAGTGAGACCCTTGTGAGGAGTAGCTGGTTTAAGAGTTCCTTATCCCATCCAAAGACATATATTCATAGACACCTCATTGACTTGCTGGACCATACATCGACATCGGCGCCATATTGGTGAAAACTGTGGGTTTTCTAAATTAAAAGCACTAAAGTTTTCATTTAGCAGCTAATCTGGCCCATTTAGTTTACAGTTTTCACATCTACTTGTATTTGTTTACAGGGTAGACCTGCCACATCTAGTATGGTAGACCCACTGATGTATCGTGGCTACACTATGTTCTTTATATCAATACAACAACCCCCATTTTTCTCGAGATAAATCAATCAGTTATCATGAGAAAATGGTTGATGTCTACTTGAGATAATTTGATTATTAATTGGTGATCTGTGTTGGTAATGGGCTTATGGGCTTCCATAGAGAAGAGTGTTATTCCATTACAGTTCTTCTTCATGAAGTGCTCTGTATCTAAGAGACCAATTTAATTAGGCAAGAAGCTTTTCACAGAATTTACAGACACACCAACAAGCAGAGAGAACATTCTCACACTTGATATCATTGCTTTTTTTGTGGTTTGCTTCACCTGTTGTGTTGCTTCTAGGGGTTGGTGGCCTATGTTCCCCAGCAGGCCTGGATCCAAAATTCCACACTGAAGGACAACATAATGTTTGGTCAGGAAAGGAGAGAGGCCTGGTACCAGCATGTGGTCGAGGCATGTGCCCTTCAGCCTGACCTGGAGATCCTTCCCGCTGGAGATGACACCGAGATTGGAGAGAAGGTATCGACTCAGGAACACATAGTCTGTTTATCTGCATAGTACAAACCTGGTTTGAAACCAGTTTGAATGCTGTGTAAAACATAAATACAAACTGAATAAAGTGAGGTTCACCCTGACCTTGCTTGTGAACAACTGGGTTTAGGAAAATGTTTAAGTTGAGGCTTGTAATGACATGGTTCTTTGTATACTAGATGATATCAGCTTGTTCCCTGTATCTAGACAAATATAAATCTTCTTACCTCAATACTCATAGATTTGAACAATCATCAAACTCTTAAGTAATTACTCACAAGCATAAATGTCTAACATTAGAAACATTATGTAGAAATTTAGTTTTCTTGATTCTACCTTTGGTGGTCTGTCTCAGCTCCTCATGCTTGGAGGGTTTGCTGGTGTCTATGGTCTTCTGGCCTCTGGTCAGAGCTACAGAAGGATGGATTGTTTGCTGCCCAACACTAGAAACAAGGGAGCCCAACCCTCCTCACCTCTCTGTCTTCCACCCCTAGAGGAGAAGATCCCATAGTTTGGACAATCTTGTGGATTATGCTCCATATGATCTCTTTTAACTTGAGTTGGAGAGGACTTCATGAAAAGCTGATGCAATACATAAAACACACATAGACATTACACAGGCAAAAAGGACTTAAACAGATCTAACCTTTGTTGTGTTTTTATCTCTGTCTGTGTCTTTTCTGTACAGGGAGTGAATCTGTCTGGTGGTCAGAAGCAGAGGGTGAGCCTTGCCAGGGCCGTTTATTGTGACCGTGCTGTATATCTGCTGGATGATCCGCTGTCTGCTGTTGACGCTCATGTAGGAAAACACATCTTTGATCAAGTCATCGGCCCGCATGGTCTGCTGAAAGACAAGGTGTGTAGAATATTAAACTTAACCGACAACTCCCCCACTGCATGCTCCAGCAGATAATCTGTGCAGCGGTCTACATCAGAGCTCAGAAATGTGTTTGTTTGTGCTGACAAAAGGAGGATGTGGGCAAAGTGCTCAGGTGGACGTGAGGGATGGCGAAAACAGGATTGAATCAATTGATTTTGTTTGTGAAAATGTTAAGAGGAGAAATCACTCCAGTAATTCCAGCCATACAATCTGCTTTTAGACAATCTGCAATTAATTTTTTAAAATAATTTATATTACGTCCTTTGTAGTGGACCTTAGGTAAATCTTTGTCAGAAAACGAACATTTCAAGGCACCGATGGCGCTGATGCATTTCATTTGCTATGGTTTTCATTTCATTCTTTCTCGTTTGATGATTATCGGAAACAAATATTAAACACATTGTGAAATTTGTCACATTTAAATTTAAAACACATTTAAATTCATTGTTGGTTGGTGGAAACTGGCGATGGGTACAAACACATGACATGACATACACCTACATGTCATTAATGGTACATTTAGAAGAAGGTACATTGCACTTTACATACTTCACAAAACATACACATACAAACATACTAACAAAAGATTGCATCTGCTCTTTGGTGCTGGTGGCATTTGTGTCCTGTTTGTTGGGACTCAGCCGTCATGCTCTGCTTGTTCTGCTCAAGCTGCTGTCGTGTTTATTAGAGCCTGTCCCTAATGGATGAAACAAGCTCACTTGTATCTATGTTCGGGTTGACTGGTAAGGAGTTGTAGGCATCCGACCTCATTTATGTTGTTTACACCTGTACAGTTGTTGATGTCACTCGTGGGTCATTAGTCCACCTGGCTATAATTTGTGAGTAGTTTTGAGTCACATAAGTCAAAGTGTGAATGGGCGCCCAAAAACACAGTGAATGTAACAAGATGTTAAGCTTGTATTTACTCAGTTTAGCCCTATATGCCAGTAAAACATACCATATTGACAGGCCTCACGCTCTGGTTATTTATTGAAGATACTCTTCTTTTTTTTTTTCATTCTTTCAACACAAGCATCAGAAGAGAGGTCCTCATTGACTGTTTGTTTTTAAACAAATAGATAAACAAACAAAGAAGAAGAAGACCGTGTGCAAAGTAGCAGGGTGTGTATACATGTGTGTGATATCTATGGTGTGTGCTGAATGTGTGTTATGTTGGTTTATGAGAGTTTATTGTCCAAATGGCCAGAGGGAAGAAGTCTCTCCTCAGATGCTCAGTCCTGGCCATGACACTGCGTGGGCACTTGCCTGAAGGCAGCTTCACAAACAGTTTATGGTTGGGGTGGTGAATGTCTTTCATAATCCTGGTCGCTCTGGACCTGCACCGCCTGGTGTAAATGTCCTGAAGGCGGGGCAATGCAGTTCTTGTGATGCACTCAGTACACGGGATCAATCTAGGAGAGATTTCTGGTTCTGGGTGCTGCAGTTGCCGTACAAGGCAGTTTGGATAGCAGCAGAGAAGAAGGTATTCTGCTGCTCTGTGGGGATCTAACATTTCATCAGACGTCTGAGGTGATGCAGGTTCTGCCTAGCCTTCTTCACCAGTGAGGTGATGTGGGTGGTCCATGTTAGGTTCTCCGAGGTATGAACTCTGAGGTACCTATAGTTGCTCACCTTCTCTACCGTGGTCCAAAAGATCTTTAGTGGTGCGAATTGGGACCTCTGCTTCTCCCTCCTGAAATCTACCACCCTCTCCTTGGTCTTGTTGACGTTCAGGTCCAGGTTGTTGGTCTTGCACCATGATGCCAGCAACTCCACCTCTTCCAAATAACCCGTCCCTGTGTTGTTGATGATCATGTGGCGGACCCTGCCACCTTTCCAGCTTCACACAGTGTTTTGGGCCCTTATTTTACTTTGAGAACAGCCTGTTTTTTGAGTTATGAAAAAACTGGAAAGGGATATCACGATAATATTTGAAGTGTGTAATAATTGTTTGCTCTTTCACTCCTTTATCAAACTATTTGACTTCTCTTATCAGTAAGTGTACATTGCTATCCTTGGAGTAGTACTCTTGTACACACAAAGCGTGTAAAACGTGTGTATGTGATGTGTGCAGACTCGTGTGCTGGTGACCCATGGGCTGAGCTATCTGCCCCAGGCCGACCTGATCCTGGTCATGGTGGAGGGAGAGATCACAGAGATGGGTTCCTACCAGCAGCTCATGGACACAGAGGGAGCCTTCGCTGAGTTTCAACGAACATACACTGCTGTCGAGCACACTGACAATGAAGGTGAGACACACAGCACTTCACACGCCACAATGATGTTATATCTTTCACGTGGAAATTTCAATATACAGCACATTAATGCAGTAATTACAACAAGGAGAGGTTACGATTACAGTGCTGAGAATGACTTTATCTTAGTCTCATTTCGACTTAGCAGTCCGGTTCAGTTCAGTGCAGTTCAGATCAGCTCCGTCCGTTGCACATTAAAACTGTCATATCGGGTTTTCCGTTATAAAAGGTGTGAGTGGTACCCAAAGAACTGCTCCATGCCACGCTGTTTTTTTTTTTCAAAAGTATTTTTCCCAAACTCCTGAATAAACAACCACACGTGTGCTGTGCGTAGTGATGGTGTGGTCAAGCAAGAAAAGGAGAGAGGAACTGAAAAGAAACTAGGGATGTGAGCTTAGGGTTGCGGTTAGTGGGTGTTTGTTTGAGAGGTTGAGAAGAGAGAAAGTTAAGTCAGCGGAAGAGCAAAACACAAGTCAGCAAAAGTTTGTAGAAAAGACACAAGAGATTCAGCCATCTGTTGTTGCAGGTGTGAGACAGGAGCTCCAGCCCTACAGGGAAACCACGGCCAGCGTCTGAAACACTCACACTCACCAAGCACAGACAAAAGCCATACAGAAAATTCAAAATCATGACAAAGCAGAGGAAAAAGGTCATCTGTTATTTTGTCAGTAATGTACAGCACAGATCACAATGTGTCAGTTAATAAATGCAGCAGCTTCTCACTAGTTGAAACCGGTCTCCTCTTCTGTTTTCCAAATACTATAAAAGTAAAAGGGGTTGGCCCCCAGACAGTAACAACCCTGCCTACCTTCAAGAGTACTGTCTCTGGTGGAAATTAGGGCTGCAACGATTAGTCGATAATATTACGTCGACAATAAAAATTTGTCGATGAGACATTTTTGCGTCGACGCATCGTATTTATTATTGTTTTTCTTCTTATTATTATCATCATCATCATTTTTCATCAAAAAAAAGATTTGCGCCGAAGCAAATCGCTTTAGCACAGCTACTAGAATGTGCACCACAGTGTGGCGTAGAAGAAGAAGACAGTTCCGCAGAAGAAGAAGCAGCAGCAGCAGCAGAAGAATATGAATGATGGCGGAACATGTTGAGGAGAGCAGGAAAGCGAGACCAAACACGTCCAAAGTTTGGGCGGTAACCTACTATATCTTCAATATATGATATTAAATGTACATGTGACTCTGCAGTAGTGCTTAGATCGGGCCCAAAAAATCAAGCCGGACCCGACCCGAGCACGTTGAGTCCTAGCCCGGCCTGGCCCGACGCATAAGCTGTAATTATGAGCTGACCACTTTTCTCAGTAACGAGTAATCTACCGCGTTAATATTTCCAAACCAGTAATCATATAAAGTTACTTATTCAAGTCACTGTGTGTTACTATTATTTTTGTCATTTTCCTAAAATATATATTTTTGCTTTCTTCTTGCGTCTCAGAGAGTGACGTCACGTTTGCGACAAGTCACGTTTTCAGCATGAGGACAACCCACGTGGAACGCCACGCAGTGACACAAACACAAACAACAATGGAGGGAGGGGAGAGTGGCGCGTTTTCTAGCTGGAAATACAGTCATTATTTTAAGTTAATAAATAATTAAATAAATAAAAAACAGGCTGGGGCAGAGAATCTAAACTGTACTCTGTAGTAGCCTACAAACCTACAAGCAAATCAAACTGAAATGGATTTGCATTTTTTTAGACATATTCATCCATTAGTGTGAACCCATGCTGCCCCATGTATCATCAGACAAGAGGCCAGCTGGAGACGAGCTCTTTGAATATATTCATTGGTTAATAATGTGTACAGACGTAAAGGGTGGCCAGTAAAATCTGTTATGAAAAAGTAAGTCAAATTTGCAAATGAGAGGTTTCTGTCTGACAGCAACAATATCAATAAAAATTGTTGTGTAGGATATTAAATCAGTACAAAACAGTAATGATATAAATTGGATAAAACACTAAATAGTAAACCTCCCCTTAATGCAATTATTTATAACATAATAATAATTCATTTGTAAGATATGTAATCAATTAAAAACTAATATTAGTCTTAATTAGTTCAATTGATATACTGTATTAAAAATCCAGTTGTGTTTCAAAATATTGTGTTTTCAAATACATGTTTCATGGGTTTTAATTTGCTCTGAGAATATGAAGGTAAAACCAAAGTAGAAACAGGTGCTGCCAAAAATAATCGATAGATTAGTCGACAACCAAAATAATCGTTAGTTGCAGCCCTAGTGGAAATGTGTAGGTACAGTTACCATGGGTTACGTGCTATAGTGGAAACGGTTTTGGATTTTCCTTGTTCAGTGGAATAGTTCAAAATAATCTTTAGGGAACAATCCTTTTGTCTGGAAATCTTCACTTTTTTTTTCCTTCCAACATTTAGAATCTGTATCAAAGAGTGTAACCAAGGGAATGGAGAACGGCAGTGCTGCTGCTGTTGTTGGGTGAGTGATAATGGACAACAGTGAAGCTCGAAGAGAAATAAGATACACAGACAACACATGTTAGTAGTAGTTGGTATTTAGTGGTAGTAATTAATTGTTCGTTTGGGTCTCCAAATGGGATTTGATAACAATAAAAATAATTGAGTATTTGGATGGATGGAAGAATGGAGACACACACAATTAGAAAACCTTAACTTAACACAGTAGAAATATCAAACTACGAAATAACATTTTTTTTTTCATATATATGTCTTCAATGATTATTAACACTTTCCCACAGAAAAAAGTTTAAAGAAATTCAAATTGAGGGGTCACTACAAATTAAAAAACTAGTAAAGACTAATTTTTGAATTCATTTAAATAACTTACTATCATCATTTTGATTTCTGTGAACATTTTACAAACAGTCTTTATCTGAATACATGCTCCAAGTTATCTTTGGATGTTCAGGACAAATTTCCACCCAATCCTGTGGAAGATGAGCAGTTGCTGAGGTGTAGAATACAAATATAGACAATCACAGAAAGGTTGAAATGTGGGTTAGAGGGCAAAATGTCACAATTCATAACTAATAAACTATTTGGATAACAGCTATAGGATTTAGGACACATTCATTTAATAGTTTTGACGTAATGTTTTCCATGAAAATCCTAGGTGAGTTGGTATTGAATGACCCTCATATGACAGATCTGAACCACATATTCAATTCAAGAGAATTTGTGGCCTTCACCAAAATCTGTCATACTCAATATTCTGTCTGAGGTCCAAATGAAATGAATGTTGACCTAACTACCTGTTTGTCTCCTGTGTGTTTCATTGTGTTTGTCCATTTGTAAATTGCAGTCCAAATGTCAGCAGTGTTTCCAAACTGTCCCAGACGGGTAAGGAGAACATTGTGCTGAACAAGAAGGCCAAGAACCCTGAGGTGGGCAAGCTGACAGAGGCTGACAAGGCCGGCACTGGACAGGTCGGTTGAGGCTCAGCACGCTCTGCAACATCAGAGCAAAGAATTCATCATCACAAATCCATGCAGTATGCGATGGTGCTAACCTCAACCTGAACCCACTTGGTCTCCTCTCCCTCCCCAGGTCAAGTTGTCTGTGTTCTGTGCCTATCTGAAAGCCATAGGAGTGCTCCTGTCATGCATCAGTCTGCTGCTGTTCCTCACACATCACCTGGTCTCCCTGTACTCCAACTACTGGCTGAGCCTGTGGACCGATGACCCGGTGGTTAATGGAACTCAGCCTTACAGGGAGATGAGACTCGGGGTGTATGGTGCTCTCGGTCTGTCCCAGGGTGAGGAGGGGTGAAATGGAGGGAGAAGCATATGCACAGTAATAGAAATTAAGCAAAAATAAAATTATACATTGACCCTAGAAGCCTAACAGAATGAGAGATCGTGAAAAGAAAAGGTCAGATGCACCAGTTTTTATGGTTTCTGTGTCATTCGTTATAGTCACAGTCGTTACAACACGAGTGAGGAAACAAAAGCGGCAAAATGAGTACATCTGAGTTGAAGTTGGTATTTATCTTTTCATGTGTATAGTTTAACAAACTGCAGTGTTGTGCTTATACACTTATAAGGTGACTTCCTGTTGCATCAAATCAGCTGACACAACCAGAGTTATAGAGAGCGGACATCCCTCCTCTCTAAAGCTTTGTCATACCTGCCCTAAATTAAGGAACTGAAGCATCCTGATGGCCAGTTCACCAGTATTACCAGTATTTTCTCATTTAGCTGTTCTGACATATATCATAGGTTTGGCTCACATATGATCTGGAAACTTGGGAGACATCGATCAAGTGAATGTTGACTAGGGCTGTCAAAATTCCAAAAAAACATCACTCTAAAAAAAACACATAGGTTCAGGGGGCCGTGAAAAACATGAGTCGAGATCTGGCTGTTTAGTTGGAGTTTCAGACACCATGGCATGCTCACTTGGGTGCACATTTTCGAGATTTGCCCTCATGTTGCTAGTGGTGGAATGGTAAGCTAACTGTAGCTTACACAGCTTGCATACAACTTTATCTCGAGGCTCTGCATTTTTGCCGTCTACTGACCAAAATCCCAAGTAATTCCAAACAGGGCTTTTTAGGTTGCTTGGAGTCCAAACCACTCTCTCTGCTGCCGAGTTGGGCTCTGAACTTTCTGCCATTTAGTTTTTCTCTGTGCCATCTGCATCTGCCACGGTTTTTGTTGCGTCTTACTTTCAGCAGTGAGTGACGCTGTGCAAGTGACCCGTCATGCCGTGCGCCCACTTGCAAAGCAGCCGCTGATGTGTTTTTTCCACAGTCGAATATTCATTTTCACAATCGAATCTCTGTTTTTTTTTAACATTCAAATATATATTTGAACTTAGAATATTCGCCCTAATGTTGACACCAGTTCAATTAAACAAACACTTGCAACAAGACTCCTGCCCAACTTCAAATCAGTCAACTTCATCCCAAACTGAAAGATTACTGCAATGTTCGGACTATTGAGCGCACATGAATATTAGCCGCAACAACTAATTTTAAAAAGAAAAAAAAATTGTACATATATAGGCCACACTTGTCTATAAGCCGCACGTTGTAACATGAGATATTTACTAGGGATGCACCGATCCGATAATAAGATCGGATATCAGCTCCGATATTGACAAAACAGCTGGATCGGGGATCGGTAAAATATAAACAGATCCACCGACCGATCCAATTTTTTTTTTTTTCCGCCATCGCAGTACATCCTTCGTCATTCGTCAGCGTCAGTGTGTCGCATGCTGGAAGAGCGCAAGTTGTTGTTTGACCAACTCTTTATTAATTTATTCTCAGGTTCAGCTGCTATGTTTTATTTTGGATTCCTGTTTGCAGGACGTTACACTTACTCACGTCACATTTCTCCGCTGATTAGCTGTTAGCCCCGCCATCAGTTGTATGCCTCACCGGTAAGGTGTTAGCCTAGCAACGCTAACTTTCAAACCGACGTACTCAATACTATGTGGGCTGTCCATCGTTGCTCCGTTGGTCCTCCCTCCACCACAACCTCAGGGTTATTCACCGCCGGGCTGCTTTGTCTCCTCCTCTGCTGCTGCGGTCTCCCCGGCTCGCAGCGATGCTGGATGGTCGCCCCGCTGTGTGCACGGAGCCTCCAGACGCTAGTTTGTTTACAGACGGTGCTACTGACTTCGGTGCTAGTGTTCCCTCTGTGCTGACTGACAGGCGCTACATACATTCATTCTTTGTTTTGTTTGTTCCACTTTGTTACGTGTGTCCTTGGGTACCCTGACAGGCGCTATATAAATTGAATGTATTATTATTATTATTATTATTATTATTATTATTATTATTATTATTAATGTTGCACATGTTTACAATGTTCGGTAACTGATTATTTTGTCTTAGTTAGGAAAGTCTGGTGCCTTTAGTCCCTTTCACATGGTGGAAGGTATACAGTTTATTATTAATTCAACAACGGTATCGGATCGGTATCGGGTATCGGCCGATACACTCAGTCCAGGTATCGGTATCGGATTGGATCAGAAAAAACTGGATCGGTGCATGTCTAATATTTACTCAGAAAGATCATTCATTGTTTAGGCCACAGGGTTCAAAGTGTGTGAAAAAAGTAGCGGCTTATAGTCTGGAAATGACAGTATATATGATTTTATAAAAAGGAGGGAAAGCAGATATACTTTGAATCAGCCAATCACACCAAAGCAGCTATGCGCTTGTAACCCAATACCCCTTTGTTTTTCCCTGGAGGCATCTCTCTTTGCCCCTTTCTTTTTTTATATTGATTTTCATTTATTGGCCTGTCTGGTAGTATAAGCTGTCAGACAGCATATACTACCAGACAGGTGTTGAGGTTGTACTGCCAGGCAGTTAGTACAACTCTCCGGTCTTTACTGATGTCTCCTCTTTGGATCCTTGATGCCAGGCCAAAATTTTCATTTCTTGGCCTGTCTGGTAGTAGAAACTGTCACCGGGAGCACAAGAATTAGTAGCTTTCCCTGTTCAAGAGTGTAGGTTTGATTTTGACATTGACACACCACCACGCGCTGCCGCTTTTTTACGATGCATTACCTACTGTACATAAGCCGGGGTTCCTCTGTCACCTGATAAGTAAAATATTGATGCTATGAGCAGTGACACAGCATGACTCAAATCTAGAAGATGATCAGTAGTATTCACTAGGCCTACTTTTAATATTACAACTAGCTAGCACTTAAAATTAAACTAACCACCATGTCCTTATTCAAGTTCACCTGCTGCTGAGACCCCGCCACTCCACCGCTGTCCGATAAAGGGGACGGCTGTGTTGCTTCTTCTGTCACCTGACAAAGTAACAAATCAATCCAAGCCAAGCCATTAAGAGTGAGAAAATGGTTGATACATCTTATAGCTTATAGCAACTTTAAATTAATTTGACAAAATGTTTAAAGGGACAGTATCACATTTTCTATTAAAAGCTGTATTACATTGACTCCACTTTTGAGTTACAACATGCCGGTATGCACACTAGTTTCGTGGGTCTCATGCAGCAGACCATCTAAAACAGGCAATCAAAGAGATGGTGAACGCGTGTGAAAAGGCCAACAATGTCGATGTCATTTTATGTGACATTATAAGGAATATGAAAAAAGCAATGGATGATATGGAGGTACCGAGCATGCGCTGCGTCACGCACACACTTCCACACTTCAGCTGGCTGTACACGAGGGTCTGCTGTCACAGTGCAGCACAGACGCACCTGTAGGAGGAGGGTGGTAGGCCAATGTTGTAATAGCATATGCAGAATGAGAAAGAGCCATATGAAAGTATATACTTTGTTTCAGCGAAGTAAAAAAAATATTAAGGAAGAGCTTGGATGCAGGTACGTTTTTTCTTAATGCACCTGTATTATCCAGGAAAAAGTTAGCTAAGGCTAAGTAACAGATCGGGACACGGCATCTGCATTTTCTAAATATTAAAGGACTCGGATCAAGATCGGGGTAAAAAAAACCTGATCAGGACATCCCTACTTGTCACCATGCATTACAATCTGGAACCACGTGAAGACTGGAAGCCCAGTAATACATATGAAAGTCCACCAAATGCCAACCATATAGGCCCATATCACTACTGAATAGAAGTATATCAACAGCATTTCTAGCGAGAAGGGTTATTAACCAAACTTTGGTTCTTTTATGGCACCGGCTGAAATGCTTCGGTAGTACCAAGTATCAAAATATGCATCGTCTTCGGTGCCAGGTTTCGGTCCCCAGAGGTTAATCACGTGATCAAGATCTGATAATGTTGCCGGCGATTGGCTGTAAGGTTACACGTGATTGCGGCATGCAGGACAAATACATACGTGGTTACCAGAGACGTTTTGTGGTTACGCCCACAGATGGGGTTCACGTGTATCTGTGTTGTGAACTGTAGTTGTGTGTGTCGTCGAACCGGTTAAAAATAGCCACTGAGGTCAAAAGCGTGGCTCCATTTTTAGCAAGATTGATGCCAATCTTGCACGATGCAATACATGCAAAAAAGTCATTGCTGCTAAAGCCGGCAACAAGACTAATTTGATGAAGTACCTGACCGTGCACGGAATCAATTTAAGAGCAGAAAGTTGCTCTGGTTTGACTGCAAGAAGAGCGGACCGCAGCCATCCTCCTCTCAGCATTAAAGTCCGCCTGTGGACGTTACACAGCCCGAGCGGCCTGATTCAAAATCGCCACCACTGGACTCCGGTGTGTAAAGCTAACTTAAGATATTAGTGTGTAGCTTTATTTTATGGCTATGTAGCTAGCTAAATCAAAATCTAACTAGAGATTGACAGTAGCGGGTAAAGCTTAGCTTGTAAAGATGTGCTCATCAGCCCCTGACTGCAGACCCGCAAACCTCAATGTGGGCGGAGTTAAACATGTAACCCCGCCCACTGCCCAACTTATTTAATATGGTGTCAAAGAGGGACAAGAAACCGTAATGAATGTACCTTAATTATTCATTAAATGATGAAAAAAGTAATATATTTTAATGTGTATTTATCATAATCAAATGTAACCTGAGATACTTTCTTAATGTTATCAAAATTAAAGGGATCACTAGACTGTTTTTTTATTTTTATTGAACAACAAATTATTTAACAACAAACAACAAACATTAACATGAAACAAGCAGGCAAACAGTAAAAATGTTAATGAAATACTAAAATGATATTAATAATGATCATAATGACAAAAATGATAATAATGTTAATAATAATAATAATAATGACAATAATTATGATGTTGATAATGATAATAATAACAATGATGACAATAATGATATTAATGTTGATAATGATAATATAATAATGATGATGATAATACTAATAACACCAATAATTATGAAAATAATAATAATGATACTAATAATAATAATAATAATAATTACAATAATAATTACAATAACAATAATAATTACAAGGTGCCTTCATCCGATTGGCAGGGTCTATTTGGAGAACCGCAGGCTCCATCACCTGCCCACAGAGTAAATGCTGGTGACTGTTGATCCAGCTCATTGCTCTATGAATGTCATTCAGGATTGCGTGCTGAACCTGGTTGTACTCTGATTAGTCTCATTACAGTGCATATACCAACGAATGCACTCTGATATTAGTGTAACGTTAGTTTAAATATAACATTAGCTCATGTGCAGCTAATTCACATAACGATACACCTAAAATTACATGAACAATATTATAAAAATCACACTTACTTCCATTATTTATGATACCAAAGCGGCAGTCAGAAGCATGGAAGGAGACAGGAGGAATACATAAGACCGAACAGGAAGCATCACAGTGACGGCGGAGTCAAATGTTGGAGAGTGTGCGGGGTTAAACATTTAACTCCGCCCACATTGAGGTCTGCGGGTCTGCAGTCAGGGATATATGGGCATCAGTTGGGTCGGCTGGTTAAACAGCTCACCTAACATTCACTGTTATGTTTATCTTCTCCTCACAGTAGACACCATCAGCCAGGAGAGCTTGTCTGTGTCCTGAGAAAGCAGACATGTTGATTTTTCTGAGAAAAAAACTGCTAAGGTCCTCAGTATGTAGCAGTGATTATTAGATATTGACTCGTCACTTGTTTGCAAGTGTTCTTTTGCACTGGAAATTATTTGTTGTTTATTTTTTCTGTAAGAAAACTGCTTTGAGTGGAAAAATACCAAAGCTGAAAAGTAAAACTCAAGATTTGTACTGTAATGTGTTATGTAATTTTTTTTTTTTTTGGTTAGAATTGATATTATAAAATTGGTAACGAAAAAAGTATCGTTCAGGACCCGGTATCGAAGTGAAGGTATCGGTATTGGTACCGGTATCGAAAATTTTTGATTGATACTCAGCCCTAGTTATTAAAATTTCTCACAAATAAGTATCCCAGCAGTACTTGAATCGATTCCAATGTGTCCGCAATTTCGTAAACTGGATGCAAACACTGTATTCAAGTCCATGAGCTGCCATTTATCAAGGACAATGGTGGGAACATGGACCCGCTAATCTACACCAACTCTTTCAGGTTGGAAACCTTAAACTATTAAACAGCTGAGAGGGTAATTTGAGCTTCGCAGGTTCAGTTAATGATCTTTTTGATGAAGCATAAAGAATGGGATAAAGTCTTGCGCGCCACTCCAATTGAAGAGTTCCTGATAAAATTACAAAGTTGGAATGGGAAACATGATGAGAGGGCTTAAAAATATATTTTACTCATACTCTTTAAACCCTCTACTTTGTTGCAGGTGTGGCAGTCTTTGGTTACTCCATCGCCATGTCCATCGGGGGCATTCTGGCATCCCGCAGTCTCCACCAGTCCATGCTCTACGACGTCCTGCGCTCACCAATGTCCTTCTTTGAACGAACCCCCAGTGGCAACCTGGTCAACCGCTTTGCCAAGGAGATAGACACCATTGACTCAGTGATTCCGAGCATTATTAAGATGTTCATGGGTTCAATGTTCAATGTTTTGGGTGCTTGTGTTGTCATCTTGATCGCCACACCACTGGTGGCTATCGTCATCCCTTTTCTTGGTCTGCTCTACTTTTTTGTGCAGGTTAGTAGAAATTTGAGAAAAGATAAAAATACTTTTTTCCTTCCTTTGGAGGGCTATGTGCAAACAATCTACAGTTGTCGCACTGTTGTCCCCACATCTAATGTGGGTGTAATGTCCACAAAAAAGTGTTGCTGTCCTTTTACGTCTCATTGCACTGTATTTTATTCCAGCTGGTTAACTGAAATGACTGATGTTGTTGGACATATCTGTCTTTACTCTGTCCAGAGGTTTTATGTGGCGTCATCTCGCCAGCTGAAGCGTCTGGAGTCAGTCAGCCGTTCACCTATCTACACCCACTTCAATGAAACGCTGCTTGGCACCTCTGTTATCAGAGCCTTCGGTGAACAGGAACGATTCATCCGTGAGAGTGACCAGCGAGTGGACAACAATCAGAAGGCTTACTACCCCAGCATAGTAGCAAACAGGTCAGAGACACTCTACCACTCACTCCCAATATATCTACTGCTGAAAGTGTGCATTGTCATAAGTGAGGAAAACACAAGAATGGATTTAGAAGAAGATTTTTTTTTAAGAATTCTTGTGCGTTTTTTTTTTTTTTCGTAAGTTATGTTTCCGCTTTAGTTGAATTGAATGGGCCACTGATGGGGCTTTTGATAGCTTCTTTTTGCCACAGCGAGTCAAACCGTGCCACGCTGATTTGTATTACACTTACCAGTTTAAATGTGCTGTGTTGAACCGAGCTGCGGATGTTGTGGAACTGCTGAGTGGACTAATTGGACTCTGCACACACCCATGTGGAAATCATGGCCAACCTGTGACACTGCCAATGCTTGGACCTAATCTGTCAAATGAGACCTGTCAATTTTATCTAATTATAATAGTATTTATAATAATAGCAATTGTATTGTCTCCTGCTGAAACAAAAAAAAAGTCTATATGAGCAACTCCTTTAAACCCGCTAGTGTGCTGTGCTTGTTGTCATCCTATCAAAACGAGTCATCAGTTAAAGACACAACTTCATGCAGGTAGCCTTGTTGTAATGGAGATGTGAATCCCTTCCACACTTGATTGACATGCATAGTCGAAACTAGTTGAACCAGCACATGTGTGTGGAAATAGCCCCATTAGTTGCTATAGTAGTCCTTTTCCTCATTGTGTCAATGAATCTGTGTTTGTGTAGATGGCTGGCAGTTCGCCTGGAGTTTGTAGGAAACATCATCGTGTCATTTGCTGCTCTGTTTGCTGTTGTAGCCAGAGAAAGACTCAGTCCAGGCATCATGGGTCTGGCCATCTCATACGCCCTCCAGGTAAAAGCTCATAGTCACACCTGTGTTCCCTATTCCAGTTCATACCCTCTAGAGAGAAATGTTGAGTTCAAATTCACTCTATCCAACAGGATGTTTTACAAAAATGTAAATGATAAAGTGTTAGCGAAGTTTTTTAATGGTACAATCTAGTGTTACGTAATGAATTATGTTAACCTCCATTGTTTTGGGGTGTAAGCAAATATCAGACAGACATCTACGAACCAGCACAATAAAAACAAAACCATGTGCATGGATAGATTGTGGTGAGTGAAAAGATGGGTGAAGTGGTGATCCCATTAATGTGAGTTTCTGTCTTAATCGTCACCTTGCCTTTCCTTTGTACCATGTGTAGTTGACTGCCTCTCTGACCTGGCTGGTGAGGATGTCCTCTGATGTGGAGACCAACATAGTGGCTGTGGAGAGAGTGAAAGAGTACAGAGACACAGAAAAAGAGGTACAAAGGGAACAAACTGTTTTTGCTTTTGGAAGGTGTAGTTACTTCTCCTCACTTCCTTTATGGTGTTGGATTGGGACTTTTTACAATTGTTGTTACACAAAACGTCAAAGAACAACTGTTTATTCAGACTTTTCTCACTGATGATGAGAAACGGTTGAAAACAAGGACAGACTTTTATTTGTGCTGAACACTGACAGACTATCAATAACACAAACACAAACACACTATTGGATCAACAACATAAATAACAATACAGCAGACTGTCCACAACCTGACTCAACAAACCAAAGTATTACAAAGTTCTTACTGGACTCTGTGTACTGGTGCAGCAGTGATGGAGAGAGCGACAGGGAAAAGTTCAGATACAGGAAGCTGTTAAATGTTAATGTGCACCACAACAGCTGTAACAGTAAAGTGTGTGTACTTAACAAATATATACATAGCTGCTGTTAATCTATTAACTAAAAGGAAAAACTCTGAAGGACTTTGCTGAACTCTAAAAGAAAAACTCCGTACAGTAGCTGCGATACCTCCTTCTGAGCCAAACAGTGTACAGCTCAGTTTGTTTTAATGTCCAGTTCTGCTTGAAAGTCTCATTGCACACAATTGGAGAGAAGTTTAACTGTTCATTTGCTTATACTGCTTATGTTGTAGTTGGATACAAGGCTGATTGAAAGTCATCAAAGTTCCTTGTTAATTGTACCATGCAGTGCACTTGTTTATCTGTTTATTCAGCATCTGTTTATCCTTTAATTTTTGCTCTGAAAGAGAGCAGAGAAATCTCGAACCTGTACATGTGAGCCAAGTTAAGTTTTCAATGTCTACAACTTTTATTTTTTTCTATACATTTATTTCTCAGCTGTTTTTAATAGTTACTTCTCATAGTAAGACTTTTTTAAGAAAGGCATATCTTATATCAATATATATAGATATAGATAGACAGCTACAGCTTCACACAACCCTCCACATTGTGCGAATACAGCTTCATTGCTCGCTTAATACTGTCAGCTGTTTGCCTCTGTGTGCTGCTTGACTGTTTGTAGCACACTCCATTCTAGGTTAGGCTTAGGGTTACCCACACCTGCAGCTCTTTATGATAACCCAAGACCAGAAGAGAGAGACGAAGACAGCGATGTAACCTGATCACTACATTTATATAGAGTCCCAACCACACACTGATGCCCAGGAATGTCCCAAACACAGCATACTAAGAAATACTAAGAAAATAAGAAGATTAAGGTAGAGGGCAGGTTTCTGTAGATAAAGACACCGCCACACTTCTACTTTTCACCGCCGCTTCCCAGCAAAATACAAGTTCCAAACAAGGCCATAGGTGTAAAAGTGTATGCAGGGGTGGGCTGTGGAGTTTCGGGGATGCTCATGTGCTTATTTACGCAAATGCAAGACCTGCTCTTTATGTGTCATGAGATAACTTTTACTGTGAGAAGGCTCTATACAAGTAAAATTGACTTGGCTTAATTGTGTTCTGTCTTTTCTGACCACCAGGCAGATTGGAAACACAAGCCCTCCAGCCTCCCTGCAGGTTGGCCTACTGAGGGCTGCATAGACATCAGAGGCTTCAGCCTGCGCTACCGCCACGATCTGGACCCAGCTATTCGCAACATCACCATAAGAATCAATGGAGGAGAGAAGGTCTGCTTTTATGTCACTACAATGAAGCAGTGGTCTACTTAAAACAGTCCACTAATAAATCATAGAATAAATTATTGGTAAATTATCAAATTTTCTGTGAACAGCTGACGATGTCTGATAAGGCAGGTAAACACGTAAGACAAGAGCACTTCTCAAAATAAGTAACCTACAATCTGAAAAACCCGATCTCCTCTTTTCGACCACTGGCTGTTTAATCAACCTCGTTTTAATGAAGGTTAGCAGAAAATTTACTACCTCCAGAATTTGTTGTCCAGTTCAGATAGACACTATTCCATCAAACGTGTGTCATTGTCAGCCTATGCATCGTAACACCACAGAACCTTAATTTATTTGTTGTTGTAAAATCTGCCACTTTTAGATTCCATCTTATGTCTTTTCTTAAAATAACAGCTTTTTAGATAAAGATTTACTTCACATGGGAAGTGTTCTCTTCAGGGTAGAATGTTTCCCCTACTTCTGTCCTAGTGTTAAACTTCTCCTGTCAATAAACAGGTTTGAATCCTCATTTCCTCAGCTGCAGACCTGTATCCAATCTGCTTCTTTAACATAACATTTTACAAAAGCTTTCTTTTAGTCAGTTACACACTTCAATGAACTCCGACAATATTTTTAAAGAATACTAATCAGGTTTTCCAACCAATCAGAGCACTGAGGCAACACTAGTGTAATGGGTGAATAGAAAAAAAATGTTTCCATATTAGCACTACTTGATTTAACAGCAACCTTTGATACAGTAGATCTTCTTTTTTCTTTTAGATGTGTCTCTTCATGACTCTGTGCCGATAGATGCCCTCTTTCATTGTATTTAAGATATCATGCTATCGATGGCAGAGAATTTGTACTTCTCAGTTAGGACCAAAGTCTTTGGCATTAGTAATGAATTTTAGAGAGGCTGACTCTGGCATTAAACTCCTGGCAACAGGTAAAAAATGTGGCAATTATCTTAGCTTTGAACCTCACATTAGGACCATTATTAAGAATGCATTTGATCATCATCTTAAGAATATTGCAGGAATGTGCCGATTTCTCATTCAAACCAACTAAATACAGGACTGACTATTGTAAAGCTCTACTTTCTGGTTTCACTAAAAAGAATACAACTCAGTTACAATCACTTCAGAACTTTATTGTGTTACATTCTGTTTTTTTAAAAAGTGTTGTATAGATAATCCAGAGTGATTGAACTGATGAGGGATTGTGTGTACTGTGTTTTAGTTACATCTACAGTATGTTACTTAATCTATGTGCACAGTATGTCTAAGGCCTCTGACAGTTGCATCATCTACCCACAAGGTGGGGATTGTGGGGCGCACTGGAGCAGGGAAATCATCCCTGACACTGGGGCTGTTCCGTATCATCGAGGCAGCCGAGGGCCATATCCTTATTGATGGGGTGGACATTTCCCAACTGGGCCTCCATGATCTCCGCTCCAGAATTACCATCATACCACAGGTCAGTGCTGAAAAGACACAAAATCTTGTCTCCCAGTTGAAAAATTTATTGATTTTATATTTAGAGTACAACTCTTCTTGTAGATTAAAACAGCTGTGCTGCAGCCCTGCCTTCAAAGCCCCTCCCCACAGAGGAGCCTGCCGTGCATGAACAGGCTTGTAACGATGGTAACAGAGGGCGTCAGATTACCAAGATGCCACATTCAAAATAACAACAACAACAACAACATAAGCCCTGATTGTTCTGTTTCTGACCGGTACAACTAAATTACAATGATGAGTGCCTCACGTCAATCACTGTATATACCACGAGTAACAATCAATATTTCTCACATTGCTGTAGATGAAGTTACCAGCTAATCATTACACGACGCAACACTTTTTCTCTGAAGCATGAGTAACGTTATTTCTCTAAACCAACTCAACCACTTCAGAGCGTCCTGAACACACACTAATTTAGCAACAAGCTACGTAGCTCAACTGCAATATCATACGGCGATATGCGCTATTGCGAGTATTACTGTAACCGCCGCCACCATAGCCTTGTGGTTAAAACATAGAATTAAACATTAAACAAGCAGGGGTCCTTACTTGTCCGGCAGAAAAGCAGCTAACTCTGAGTCCTTACAAATCCTGCAGCTCCCTCCACCTCTGAAATGACGCTCCGATATTTATCCTTGCTTTCTCTCTGGTTTGGTCCAATTCTTTCTTTTTACACTGCTTTCTTCTCTTTGACGTGGGCAATGGTGGGGCATTTTTCGGCTCTGTTGTTGTCTGTTCTCCGCCCTTGTTTACAGTTTGGCCATGAAAGTATCTGACCAGGTAAGAGCAGGCACTGCGTCTGCACAGGGGAAGAGCTCTGCCGAGTATGCGCTGCGTGAGGGAGGTGGGGCTGCCAGCAGCATATGCACAAGAGTGATTGACACTTCTCAGACACTCCCCTTGGCTCTGATTGGTTGTATTCTACTGAGAGTGGTGGATTCTTGCAAATCAGATTAGGGCCACTGGGTGGAGCTACAGGCAGTGGATTTTTACATAGCTGACCTGTATCTTGTCCTACTGTGTTGTGACCAGCTGTCAGAATTGCATCACCGCCCACCTGTCAAACAGTTAATTCATGTTTCTCACTTCAACACCCACACCCAGTCATTATTTGTCAGACGTGGCTCTGACTGGCACCCCACTTCATTTAAACGCTTCAAACCCGCTACAACTGTCAGATCGTAATGACAATTTTAACAAATATTACCAAAAAAAAGTTACAGACTACAGCTTTAATTCATCCAGTTTCCCATATTCTAAAAAACAGAAAAAGAAAAGGCAGCTGTTTGTCTCAGTATATTCCAAAAGTCCCCAATATGGTGGGAAAACTGCACGTGCAACTACTTTGCAACTCATTGCCCTAAATTGCAGTTAAGTGTAAGCATAATATATTAAGAAGTCAAGCAAACATAACTGTATCAACACGGAAATAATAATGTGTAATATTCAATTGCAAAACTTCTCTTGATTGTGGAATCTAAAAATAATGCAGAATGGTCGCAGTCCGATCAAATAATCACAATCTGGCAATAATGCATTCATTGCAACAGGCCTAGTATGGCTTCATTGTACTGAATTCTTATTGTGACTTTAGTTGAATTGGTTGAATTGGTAGGACAGTTTTTGTTTTTCTATCATCGATAGTTGTGGGGAGCGGCTGATATGTTCTGGTATCACCTGGGCTGAGGTTCTGAGCAAGCTTAGCCAATACTTAACGTCAGAGTGAAAACACTGCCAACCACTGATTGCTCAGGAAGAATTTTCACTAGAATTGCCACACTACAGAGTCCTGCACCCTGGTCCCATGATGTGATGTACAGACATACAACCTTCTGTCCTCTCCTCAGGACCCAGTGCTGTTTTCAGGCTCTCTGAGGATGAATCTGGACCCCTTTGA
The DNA here is from genome assembly GCA_963678695.2 of Diplodus puntazzo. NCBI lineage: Eukaryota > Metazoa > Chordata > Actinopteri > Spariformes > Sparidae > Diplodus > Diplodus puntazzo. The sequence goes on from OZ023178.1 coordinate 17,111,009, forward strand.
CAGCTACTCTGATGAGGATATATGGAGGGCTCTGGAGTATTCCCATCTGAAGAACTTTGTTTCCGCCCTGCCCAACAAACTCAGCCATGAGTGTAGTGAAGGAGGAGAGAACCTCAGGTATAACTGCTTTATATACAAACATGTCACCAACCAAAAGCTTTTCCTCAACTAGTATGTATAACTATACGTAGATGTAACTGACTTTTTCCATTCTAAGTTGCTGTTGATGCTGTTTGCTGTATTGACATTTTATACCTATAGCCCCAATTTCATCATTACAACAGAGTCCTGCCATACTCACTACGGCTGCTTTCACTTTTCACACTGTTCTCATGCACTAATGAATTTCATTATTTTTTGCATTCAGTGTGAGTTCAGGCTACTATCAGTGACAGTCAACATATCCTGTACAGCTATGACATAGTAAAAGCCTTCTTAAGCTCTTTTTCAGCTTAAATGACACAACCTTCCTTTTTCCTGGTATACTTGTTAAGTGAAACTTCTGCAGGAAGTGTTCAGTTTCACTGAAGCTAAACACCAGAAAAAAAGAACACAGAAGAAGCAGTAGGAGACATTGGCCCCATTCACATTGCCCTTTCAGTGCGTGAAAGTGAAAAACAGAACTCATTTAGAGTGAAAAACAGAACTTTGTCATTTTCCAGGATGTATGGTGGGTCAGGATCTTAATGCATTATGATATCATCCATATGATTGATACATGTTTAGATTAACAGGCTGTTCAAAACCAGCTTTATTTTTAGATGCTGAACATGGCTTTTATTGGAAGACTGGCTTCAAAAGGTATACAGAGACATCGTAACACATTTGAAGTTTTATTCATAATGCTGACATTCCAATTTTAAATGAATGAACACCTGAATGCTGCACTGCATTATTTTCTATTTATCAAATAGAAATGTGTTTTTCTATGAAAGGAGACCCTACTACTTGCCCACAGCAACCCATAAACATGTGTGTAACAGCATTCTTGATGTTTCAGCTGGTTACCAAAGAAGATCAGGAACAAGCCAACCCGCTCCTGAAATGGGTTATGTGTGTGTGTGTGCTTTCCCTCCAGTGTGGGTCAACGGCAGCTGCTGTGCCTGGCCAGAGCTCTGCTGAGGAAAACCAAGGTCCTGGTTCTAGACGAGGCCACAGCAGCTGTGGATATGGAGACGGACAACCTGATCCAGTCCACTATCCGCTCTCAGTTTGAGGACTGTACCGTCCTGACAATAGCTCATCGCCTTAACACCATCATGGACTACACCAGGTACCATAAAATTCACATTACCAGTCATAGAATGTTTTTATATGTTAACACATACCTGTATGTACCTGTGTGTGCACCAGTTTATACAGCCAACATTGGTCATACTTACCAATGATTCTGTTAATATTGATTTATCATGGCATAGTCATGTCATTATTACAAGTTATATATGTTTATTTGTTTAATCTAGGGATATAATCTCATCTCTTGTTTGACTTCTCTATGTGAAATAATATGTGTGCATACCTATAGACTACTAGACTGTTGGCAGTTGAGGCTATAGTGGTAACAGATATAGAGGTAGGTATTGTGTATGTAGAAGAAGCAGCAGAAATGCCTGTAATTCTTTTTGCTACTTGTACGGAAAGAGTTTCATTAGTGTTCTGGCCCCTGTAGGGTCCTGGTGTTGGACAAAGGAGAGACAACAGAATTTGACTCTCCCTCCAATCTCATCGCTCAAAGAGGAGCATTTTACAAGATGGTCAAGGATGCTGGTCTCGTCTGAAAGTACTATGTGCCTCGCTTCGTCCAGCTGCTCCCCCAGTTCCTTCCAGCTACTCTGGCTTCTTGCTATTATCCTGAGTTAAAAAGAGGGAGGTCAAGTAGGGGATTTTAAGATTTGGAGTATTCGTCTGTTCAAGCAAGAGTGTTGATAAAAACAAAGGATCTGGTTATACCTGCTCCTCCATACACTTCCATCCTCCTGTAACTACACAAAATAATGTTGCCTGTCCCAAACCACTCTGTTTCTTCCTGTTCGCACATTGTACTTGAGTAATTGTACTTGACTAAGAATGTGGAGTTTTATTTCGCTACAGATAAAATTCCATGCAGTATGTATCATAACTAGTTGACTCCTGGTTATGGGGTCAACTAGTTGACTAGTGCTGAGCTCAGTCCAGGACAAAAGCATGAAATCATACAGTGCGAGATATTGCTCTCAAATCCATAATTTGATTTAAATGCAGGTTGTGATGTGGAATACTGGTTAACCCATATTAAAATGGGCTTATGTATCTTCCCAATTTCCTGACAAACGAGGCACAAAAATTGAAAAATCCCTTCATCATGACTGCCTTGTCCTAATACCATACTACATGCTTAGTGTATACAGAATGTTTTACATACTCATCTTTGTAGTATGGTATGTCTATACAGCATCAGGACTCATCAGGAAACATTGTTCTTAGAGGAGAGTCAGAACATCATCAGGAATGTGTAGGTGTTGGCAGCCAAAGCAGGTTTACGAGCAGATTTCATCAGAAACATAATTTATTGGGGGATGTCACAGACCAAAGCAATGTTGGTTTGTAACATTGAACACCAAAATAATACTGTATGTCACAACACATACAAATCACAACAAAACGCACAAACTCACAGAATCTGTGGGATAGATTCCACTTGACTGTTACTTTACGTCCAGCACTGATTGTTAATTTATTTTGTGTTTGTGTTCTTTCAGCTTTAAATTGATTTGTTCATACAACCTCCTGTTTTGCTTACTACTCCAAGGCATATATTACTAGTGTATGTATATATATGCTTTGGAGCAGAAGTATTTTGATGAAACCAAACAACATGTAGTTGTTTCAATAAGTCTGCAGTGATTTGATTTGCAAAAGGAAACTTTTGGACATTTAGAGGAAATGCTTCCTTGTGGGATAGTTAACCTGTGCATACAAGAAAACCTTTAGTGTAAATGCACAGTAAAGTTTTAGTGCACGTTGTTTATAATGTGCATTAGGAACCTTTTTCTTTAGTTTGTGTAACTCCACAAGCTGTGCAGTTATGTTATTGAATTTCTTCAAAGTGAAACATTGTCATACAAGGTGTTGGTAATATGAAAGGAATACAGAAATATCAAGGATGATGTTTTGTTTAATCATCAGTTTCACATTGGGTGGATGTTACCATGTTGTTACCAAATGTAACATACTGCAGTTGCATGGAATGTATGTTTTTCTTCGTTTTTTTTTGGTACAGTAGATTTTTTTCTTTTACAGAAGATGAGGGCCGAAAGACTAAAAAACTTCTGAGAAAAGCTAGAATTTTCACATAAAGGTTAAAAGGAAAGAAATGTCTGAACTTCATAATTTGAAGTTTTAGTCTGAATATCTGTGGGTGAAAAAGTGAGATTATTGTCTTCACATGGCCCTAATCCTCTCCCAAGAAGTTTGAAGGTGTGTGTGTGTGTGTGTGTGTGTGTGTGTGTGTGTGTGTGTGTGTGTGTGTGTGTGTGTGTGTGTGTGTGTGTGTGTGTGTGTGTGTGTGTGTGTGTGTGTGTGTGTGAGAGAGAGAGAGAAAGAGATTTCATTGCCAGCTTGTCCTCTGAGGACAGATGATATATCTCCTCCTAGACTGTGTTTGTTAATGTGAGTACTGAACACTGTTGACATCTGTATGGCAGTGTGTATGTAGTTGTGGCTGTTTCGGGCAAAATAAAGTCTCTCTTCTTTGTTGAAAAGCCAATAGTAGCTTCTGCCAATGTTCCTCGATTACATGTTTCAGTACGATTTAAAGAATCTTGAAATTGAATAAAGCATACTTGCGATATATTGATGACTACAAAGTGTATATTTGATGTTTTTGTATGTGCACTCCTTGGTTTATGAAATCTGTTTTGAAATAAAACCAAATTGTCTTAAGTCAGTGTTATGTTTCGCTAATATTTATAACACATTGAATTAAATACACATTTTAAATGTTGACCCACATGTTTTAATGATGGCAAACCGATATTACATTTGTCAGTTTAAAACGTAATGGTCTGCAGTATTGCAATACTCTGTCTGTAGCCAAATCATTCAGCGGTGCCTGTGGACAAAAGCGTCATGAGCAGCACCACTAATAAAGGTCAGGACCTGTTCAGCATGTGCAGCTGTTTTGAAAGCAAACAAAAAAGGTGACAGACATAAAGAATTACTTAAAATAACTATTGATATTATATCATTAATATTATTATAATATTGAGGCATCAATATTGAATTGAGTTTCATAAATAGTTTAACAGGGTTTCCGCGGAGTCTTAAAAAGTCTTAAATTTGACAATCTCAATTTTAGGCCTTAAAAAGTCATATACGTCCATATATTCATTTACCGCTTCCATCATCGCCTTTTTTTTTTGTTTGTTTTGAGGAAATGTGTTGGTGAGATTCACAGTCAGCTCCCGTGTGTTCTTCTGCCTGAAGTATCCTGGAACGTAAGTGGTATTTTGCCAACAGTTGGCCTGGAATTTTTACATACTGTATTAACACAATGGACCTAAAATCACAAAAAGTTAGATTTTTTACTGTGAAAACCACAAATATGTTTAACGAACCATTTTTATTACTTATAATGCAAATATAAATTGTTGTTTGCTAAATTTGTGCATAAGTGTTTGAAATTTACAAAGTTATATGTAACTATTTACAGGGCCACCCCTGGCCAAATTGGGGCCCTAAGCAGAATTTTATTTTGAGCCCCCACATTACAAAATGACTATCACGAAATGCCATTTATATTTACAACCTTTATTAGTAGGAACAAATCAAATGAACAGCCTCTTTCAACAATGGAAGTAAAGTCTGACAACCTTAAAAGGCCCTCGGCGCACAAATTCAACCCAATCGACATCTGATAGGTGTGCTGGCCACAGAGCAGGATCAACTGGTTGTGCACTTGGAGTAGTGATAGTAGCTTCTATAGCTGAAGAGATGTTACTTGATGGCCCTGGTGACGTGCTGGGCGCTGGCTATGTGTCACCTTAGTAACAAACTTCCCTGTTATGACAAGAAATCCATCATACAAGCAGATTATTAAGATTTGTTTTGGTCTTAATAGTAAATTACACAATGAAATTAATGTAAATATTAGCCTCACAAAGATTAAAATGCCATTTATGCAAATGCAACTACAACTAATAATATTCATTATGATTTGATTTGATGATATTTCTATATTTAAATATTTTTATATACTATTTTTACATTTAGTACTTCGGTTCTATATTCCTACACTGCTGTTTGCTGCTGCAATGCTTTAAATCTCTCCATTGTGGGTCAAATTAACTATCTTAATTTATCTTATTTTATCTAATCCTATATGACTGTTATGAATTAAATTCACCAAGAGATAGCGGCATTTTACCTCCATAAAAATAGCCCAAAACTTCTATTGATAGCACAGATTGATAGGCTATGAACCGGAGCCAACTTACGCCCACCAACTGGTCAATTAACCACTCCTTTTTCAACAGACGTGAATGTATACAGTTGACATTCAATAAATGATAATCAGGGCCGCTGGAAAGTGTAATCTCCAGTCCACATCTAGACAGAATTATCCTCTCTTCTGTCTCGTGATTAGCAGGATTTCAACAACATGCCCACCTTCAAATGAAGCATGAGCCTCCTCTTGTTTTGACTTTTTCTTCTTCCAATTCATATTGCCGTTTGGAGGCCACCTCTGTCAGGACCGGGGACCAGGACTCAAATGCAGACACGGGTAGATGCAGGGAGGTGCACATGATTATAGAGGGGCAGGGGCTCAATACAATATATATATTACAATATATAGATTGATTAATGTAAAATTAATAAACAAAGTATGTATAGAAAGCTAACTACTTAGCTGTGTAGCCTGTGTGTGAGTGATATGCAACTGCCATTTCTTTTGTGTCAACAAATTATTGTCAACATGAGTTTATTCACATCATCATAATACTGAGGTTTGGAAGACATGCAATTCAGCTGCAGTTCAATAAAACACTGGTTTATTATTAGGCTATTTATTGGAGGGCAAGTGCAAACTAGAAATACATGCTACACATCTAAAAATGTGACAAAACCAAGAAATGACTACTGTGACTGTTAGTAGGAACAGCAATGTTTACAACAGCAAAGTCACAGTAAACTCAGTATCTGGAAGAAGTTTAACATTTGTGGCAAAATAAACAGCGACACAGACAGCTGTCAGGTTATTGTTAACTCTCATTAACAAGCAGTTATCTTAACAAGCACAAATGGAAGCTCCTCTGCACGTTGAATAAGTTGAAGGCGACTTGTTAGCCCCCAAAAGGAAGTTATGTTAATGGTTTATAACTCAGAAAGGTTCAAGTCGCTCCACTGTCACGTCTCATCTATGTGCGTGGAGGAGTTCTGATGAGGCAGCGGCTTCTTGCTCTCTTTATCTTTAAAATAAGAGCTTTAGATTGCACTCCATTGGAGTTTAGAACTGGGTTCTTAGCGAGAGGCTTTTAATTTGAAAGTGGCGACCGTTAGTAGAGAGAGACAGAGCGGAGCTCCCCTTGGGCCTTATGTGTGCACGTGCCTGGGTAGATGTTAAATACAAGAGAATTTATTGAAGATTTGCACAGTTCAGATTGCGGTTTGTGTGGCAGGCGTTTCCGTGGCGTCAGAGAGTGGAGGTTGCGTTCAGGCTCCAAGCCGGCGGAGTTGGCGGGCAGACTGGGTCCAGGCTCAGGACTGGTGGTCTCTGGTGAGACAGGGAAAACAGGTAGGCAAGATGCTAAGCACAAGCGTTAGTTCAGAGTTGGCTGGTGTTTCTCACAAGAACTGATTCAACGATCCGGCGGGGTCTGGAAGGCTGGTCCGGGTATATGTAGGCGAGCTGATTGCAGGATGATGAGCTGCAGGTGTGTCGGCCGTGTCCTCCCTGACCACGCCCACCAGTGGCTTCCAGAGGAGAGGGAGGAAAAGAGCAGAACACAGAGACAGACACAAAAACAAAACACACCCAGCACACCAAAAGGAACAAAGGAAAACAAAAACTACATTCACACACATACTGAGCCGGAGGTCCGGGTCACGACCTGTGTGGGTCTTGACAATCTCTCCACCTGCATCCAACTGCCTGTCAGCGGATCTGACCGCTGATTGGTCCGATGTCACATGACCTTAAGTTATCGCGGGAGCGAGGTGGCTGCAGAGCAGTAGCGCAGTTGTTTTCCAGGTACTGCGCGACCCACCTTCATGACGTCAGGACTTTGCCCTGATTGACTCTCATCTACGCTGACGTATATGACGTGTATTTCGATGAATTTCCATATCCATAAGCGCCTCTTTTCTACTCAAATATCAAATACTTTCAGATAAGTAGCAGCTGTGTGGCCGCAGCTATGGGACAGTCAACATGAAGAAACCTATAAAATCCTTCATGTAACGCAGTGGGGAACCTTCAGGGCCTTCTACGCTTTCAGAGAAGGCCTAAATAAATAAGAAATAATAATAGATTTAATAATAATAATAATAATAATAATAATAATAATAAAATATTCAATAAAAAAATATATTTTTTTATTTTTTATTTCTATCCCATTTAATTTGATATAATATATTCATTAATTTTCTCTCATCTATGTTCTAAAATTAAGCTTATTGTCAAGTTCATGTCCTGAAAACCTGTTATCCAATCAGAATCGTCTGTCTCTATTAAGGCCCGGTTAGCTGGCTCATTCATTGGTTAGGACTTCACGAATCCCTGGGAAGGCCAAGCTATGTGTTTTGGTGTGGAGAGTGACGGGCAAATCGACCAATCACGATTTGATTTCAAGAGGGCGGGAATAAAACAAAAGATCGTAGGCCTTCATGAAGTCCGAACATCGGATCTGTGCAGAGTGGTGAGAGCAGTTGAGTTAAATGGCGGAAGACGAGAGTGACGTTGTGGCTAGCTTGATAGCATCGCCTTTTTCAAGGCGGGCTTTCACAGAAAAACTTAAAATAATAAAAAACGGAAGACCAACTCCAGAGCTGGAATTAAAAGAAAAGGTAAAGAAAGTGGAAAGGCATTTCAAGACCGAAAATTATCAGCGATATCCATGGATGACTGGCTGTAAGAAAACAAACAGGCTGTTCTGCTGGAGTTGTTTACTTTTTACAACTGACAAGTCATCCACCTGGGTGAGCGGCGGATTTGTCAGCCTTACCAATCTGACAAAGTCAGCCCACCGACATCAAGATTCTGCGGCACACCTGCAAACGACGGTCAGTTTGAAAACTTTTTGGGACACAAGAGTTGATCTTCAGCTAGATGAGCAGTGCCGTAATCATAAGCGGCGGGTGGGCCTGACGTTTGGGAAGGCTGCCTGATCACACAGCGCAAGGATGAAACTGCTGATCATTAAATATATAATTAACTATATGCAATAGTCTCAGTAGCAACATCATGGTGATGGGCCCCGGTGCAAATATTTTTTTTGTGCCCCTAAATACAAGCGCATGCTCGTGCGCACTGCACGACACACACACACACGAACACACACAAACACACAGCCACTCAAGAGAACTGCTATTGCAGGGGTGGACTGGTCATCGGGAGTGCTGGGATTTTTCCCGGTGGGCCGATCAATAATGGGCCGATGGATGGCCGTTTTTTATTTTATTTTACTTTATTTATTTATTTATTCTGCTGCGCCTTGCCTTGGTAACTACCGTATATTACCAAATAACCGCAGGGTTCCCTTTAAAAGCTGGGTGTATATTCTGATACATAACCGCCGGTTCCAAATTAATGTCGGGTCTAATTTAGCCTATAAATATTTTTTTTTAAATAAAGGAAGGAGACGCGACCTCTGACATTGCATGTTTAACTTCGCCTTTTTCATGCAGTGTGCTGCATTCTGTCAGTCAGTATCACACTGATGATCGCCATGGCTCCGGTGCAGCAAAACAATAAAAAGTACGACTTGAAATTCAAACTTTCTGTCGTAAAATATGCAGAGGAAAACTCGGGAGAAGCAGCCGCTAGACGTTTCTCTGTCGACCAGAAGAGAGTGAGAGATTGGCGAAAAAATCAAGCTGAGCTTCAGCGTCTGTCCGAGGAGGACAGCAACAGGACCAGGCTGCCTGCTGGAAGGAGGAAGAAGGCTAGCGAGGAGCCTGAGATAAACATGCAGGGATGAGTTATCAGCAAACGGGCACGCCATGAGAGAGTGTCCCGCAAAATGATCAGGGCGATGGAGAAACAAATGTCCGCCACCGTGAGTGACAGCAGAGATGAGGAGTTTGCAGCGAGTGCTGGTTGGCTGAATCGTTTGAATCGTTTGAATCGTTTGAATCGCTGCAACAACTTCACTTGCAGAAGGATGCCAGAGAATTCACTGAGAAGCTGGCGAATTAATCCCGGATTTTGAGAGGAAGGAATTAAACACCTGTACCAAATTGCCGCCTGGTCTGTTCAGTGATTGAAACAAAATAAACGGTAATAATAAAAATAAACAGGTGCCTGCATATCGACGCCCAGCAGCAGCCAGTCCATCACCCGCTGCAGCTGCATGAAATCATGTATAATAATATGCACACATTATGTGCATATTATTATACATGATTTTCACAATTTTCCAGCATAAAATTTGCGAAGGCTCGGCCTTCCCTAGCCTCCATTACCCGCCACCCATGGCCGTAATCATACTACGGCCCACAACAACAAGGTCAGGCAGAACAGAGAGATCCTGAAACGTCTCATCAATGTCGTCACATTTCTTGGAAAGCAAGAGCTGGCATTTCGAGGACATGATGAGAGTAAAGATTCTGAAAACAAGGGGAACTACTTGGAGCTTCTGGATTTTTTGGCGGGGTATGACAGCCCTCTTCGCTGTCATCTGGATTCGGCCACTGTTTTCATCGGCACCTCCAGCAAGATTCAGAATGACCTGATTCAATCGGTGGCAGATGTAATGACCGAAGTAATGAGGGAGGAGGTGAGGAACACACCTTTTGTCTCCGTTATGGTGGACGAGACAACTGACGTAAGTAACACTGCTCAGATGTCATATGTCCTGCGTTACACCACTGACGGTGGTGTCACGGAGTGCTTTTTCCAGTTTGGTGATGTCAGTGGTGATAAGCACGCAGAAGCCATAGCTCGTCAAGTTTTGGAGTTTCTGGAGGACTGTGCCTGTACCAAGAAAGTAATTGCCCAGTGTTACGATGGAGCTGCAGTCATGGCCTCTGGACTGAATGGGGTGCAAGCTAAAATAAAGGAAAAAATTCCACAAGCTCTCTTCGTTCACTGTTATGCGCACTCTCTGAACCTCGTCATGTCTCAAAGTGCTGCCAAAATCAAAGCAAAATTTGCGCAAAATTTTTTTCTCCCACCTAAGCGGCCTCGCAGCCTTTTTCACAAGGTCAGCGAAACGCACGAAACTCCTGGATGAAATATGCCAGCGAAGACTGCCCAGAGTGACTCCAACACGGTGGAACTTCTCATCACGTTTGGTGTGCACTGTGTATGAGCGGAGAGAAGAACTCTTGGAGCTCTTTGAATTCATTGTTGACAACCACAATGATTTTGATGATGATGCTGTACACAGCGCTGATGGATACACTGCACTGCTGACGGACTTCGAGTTCTGCTTTCTCCTCGCCACATTCAACTCCGTGTTCGCCTACTCCGATGTGCTCTTTGGGATCTTGCAGAATAAGGAGTGTGACATGCAGTTCTGTTTGTCCAGCATCGAGGACTTTTGCAGCACCACAGAGAGAGAAAAGGCCTATCTATGAGGACACTGTGCGCGAAGTCGGGGTTCCCAGCGGGCGCAGGGCACGGAGAGTCGGAGATGTGCGCACAGCGTACCAGCGGCTGCACAGTGAAATCCTGGACAACATCCTCACTCAGCTGAGGAACAGGTTCAAGGATCATGAAAAACTCATGTTCCTTGCCCTTCTGGACCCCAAGAAGTTTGCCTCGTACAGAGAAAACTTCCCCAGCTCTGAGTTCCAGAGCCTCGCGGAAAGCTACGGGCTGCATTTTGACCTCCCCAGGCTCAAGACTGAACTGACGGTCATGTACAACATGGCAAACTTTGAGGCAAGGAGCCCACCAGACCTGCTGCACTTTCTGATTCTTAAAGAGCTGACAGAGAGCATGCCGCAGCTGTATCACCTCACCTGCCTGGTGCTGACCATCCCGTGTCCACCTCCTCCATGGAGCGGTCTTTCTCGGCTCTGAAGCGCATCAAGACGCACGCCAGGAACAGTACTGGACAGGATCGCCTGGGAGCTTTGGCACTGATGTCCATAGAGAAAGGACTTCTTTTGGAGCTCAAATCAAAGGACAGACTTTATGATGCCGCCATCGCCCACTTCACAAAGACCGACAAATGGACTTCGTGTTCATGTAACGTAGGCCTATGTTATAATACACCTTGATTATTATTTCAAGGGATAAAGATTACTGGCCAAGTGGACATTCAGGAGTTTGTATTTATTGCGGAGGTTGTCCCAGCGCAAATTGCCTTGAATTCAATTTGTAATCAATCAATCAATGTATCAAAGGTATCAGAAGTGTGTGGTTGGATTTTTGTTTTCAGAGGGTTTTTATTCCCCTCATGTTCACTTGTCTGTCCCTTTCCCTGTGGAGAATTAAGGAGGGATAGTAGTAAAAATTGTGACTTCAATGTATTTGACATCTCATTGCGCCATGCGTAATTGCGCAGCGAAAGGCATTTGCACTTCATTGCAACTTTAAAAAAGTCTTTGTATTACCAGCTTTGTGTAACTTTTGAAATTGTATTGTAGATTGATGATGCTCATGAATCTATTTGTCAATATGTGAATGATTTGTAATGCGCTGTGATTTCATAGCGCTATCCATGGTGATGAAATGAGCCTCGCTGTCTGTGTCTGCAGCATCACGGGGTAACATTCTGGGTGACCTAATTTTATATTTCCAGATTTTCCGAAGTTAATGTTGAGAATGCTTCTTGTTGCGGAGAATGTTATTGATGTTATGGTCTATTTGTTTACATCCTTGTCATCGTTTATTAAATTTGTTTGACACTTGTTAAACCCTTTTAATTCATTGTACTGTTGCTTTTTTCTGCGATCATTTCTTTTATCGGCGGTGAGGTGAAGGCCCAGCTGTAGTGCTCACGGTTCGCCACTGATGTAACGCAACAACCCTGAAAGATGTCGTCAATAAACTGCTCAGTTCTGTCAGCTTAGGGTGATGATGGAGAAGTGGTTAACTGCTGTGTCCAGTGTTATCTGTACTATCCACTCTTATTAACCCTTTCTGTTCCGTCACATTAACAATACAAAGAATTATCCTGAGCTATTTTGCATGTGATGAGATGGTGCAGCGGGACAAGGCATCTGATTCAGTAACTTGTTCTGATGATTGTATTTCATTCATTCAGTGAAATGTATTTCATTCATTGTGAATAATGTTGCTATAAGAAAATGCATCATCTTATGTGTCTATAGTTATGCTTATTTGTTAATGTAGTCAGCAAATTCCCCTCAGTTGTGATATAATCATGCACCTAAGCACAGTTGTCTTCATAATAATTAATAACTGTTGTAATTGTATTGTATTGTTATTGGGCAAGACTTACTATAATGTACCAGATAGACAAAGCTCAAATGTATTTAATGGTGACATTACAAGGAAAACAGGACATGAGCATTTACAGTAAGACAACATTTAGGCTCTTCATCTACTCTTGATGCACCACTGTGTGACCGTTTTGAAGTGAAGCAATTACAAAAAATTACATGTTTTGGTTGACTACTATTTTGAACATCTTAGACTGAATAATTTCCGAAGGGGACTAATATGAGAAAAAGGCCAGCAAAGTTCCCATAGCATCAGGTAAGAAAACTGATTGAAAATTGAACATTAATGGAATTTCAATTTCCTCCACTTCTTCCCAGATGAAGAAGGCAAACACCGCAAGCTCAGCCAAGTCACGTCACATCTACGGGAAGAGAGAGTGTCCGACTTTATAGCAGCGTTTGTAGCCCCGCCCCTGCTGTTGCCCGCAGATCTCGCTGCTGCAGTCAGTCAGAAGGAGTTCAACTTGAACGCGCCTAATGTCTCAGGCTCAGGCCTACCTCTGCTCCCTCCAGCTCAATGAAGTGCTGCATTGCCTGCTCCACATTCAGCAGTCTCCTCATTGTTTTGACTCATTAAATAAAAAAAACGACTAAACACACTACACCAAACACTACATAACACACAGACTATACACTCCAAACACGCTAAATGTCACAAGTGATCAACTTTCAAAACTCGCTATCACTATCGTTGTCTCTATCACCGTCACTGTCGCCATCCCTCTCACAACTTCCACCTGTTCCTCAGCAACCAAATCACGTGGTTTACTGTATAATTTTGTGATTGTTTTGCCTTTTCCCACCAATAGGAAAGGGAGTAGCACAGGTTTTTTTTCTTGCAAACACTTCCTGCTTGCGGACACTTTCGTGAGAGAAGCCCATTTTGACCGTTTCTTCCTGCACCAAACGCGCAGAAAACATGACGGCAATGTTTGCGAAAAAGCTTGGCAGACATTATTTATCACAAGTCCGGTTTTACTTGGCCTATCAACACGATTTAAAAACTGGTATATAGTTTGAAGGCCGCACCAACACATAAGTCCAAGACTCATGGAGACTGCGTCTTGCTGCTACGTCATCTTAAATTGGTCACGCGATTTGGATGCACCGGCGCGTCCGTCGACTCAGGAGGTGGGGCGTGGGAGTGGGCTCTGCAGTGATTGGCTCTGGTGCGCAAATGGCCCTATGGCTAAGGTGAGTGTTAGAGCCATGGAGAACATGAGGCTTATATTTGCATTTAGTGTCTTTAGTTAATATCTATTTTGCTTCAGTTTATAAGGATTAAACTGATATTTTGTTTCATCTTAATGTAATTAATGTATATTCAGTAGATAATGTTTTGTTATGCTCTTATTTTGTCCTGCTACCACAAACCAATACTGCCATAAAGCACAGCTTATTGTAGTGAACTGTAGTAAACTAGCCATGTGGGAACCTGTCCACATCTCTGTTTTGGTAATTAAGGTATTGGAGCAGGACGGGAGCAACAGTTTTCTGACTGTAGCTTAAGCGTCATTTAGGCACAAGAAACTCATTTTTTTTCTGTCAATTAGTTTGAGGTGACAGACCGGATACCCAGGATTTTGCTTTATTTTTGTTCAAAGTGGTTTATATTTTGAGACTAAATCGCAGCATTTTGCTTTTTACATCGGCCTGGTTTCCTTCTTGGATTTTCTTTTGAGTTTATTGCCTTACGACAAGCAGAGTACAGACACTTTATGTCCCGCAAGAGTGGCAAATAGATTGCCACTTCACAGAGATTTCTTGCTTTATAGAGAGATGTTACATCATATTATCTAGTTGTTATTCATCGTTATATTTGCAATAGTCTTAATTATCTTGATGGCGTTTACTTTTCTAATGATCTCCAATGAATTAGGTCTAATTAAGCGGAAAACTCAGAAGACGACCATGGCATGAATCAGTGATGACGATGATGCTCAAAAACTACGTTTCCCATCATTCTTAGTCGTCCGGTTTGAGGGGAATGAAGATGGCGGCGATTGATGGAATGGGGCTCCTGTTGCCGTCTTAAAATGGCAAAAAGCAGTCGATAGTTTCTTTTAACGGCTTATCTCATGTCTTATAAAGACGAACCAGTAAATGAAAAACGGAGGCTTTAATCTGAGACTGCAGACCACGGGAGAAAAGGTAACCAATTAACATACAGCTACTCTTGCTGTTTTCAGCTGGCTAGCGACTATAAGCTAAATTAGCAAGCTAGCCAGCTGAAAACCTGCTCCAACATATCCTTAGAGGGTGCTCGTCTTTTAACAAATGTAGAGTAATTTAAGGACAGTGATTAAACTGGATTACAGATAGCGTATACATCATTGGCTACAAAGATATGTAGCTAGACCTCCAGCGGCGTTACCCGTCAGCTCACACAGGCTAAGAGTGAGCACAGATTACGCACAGCCATATCTCTAACACGACAACAAAATGTTTTCTTTCCTCCTCCAGCAAAGGAAAGAAAGGTCTGAGTCAGTTTACAGCAAGCAGAAGAATTAGAGGTCATTGCCGAAACAAAAACATAGTTAAACAGTGGACTATAAGGTAGCGTGTTAATGACATTACACAAAAGACAGCTGACTCCCTGCTGCCTGTAATCAATAGCGGAAAAAAAAATTGCTTGCACATGTCCGTTTGCACTGGTTTCTTAGACCGGTATGCTCCTTATGCCATACTTTACACACTGCGTGCCTTTGTTTGTTTTAAACTTGCTTTGTAGTATTATTAATATTGGTGGTTCGAGGTGGACTAGCAGGCTGACCTGTCAGACCTGTGTCTGACCAGGCTAACAGAGAATCCATGTAAGGATTCATGCATGGATACACCCCGTCAACCTTCATTGGTGTTCCAGCCATTACTACCTGGTCGGGGATATATAGGTACCCCGAGATCAGAACAAACAGCTAAAGCTAAAAACATTTTTTCATGTGGAAATAACTCACAAAAACGATAGTGTATGGGAGTCTTGGCAAATACATGAACCAGGGGGTGTGAACTGTAGGCATTCATAAGGAATGTACAGAAAACTATTTTTCTTCTACTTCTTAGTTGCATGCTGAGACAAAAATATATTTATATTGATAATGTTCACTATAACTGCCTGCATAATAATATTGCATAAATTCTACCTGATACAGCACACTGGCTGGCATAAAACATACTTTGCTGTCACAAGATGCTGTGGTCCATACCACCTGCTTGTGTAGTGCGTGGCAGCATTGTACTGAGCTGCTACTTTTTGCATTTAGCTGTAATAAAAGGTTGTTGATTATGACTGTCGACAGGGTATTTTCAGGTCAATTCTTGCCAAGAACAGTGCGTCTGTCATGGTTAAAATAAGTTAAACTCTGGATCAAGAGCTGCTCCCTTATTTTAGTTATATGGAATATGGATATTTTTTCAGCCATACAGTTAACAAATACTGTTTCCTGTACCGATAAGATAATGGATCATTTCACTTTTGTCTTGTTTTAAAATGAATGTAAGCAATCTAACCAAGATGCAGTGAGCAAAGAGGGATGTTTTAATATTCCATAGCTTTAATATTTCATATACTTAAACTGGTAGACTTTTCCCCCTCTTCTCCTGAACCTTCGGGAAAACATGTCTGGTCATGTCACGAATTGTCATGAAATCATGTCATAGTACAATCATTTTGTACTTCTGTGTTTTTTTGGTGGATCACAAACCAACTTTGAAGTTTCAACTGCAACCTACTCGATCAGAGATGGTGAATGCTGCTCTTGTGAAGTCAATGAAAGTAATTTGTCTTCATATTGTTGTAGGGGTGTCACAATCTCGATTGTAAGTTGGATATCTTTCGGAAAAACATCACGATCTCAGCCTTAAAAGGTAAAATCGAGGATTTTACAAAGCCCCCAGTATCATGTCTAGCAGGTGTGCCAAGAAAGAAAACACACACACACAGCATGTTGTAGCACTGCAAGTAAACGTTACCTCCTCTAATTTGAAGCTGCAACCAATGAAAAGACACCATCGCAACTGCTGATAAAGGAGACACATCAACTGAACTCAAACCCGCTCCTGAAATATTTTGCGTTCCCATTGACATGTTCACAACTCATATTGTCAACAAGAAAACCACAGTTTGTAAGCATTTGTAGCATCAGACATGCAACCTTATTCAGTGGTATAAAACCCTGGATTTAAGCATTTAATTGGCATACTGGAACCATGCCAAGCAGGTCGTTCCCACAAAGGTGTTGTCCATCGTGTATGATAATGTGACAGAAAAAGTCTGAGCGGTGCAGATTTAGAGGCTAACAGATTGCTTGACCTCCAGGGCAACACAGAGCTACATGACCATCACAACACACTCCTCACATCTGTAGTTACAAAAAAGTGTCACTAGATGGCAGGTACCATCAATGACATCTCTTTTGTTTACATTAAGTTTCCAATTAACTGGTGAAACAAGTTATTGTTACATTTATATTGTTTATAAATGATTTAAATGTGACAATAAGGCCTTAGTGTGGTACACTGCAAAACAATAATTGAGGTTATATGACTTACTACTCTATGTAGACCATCTTTTGAAATAAGAATGAAAAAATTAGATTGATGCTTGATTGATCCTAGACTATGAAAATATGAAATTAAATATATGAAATATAAAAATGGTATTGCCATCTCTGCTAAAAGTAAAAAAGATGAAGGATCGAAACATGACCATAACATCGGAAATCAAAATGTTTTAACCCAACAAGTCTTATTAGCTGCTGTGGAATATTAAATCATCCATCTTTGTTTACTAAGTTTTGACCTTTCTTATGGTCACTTGTGAATAAACTACAGGGGCCTGTAAGACGATGTGGGAATTGAGGTTAGCAAGGGATCTTTAGGATTAACAAATGGTTTTCAGTGTTAGAAAACTGATTGACTTCTGGGGAACATCGCCATGGTAACTCATGTTGCACACCTAAGCTGCTCCAGAGCAGGATATTATTCAAGATAACAGATCATCACATATAAAAGCAGTGACTATTCCATTCTCTGGAAAATGGCATTATTTTTTATAGAACATCCCTGTTGGCGGCAATCAACAATATCAAAACCTCATCTTACAACAGAGACAGGTTGAAGCTGGGTACTTGTTAGCTTATAAGATATGGAAGTAGAGCTTTGAATTATGTGTCTATATTTATTTTCTTTACTTGTTACCATGTCCGTTTGACACTGATAGAAAGATAAAAAGGCTTAAACAGGCATACACATGCCTTAGGAATAAATCTAAGCAACACACTTATTTATAGGGGTGGGGGAAAAAATCGATTCACATAAGAACGGGATTCTTATCATCCATAATTCTGAATCGATTCATAAACTTCAAAAATCGATTTTTTATTAACGTTCCCCTGTCTCTCTGTGCGCCCCCACGGGGTTCCGTACAGAGCGTTGCAGCTAGCAAGCTTGGGGAAAGAAAGACAAGGAATTTGTCTTTAAAATAAATGCTTGACATTGCACCCCATTGGAGTTTAGAACTGGGTTCTTAGTTGGGGGCTTTTAATTTGAAAGTAGCGACCGTTCCTAGCTAGCCGCTGCAACAACAAGCTAACAGTGAAGACAGCTTCAGAGACCGAGGAGACACTAGCATCTCCTGGATCTCAGCAGCTGTCCAGTTACTCATCTTGACGTCCGTGGATGAAGTGAAGGACTGACTGCTGTGATCAGCTGTTTCCTGGTTTTAAAACTCCTCAGCTGTGGGGTGCACAACAGTGCCGGTCGTCCACACCTCCGCCCATCTCACGCAATTTCTGGCATAACGACGTCTCGGATTTAGATCGGAATGGAGTTGGATAAAAGTGTACCCTCGGAGGTGGCAAATTGGTGGACCGGGACAGACCCCCAATTTACCGGCTTCTGTCTTAATCCGCGGACCGAGCCGCAAAAAGGATGGTCAAATTGGCGGCTTGCTGCCTAGTATATAAGCGGCTATTAACTATGCAAACAAGGGCTGCCATGCACTGCAGGCACAATGTCAAACAGAAGTGCACAAAAAGAAGGTGCAGGTCGTAACATCCACACACAGTGTAGCCAGCACCTTCCTTCCAAGCAGAGAGACAGCAACTTTTTCGAAACCCATATTCATCTAGTCAAAACACACTCTTTAAGGGTTGGTTTTTTTCACTCTGCAGCAGATTGCGCTATTGAAGTTGTGCTGTTGCGCATTTCATGGAGGAAGTTCTCATTTCTTATATAGCATAATGTGACCATATTAGATACCTTTACCTTTTCTCTTAAGTTTGCCTTTGTGTGATTACATCATTGGAATCAGTTTATTTAAAAATCACATTATCTTATACAAACTATATTGTTTTGATGCCATAATTTGCCTTAACACACTATGCATTGTATCAATTTTTGAATCGAGAATCAGTTGAATCGAGAATCGGTTGAATCGAGAATCGATTTTGAAGCGAATCATGACCCTAAGAATCGGAATCGAATCGAATCGTGAGACACCCAAAGATTCACATCCCTACTTATTTATTTTAATTACATAGTCAGATCTACTTGTGCTCTCATAATTGGCCAGTGTTTTTTTTATTTTTTATAAAATGTAAAATTATTGTTTATCAGTTATCTTATCGGTGTTGGCCAGGAGAAGTAGGTGGTCATCAGTTATGGTATAGGCTGAAAGAAATCCATATTGTGCATCCCTAGAAACTTCCCATTGCTTTGTGCCTTTTTACCCCTTTGTTGTATGCCCTCAAGTTTTTGCACATACAACACATGCTCTCCAGCCTTTGCCACCTTTGTCTTAAAAAAGAAAATCCTGGGAATACATGTTGACCAAGAACAGAAGAAGAATACACATTTATTGCTCTAGTTGTCTTGCAAATAAATTGAAATTGATCCTAATAAATCAGCTTGTATCCCTATAAATTATTGTCTCTGTCAAAATGTCCAATTGCATTTAGGATAAAGACTGAATGTGTCCTTTCGTTTCTACTAGGTTTCCTGGTTTTCTACCGACCTCCAAGTCCCAGTGTCTGACTATCGCATCACCAGTTTTCCTGGCCCATGGACTTGACTCCAGCATCAGGCTTCAAAAGGAGGCCTGCTGCCTCCTCTTCCCCAAGTGGAGTGAGAGAGATTGCCAGGAGCACTCCTCCCTGCTCACCCTCTCTGTCTTTGTCATCGCCTTCATCGGATCCATCTTCACCCTTGTCTACATCCTCTGTTGGTGCCAACTTGTCAATTTATCAGAACCATGTAAAAGGTTATACCCAGGGGACAGTGGTGGCCAGGGTGTCTTCCACTTCTCCCTCTCTTGCTACGCAGTCTCCCTCCACACCTAGACCTAACAACAACTCATCAGATTCCTTCCTTCTGGCTTCAATGCAGCCAAGTGTTGATTGTGAAGACGAGAGCAGGAAAAGGGAGATGTATGACCCTTTTCATCCAACTGAGGGGGTGAGGGGGGATGAGGGGGAGGCTGAGAAATATGACCCCTTTGACCCCACAGGGTCTCCAGCATCAGATGCTGATGAGAGGAATGTCAAAGTGAAGGAGGTGAAGAGAAACGCTGAGCAGGGAGATGAGGAGGAGAAAGAGGAAGAACCTCCAGATTCCACTGACACCTTGACTGACCTGCCAAGCCCCTGTATGGACAGCAAGCTTTGTCTTAGAAGGAGAGTGGACTGTAGCACCACCAACGCTGGAGAGCGGAGGGATAGTGGTGACTCTGATCACTCTGAGATAGAGGAGGGTGAGATAGTTGGGGCTGCTGACAGAGATGGAAGCAAGAAGAGACCAACTGGAGAAATCCTCCCCCTCAGTTCTCCCAGCGTTTCCTTCTTTGGTTCAAAGCCAGAGCGCATCCTGCGGGTGCTGGATGTGGATGGCTTTGTGTCTGTGCGTACAGAGGGCACCTGGGAGGTGGACGGGGAGCCTGAGGATGAGCCTGTGGTAGGAGTGGAAGATTTGAGAAGGAAGCTGGTCAGCAGGCGGAAGGAAAGATATCTCTCCTTTCCTGCTTCTTCCTCCCTCTCTCCTCAGCCACTGCCTCCTCCCTCCCATCCTGTAGTTTCTACACCCTCTCCCCCTCTCACACCTCCTGTAGAGCAAGGCAGTAAAAACCAAAAGTCCTCCAAGAGTTCCAAAGACCGAGACCGACAAAAAAGCAAGGATAGAAAGGCTGGGGAGAAGGAGGAGAAAAGAAAAAAGAGAAGAAAGGACAAAGAGGGAGGTCGGGAAAGGAGCAAAGAAAAGGAGCGAGGGCGCAAGGAGGTTAAAGGAACAAGGAGCAGCAGGAGCAGCAGCCGGAAGATGAAGAAAAGACGTCACAGCAGCCCAGATGCCCCACAATCAGGCAACTCTTCTGGAAGAGGGGGCCGCACTAGGCACTCCTTTTCTAGCCTATCCGAAGAAAGAAACAGAGAGAGGGAAAGAGATAAAGACAGAGACAGGGACAGAGTTAGAGATAGAGACAGAGAGAGGGAAAGGGACAGAGGAAGAGAGAGAGACAGGGATAAAGAGAGAGACCAAGATCGTACCAGTAGTCGTAGAAGAGATGAAAGAGATCAAGATTCTAGCTCTCGAAAGGAGAGGGAAAGAAAGAGAAGACAACATTCAAGCAGCAGAGAAGGCAATATTTCAAAGAGGTCCAAAAGAAGCAGAGAAAAGAGGGAAGGCGATAGAGACAGACAGCTTGAGAGGGAACGGCGAAGGGATGGTCGTCCTGTTGTCCCGCCATCTATCCAAGATCTCAATGGGTCTGACCTCTTTGCCATCAAGCGAACCATTACAGTCACCACCACCACAACCACTACCACCGTACCTGGCTCCCCGAGACTTGCCCCAACCTCTCCCTGTCGGCCCATGCAGGAATCTGACAAACCCCACAAGAGAAAGAAGAAGAGAAAATGGCATTCAGCTGGAGAGGTGGAGAATCGAGGAAGTGGTCACAGCCGATCACAGTCGCTCACACCACCAAGGTATCACAGCTATGAGTCAGACCACTATTCAGATAAATTAGAGATTGATGTGTTGTCTTTGGATGGTGAAGCTTTGGACTCTGACTACCCATCTTTAGAGGATACACCCCCTGCTGCCTTGCCTCCAGAACCACCTGTCCCAAGCCCTAAAACTAAGATTACCCCCAAGACTGGACACCCGAAAAAGAAATCTCATGCATTAAAGAAAATTGGCCAATCTGAATCCTCCTCATCCAATAGAACTAAAAGTAAATGCCTCTCCTCACTGACCGTGACATCAGGCTCTGCTTCTGTCTCATCTGGAATCCCCTCAGTAAAGCGAGCCAGGAAGATGGGGAAAGACAAAGACCGGGACAAAAGCAGCAGAAAGGATTTGGGTCGCTCCAGCAAATCCAAGAAAGAAAGTGGCGGCAGTCGGAAAGGCAAGCTGCAGTCCAAAGTATCTGTGCTGGTGCGAGAGGGTGTGAGCAGCACCACAGGTACTTCAGTTGGCTCAGGAAAGCTGGGCATGGACCTGTTAGGGTCAGGGGGTACAGGGCCAGGCGGTGGGGGCTCTGTGGTAGGTGGCTCGATTGCAGTGGTCTTCTGCAGGGACAATGAGAGCAGGTCTCCGTTCCTAAAACCTTGCTCAGAGCCACTGTCACTGGGCAGCCGCAGTAAGGATTTGGCTAGTGTGGGAAAGCGAAGCAGTCTGGCTGCACCACCATCCACCTTAACCAGTCCTGCAGGGATGAAATCCAAGAAAACAAAACCAAGCTCCATCACATCCACCTCATCCTCTGCCTCCTCCCCCTCATCATCTCTGGCAACCAAGCGTCGCCGTCGCCTGGCCAAGAAGGCAAGAGAAAAAGGTGGAGCTTCTGGCTTGATAGTTGGAGATGGCAGCCAAGCAAAAGTCACATCTGAGGGTTGGGGTGGAACCTCCTTAGATGTTCAGTCAGCCATTGCAGATGGGAGCAAGACAGTCAGTCCACATACTGGCCAAGCTGTCCCTGCACCCTCTTGTTCCTCCTCTTCTTCCTCCTCATCTTCCTCCACCAGTGTGCTCCCACCCTCCTCCTCACCACCCCACACACCCCCACTCTCTATGGCTCCTTTGCGGGACACCAGAGAGTCTTCCCCAGACTCTCAGACTGTAGACAGCAGCTGCAAGACTCCAGACCCTTCTTTCCTAGCTGAGGACTGTCCAACTCAGACCAGCCCCACACTCCCGGCATCCAGTCCGTCCAGCATGTCCACGGCTCAGGCAGCTGGCCTCAACATTACCATGTCTTCGTCGACTGCCAAGCCCCCTCCTCCAGATGATACCATCAAATCGCTGGCCTCACCCCCTTGTTCGTCATCCTCGACAGGCTGTGGTCTCACTTCCCTCTCTCTACCTCTGTCTTCGTCAGACCCCTCCTCCTCTTCCTCTGTGTCCTCCTCATCTGCTAGTAAGCCTCCTCCTCCTCCACCCCCAGCAGCGTCCACCCTGCCCTGGAGTCTACAAACCGGGGTGGACTGCACAACTGGAGGAGTTCTAGCATGTGAGTAAAGATGTCTGTAGGGTGGCTTTACTTGGCTGTCTTGTGTTATTTTGTAGTGCTATGCTTTCCAAGCTTCTGGCAGCTCACAATCTTAAAGGGATAGTTAGTGTTTTTTGAAGTGGGGTCATATAAAGTACATATCTATAGACGGTCTGTTCCCTACCATAATCACCGATCAGCGCAGCCTCAGTTTGGAGGAGCTCCAGCTCAGACATTCAGCTTTGTACTGCATTGACAAGGTCCAGATGCAAAGTGAATTTTAAGCACCTAAAACAAGGCTCACCTAAAAAAATCTATAACAGTTCAAGTGTGCGTTGTATAGAGAAAATTCACACCGCTTTACATCGCCATCAGACTGGCCTTTCTTTTGGCACTACATTTTCTCAACCTCCGTATCCCTACGCAGTTGCGCTAATGCGTAGGGATACAGAGGTTCTACGGTGTGTGTCTGTGTCTGAAATTGTTACGTTTCTTTTTATCGAAAGTAAACCTCTCGTCCAGCAACTGGGCCTCGCACTGTATTTTTACGCTCGCAGATCACCTGTTACCCAGTTGCGCTAATGCATAGGGATACGGAGGTTCTACGGTTAAGAAAATGTAGTGCCAAAAGAAAGGCCGGTCTGACGGCGATGTAAAGCGGTGTGAATTTTCTCTGTACAACGTACACTTGAACTGTTATAGATGTTTTTAGGTGAGCCTTGTTTTAATTGCTTAAAATTCGCTTTGCATTTGGACCCCGTTCACTGCAGTACAAAGCTGAGCGTCTGGGCTGGAGCGGCTCTCTACTTCTCCAAACTGAGGCTGCGCTGATCGGTGATTATGGTAGGGAACAGATCGACTATAGATATGTACTTTATATGACCCACTTCAAAAAACACGAACTATCCCTTTAATGTAGTAGTGATTAGTTGGTAAGTAAGTCAGTCTAACTCTAAAAGAAATATACAAAAAAAGAACTTTATGGAATAAAAAGAGACTATCAATTGATCCCTGATAGCAGTCTGCAGTGTTCATTTTTTCTAATTGGCGGAAATCAATAAGGGCTTGCCCATGAATCATAGAACTGTAGTTATTTACACAAAGTTTCCCACAGGATTTAGTGAGACTATGGTGGGAGGATCTGTGGCCCATTTTCTTCATTTTGAAGTTAAATGGGACAATACAGCGCACATTTAAGAGGAAAACTAAAGAGTCTGTATGATAATCAACATGACCATAAATAAGAAAAAATATAAAATGTAGAAATTAATAAAATGTAACCCTGAGCTCTGCCTCTGCTGCCCGGTAGTAAGTCCAGTCGTGAAGTTCCATTATACTAGGCAGCTTTGACTATACTGTGTTACCACAGTTGTTTTTCAGTCTCATGGTTGTCAGGCACAAAGTCATAATACACAGCGCTGGTAAATAAAACATGGACCAAAAGACAATGCCCAGCTAGGTAAGCAAGACAGACAGCTTAGACAGAGATGGATTACAGCTAACACATCAGTTTCTCTTTGCTTTTACTGGAAACCACAAGTTTACCTGACAGCTGTTTCTTGAAAGTCTTTCATATGGTGTCTTCTTTTTATGTCTGTCTGTCTGTCTGTCTGTCTGTCTGTGTGAGAGAGAGAGAGAGAGAAAAAAAGAGAGAGTGAGTGTGTGCAAGGACCCACAGCAAGGGGTGCAAGGCTGTTAAATGACTGGGAGTGAAAGATGGTTGTGCTGTGTAAAAAGTTCTAAAATTGTTGTTTATAACTGTCAAAGATGATGATGATGATCCCAACCCCACAAATTAAAGCACAAACGATGAGTGGTTCTGAGCATTTAGGATTGTATTATATAGAAATCTATAAATCAATCAGCACATTATGTCTTACTGACTTCCAGCGTCCCTAATGGGCAGTCTCTGCATCTGCACTTGATAGTGTTGTTGTAATATGAGAACTAAAGTAGCCAATGTTGCCAAATTTTGATAAAAGCACTAAACATTATCTAATCATTAAGACAGAAACTCTCAGAATATGCAGCATACAACTGTGCATGTTGCGTTTGCATGTATGTTAATGTATAGCCCTATAGATGTACATGTACTTTTTGTGAAATAATGGTCTCTATCATTCTTCCTCTCAGTGACTGCTTTACTCTTCAAAATGGAGGAAGCCAATATTGCCAGCAGAGCAAAAGCACAAGAGTTCATTCAAGCAACCAGCCAGGTAAGAGTGAGGCTGACTGGCTCTCTGTCTTAAGATGTAATTCTAATTTCTGAACCACACTTCATAAATGTTTTTGTGACAAAGTAGTGTTCCACTCATCCATCACAGAAACACGAGAGCTGTAGAAATCATTAGAACTCAAGACTGTGTGTGTGTGTGTGTGAGAACTGGTATGTGTGTGTAAACTTTTGACCACAGATGCACAAGCTTTGACCAGGGGGTGGAGTACAAAGAGTGACACATTTATTTTTTCCATAATCTTTTTTAACAGTTAAGAGGTGACTTTTCATTTTGTTTTAAACTCATTGCTTTATATCGATTTTAAAATGAATATCAGTGATGCACAACTTTTATCAGATAGATTAATTATTGGCACAAATTGCTTTTGTTGCCTTACAAGTGCAGCATCTACACACAGTAGGTGGCAGTGTGCACCTTTACAGTAGTTTTATGAGCAGCCAATAAACACAGAAGAAGAACAGCAAAGACTCTGTTGTGGCGCTCATAACACTGAACCGCTGCACCTGTGTAGAGCCGAACACTGTCGACATGAGTCACACATGTCGTCACTAGTGTGAACTTCTTACCAAGTAGAACACAATAGGAGGGAAAGAGTCTGCATGTTTAACCATAAAATCTTATCACAGCTATGGAATATCAAATAAACCATCTATGCTCACTACATCTTGGCCTTTCTTACACTCTTGTGCATGAAAAAGCGTGAAAATGTTGCTTACAAATATCCGTTATTGTATCGGCTAAAAAAATCCGTATTGTGCATCCCTAATAAATATGTTGGGCTTTATATTGTTATTTCCTCAACATTCGACAAAAATAGTTCAAAAGTGTCCTTCTGACCAGTGATCAATATCAGCCAATACTGCAATCAGTGATTATGATTGGCCCAAAAAATTCTGATTGGAGCACCCTTGACTTTGTCTCATGTCTCTCACACAGATCCTCTCACAGGCTAACCAGAGTCAGTCCCAGCAGCACGCTCCTCCCCCCTCAACTTCCTCTGCCTCACAGATCCCTCCCCCTCCTGCTCTCCCTCCGCCTCCTGGACTGAGCCCAGCACAGTTCATCCTCCACGGCTCCCTCCCTTTGGTTGGTTGCACCAAAACTCCACCCTCTCTCTTGCACCAGTCAATAGGTGGTGGATGTGCACAGACCCCACCCTCCATCATGCCTGTGGTGCTGTCAGGAGTCACTGGGAGCTCTGGTGACACTGGATGGGACAATGAGAGCAAAGACCCTGATAAGGTAAAATTGATGTCCTTGAATCCGACCAGCACACTTTGCTCTCCTTTATGTAATATATTCCACTCATGCTGCACGGCTGCTTATCAGCATCTCCAAAAGGAACCAAACATTTTGAACTACAAAATTAATTAATTGTTCAAAGTTATCTTGTTCATACCTTGAAAAAAATGATAATATCCAAACAGTTTTAAAACATATGTTAATTTCAGTAGCTGTAACTCAGCAACTGTTGTATTCAAGTATTCAACTAATTCATTTAATATATAGATAAGATCTAAAGAGGTAAAGATGGGACTAAGTAGGCCTTGAACAACAGCACAGGGTACGAGCTTGGCTGGCTACAAGATTTATAAACCTACTGTTGAGTCTGAATTACATACATGCCAACCTGACTGTAATGTAATGTAACTAAGTGGGGATCTGCAACTTCCATCCCTTTATTTATTTTAACTTGTCTCTTACCTGAATTTTCCAGTACCTGAAGAAACTGCATACCCAGGAACGGGCCGTGGAGGAGGTGAAGCTTGCCATCAAACCTTACTATCAGCGCAAAGACATCAACAAAGACGAATACAAAGACATCCTCAGGAAAGCTGTGCACAAGGTCATTCTCAGCACATACAACACGTAACAGCAATAAGAATACACTGTGTACTTAAATCAGTGTGCACCACAATGCATATCTTGTAATTCACAATATTTTAGTGTTACTCTGTGGAGTATGCTTACAAATATGTCAATCTGGCAGATGTAGCAATAGTAGTGTCTATTCCTGCATGAAACCCCACAAAAAAAGCTTAACTACTGTTAATGTCCATGTATCAAAACTGGCTATTTAATCACACTGTGTCATTTTCTCAGATCTGCCACAGCCGCACTGGGGAAATCAATCCTGTCAAAGTCAGCAACCTTGTCAAGCTGTACGTCCAGCGCTACAAATACTTCCGGAAACATGGACGCAAAATGGATGAGGAAGAGAGGGATGACAGGGAGCCAGGAGCGTTGCATTCCTCTGCTTGATAGGAGACTGTCTAAATAGTCCCCTACTCTGCATTCTCCAAAAGATCTGGCCCATCCACTGATTGTTGTCTATTTTTTATTGGTTTAATAGCCCACTTTGTCTATGCTTTTATGTGATCTTATGGAGGTCTCTCCTCCTATCTCTGTGACCTCACTGTAAATATGTCACACATAGAAAATGTATTATGTATACAATGTTCAGGACATAAATGCTATCATGCATACCTGTGTGATTTAATACAGTCCAGTACACCAACCCTGCAATAAATACTACCTTTGTGAAGCTTAATAGTTTTAAAGTTTTCGTTGACTATGTCTGTTAGAAACTTTGCAATGGTGGTACTAACTGCAAGGCTATATTTCAATAGCACTGGATTAGGTGTTCATGCTAACCTGTCTATACCATCCCCATGTATATCATAATCCAAGATGAGGGGCGATATTATATTGTTGTGTACTGTAAAGACACTACACTGCATTCCCCCTCTGTGTCTATGTGTCTTTGCAGCCGGTGTGCAGGCTTGAGCTGTCGGTGAGATGGAGGGCTGAATGATGATGGTTCAAATACACTGACATTTGACCTCTGAGCTCTTTGATTCTGCCGTCAGTGTTTCATTTGCATGTTTAACTGAGGTTGAGAAAATACCTTTATAAAATAAATACATGTCATGTCACTGACAAAAAAGATGAAGTGCATGATTAGTGTTAGAAACTGTATGTTTGTTCCCCTTCATGTCAGCGGCTCGTAACAAGGAGACCAAGTGGAATAGTGGTGCAAGCACCTCCCACTGTTCCTCCCACTTTAAGTAGAGGCCTGGATGAGGCCTTCCTTCTCTTTGTCTCCAAACTTTCCCCAGACTGAGTGTGTGTTGGTGCTCACCTGAGTTGGCCATGTGTCTTTGAGAATCCCTCACTGTAAGTAGTATGTAATCTGTTTCATTTGGATTATGAAGTTAAAATATGATGAGGAACATAATTTGCTCAATAGTACCGCAATTGAAGTATCTTAAGCTTAATATTTGAAATATTAATTGTATTCTAATTTGCAAGTATTTAACATAATTCAAAGCTGGATTTCTTATTTGTTTGGGCAAAATATTGTGATTTGTTTTCTTACTTTTAGAACCATGGCAATCCACCAGGAATCATTCTAATACCAACATTCACATCATTCTGGGAAAACAAACAAATAATTGATTGCAACCTGTGTTTCCTGGTGGTTTGTGGCTCCAGTTCGAACCATTATATCCACAACAATTAGGATATTATACAGTATTCCCAACATATCTAGAATAGACATTACACCACTTTTTGATCAGTGAAATAATCGAAGTGGTTGTATTATTTTTTATTTCAACAAATGTGTATTTAATTACCAAAACTAAGAAAATTGTAGGTGGAATTGTAATTGAGAACAAATGACTTAAAGATAAATAGCTTTTTATACATGTAAGCAGTCACTTGCTGCAGTGTAAAAACACCTTTTGCACTTTTGAATTTTGGTTGTAGCCTACAGTGATTCATTATCTCTACCATGGAGGTTGTTGTACAGTTAGAAGAAGAAGAACCCCAGAGGAAAATTTTACTGCTCAAAGCTTGCTCAATGAGAGTTCTCATTTCATTCTCGCTGTAGTCTTTTTTGGTCTTGAACATTTCTCATTTGTTTCTCCTAAAGTTCATTAGGGGCAATAGGTGAGACATGACAGCTAGCAACAGGAGACCCTTACTTGAGACATGGCAAAGCTTTATTTGAGACCTCCTTTGGAGAAAAAATGAGCAATACTGGAGTCATACCCAGAGGAAAATTTTTACTGCCCAAAGCTTGCTCCTTTCCAGCACGGGGGAGACAACTGACATTTCTCGTTTGTTTCTCCTAAAATTCCTTTGGAGCAATAGGTGAGACATGACAGCTGGCAACAGGAGCCTTATTTGAGACATGACAGAGCTTTATTTGAGCCCTCCTTTGAAAACAAAAATGAGCAATACTGGAGCTATTATGGAGCATATATATCAGCATTTTTAAAAATGTTGAAAAAAGGCCTTTATTAAAATCACCATCTTTAGTATACAACACAGCAGCACTTTATAAAGCAGTTTGAACAGAATCATGATAACATTTAACATTTCTGACAATAGTGATCTCTTCAGAAAAAAAATGCAGATTGCTTTAACCAACCTGTAATAACTGACTATTTCAGCTAGTAGGGTAAAGACAGTTTATTTATGTGTCTCTTCTCAGTGAAACTTCTTAAAGAAGTGTCTTAACAGTGTTCCACACAGCTGCACAACAATGCAGAGCATTTAATTACTTTAGTCTTTTAGCAGTATTTGTGTAGGAGTCTTATATGACCATGGTCACCTCAACAAATGTCTTCTCAACTGATGTCCATCCATCCATGTGACATAATGCATGATGTACCTGCAAGAATAACAGAAAGCCCAGATTACAAATAAATTCCTTTAACATACCATAATAGCAAGCTATCAAATATAAACTAGTTACTGAATTGTTATGGGGAGGACAGTCAATGTCCACTCTGTGCACTGCACTTACTTAACCTTCATATAGTATTTTATAAGTTTTATATTTATACGTTTTTTTTTAAGGGTACGACTAAGTCATTATTTGTTTTCTTTTTATGTAAGTGTGTTGGATTCAGAAATGATTAACAAAATAACATTTTTTTGTCATTTTCAAATGTTGGACTTACTATTGAATATGAAAAGAATGAATGAAACACAGATTGATAGGAGCATGCCAGATCTGCCACCGGCTGACCCAGATCTGAATATTTGTGTGTATGGGGGAATAATTAATGATATAGCATTTTAAAACAAAACATGATAAAGACCTGTGGGGTGAATACACACATGAAAAATAAACATGTAACAACAAAATAAGCAATGCACTTGCATAGATCCAGGTTAGACCCAGACATGTCTGTTGGACCTGTAACACCAGCCAAGTTGTTCACCTCCTGTAACACAGAAGATTAATTACATTATTTATAATTTCTCTTTTATGATAGCTTGGTTGCTTGTCCACATTAGTTGCATTTGTGTTTGTATTGAGTAGAGGTACTTGTTGCTCAGGTGAATTATATGAGGAAAGAAGTGGTGAAGGGATGATGAAATCCATGAAGGTTGGGCCTAAATATCTATGTTTTTAAACCCACGCAACCCGAATCTCTCCAATGTGTCAAGCTAGAATGCTAGCTGCTGATAGCTCTAAGTCAGAGCACTGGCAGCCCAGACAGATCAAACGACTGCAACCTTGTTGCTAGAGAGGAATCATCATTCAAAAGGTAGAGAAGAAGTAATTTTCTAAACCACAAAATGAAACACAGGGAAAAGAGAAGCTGACACTGAAAGCACTACCCACCCACCACCACCCCAAACCACAGTCAAACTAGGGGAAACACTGTTTTTAAAAATAAAAAAATGTGCATTACCATTTTGGTCATCCTTGGGTCTGGCCAGGGTCTGGCTGATATCATCTTCAGTGGGTAGCGCAGTCTTTTGGTCATCTCTTTTTTAAATGTTCCTGCTTACCCTAACCTGGGGATGTGTCTATGATTTTTTTCTTGGGGGGGGCAGATAGGGGCACAATCTGTAGAGGGGTGGCATATTGTATTGACATGTAAAAAAGGTCTAAAATGTCCTACGACAGTCCCTGATTTTAGGTGATGGTAGTAATAACCAGTAGACTACAATATGAATAATATGACTGTTTATTTACACAAAATAATGCTAGATTGAATGATTTCACAGTATGGCATCGTTTGGAAATGTTTGGGAACTGTAAAAATATACATCCATTCATATATTTATACACTCACGAAATAAAAAAAAGAAATCTTATGTGACATTAATGCCTTTTCTAAGTATTCAGTATGAGTTGTAAACAACATACCATTAAACATTGACCAATATGGCATACAGAAATTTTACAAAATAAGAATCTCCAATCCTGTGTGATATCAATGTCTAGAATATCTTTAAGATTTCAGTGTGTGTAATTTTAACTGGTATATTACAAATAGAACAGTATGGCATACAGTGTTTAGAAAAAACAAGAAAAGAACAACCTTCAAAAGTGGAACTGACTTTGTGAGTATCTAACCATGGGAAATGCATGTACCATGAGCTGTTAAATGACCTCTTCCTCCCCCCTGCACAGTCCTTGGACATACCCTCAGGTATGGCCATGTTGGTCTATCTGCCAGGCACCGGGATATGTCTGGGGAAAAAAGGAATAATTTTTTAAAGACTGTTGATTGTTTATTTATAACAACCAATATATGATACAATGGTGTTGAATTCCAAATGGACAATGTTGTGAGCTAATCCTGGGTCTCCCATCAAATAATGCACTAA
This sequence comes from Diplodus puntazzo, assembly GCA_963678695.2. Classification (NCBI taxonomy): domain Eukaryota; kingdom Metazoa; phylum Chordata; class Actinopteri; order Spariformes; family Sparidae; genus Diplodus; species Diplodus puntazzo. The sequence continues at coordinate 17,142,977 of OZ023178.1, forward strand.
ACTACTTTATTTGTGGAAGCTTTCCTTAATCTTAAAGCCCAACTAGAAGTTAAATACCTGGTGATTGGGACGGTGTAGGGAGTGAAGAATGTGGAGCCTCTCCTGTGTCACTGCCACTGCAACTTGCACATACAGACTCCTGTGGGTCCACATCTTGATGATCTGACTGGTTGTCTGCCTCACCGGAGGGAATCTCTGACCACACAAAGAAATATGCCATTAACGCATAAAAAATAAGGCATATCTTTAATCTTTTTGTCTCTTATTATGTTTAAGCACACATTTAGCACTATATACTTAATTGCTTTATGATTTATTTACCTGCTGAATGCTGTATTGAAGATGGTGGGCCTTCATCCTCGTCTCCAGGTTCATCACTATGCAAAGTTTCTAGGAAAAGACATCTCAGTTACTGTCTTCAAGTATACAACTTAACTTTTAATACTCATTCAAATAAGTTAAAGTCAAAAGAAATCCTGCGGCAATTCTTGATATTTAAGTGATTTGTGCAGATACAGCCTATTCAATACAAACTTGTTATGCTGTACTAGTCTTAACCTCCGTGTATGGTCTCTGCATACTTATACATACCTTGATTTGCTGATAAATCAGTGGATAGTGATGCTCATGCTCATCCCTGACACACATTTCTGCATCACTGTCTCCTGCTCCTGTAGCTGATTTATTTTCCTTCTTCACAATGAAGAAAGTCTCAATATTTTGAGACCTTTTCATTGTACTTATTCTATTCTTTCCTACGGTGTACACTGTCTGCCCCTTAGGAAATAAATAAATGCATAATGTTCAGTTAAGCTACTTTTTCAAGTCAAAAATATCTTTCCTTAACCTGTGTAACATACTGTTGTGTTATCCTAACACTTGTGCATCCATTGTACGCCATACACCACCTTGGATGACCAAACTTTTTCCCCCCAAGAGTACCCATCTGCAGTCAAGATTGCCGACAAGGGCGCCGCCAATCCATACCGGAAGTCCCAACCGGAAGTTGGTCCATCACCAAAATAAAAGCCGCCACTTATCCAATCCATACCGGAAGTCTCAAGCGGAAGTTAATCACCAAAATAAAAGCTGAACAAACACGTACGTTTACACCATAGACTGTATGGTTTACACATAACATAATTCTATGAATTTTGTGCATTTACATGTTTATCGTAACGGTATAATTGATTAGTTAATTGTCTCGCCAGGACTTTACTCAGAAGTTAGTTAGAAGCCTATAATAATCACAAAGTTATAATGTTAACATTTCATGGATTTAGCTTCAATATCAATGTTATGAATAAAAATGTGAATATTATGTTTGTGTGGTGGTGGTAGGGGGCACACACACACACACACACACACACACACACACACACACACACACACACAAAACAATAGGATTTAAGAATAACTAAGATTAAATAAACTGAATTCTCAAATGAAATGGAGAATTGGGGCAGGTTGGGGGGCCAATCAAATTTCAGGGGTAGCCGGTGCCACCCCCAGCCACCCCGGTGGCCACGCCCTTGAACACAGCAGAACAGAGGGAAATAAGTAGCAGCACAAGAGTTAGTCTCAAATAATAGAGAGATATTGGAAAGAATAAAACAGCAATTTGAATAAAGAAATATAATAAAGAATTATTAGAACAAAGCTGAAAATACTATATACAATAACTGTCCTTGTGTGTACATTAAATGTGCAATTTATAATGAATGCTGCTCATTATCATTAAACAGAGGATCCTTTTTTGGTTGGGGATTAAGGTTATTAAGCTTTGTGTCAGTGGCGGAGGGAGGTAGAGTTCTTTTTTTTTTGTTTTGTGAATTTTGTTCACCTCCTTTCAATCCACCTTTTTCTTGACCTTATAAAGGCCCCTTTTGCTTTGAGTAAATTTCACTCAATTTAATCTGTTCTGAAATGAATTCTAGTCTTCCCTCTTCTGAAATATTTGCAGGGTTATACAAAAACACACATAACTCGACACAAGCATTTCAAGATAAAAGTCAACTGAGATCATTTCATTTGATTTTTGTGGTTTCAGTTTGTTCAGTGGTACAATAGTCTTAAATTCAGTCCGTAGAGTGTTCCATGCAGTGGGTTCGAAACCTCATAATATGTTATCCATATCTATATTACAAGTTTAAAAGAGAAGTAAATACGAGAATTACTTTGTAAATAAAACGCCATACAGGGAGTACAATGTGTTGATTGTATCACTGACCAACATCATGATATTTATATTCTAGTCCCCAACCTAGACATAAAGAGCATAAAAGAGACATAAAAGACTCTTTACATGTCTAAGGTTTGGTCCATCGGTCCCCATTGATTCGCGACCGGTGTGCTTTACGGCAAGTGTTTGTTCGATTTACGGCATCCCGCCATTTTATTTATCGAGGACGACAGCAGACCACACGCATTTTAACTTTGTCGCTACACGGAGTGAGTTCCCTGCGCAGTTCGCTTTTAAGTTATTACTTGTATACTTTTGCTGTAGTATTTTGTCGGCGTGACTTCCATATATCGGTCGCTTCTTCCTTCTGTTGTATGGTCTGACATTGGTCAAGACTTTGGAGGAGACAGGTAAGAATCATGCTCGAGGCTCCTTGTTAGCCGTGGTAACGTTAGCTTGATTCGTAATGCAAAGGGCTCCAAAAAATTCTGGGCGCTGGGCTAACGTTTCCCTGTTGCGAAGATATTCGAGTTTATACTTAACTTTTGTCGTTTATGACTTAGCCGTTTGATTTGCAGAATAATGTTTCGTAAGTAGGAAGTCGTCAATGAAGACAACAATTGACGCTAGCTCATCGGGCTGTCCTGCGAGCTTCCGTTGTTGGAGTTGGCCTTGGCCTGCCTGTGCCTGCTGCAATATTGTACCGAGCCTCGAGTAGCAGCGATTACACTAATAACTGTAAATGTCTATTAAGGTGCAAGATGACGCAGTTTTTACCTCCGAACCTGCTGGCCCTCTTTGCACCGAGGGACCCTATACCATTCCTTCCACAGCTAGAGAAGTTGCCCCATGAGAAACATCATAACCAACCATATAGTGGCATCGCACCCTTCATCAGGCACTTCGAGGTGATTAGTTGATCAATTGTTACGCTCATATTTGTATATATTTGCAATTTTTCACTCATTATCGCACATCCTGTGTTTTTATTAATTCTTTTGTGATTAGGATCCGAGAGATGCACCTCCACCGACGAGGGCGGAGACCCGTGAGGAGCGCCTGGAGAGAAAGGTAAGATTCGAAATTCCCTTCACTAACTGTAGAAAGACTGGGTCTGGCTTGGACTTCTGTATAAGCAAGTGTAACACACTATAGAAGGCAAATCATTGTGAATACTGGAGGCCTTCAGAATATACGTTCTTCTAAGCATGGAACTGTTTTTTCCCCTGTTATTAACACCTTCCACTTGCTTCATGTATTCACTCCATTCAAACACCAAAATATACATCTCAATTAGGAATCGACTGCCTCATTTTTCTCATTGACAACATTCTTAATTTCCGGAACGTGCAATGTTTTGGGGGCATTTTCCAAAATCACCACATTTTCAATTTTTCAAGCATTTTCAAGACATATCTGTTCATTGACACTTCCAGATAGAAACTCCACTTAAACTTTGAAATATTCCACAATTTGTTTAAATTCAAGGTTGTATTCATCTTTCAGATCCCATTGAAGTTTCAAAATAATGATCTTTGTTTATTTATAAAACTTTGTCATACTGCAATCTTTATGGAAGTCAATTAGAAATCCCTTCAAACCTGCTAATTTGATTATTGACCATTTCCTACAAATATTTTTCTTTCAGAGGCGAGAGAAGATTGAGAGGAGACAAGCAGTGGTTGAGACAGAACTCAAGCTTTGTAAGTTTCACAATGAGTGACAATATGCAAAATCATTTCATTGTATGGTTTCTTTGCTAATTCTGATTTCCTGACTGCATTATGACAGGGGATCCCCATAATGACCCCAATGCACAAGGGGATGCCTTCAAGACATTGTTTGTAGCACGAGTGGTGAGTACAATGGACACATTAATTTTCTCAGGTGTTCTTACACCAGGTCTTTGGATTATGCAAATGTTTGCTTTTCTTACATCTGATTATGTCTAACATATTTTGTCTTTGCTGTAGAACTATGATACTACAGAGTCCAAGCTTCGTCGTGAGTTTGAGGTCTATGGACCCATCAAACGGGTATGTTTAGCTGATGTTTCTTAATTGTCCTAACCTGTTCATGTTTATTCATTGTTAAAAAAGCTTGGTACAGGTACTGTTTCTCTTCTAGCCTACACCTTGAAATTCAATTTAGTTAAATGGATACCACATGACATGCAACAACAACCACCATAAAACTGCTTAGGAATGGCTTGAGGATCGCAACAGAGAGCTCGAGGTCTTTATCTGGCCCCCCAAATTCCACAGATCTAATCCCAATCCATGCTAGCATCCGTAGGACCAACCATACCACATTTGATGGTTGTAATTCTTGTATGTTAAATTGAATTGCAGCCACATTTACATACGTACGTAAAAACCACATGACACCGGTTTGTAAAGTTTAATACACTTCTGTCTAAAGGGGCGCTCAAGGAATATGTATACATGTGTTTACAATTCTGTTGACTAAATTGAATAAAATTGGATCATGTTCTCCAAGATAGTGCATGGCATATTAGAGCTGGTAGTAATAGCCCCACTTCATGGCTGTTAGTAAATCACCAGCATACTAGTTATTAACTGCCATATCTCTTTATGTAATAGTCCTTATTTTGACAAACCTCCTACAGCTGAATGCAACACCACTGTTGTAAATACAAGTCCCAGGTCTCAACAATTTGTCAGACATAGTGTAGGTGCTAACTAAAAATCTCATTATGTTATAACAATGTTATGCCTTCAAAACATCTCGTTTAACACTGTGATCCTACCCTCTTGCTGAGGTCTCATAGTGCAAAAACAAGCAAAAGAGAGCTTTCCTTCGGTCTCTTATGCAACAGTAGCATGTGTGTTGGCAAAAATAATAATGCAATCGTTGCTTAATAATCTTTGGTTTAGCCTATTTAAACCCACGTTACAGCTTAAAATTAGTCTCAGCCTGTATTTTGTAAAGAAAAAAAAATAATTCAGTCGATTTTTTTTGTTGTTGCTTTAATCCCTGTAAACACTACTAATATGACGAGTGTTGCAGTTTGTTTTTTGATAATGATGTAATGATGAAAGCCAACTGATATCTCTATGCTTGTGTTTTTCAGATTTACATAGTTTACAACAAGAGGACGGGGAAGCCTCGAGGCTATGCATTCATTGAATATGAGCATGAACGAGACATGCACTGTGAGTAGCAATGCTGGTTTGTAAGGGTGCTGGAAACATTTGAAAATGCATAAATTGTGATCTGTTTCCAAGGTTAGAAGTGCTGGGATTTTGGACAAAGTGCTTGAAATTTGAACTACATTACTTTCATAATATATTGTTTTAATATTGGCTCAGCCAGGTTATAGAATGCCAAGTCTGTTTTCAGACTGGTGACACAATGGTGAAACATGCAACTTGAATGTGTCACGCCCCTGTAAAATGCTGTCTTTTGACTGTCAAAAAAAGGTGTAGGAACCCCGTGTGAAGCACTGAGCCGAAAGCTTTCTCTATATGATCACATGTTCATGAAGACTGATGTCTCTGACATGCAGGATGGTTCTCCAGTTGAACAGTTCCTTTTATTCAACAACGATATTTCTGTTTTATGATACTGGGGCGGCAGCTTTCTCTTACACCTAGGGAAAGTGATTGCTACTTAATGAGCAAATTAATGTTAATGGCATCAAAAGAATCAGTACTTAGAGTACAAACTTCGGTTCTACATTGCATGTTTGAAAATCTGGGTCTGGTGGTTTTGTTGTGTGTGTGTGTGTGTCTGTCTGTGTTTGATGCATGTCATCTGTTGACAAATAGTCTGGAGGAGGGGAACAGCTTTATTCAATGCTATGGGCCATCTTGGGGGGTTGGGGGGCAACTGTCTGTCATCTGTGAACTTGAAAATCTTTGCCTTTCAACGGGCACGTTGTCTTTTAACTGTTAGGCGTTGTAGCTCTGTGGGAAAGCTGCTCTCGTGGTCGGACTCTAATGGTAAGCACAAAGTCAGACTGGTCACCAAGCATAGAATGGGTTTTTTTTTTTTTTTTTGAACAGAACAGTGTTAATGACTGTATGGAAACCCATCTTTTGTATGAATTGGTATGGAGCTTGTTTGTCAAAGTATTTATTGGTGGTCTTCAACCCTGGTCATGGTGAGATTAGTAAAACTTAAGCACACGAGTGAGAGAGTTTAAGCTGGAGGTGATACCACAGTGTATTATGGAGTACTGTCTTTTTAGACAAGTGAATGGTGCCATCTGACACAGTGACACCATTCTGGGATATTGGTGATATCAGCTCTTCAAGACCAGAGTTGCTGAATCACAGCAAGCATGTAGTCACAGCAGGGGATGAACTGAGGGGGGATGCGGGGCTAAACAGTATATTAACTGTGTGTTGTTCTCATTGCCACTGCAGCCGACAATCTGTGATGGCTATTGGCCAGAGCTGGCTGGCAGATGATGATGGTTATGATACATCTACACCCTACTACCACAGCTCAGTATATGGTTGGTATAATGGGTTTGTATGATGGGTAAGATTTCTTTCCACCCTCCATCTCCTACATAGGGAAGAGGAGCTACGTTCAATGGGTAAAGCATCATACTTTGCAAGCCCTGAAGTGCTTTAAGCAATTACTACTACTATAGTCTTTGGCTTTGACCATTGAACGCACCCCTGACTACTATTATATTAAATGTTGCCCAATGACTCTGCCCTTTATGTGAAAGCCACCCCAGGTCACTGAGGGCACATGCTTCGCGATAGCAGTGTCTTAGATGTGTAGAGAGGCAAAGGGTCAGCAATTAAGAGAGAAATCAAATGTGGTGTGGCACAGCTGTCAATCCCACTAGCTTCTTGTGGAGATTGTTGTGATAAATGTTGTGCAGATTAACTGAATTTGATGCAGCTTTTCAAAAAAATAGTGATGCTATTTTAATTTTTATTGTTGCATAGCAATAAAATTATAAATATTAGGGGTGTCATGATTCTCAAAATCCTCAATTTGATTTTCGGTCACGATTCGATTCTCGATCTTTTTTACTCTTAGCACAGATGGCTATACCATTTTTAGTCTAGTCTAGGGTCCTTGGTTTTATCTCAAGTTCTTAATTCTTATTTCAGAAGATGTTCTACATGGTGTAGTTAGTCATATAACCACAGTTATTTGTTTGCAGTGTACCACACTAAGGCCTTATTGTCACATTTAAATTAATGAACGATATAAATGTAACAATAACTTGTTTCACCAGTCAATTGGAAACCTACTGTGAACTAATGAGATGTCATTGAGGGTACCTGCCATCTAGTGACCCTTTTTAGTAACTGCAGATGTGAAGAGTGTGTTGTGATGGTCATGTAGCTCTGTGTTGACCTGGAGGTCCAGCAATCTGTTAAGGCCACTAAATCTTCCGATTAAATGCTTAAATCCAGGGTTTTCTACCACTGAATAAGGTTGCATGTCTGATGCTACAAATGCTTCTTGTCGCCAACATGGGTTGTGAACATTAGTCAATGGGAACGCAAAATGGTTCAGGAGCGGGTTTGAGTTCAGTTGATGATTCTCCTATATCAGCAGTTGCCATGGTGTCTTTTCATTGGTTGCAGCTTCAAATTAGAGGAGGTTACGTTTCTTTGCTGGGCTACAGCATGCTGTGTGTTTTTTCCCTCTTGGCACACCTGCGGGACATGTTACTGGGGGCGTGGTGAAATCAACGATTCCACCTTTGATTTCAAAGGCTGAGATCATGACGTCATTTTGATCGATATCCAACTTACAATCGAGATTGTGACACCCCCAATAGATATGGTAGGTTAGCAGCAAGCAACATTAAACAAGAACCAACATTAAGAGTTGCCTCTCCAAATGGCAATCTGAGAAATGTTTGCAAATTGATGCCGAAGTTGCCTGCTTTCTGCTGGACAGGTAAGAGTAAAGTAAAGATTACAACCGACTGTAAAATACATTTCCTCCCGCAGCTAATAGTATGAAACCTAGATAATGCACAATGGTTTAGCAGTACATTTGTTTCATTGGAAATAACTTCCGTCTCTTATAACATTAAATATTAGCACACTGTGGCCTCAGTTTGTGCCTCTATTGGTAACATAGCGTTAGTAAGATTTATTTAGATGTATGCCTTGTCTTTTGCAGTAAGACAACATATGGAGCAACAACTAAGATGTATAGGACTGTGAGTGTGCAAAAGACGGTTGAAGTAATGACTTGGTGTGACATAAACTGAGAAGAGTTAATAAATGTTCTATTTTTAGTGGTCCGAAATCTCTTTGATCCCATTTTTTTTTCAAGATGTATAACCTGTAGATTTATAGACTAAATCACTAAATACATATTCACTTTATCACTTGAGTTAATAGAAAACTTGTTTATTGTCCATGAGGGTCACTGTAGCTTCTGTTTTTGGCAAGGGAGGGGAGAGCAATCTCACTGCTCACTCCATTCCTTAAACTACTAATTTTCTATGCAAATCATTGAGCTGTATGTATAACCTTATCAGCTGAATACAGGTCACAATCCATGTTTAATCTAGAAAATGTTAAACTAATTTGGGTTGATGCATAATACCATTCAAACAAATATGTCTGAGCTGGCTTTAATAAAAAAGGCAGATGAGGGAAATGCTCTTGGTAATTATGTCAAATAGGCTATTAATACATGATTTATTCACTACATAACTAAAGGTTAGACTAGACACTAGTTACTGCCTCTATAGATTGATTCATAACAATAGTAAGGTTAAGATTTTCAAAAAAATGGTTCCTCCACATTCAACTTCTGACATGTTAGGAGATTAGGAGGTTAGACACTGGATGCCCTAAATCAGGTCAAGATTTCAGGCCAAGACATGTGTTAGGGACAGGATTTCATTGAATTCTTTTTAATTTAATTATTTATTTTTTGTTAAAACAAAGTTTGTTTCTCATTTTTTCTGGTATGGGTTGCGATGAGGCAACTTCTGCAAGGAAGGTGGCCCTGTTTTTGTTTTGTTTTTTTCAGTTTGGCAGTTTTGGTAGGACTGGAGGGGGTTTGGTAAGGCCCTGTCATTGGATGGGATGTTGACATCCTTAGTGAACACAGGAAGTGGTGGGGTTCTGGTAAGGCCCTGTTGTTGTGATAGTATGTGTATTCTGGTGCTGAGGGGTTTTTGGTAAGGCCCTGAGACTGCAGATTTTCATAAGGCCCATGGTTGAGGCAATATGGTAAGACCATCAACTGTATAGTATGTGTGAGGGAGTTTGGTAAGGCCCTCAGAATGTATATGTGAGGATTTGGTAAGGCCCTCAGACTGTATGCTGAACTATATGGGTGTTGGTAAGGCCCGACTACATGGATTTAAAAGTTGTGTCCTCTGGGATCATCATCACTTCAGACCAGTGTGGCAGCCAGGATGAGCTGCCTGGATCTCGCCAAGTCCTTCCATCATACAGGATGGATCGGAAGACTGTTGTATGGTATAAAGGGATGAGGTGTGGGACGAAAGTCAGAATGTACACAAGTTTGGAACTATGCCAAATGCTGGAGACTCCTTGTTGACAAAATCTTGCTCTTGGTTGCTTCAATCATGTTGCTTTGTTATAAAGCTTATACAAGGTTTGAGCAAATTAAAGACACTGCAATACGGCCATATATCTGGTTTGGTAATTATTAGTCCAATTTGCCCGACCAGCTTTGTGCTCTTCTGTCTCCACAATGACTAATGTGTTCTGTGTACAAACTCTGGATTTTAATTGTTCTAAAATCAGGATTAACAGTTTTGTGATTTTCAGAATTATTTAATTTAATCTCCAAGGAGCCTGTAAAATTATATATTATTCAGTGGTAGTGAATACACTTATGACAATTATAACAGCGGAGCTTTAGTAACTAATAAATATAACTATTGTTAACTGTCCTGACAGATTTGGTTAAATTTAGCAAATACATGGTCAAGGGAAATGACAATGACAGAATTAAGACCTGTTTTAAGACAATGTGTCACACTTTGGAATGAGAGTTCTACTCAGCCACAGTCAAACCTGTTTTGGATGAAGCATTTATTCAGCAAAATATGAGGAGTCACTTTTCACTCTGCTTGTTCAATAGTAGTATTTTTTAAGAAAGGTCGCACCCCAATAAATTAATCATTTGGACCCAAAATAATATCCTTAAGACATCCTGAACAACTTAAAATGGATTCCGATATATCAATCTTAGCTACAGTGTTATCCAATGTAGACAGGGAAAGAACTGAATGCTTGGTAGTTAAATGATGCAGTTAAAAGTATAACACGTCAGTCACTCATCGGGTGGAAGGAAGTCGACTCCCATTATCCTTCGGCTTTTACCCAGAGAGCAGCCATCTCGGCCTCACCTGCTCCTGGTCAGTATAATGACGCACTGTTTGTTTCCTTTGCCACAATGATGCCATTATACTTGCATATAGCCTTTTGTCTTCCTTCTCCCCATTCCTATTCTTCAGCCGCCTACAAACACGCAGACGGGAAGAAGATCGATGGTAGAAGGGTGTTGGTGGACGTGGAACGAGGACGCACTGTCAAAGGATGGCATCCTCGCAGGCTAGGTCAGCTGCCTTTTTTTATGTATTGAGTTTCAAAGCTGTGTGCTAAGCAAGTTTTCATTTAACGTGAAGGACTAACAGGCTCTCAAACAGTATGCACTGAACCCAACTAAAACAAGAGAATCGGTAAATGAACCAGAGGCGTAATAACTCCACTGACACTTGTGTTATTACAGCTTAAGCCATGTGGTTGTGCTAACCTTTTTTAATCTATTTACATTTTTTTGGTAATATACATAGTCAATAGGGATGCACATTTTTAAAAATATTTTTATGAACGATAACCGACGCTCATTAACTGATTAATAACCGTTATTACACGGCTCTTCTTAATGCTGCATAAAGCTCCATTCACTTGAATGGAGTGGCCTTTTTGCCTCTGATTCACGTATTTCGTATCACTCCGTGCTCTAAAATCTTTGCTCCGCAAGTAGTCCCAGTCACTTATCACCCCAGCGTCTTCGGTTGCTAAGCGACGTCAGCTGATCTGTAGTCTACTTCATATGGGGAAAAAACTACTCCTATGCCACTAGTATGGATGAGTTTCACATTAACTTTAATATTTTTGGTAAATACGGTGATTTCGAGTCTTGGTAAAAGGCTGAGTTGTCATCAAAGGTCAAGAAAAGACGAAGAGGAAAGTAGCGAAGAGGGAGAAGCGAAACGGCGTCAGTTTGGCGAACTATTTCTCGGCTGAAAAACACTGAACGCCTGAACAGTAACAAATTAATTGGAAAAAGACATACTGTGTGACGTTTTTTCGTGTTGGCAAGTAGCCGTGTAATAAGTGGGATAACATATAGAACGGCAGTCATTTTCGGGAAAATAAGTCCCGACAGGACGAACCGGAGGGGTCTGGACGGACCATGACCGCCGTTCTATACATAATGACCGCCGTTCTATACATCATCCCTTACTTACCAGATAAGATTTAAATGCTCTGTTGAGTGTCTGTGACCCATTCGAAAGTACCGTGTGTGATCTCCTCAGACGGCCGCGCGTCGCATCTTCTCCCTGCCATCTTGGAGGGCAAAGTTTGCTGTGATGGTCCTCCATCATCATCTGATCCTGGATGTTTGCTTCGCAAGTGGTACTGCATTGTACTGGTACTGCTTGAATATTTCAGTGCTGTACCGCATAGTTTGCAAATAACCTCATCTCCTTTTCGGTCGAAATTGTCCCACACACAACTCCTTTTTGCTCGCTTCATTTTTGCTGTGAAGTGGGCTGTGGCGGAAAGCACGTAAAGGCACGTGAGGTGATTGACAAGTAGCTATAAAAAAAATGTAACTGATAGTATTAATCAGTCAAAGTTCCTGTTATCGGTTAAACGGTTAACCATGTGCATCCCTAATAGTCAACATTATTGGCTTACTGATGTTTTTTTATTCCCTGTCAAAACAAATTATTATTCACAGCCTTCACTCGTTCTTGTCCATGCCTCCTCCCACCACCACTAATGGAAGAGTCAGTCGCACTGGGCTCGAATAGTAGCAGTAATAATTTGACAAAACAAGTTTGAATGTAGGGCATTTCAACCCATGATTCAGATTGTAGAGATTAGGGGGTACCTCGTCTATATTTACATTTGATATTACAAACTGCAGAATAACTTGGGTGATAATACAAGACCTCTTCGTTAAGTCTGACTACTGCATCCAGAGGTTCTGCAGAACAAATGAAAATATCGAGGAACCTGGTCAAACACGCCGCTGAATCTGTTTATTATCACAACCATGATGTGAGTGAGCTAGATGCTGATCAAAAATTGCAGTCCTGTATCTGTGCTCCAGTTGCGGCGCAGACTAGTAAATGGCTCTGTGCTTTCTTCCTTTGTTGATTTGCCCTTGTAGTGATGGCTACCCTTCTGGGTCTCTGTAGCTCAGGTTGCAGTGCTGTGCTTAAAAAGGTTCACATGTGCATATGTGCTCCATTTTAGCTAAGTGTTCAGATGGATGAGCAAAATAATGTCTGCCTTGTTAGCTTTCCAGACTTGATGACTCATGACATCAAATCTAGGGATCCTAACTAAACACATGTCTGGCTTGTTTTTCCTAACCAGGTGGTGGATTGGGTGGCACTAGGAGAGGTGGAGCTGACGTTAATATCAAGCACTCTGGGCGAGATGATGCATCCCGTTATGATGATCGTCCCCTGGGCGGGTGAGCACTGTCAGGGAAGACCTGTCATTTGGCATAAAATTGTGTGCTGCTGTGTACACCAATGACTGCTTTCTGTCTATAGTGATCGGGACCGTGGAGAAAGGAGGGAGCGCAGTCGGGAGCGTGACCGGGACAAAGACAGAGAGCGCAGAAGGTCCCGGTCTCGCGAACGCCGTCGTCGTACCCGTTCCCGGGAGCGAGAGAGGGAGAGAGAGAGGCCGCTTGGAGGAGGAGACGAGGTCACCCCTACTAGTCGGCGGCGTGAACGAGAGAGGGAGCGTGGGGGGGCAGCAGGAGGAGACAGCAGGAGTAGGGAGAGGAGTAGAGAACGTAAGAGAAGGAGCAGGAGCCGTGACCGCAAAAGAGACAGGGAGAGGGGCAAGGGGCTGGATGGAGAGGAGGTCGGCCAGGGCGATGGAGTCCCTGAGGGTGGTGAGCGGCTGCTGGAGGAACATGAAGGAGAAGTGGGTGAGGGCATGGAGGAGCGTAGAGACAGGGACAGAGAAAGGGACAGAGACCGCAGGCGCAGCCACAGGGACAAAGACAGGCGCAGGGGAGACCGGGACAGAGACAGGGAGCACAAGAGGGAGCGGGGGGAGAGAGATAGGGGGGACCGCAGAGAGGATCGCCACAGCTCCCTACGAGATGACGCTGGCCCCCAAGATGACATGGGCAATGAGGATGAGGGAGGAGCCCCACCAAACATGGAGGAGTACAGTCAGGATGGGATGATGATGGACCAGCAGTCAGTGCCATCTGCAGACGGCTATGTCTCCAGTGAGAATGGCTACAAGATGGAGGCACCAGGAGATGAATACTGAGATGGTCCTTCACCCAGCATACTCCCATTCATGAATAAGTCATTTCATACTATACTTAAATGTGGTGCAACTGTTTGCCAAGGTTCAGGAAGCTTGGATACTGTCAGGGCTTCCTCAGTACCAGACACCTAGCTAGTTTTTTTTTCATATTTTTTTTCAGAAATCAGCTGGAAAACTTTACCATTGCCTGCACCATTGATGCATAAAACTGATTTGATCTCACTTAAATTGCAGATTTCCTACATTGCCCAACTAATCCCTTTTCAGATTATTTGAGTGATTCGGGCTAGGTATGTTTTTTCTTTTTCTCCCACTTGGCTTGGGATGAATTGTAAAAATATGAGTTCTTTTTATCTTTGGATTTTTTTTTTATTTCAAGCTTATAAAGCAGGTAGATTTATGCTCATTTGGATCCAGTGACCAATTTCCGCTTAATGTATGTGAAACTGAAGGTAATATAGATGTGATAATTGAGGGCTGTTCTGTTTATTCATTTTGGAATAAAACACTTTTAAATGATCTCTCCTGTTTGTATGTTGTTTTTGCATGGTAAGCATAACTTAATGTCAAATCCTGTTTCCATTTTGCATGAATGTAAACTGACAGGGAGAATGTATAGCAGCAACCAACACTTGTGGTCAAATGTTTACATACAATTTGCAAAGGACATGTATATCATGGCAGTTTGAGTATGGCCAAATATGCAAGCTCAAAAATATACATACAGTAAATCTTACATGTGGTTGAATGTCCCTTGGCCATTTTCATCTCAATGAGGCACCTCTGAAAGCCGTCCGCAAGCTTCTGGTAGTCCTCTCTGATTTTGAACCACTACACTTCATTGAAATGGTGACATACAACTAATTTGTTAGCTTCCTGGCACAGCCTTGTGTCATGAGCACAGTTCACATGTTCCTGGTGGGATTCAAGTTAAGACTTTAGAAAGGCTGTTCCAAAACCTTCATTCAAGTCTGATTGATCCATCCCTTTACCACTTCTGATGTGTGTTTGGATCATTGTCCAGTTTGAACACCCAGCTGTACCCAAGAGTCAATCTACTGCTGATGGTTTCAGGTTTTCCTGAAGAAACTGGTGATGATCCCCCTTAATTATTCCATTTACTTTCTTTAGAGCAGCAGATCCACCAACAGCAAAACAGCATTACCACTACCATGCTGGACAGTAGATATGGTGTTCTTGGGGTTAAAGGCCTCACATTCTCTCCTCCAAACATATTGATGCTCATTCCTGACCAACAGTTCAGAGGGCACGGATCAATAACACCTTGTCTAACGTCTCAATCACCTCTACAGGCTCACCTCAGGGCTGCGTCCTCTCACCTCTGCTCTTCATCCTTTACACCAATGACAGCAGGTCCACCCATCCAGACTGTCATCTGACACAGTTCTACTGTCCCTGCTCTCAGATCTCACATCACCACAGCTCAGTGCTGCAGGAGTATGTGGAGTGGTGTGATAAATTGGCCCTGGAGTTAAACATGGAGAAGACTAAGAGATGGTGGTGATCTTTTCCAGCAAGCAGAGGGAGCTGGCTGCAGCTGCCGTCACCACAATCCACAGGAGGAATGCAGAGCTCGTGGAAGAGTACAAATACCTGGGCACAATTTTTGACAACATTGGGGAGAAGCTCAACACTTTTAGGGTAAATAAGAACATTCTACGGACATGTCATCAATTTCTTCAGAAGTCTGCAAAACAGGACATGCCCGCAGAGCACAGTCAAAGTCTGCTCTAAAATGACTGGACTGCCGGTCAGAGCATTTTCCACCGTGTGCAAGCAGCAAACCCTGAGGACAGCTCCCACGCTTGCCGGCTTTGCTGCCTCGCTGCTGATCCTGATCGTGACAGTGACACTGATGTGCCATACACTTCATACTTACAAACCATTGTTTGCACAGTTGATTTTGGGGCCCGTAACTGCTTTGAAATGGCTCCAACTGACCTGACTTGTTCAATCTATAATGTGCTTTTTCAGATCAGTTTTGAGCTCCTTAGATTTTCCCATTGTAGGGTACCAAACAAGCCCTATAAATAGGCCCAGTACAGTCACCAGCAATTGTTATAATCACTCAGCTAAGAGGCCATGCAACCAAACATATTGGATTGACCTAATGTTTTATAATCACGTTCAAGTTGCTGTAGGTTTTTTTTTTCTACTTGGCAGATGTGGTCACATTTTCAGGAAACCTATAAGAAATTAATATTTGAACCACACGTCATTAATGTTTTAAAGCAGTACGTGTTCCACTCATCCATCACAGAATAATGAGAGTTTTTAGAAATCATTGGAACTGAAGACTGCCACGATATACATGGTCTTATAGGAGGTTTAATTCAATCATGTGCTTTGTTTCTCAAATGGCTTTTTTTCTCCACTTACCTGATATAGAAAACTATTTAAACGCAACATTTGTCATGTGTGTCTGTGCCTTCGGTGTGCACACACGTAGTAGATGCTCACACTGTACAGTCACAGTCATTGTATTGGAGCTGCTGCGTGCGGTGGTCCTGACCCTGTGGAGCATCTCCAGTCTGCTCACCACGTCATCCTACAACATGGACCGCACGTCTCTGTGAACCACGGTCTCTCTTCATCCACGCACTGTTCATTAGAGGAGCATCTTGAACGCAGAGGAGCTCACGATGATGTCCTCTTACTACCACCCTGCCAAGGAGGCGGACATGGCGGCTATGACGGAGCCGCTATGCCTGGAGAGAGGTAACGTAGCTTCTGCACCAGGCTGCTGGTCCTGATGTAGGAGCCTGTGTTACACACAGGCGACAGATGGGGCTTCATTTATCCGATGATGACCACGAGTCATGCTGAAATATCCGTATTTACTTGAAAACTAATCATTTGTGAAATTGAGGAAATGTATGTCGTAGTTATTAATTACAGAAAAAAATCGAATTGGACCTTTCGCTCGGCCGGGTTCCTTTCTTTCTGTCGTTATCAGTAGAATTCATTCAGACCATCCCGGTGTTGGCACATCTGTGTAGGCACCATGATGGCTGTAAATAGACACGTAGAGTATCGAGTATTATCACACGGGCCTTCGACGATATCTGAGGACGAACTGACCGCAGTCCCGTTTGGATTGGTCGCCCTGGTGTTTCATCTTTAATTCAAGGTGTGGTCCAAAGCCCGGATTCTCAATACGCATTTTAATGACTGATGGTGTCCATCAAAGGCATTGATCATTATGAAAAGTCTGTCTCGAATGAGCCTCACGAACCTAAACGGTTCTGTTCGCAGATAGTAGACCAACAATGACTGGGCACAGACTCGATCTTAATCCTGCTTCAATTAATCTATCGTTAGTAAAACTCTATTGGAAGGGCATGATAACAATGACGTGACACCCGAATGGACATGACGTCATGAATGACGATTGACTCGGTTCATTAACGTCATCCTGTCAATGATGTCTTCTTAAGTTGATGTGTGAGTTGTGTTCATTCTGACCACCTGACATTCACCTAAACAGAACCTGAGCTGAACCTGCTGGTGCCTTTGTTATCAGGACTCAACTGCCATCAGAGTCATTTCAAACAGTTTAAACGTTGCATTGGAGTTGACATCATCAACCACATGACACTCAATGACAGCAGTCATCAGACATTAAAGAACATTCACCTGTCATTAACTTGATGCCTGGAACTCTTGGATCCTGGCATTCTTGTTGGACCTTGTCTGACACCTAAACACTGATGCTTTATATAGCTATCAGTAGATCTCTAGCATTTTGACCTCTATGTTGACCTTTAGACAAAAACATGTGACCTCAGATTTGAAATAGGCCTCTGCAAATGTGCAGCTCATGCAACACTTGAGATGTAGGTCTACTGCAAATGTACTCGTGTTCACAGTGCGTCCGTAACAAGGAGCCCTCTAGGCCATGGACTGTGACCAACTGAGATTGATTGATGCAGGTAACTCATAAAGGGTCCATAGCTCATTATGTGCCCTATAGTGGCATGACAAACACACAGTGTGTTTCTTCAGTCTTTATATCTGTAGTGCCATCAGAGAACCATCATTTTCCCCATGAGCCTTTTATCTGGCTGAAACCACAGAGCAGAAACAGATTCAATGGTGGTGATTCAATATGTTTCACCCAACTCATTTTCCCAAAGGCCCAAGATTCTAAACAGTATTCTCATGCTGGAATACCTTGTCTCAAATGTGCTGTGACAGGCAGTATGTGATCATTGTATTTACTACAAAAAAGCAGCATATTGGCACAATAAAGCCTGATATAATGAACAAATATCTATTTTTTATACTTGTTCACATTTTATATTTATTTATCAAACAAAGAGCTGCTATCTGTGTTTCATTGTTTGTGAAACAATGACGATAAACATCTATTCCTCTTATTCTAAATTAAAACTAGATCCTGGTGTTGTGCCCAACTGAGGGACACAGGAAGTCAGTCACAACTAGGGGTGCGGAGGGGTCGGTCTATATGATGAGGTCATTGTAAATGGGCTGCGTCATTAAGGACTTTAATGTTTTATGTAACTGAATGGACACGTTGACATAAATCTAATCGTTAGATTAGATAGGCTGTGGCTCAGGAGGTAGTGTGGGTCATCTAATAATCGGAAGGTCGCTGGTTTGAATCCCTGGCTCCCCCAGCTGCATATGTCTTAGTGTCCTTGAGCAAGATACTTAACCCTAAACTGCTCCTGATGAGCAGTTGGTGCCTTACATGGCAGCCTCCATTCCATTTACCATTTATTGATAACAATGTACAATAACTTGAGAAGTTTCACACTATAGCCGACAGCAAAGCTGAACACCAGCATACTACAGGTCAAAGCAGCAAAATCTACTACAGCCAGCAACAGCAAGGAGATGAAGAGGGAGAGGATTTTCCCAGACTTTCTCATAAAATCACTCCATTTTGTGAGTTGTTGAGTTGGAAGAAACTTTAAAATCATAATGATTTATATGACAAATTCTCATCATTTGGGCCATTTTATAAATTTGGCAAATGATATACATTAAGATCTGTCTTTCCTTGTGTAAAAAACATTGTGTCCATTGTCCTGGCAATGTACATATTTATATACATAGAGCTGGGAAGTGCAAGCCAATCACACGTTGCCATTTGAAATGCACGTGGAGGCGCCTAATGCCTGGTGTGAAATGACAAGCTGCCTCATAGTTTACAATAATGCACTGCCAGAGCCGTTTCTTGCTATATGAGGACTATGCAGGTGCATAGGGCCCCCGCAGAACGAGGGGGCCCACTCAAGTTGCAAGCCCGGCCTCAATATCTAAGGAGTGACCTGCGCTTTTGCACTGCATGGTACCAGCTTGACTCGACTCGCATCGCCTTTTTTTCTTTTTCACCGGGAAAAGGTGTGAAAAGTACCTGGTACTTTTGTTCGTAGCATCTCCGCTGAGGTTCCAAGCGAGACAAGGCAATACGCCCGCTGATTGGTCAGAAAAAATCCATCATCCAGCTAGAGCTTTATGGCCAGTGTGTCTGCCGTGCCACGTCGCTATGACGTTTAGCCCACAGAAAATTGGTTAAGACAATATCATCAGTTAGGCACAAGTAGTCCCTGTAATACCCTGCGAAATATACACAAATATTCCTTCAATATCACATGGTGCATCACATCACATGAATTTCTTCATTAGTGCAACATAATTAAACTATATAGTATGAATATGTGCTTAGGATCTATTTTGCTTGGTAACCAGAGGAGTTTTGTCTTTGCAGGAGCAATTCTGAAATATTTTGCGACAAATGTATATATATGTGTGTATATACATATACAGTGATGGCCGAAAGTATTGGCACCCCAGAAATTCCGTCAAAAAAGGCCCAATTTCTCCCAAAAAATGAATGCAATCACAAATGCTTTGACATTAAAATGTTCATTTAATTTATCTTCAATGAAAAATCACAAAAAAGAATTGTCAAAAAGCCAAATTGAATATAATTCTGCACCAAACATAAAAAGGGGGTGGACAAAAGTATTGGCACCCTTTGAAAGATCATGTGCTGCTTCTCTAATTTGAATAATTAACGGCACCTGGTACTCACCTGTGGCACACAACAGGTGGTGGCAATAACTAAATCACACCAACAGCCAGTTAAAATGGATTGAAGTTGACTCAACCTCTGTCCTGTGCCACACACACACCACACTGAGCATGGAGAAAAGAAAGAAGACCAAAGAACTCTCTGAGGACTTGAAAAACAAAATTGTGAAGAAGCATGAGCAATGTCAAGGCTACAAGTTCATCTCCAAAGATCTTGAAGTTCCTGTGTCTACTGTGCGCAGTGTCATGAAGAAGTTTAAAGAGCATGGCACTGTGGCTAACCTCCCCAGATCTGGACGGAAAAGGAAAATCGATGACAGATTTCAGCGAAGGATTGTGCAGATGGTGGGAAAAAATCCTAGATTAACATCCAAACAAGTTCAGGCTGCCCTGCAGTCCGAGGGTACAACAGTATCAACCCGTACTATCCGCCGGCGTCTGAATGAAAAAGGACTCTATGGTAGAAGACCCAGGAAAACCCCATTTCTGACCCAGAGACACAAAAAAGCCAGGCTGGAGTTTGCCAAAACCTACCTGAGAAAGCCAAAAACATTTTGGAAGAATGTTCTCTGGTCAGATGAGACAAAGGTAGAGCTTTTTGGGAAAGGGCATCAACACAGAGTTTTCAGGAAAAAAAATGAGGCCTTCAAAGAGAAGAACACGGTCCCTACAGTCAAACATGGTGGAGGTTCCCTGATGTTTTGGGGTTGCTTTGCTGCCTCTGGCACTGGACTGCTTGACCGTGTGCATGGAATTATGAAGTCAGAAGACTATCAACAGATTTTGCAGCATAATGTAGGGCCCAGTGTGAGAAAGCTGGGTCTCCCTCAGAGGTCATGGGTCTTCCAGCAGGATAATGACCCTAAGCACACTTCAAAAAGCACTAGAAAATGGTTTGAGAGAAAGCACTGGAGACTTCTAAAGTGGCCAGCAATGAGTCCAGACCTGAATCCCATAGAAAACCTGTGGAGAGAGCTCAAAATGGCAGTTTGGAAAAGGCACCCTTCAAATCTCAGGGACCTGGAGCAGTTTGCCAAAGAAGAGTGGTCTAAAATTCCAGCAGAGCGTTGTAAGAAACTCACTGATGGTTACCGGAAGCGGTTGTTCGCAGTTATTTTGTCTAAAGGTTGTGCTACCAAGTATTAGGCTGAGGGTGCCAATACTTTTGTCCAGCCCATTTTTTGAGTTTTGTGTAAAATAATATTTGATTTGACTTTTTTTCATTCTCTTTTGTGTTTTTTCATTGCAAGAAAAATAAATGAAGATATTAATGCCAAAGAATTTGTGATTGCAATCATTTTCTGGAAGAAATTGAGTATTATAGGACGGAATTGCAGGGGTGCCAATACTTTCGGCCATCACTGTATATACATATATATACACACACACATATATATATATATATATATACACATATATATATATGGATGGAAGTTTTGGCACCCCTGGTATTTTTCCAGAAAATGCACCATTTATCCCAGAAAAGTGTTGCAATTACACATGTTTTGGTATACACATGTTTATTTCCTTTAACGGCATTGAGACAACACAAAAAAGCAGAAGAAAAAAGCTAAATTTTACATCATTTTACACAAAACTCAAAAATTGGGTTGGACAAAATCATTGGCACCCTCAACTTAATATGTGGTTGCACACCCTTTGGAGAAAATAACTGAAACCAATCGCTTCCTATAACTATCAGCAAGTTTCCTACACCTCTCAACTGGAATTTTGGACCACTCTTCTTTTGCAAACTGTTCCAGGTCTCTCAGATTTGAAGGGTGCCTTCCCACAACAGCAATTTTGAGATCTTTCCATAGGTGTTCTATGGGATTTAGATCCAGACTCATTGCTGGCCACTTAAGAATTCTCTAGCTCTTTGTCTCCAATCATTTCTGGGTGCTTTGTGAGGTATGTATTGGGTCATTGTCCTGCTGGAACACCCATGAACTCTGACACAGAGCCAGCTTTCTGACAGTAGGCCCTATATTATGGGCCAAAATCTTTTGATAGTCTCCAGATTTCATGATTCCTTGCACACAATCAATGCACCCAGTGCCAGAGGCAGCAAAACAACCCCAAAACATCTTTGAACCTCCACCATATTTGACTGTAGGTACCGTGTTCTTTTCTTTGTAGGCCTCATTCTGTTTTCTCTAAATAGTAGAATGACGTGTGTAGCGACTATCCTGCCCTCCTGTAGTCACTCGGCATGGGAGTGGGAGACTGTTTTTACGCGCTCAACAAACAACTGTCCATGCACTTGTCCATGTTCGGGTGAGGTTCCCATTTATTAGACAAAAAGTATCGTAACAAAAAACATGACTGAACTAATGCAAAAATGAAACTAATAAAGTGATGCTGAGGGAAAAATAAAGGAGTGAGCTGGTCGAGCGAGCGGTAAAAACCGCATGATCCTCCACCCCATCTCCCCTGATTACCTACACCTGTGAATATAAAGAATATGCTATACTGCCACCAGTGGAGACCTGACAAACCCAAAAGACAGACAAATAAACAGATGTGGCTCCTACACACCGGCCCCTAATTGTGATGATAGAACAATTATATCAAGCAAAAAAGGAGTCACAAAACAATCTAATCTTCTGCCTTCTTTCTTGTGAGTCAAGATCCTCCAACACGTGACTCAACATGGGGTCACAACCTTCACACTGCTTCTTGAAGCAAGAAGAGCTTGGATATGGGCCGCTCCAAATGCCCTGTCTTTGTCTTCAACTGTACTGCACGTACAAATCCTTTCTTGTCCGGGTAAGCCTTTGTTACTCTTCCCACAATCCATGATCCACGAGGAGCCGTTGGATCCACAACGACAACAATGTCTCCAATCATGAAACTTCTCCGAGGCTTCGTCCACTTTTGCCGTTCCTGCAGTAATGGCAAGTATTCCCTTATCCACCTCTTCCAAAAGAGATCTGAAAGATATTGAACCTGCCTCCATCTCCTTTTGATGTAAACATCATCCTTATGAAAGAGGCCAGGAGCAAGAGTAGGTTTGCCTTTAAGCAAAAGGATATGATTTGGAGTGAGAGCTTCTAAGTCATTGACATCATCAGAGACCTTGGTTAGGGGGCGGTCATTGAGAATAGCCTCCACTTCACACAGGATTGTATGCAGGTTTTCATCATCCAAAGATTGCTGTCGTAGAACAGAAAACAAGACCTTTCTAACCATCCTGATGAGTCGCTCCCACACACCGCCATGATGGGATGCGGCAGGGGTGTTGAACATCCAATCAATGCCCCTCTGCAGGAGAGCCCCTTGAATCTTGCTGTGGTCTATGGCAGCTAAGGCTTCTCTTAACTCTCGCTCTGCTCCAACAAAGTTTGTGCCATTGTCTGATCTCAAACTGGACACTTGACCTCTGCGACACACAAATCTTCGTATGGCATTGATACAAGAATCCGTGTTTAGTGAATTTGCAATCTCCAAATGTACGGCTCTGCTTGCCATGCAGGTGAATATTACTCCATACCTTTTGACCATAGCACGTCCTCTCTTGACCTCAATGGGCCCGAAGTAGTCCACTCCTACGTTAGTGAAAGGAGGCAGGTCCGGAATAATTCTCTCCTTTGGCATGTCGGCCATTTTCTGCTCACTTGGCTGTCCTCGATACCGTCGACAAACTACACATTCAGATATTATTTTTCGACAGGCAGAATTAGCACTCGTGATCCAGTACTTTCGCCGCAAAGTTGAGAGCATGTGATTTCTCCCAGCATGGCCAAGTTGTTGATGAACATATCGCAGAATGAGATTAGATACATGATGACCTTTGGACAGTATTACAGGATGTTTCAGCTCCTCAGGTAGAGCCGACCTACTGAGTCTTCCACCCACTCTCAATAAACCCTCCTGCAACAAAGGATCCAGCCTGTAGATGTCACTGGTTTTCTTTACACCTGATCCTCCACTCCTCAATAAGGTGATTTCTTCCATGAATGCTGCCCGCTGACTGAAGCTAATAATGGCGGCCTCTGCTCTGGAGAGGTCACTCCAACAAAGTGATTGACCTTCAATAGCATCTCTAGCCTTTCTTATCTCCTCTTCAATTAGTTGCGTGGGTGAGCCAGCAAAGGACTTAACTATCTCCTTCCTTTTTCTCATCAGCTCCAGGAGAATAGTTTTGAGCCTAAGGAACCAAGCAACTGAAGTCTTGAGCTTAGTCCACCCAGAAAAGTGATGAATAAGTTTTGCAGTAGCATCCTCAGAGCCAGAGATAATGATGTTTGCCCTTAGGTCCCTTTTGACCTCTGGATCCTCTTTCGAAATGGGCTGTGGTGCAAAATGTTGTGGCCAATCTACTTCTGGCCTTTGAAGAAAGTCTGGACCCTCAATCCACCTTTTACATGCCAGGAAGTTATCCACAGACAGACCTCTGGATGCTTCGTCAGCAGGATTGCTCTTTGAGCTGATATACCTCCACTGAACCACATTCGTTGCTTCTCTTATAGAGGCCACTCTATTTGCCACGAAGGTGTGAAATCTTTTGGTCTCATTATTAATATACTTCAAAACAGTCTGACTGTCAGTCCAGAAGCAGGACTTCTCCAACCGCAATGACAGTTCTTTCCTGAGCATGTTGTCAACTTTAACTGCAAGCACAGCAGCAGTCAGTTCAAGGCGAGGAATTGTTGTTTGTTTTAACGGTGCAACCCTAGCCTTTCCCAACATAAATGCAAGATGTATCGCTTTATCCTGGTTCTCCAACCTTATGTAGGACACTGTGCCATAACCATGGTCGCTAGCATCCGCAAAGTGATGTAACTGTGCATGTATGGGTTCTCCAAAGTCCTTTGGCTTGATGCATCGATCCACCTTAAACTCTACCACTTTCTCCAGGTCCATCAGCCATTCTGTCCATTGCTGTGAGAATGTGGGAGGTACAGGATCATCCCATGACATGTTTTTCCGACACATTTCTTGCAATAGCATCTTTGGCAACAAGGTGAGTGGTGATAAAAATCCTAATGGGTCATAGATGGAACTGACAATTGAAAGAATACCCCTTCTGGTATGTGGTCTCTTTTCCACTGCAGGCTTGAATGAGAAAGTGTCACCCTCAGCACACCAATTCAATCCAAGCGCTGTCTCCACTGGCAAGTTGTCCTGTTCCAAGTGCAGCTGCCTTGTTGTTTTGGACCGTTTTACCTCTGGAATAGATGACAACACCTTTCGACTA
Organism: Diplodus puntazzo; assembly: GCA_963678695.2. Classification (NCBI taxonomy): domain Eukaryota; kingdom Metazoa; phylum Chordata; class Actinopteri; order Spariformes; family Sparidae; genus Diplodus; species Diplodus puntazzo. The sequence goes on from OZ023178.1 coordinate 17,167,980, forward strand.
TTGCTGGTCCACTTTACCAGCTGAAATCCTCCTTTTGCACAAATGTCAGCCAGATCAACAACCAATGACAGTGCATCCTTTTCTGTGGGCAAGGATTTCAAACAATCGTCCACGTAAAAGTTGTTGTGAATGGTGTCTGTCACCTCCACTTTGAAGTAATCCTTATTGTCCGTTGCAGTCCTCCGCAAAGCATAATTAGCAACACTTGGTGATGAAACTGCTCCAAAAACATGCACTCTCATTCTGTGTCCCACTGGACTCTGTGACGTGTCTCCTTTCGGCCACCAGAGAAAGCGAAGAAAATCCACATGCTTCTCTGACACCCTCACCTGGTGGAACATAGCTTTGATATCAGTCATCAGAGCAATGTTTTCCTGCCTGAATCTTGTTAAGACACCAAAAAGAGAATTTGTGAGGTCAGGACCTTGCAAAAGCCGACAGTTTAATGAGGTTCCCTTGAATCCTGCTCCACAATCAAAGACCACTCTTAAGGTTTTCTTCTTTGTGTGATAGACTCCGTGATGAGGGAAATACCACACACTGCCATCTCTACCTTCCAACTGGTCTTGAGGAACCACCTCTGCATATCCATTGTCCAACATCTCAGTGAGAAATGCTGTGTACTCCTCCTGATAGATCTTATTCCTTTCAAACTTCCTCTTGAGATTTTGAATACGTTGTTCAGCTATGCACCTGTTGTTCGGCATGGTGATGTCACCCACTTTAAAGGGCAAATCCACGCAATAATGACCTTCCTGCCTGCAAATGGACTTCTCCATGATCTCCATAAACCTCAGATCCTCCCTTGACATCTCCTGCTTTTCCTCCATGGTTTTTTCACTGAAGTCCTGGTTATACTGGGAGACCAACAGCTCCTCCAATCTGATGATGGATATCCTATTAGCATATATGGTCGAACAGCTTCTCTGACAACCATTGTTGCCCCTCAAAGGCCCGTTGATGACCCACCCCAATAGGGTCTTCACGGCATAAGGTCCATCACCTCTGCTGTTGATTATTTCCCATGGCTCCATGAGTTTTGGTGCATTAGTCCCAATTAAGATTTCAACATCAGCGTCCAGTTCTGGGATCCTAATATCTTTCAGGTGTTCCCATCTTTCGACATCTCGCTGAGTTGGAATGTTGTTCTTTGACACAGGAATTGTTTCTTGTGTAAATGTCTCTGGGAGCTCCACAAATTGATTACTGTCCAACCTTGACACCTCCAGTCCTGTTAGAATCTGGCTTTCCACCACCCTTTCTTGGCCCATGGTGCGCAACATAATGCGAGTCTTTGTGCCCTGTAAATTCAACTTCTTCATGCAACTGGTGGTACAAAAGCTTGCTGTACTTCCAGGGTCCAAGAAGGCATAGGTCTCTAGCACCTTATCTCCTTTCACAGACTTCAACCGTACAGGAATGATGGAAAGAGTACAATCTTGGTCTCCGGCCCCAGTACAACCACCTGTTTGCAGAGAGACAAGTGCACTACTCACTGGTGTTTCTTGAGGTTTGCTCCCTTTGTCCTTATTATAGATATGCAGAATAGTTGGGTGCTTTAGATTGCATTCATCACATGATAAACGACTTCTGCATTCTTTACTCATGTGGCCAACCTTCAAACATCCAAAACAGATTCCTTTATCCTTCAGAAACTCAATTTTCTCCCTTTGAGGGATTTTCTTCAGTTGCAAACATTTAGATAGCAGATGTAGCTCTTTACAATAAGGGCAGACTTCTGATGACAGCTCTTTCGATTTAGATGTTATGGGCTGCCTTTGCATTTTGTACACTGTTGGCTTGGGAGGTGCAGTGTGATTAGTAGCTGTAATGGTTGTTGCAAAACTACTTCCTTTGATGCTGCTCCTGGTTAGCGGCTTGCTTCTGATAACAGGCTTTGTTAATGTACTTGGACGTGGATCTGAAATATCACCAAAGAGTGGATGAGACAAGATCTTGACTCTATTCTCCAGAAAGTTCACCATATCAGGAAATGTGGCTCTGTAGCCTAGTCGTTCTTGAATGTCACAGGCTGCAGACCTCCATCTTTCCCTTAATTTGTATGGCCACTTCATCATGACATTCCGCATGTTTGATGGGATATTCAACTCCTCCATGAACTGTATCTCAGTCATAGCATTGCAGCATCCTCTGAGGAACAGAGCAAATTCATTCAGCGCCTGAACATCTTCTGCCTTAACAACAGGCCATGCAAATATTTTGTCCATGTAGGCTGTTGCTATCTGGTATTCGTTGCCGAAATGTTCTTTCAAAAGGCCTTTGGCTCTCTGATAACCTTGTTGTGGTGCCATATGAAGACAACTTCTCACCAGTTCTCTGGGCTGCCCCCTGGTATATTGCTCTAAAAAGTACAAACAGTCTTGATAACTGCCAGTCCTCTCTTCAACACAATGTTCAAAGGTCCTAATAAATGAAGTACATTGCAATGGATCACCATCAAAAATTGTTATTTCTCTTTGTGGCAAAGTAGCTGACATTTGTTGTTGCGCAAGCATTGTGGTGATTTCATTCTGCTTTTGCATGATTCCACAAATGACATTGTGCTCAGCAGCCTTTTGCACTGGTGACTGTCCATTTTGAAACCTGTTCAGGTGTTGTTCCTGTGCAGCTAATGACCTGAGGGGTGCAGCAGTAGAGGTTGTGAGATCATTTTGAGGTTTGTGCGTTATTGTGGTTGTATGGAGCATTTCGGTGTTTGATTCCAACTGTGGCCTGAGTGATTTTTCCATTGCCATTGAGGTGCCATATAGGATTTGGTCCTGTGGTTGTGTTTGCACTTTCACCTTTGGTCGCACAGCTTGCTTCCAACAGACAGGTGGCACTGTTGGGCTTTGATCCAAAGACAGAATTTTCCCTTTTGGCACAAATTCATTTGCGTTTGGGTTGAATTCCAGTTTTTGCTCTTTAAGTCCTTTGCTCACATAAGAGTTCATTCCATTTGAACTGGACTTTCCTCTGACATCACTGCCTTCCAGCACAGAGAGTCTTGCAGCAGCAGCAGCAATTTGTGCATCAATGTCCAGCTGCTCTTTAGCTTTCCTCAGTTTGTTACTTTCCTGTCTGAGCTTCTCCTCTTGTGCTTCAAGTTCGTGTCTCCTTTGCAGAGCAGCAGCTTTCTCCATTAAAGCTGCTTTCTCAGCCTTTGCCTTTAAGCATGCAGATGAAGTACTAGACATGGCAGATCTAGAATGGCTTAACCTTTTACTTGGCACATTAGACACACTGTCCTCAGGCTTAATATCATCTTGACACTCAGATTTTGCATTTTTATCATCATCCTCATCATCATCATCCTCATCATCCTCATCATCATCACCATCATCCCCATTGTTCTCATCATTTTCATGTGAGATTCCATTATCTTTCAACCATGTTGATATTTCCTCAACAAACACATCATTGTTAGACCTTTTGGACTGAAACCATGTTTCCTGCTTTATCTGTTCCTCATCTGGGAGAGAAAACTGAGTGAGAAATGTGTTATGAAGCTCAGCGGCCTTTTGACATAGTTGTTTGAACCTTTTTAGATTAAGTTGAACAGCACGGACATTTTCTTTAGACACCAAGAGTGTTTTGATTTTTGTCTTTAATTTGCTTGCCTGTGCAAAATTATCTCTCCTTTCCTTTTGGAGTCGTTCAATCATAATCGTGATTCCTTTAAGGGTAGGTTTCCTTATTCTTTTCTCCGCGACGTCACTTCTCACAATTGAGTCGGTTTCAGTATTAATACATTGCGTTTCATTCATTTTCAACAAGAGCGTATTGACGCTTTAAAGAGAAGACACTTCAGCCGAGTGCTGCGCTATGTTGGATATGCATGCGCGCAGCCTGCGCAACCTTTATCCACACGACACAATCGCAGTCACACAACAAGTTGAAAGATAATCTCTTTCCTCCAGTTTCCTTGAATGCACAAATAATCACAATGACTGAAGTCTTGCATGAGAAACATCGACATCAAAGCGGCCGATTGCCGTATCAGCGCAATGCTGTTCCAAGCGAGCAATACAAGCATCTGTACTGACCGGACCTCCAGGTGTATGTCATTGCCCATAAGCTTGTTCTTCCTTTCGGGATAACGATGATGTGGCGGCGTCCCAAGATGTTATCCAAGAAGCTCCAAGTCTCCAGGTGAGATCGGGTTTTTACGTGTGTAGCGACTATCCTGCCCTCCTGTAGTCACTCGGCATGGGAGTGGGAGACTGTTTTTACGCGCTCAACAAACAACTGTCCATGCACTTGTCCATGTTCGGGTGAGGTTCCCATTTATTAGACAAAAAGTATCGTAACAAAAAACATGACTGAACTAATGCAAAAATGAAACTAATAAAGTGATGCTGAGGGAAAAATAAAGGAGTGAGCTGGTCGAGCGAGCGGTAAAAACCGCATGATCCTCCACCCCATCTCCCCTGATTACCTACACCTGTGAATATAAAGAATATGCTATACTGCCACCAGTGGAGACCTGACAAACCCAAAAGACAGACAAATAAACAGATGTGGCTCCTACAACGTGCTTTGCTAAAAAGCTCTACTTTAGTCTCATCTGTCCACAAAACATTCTCCCAGAAGGATTGAGGCTTACTCAGGTATGTTCTTGCAAACTGCAGTCTGGCTTTTTTATGCCTCTGTGTCAGAAGTGGGGTTCTCCTCAGTCTCCTGCCATAGCACTTCATCTCAGTCAGATGACGACGTATGATTCGAGCTGACACCATTGCACCCTGAATCTGCAGGACAGCCTGAATTTGAGTGGAAGTTGACTGAGGTTGTTTATCCACCATTTGAACTTTCTCTTCTCCATGCTTGGTGTGGCACACACAGGCACACAACGCAAAGGTTGAGTCAACTTTTATACACTCTAACTGGCTTCAGTTTCGATTTCGACCTGTTACTTGCCACAGGTGAGTTTAAACGAAGATCACATGCTTGAAATGAAATTATTTACCCACAGTTGTAATAGGGTGCCAATGATTTGGTCCAGTCGATTTTTGAAGTTCTGTGTAAAATGATGTCAAATATATATATATCTATATATATATATCTATATCTATCTATCTATCTATCTATCTATCTATCTATCTATCTATCTATATATATATATATATAATATTTAATATATATATATATATATCAAATAAACATTTTTGAGGAACACTGCATCAGCTTCATCCACTGAATCATCTATTGAAGTATCCCCAATGTTTACCTTGTATTATCATTTTGTATCAGTTCAACTTGCTTGATTTTTATTTGAGAGAGGTTTTCACACCTCTAAAAATGTAATAGACTGTTGCATCTTTGTGGATGACCAGGGCAGATAGTTTGGTTGCACATTTGATGATTTAAAAAGAGTTGTACAGCTGATGAATACAAAGGAGCACATCTGTAGAGCCCTGGCTCCACCATGGTTTGTATATTAGCTGTATGTTACTCCTCTTTTGTGCATCACAATTCAAGTTAGGATACACCTGTGTAGCACCCCCAGAAAGCCCCCTCTGTCCTCGCTCCTCTCTCCTCATGGAACATAGGAATTGAGGCATCCTTCAATATGGCTTGGGGAGATCGATTTCGGGGTCAAAGGCAGGAGGGCTCTGGAGCGAGGAGGCACATAATAGACAAATGAGAAAACAGGTCTCTCTCTGCATCAAGCCTTTTGTGTGTTTTGTGTGTTTTGTGTGTGCTAGATGTGTGCAGGGTGATTGAGCTGCTTGACCGGCTGCAGCGGAGTGGTGAGCTGCCTCCTCCCAAACTGCAGGCCCTGCAGAGAGTCCTACAGAGCAAGTTTTGTGCCGCTATCAGAGAGGTAAAGACGAAGTCATCTTCCTAATTCCCGGTCGATGTCCTTTTAATTGCTTAGCTCTTTGAATCACTGTTAACCTCACACTGGACCTCTTGTGCACAGAGATATGGCTCATTATAACAGATTTGTTAGGAATCAGGATTTAGTTATTTATTTAGTTACTCAAATGTTCAACTTTTTTTGTTTTGGTTGTTTGTGATGTTCTATGACCCTGCAAAGAATAAGTGGTTACAGATGGAGGGATGGATAAATGCGATGTATCCAATGTACTGTGCATCACTTAACCTCAGTCATATGTTAACCAGAATTATTTGTGCCCTCCTCTGTTGTCCTCTAGGTGTATGAGCAGCTGTATGACACTCTTGATATTGTTGGAGGTCCAGAAGTACGAGCACAGGCAACAGCCAAGGTAGTACATGCAAACTATGTATTGCACAAGCAGAGTTATTTTCAAGACATTGGGCCCTTTTTTATTGCACATGTAATGTGGCATGGCACAGGCATGTACCTTTTTTTTTGGTACATGCCTGTGTGAGTGGCTCCAATTGCACCTGCTATTATGATTCAGCAGAGTGAAGTGCTAAAGGGTTGGGCGCAGTTAATATAGATTGGTTGTGGTGATTAATACAAAACTACATTATCAGCCGGTCATATCACTGATACAGCAGATACATTGTCTAAACAGTGATGATTAGACAATAGAAAGACACTTACATGAAGAGCAGCACGATATGAACACATAGTACTACAAATCTGTTGACATAAGCAGATAATGTTCATGAAGGTCTTCAGTCATCCAGGTCATGGTAATTGTAAGTGTTGTATTGTAGGCAACTGGTTAAACTGTTTCAGTTTGTTGAAGATGTTTCTCCTCTCATCCAGGAGGCACCTTCAGTTCTAACTAACTGGAGGAGAGTTTGCTTAATTAATGTCGTACACCGCCTCCTCTGTTCAAAAATAGTCATTCCAGACTTCTTTGACCCACCTACTGAGTACAGCTTAACAACCATTCATGCCTCAGCTCAGCTAGCCTGAGCAACCCACATGAAGGCCGGTGTTAAAAGCCTGCAACTCCCCTCCAGATAGTTGGAACTGAAGAAGCCTCTTGGATGAGAGGTGAACATCTTCAAGAAACTGAAACAAGTCCAGTTGCCTACAGTACAGCACTTAGAATAAGCAGATAATGTGTTTTTTCCTGTTAATGAAGGGAATATCATTAAGTATATACAGTATGTGATGCTATTTCGGTTATAATTCTGAGTGATAGCAGTGTTCGCATGCAGCTCATTTCAAGAATAAAACTTGAGATGCCACTTTTGCTAAAAGGAAAATTGGAATTGAGGCCAGGACACACAGGATTACTTAGGCCCGTTAATCAGATACCCTCTGCAGAAACAGGTAAAATTCTGAGATATAATCTACCAGTATGCTATGATTTTGTCCTCCGTTACCTACATTGGAAGCATTTAATACGGGGATTCCTGCTCTTTTTTTGACGCACTCGCATCCGGTGGGGCTTACCTCCACACACAGCATTGGCTCTGGATCCAAACTCCTGGATAGGGGCTGGATACTATTCTTCTCCGGAGTTGCCAAAGGTGTGAGGCTCCGGGCGGGTGTGGGGATACTCACAAGTCCCCGGCTGAGCGCTGCCGTGTTGGAGTTTATCCCGGTGGACGAAAGGGTCGCCTACCTACGCCTAAGGGCTGGGGGGAAAACTCTGACTGTTGTCTGTGCATATGCACCGAACAGCAGTTCAGAGTATGCAGCCTTCTTGGAGGTCCTGGCAGTGGGGGACTCTGTGGTCTTACTGGGGGACTTCAACGCGCACGTCGGCAATGACGGAGATACCTGGAGGGGCGTGATTGGGAGGAACGGCCTCCCTGATCTGAACCCGAATGGTGTTCTATTATTAGACTTCTGTGCTAGTCACAGTTGGTCTATAATGAACACCATGTTCGAACACAAGGATGCTCATAAGTGTACGTGGTACCAGAGCACCCTAGGTCGAAGGTCAATGATCGATTTTGTGATTGTATCATCTGATCTTCGGCCGTGTGTTTTGGACACTCGGGTGAAGAGAGGGGCAGAGCTGTCAACTGATCACCACCTGGTGGTGAGTTGGGTTCAGTGGCAGGGGAAATCCCTGGACAGACCTGGTAAGCCCAAACGAGTAGTGCGGGTAAGCTGGGAACGTCTGGGGGAGGCCCCTGTCTGAGAAGCCTTCAACTCCCACCTCCGAAGGAGCTTCTCTAGCATCCATGTGGAGGCTGGGGATATCGAACCTGAATGGACGATGTTCAAAGCTTCCGTTGTTGAAGCTGCAGCTGTGTCCTGTGGCCATAGGGTCTTAGGGGCGGCAACCCTCGAACACCGTGGTGGACACCGGTGGTCAGGGGAGCCGTCCGACTGAAGAAGGAGTCCTTTAGGTACATGTTGTCCCAGGGGACTCCTGAGGCAGCTTTGGGGTACCGATGGGCCCAAAGGGCAGCAGCCGCAGCTGTGACAGAGGCAAAGCAGCGGGTGTGGGAGGAGTTCGGCGAGGCCATGGAGAAGGACTTTCGGGCGGCGCCAAAGCGCTTTTGGAAAACCGTCCGCCACCTCAGGAGGGGGAAACGGGGAACCATCCAAGCTGTGTACAGCAAGGACGGGACCTTGTTGACTTCAATTGAGGAGGTCATAGGGTGGTGGAAGGAGTACTTTGGTGACCTCCTGCATCCCACTCAGCCACCCTCTGTAATGGAGACCGAGCTGGAGGATGATGGGGTATCATCGCCGATTTCCCTGGGTGAAGTCACTGTGGTAGTCAAACAACTCCCCAGTGGCAAAGCCCCAGGGATCAATGAAGATACTACCAGGAATGCTGAAGGCTCTGGGTGTTGAGGGGCTGTCTTGGTTGACACGCCTCTTCAACATTGCGTGGGGGTCGGGGTCGGTGCCGAAGGAGTGGCAAACAGGTGTGGTGGTCCCTCTCTTTAAGAAGGGGGACCAGAGGGTGTGTGCCAATTACAGAGGTATCACACTACTCAGCCTGCCTGGGAAAGTCTACTCTAAGGTGCTGGGAAGGAGGGTCCGGCCGATTGTCGAACCTCAGATTGAAGAGGAACAATGCGGACTCCGTCCTGGCCGTGGAACAACGGACCAGCTCTTTACTCTGGCAGGAGTCTTGGAGGGGGCCTGGGAGTACAATCTCCCAGTCCACATGTGTTTTGTGGATCTGGAGAAGACGTACAACCGGGACCCCTGGGATGTTCTGTGGGAGGTGATGCGGGAGTATGGGGTGAGGGGGTCCCTTCTAAGGGCCATCCAATCCCTATATTCCCAAAGCAAGAGCTGCGTGCGTGTACTCGGAAGTAAGTCGGACTTGTTCCAAGTGGGTGTTGGCCTCCGCCTTGTCCCCAATCCTGTTTGTGATATACCTGGACAGGATTTCAAGGCGCAGTCGTGGGGTGGAGGGGTTACAGGTCGGTGACCTGAAGATCGCATCACTGCTTTTTGCAGATGATGTGGTCTGATGGCATCATCGGCTGTAGATCTACAACGCTCACTGGATCAGTTCGTGGCTGAGTGTGAAGCGGCAGGGATGAGGATCAGCACCTGTAAATCTGAGGCCATGGTTCTCAGTAGGAAACCGATGGATTGCTTACTCCGGGTGGGGAATGAGTCCTTGCCCCAAGTGAAGGAGTTCAAGTACCTCTGGGTTTTGTTCATGAGTGAGGGGATGATGGGGCGTGAGATTGACCGGAGAGTCGGAGCAGCGGGTGCGGTGTTGCATGCGCTTCACCGCATGGTTGTGATGAAAAGGGGGCTGAGCCGGAAGGCAAAGCTCTCAATCTACCGGTCAGTCTTCGTCCCTACCCTCACCTATGGTCATGAGCAATGGGTCATGACCAAAAGAATGAGATCATGGGTACAAGCGGCTGAAATGGGTTTTCTCCGCAGGGTGGCTGGGGTCTCCCTAAGAGATAGGGTGAGAGGCTCAGCCATCCGTGAGGGACTCGGAGTAGAGCCGCTGCCCCTCTGCGTGGAAAGAAGCCAGTTGAGGTGGTTCGGGCATCTGATGAGGATGCCACCAGGGCACCTTCCTCGGGAGGTGTTCCTGGCACGTCCATCTGGGAGGAGACCTAGGGGTAGACCCAGGACCAGGTGGAGGGATTATATCTCTTCTCTGCCCTGGGAGCGCCTGGGGATTCCCCAGGCAGAGTTAGCCAATGTGGCCAGGGAAAGGGAAGTCTGGGGCTCGCTACTGAAGCTGCTGCCCCCGCGACCCGATTTTGGATAAGCGGTTGACGATGGATGGATGGAAGATCCTCAATGCATCAGTTAGGGTTAAATAACTTGTAACTAACTGAAACATGTTAATCACTGCAGTAATTTTCCAATGGAATGATCTGACTTATTTGCTAAGTTAAATCTAGGTGTTGACTTTTTTTTAGGCCAGCGCTGTATATTGGGGATGAATTACATTTTTGATGAATAAAAAATGGCGCAGGGACGTAAGGGAATCAGCACGATCAGCGGTACAAAATCCTGACTTTTGAGCAGTGTTGTGTATTTGGGCATTCAGGTATCTGATTTCACTTGCAGAACTTTCACTTTCACTTGGTGTGTCACTATCAGGATCCTTCAACAGTAACAACACTTTTACATCTGCTGTGCTGCTTAGCGGCAGAATTGGTTAGCACCTACCAACCCATCCTGTGAAAATTGAATATCTGGTCCAGATTAGTTATTTTGACGCATATTGCTCAAAATGTATAGAAAGTAGCATAAAAACAGATGAGGACAGAAAGTAAGAGAGAAAGAACCTACACTCTTTTTATAGCCTTTTTTTTATGTGGAATAGGCTTTTTCTCACTAAATGCAATGCCTTTCTGACCAGGCCACAGTGGCAGCCTTTGCAGCCAGTGAGGGCCACGCCCACCCAAGGGTGGTGGAGCTGCCAAAGACGGAAGAAGGTCTGGGCTTTAACATCATGGGGGGGAAAGAGCAGAACTCGCCCATCTACATATCAAGAGTGATCCCTGGGGGAGTGGCCGATCGCCAAGGAGGGCTTAAGAGAGGAGACCAGCTGCTGTCTGTCAACGGAGTGGTAAGGAGCTCAGGCCCACAGAGAGGAGCAACACACTCTGACAAGTTCAATCTAGTGTCAAAAAAAAAGTGTTCACATAGTTTTTAAAATGCAGACATACAGTATCTCACAAAAGTGAGTACTCCAGTCACATTTTTATAAATATTTTATTATATCTTTTCATGGGACAACGCTGAAGAAATGACATTTTGCTACAAAGTAAAGTAGTCAGTGTACAGCTTGTATAACAGTGTAAATTTACTGTCCCCTCAAAATAACTCAACACACAGCCAGCAGGTATGTTAAATTGGGTGTTATCGCTCTCACACTCTCTCATACTGGTCACTGGAACCTCAACATGGCACCTCATGGCAAAGAACTCTCCGAGGATCAGAAAAAAAAGAATTGTTGCTGCACATAAAGATGGCCTAGGCTATAAGAAGATTGCCAACACCCTGAAACTGAGCTGCAGCATGACCATACGGCGGTTTAACAGGACAGGTTCCACTCAGAACAGTCCTCGCCATGGTCAACCAAAGAAGTTGAGTGCAACATCTCTTGAACATCTGTGGGACATCCTCAAACGGAAGGTGGAGGAGCGCAATGTCTCTTACATCCACCAGCTCCGTGATGTCGTCATGGAGGAATGGAAGAGGATTCCAGTGGCAACCTGTGAAGCTCTGGTGAACTCCAGTGCTGGACAATAATGTTGGCCACACAAAATGTTGAGACTTTGGGCCCAATTTGGACATTTTCACTTAGCAACAAAAGTGAGTACATTTACACTGTTATACAAGCTGCACACTCACTACTTTACTTTGTTTCAAAGTGTCATTTCTTCAGTGTTGTCCCATGAAAAGATATAATAAAATATTTGTAAAAATGTGACAGGAGTACTCACTTTTGTTGAGTCAGGCCAATACGTGCTGGTTCACCATCCTCTTCTGATTGAAAGTATCAAGTCTGTCAGACAACAACCACAGCCAGCAGTAATCCGCTCTTCTGCATCACTGCAGAATATAAGAGCTCAACCACCAGAGGTCGCCAAAACCAGCTTCAACCGGTGTAAAGTGCCCATTAGCCCTAAAACAGAAGAGGAACGTGGTTATTACTATTCAGATGAATATTCATATTTGATGCTAATTTTATAGCTTTGCTCTGAGATTTTAGCCCTCATTTAGAGCAGGACACGAAATAGTGGCCAGGTTGTCATTAACTTTCTCATTTTAGATCTAAAAAGTACACTAAAATACATTTCAGAAAACATTCTACGTAAGACTGATTAAAAGACTAATAGAATCACGGTTAGAGCACTGCTGGTGTTCTAGTGTGATATCTAGTGGTCTGGTCTAGGGTCAGTACACTTCTGGTGATTTCAAGATGTTTATTTTGGTTTTATTTACTAAAATGTGATAAGTATAGTTACTCACATTGAATTGAGTATTAAAGTCAGGGTTTGAAGATCGTTTTTGTTTACTGTCTCAACATGGCAAAACAATTGTAGATATTGTCTGTTGTGCCCATGCAGAGCGTTGAGGGGGAGCACCATGAGAAGGCTGTGGAGCTGCTGAAGGCCGCCCAGGGTTCAGTCAAGCTGGTGGTCCGCTACACCCCAAAGGTCCTGGAGGAGATGGAGGCTCGCTTTGAGAAGATGAGAAGTGCCCGGAGAAGACAGCAGCACACCAGCTACTCGTGAGGCTGCTCATTAGTCTACACCCAGTCACCACTGTTAATATATGTACGGGAACACACTGGGTGCCCCAAATCTAAACTACATTTGAAATCTATACAAAATCTGCTACATACAAATCATCATAGAATGCACTTTCAGAAGTTCATAAAAGTGTTTCTTTCTGGCTTTCTGTGTGCGGTTTGTCTTACAATCCAGAGGCTTACATCCAGTGGTTCACTTGATGAATTCAGAGATTAATTTTCTGGATAATGACATCTGATCACAGGCCTTCACATTTACACCTGCTCTAATTAAACATTCTAGCTATCCCCATTCTAACTGAATCATGATCAAATCACAATATGCAAATAACGACGGTGAAGCTGGCAGACTTGTCTAACTTCAAGGAATCTTTTTTCAAATATATTCTTCTCTATCTTCTACTTTGAAGAAGGTGCAGGTGTTTTCCCCTGGCTGTGCTCTGGTCACAATGTGGCAATGTTCGATATGTCTTTCAGTTTTAAGTTCAGTTTAACAAAACTGTCCTGAGTAACAAGTACAAGTCCGTTAATCTTCTTCCTGCACAAAGGATAAGTCATTGGAAATGCAGCTGTAGGCTACCAGCAACCTAGCTGTGTCATCTTTAAATGTATTTTTTGGTTTGTTTTGATTGTTATTTTTGATTATTATTGTGTTTCAGCAGTTTCAGCACAATCCTCTGTCTCTCTCTCTGCAGATCTCTGGAGTCCAGGGGCTAGCTAAACCAATTCCTCTATCCACCTCATCGTCCAACCCTCCTCAAACCTCTGTTCCAGTGGGAGGCGAGATCCTAGATGAGAAGCAAAAAACCAAAGTAGCCTACCAACACCTGTTACCTGAATTTCTTCATAAAGCCAACGCTGCAGTTTAGGATTTTCTCCCCTCCGTCTTTCCTATTTCTTAGTGAAGTGCAGATTAAGCTTGTAGTCAGACTGTGCCAGTAATTTCACCATCCCAGTGTGAAATCCTCCTCAGCTTACTGTTACATAAGGGCAACACATTCTCTTTAGTGTGTGGCTTAACTAAAACCTAGTGTGATATTATCATGTCATTTTACGTTCGCATTCTCATGTCGTATTGTATTCTCACTGCGCTCCTCAGCAGTTAGGCCTGATAAGTTGAGGTAACACGGAAACTGTCACCCACAGCCTTCACCGCTGTGTCTCTATCAGATGTCCCTGCTGGATGGCTAAGAATTAGCATTATAAAGAACTGCCCTTAGATCAGGGGCTGGCAAGTGTCATCTTTTTTGTATTAATGTATTTATTTATTTATTTGCATAAATATTTATGAAATAAAGTCTTACTGGGTAAATTGAACGCTGTCTTTCTTAGAAACAAGAAAATGTTTGAGGGCCCATGCACCAACCATATGAATGAGAGAAGTAATAGCAGGAATGTTTCAACTGACCTGGATGTTTGAATGAAGCTTGTGTTAAAAAATGTGGGAGGAGATAAGTTCCAAAAAACATTACATGATAAATTATAATAATGAAAATAGTACTACTACCACTACTATTAATACTACTACTACTACTACTACCACTACTACTACTACTACTAATAATAATAATGATAATAATAGTTTTTTCAATTGTTGAAGCATTTTTCCTGAAACCAAATAGAAATGGTTTTGACTTCTAAGGCCATACTACATATTCAACTGTTTAAAGTTGTGTTGAAATAGTTTCCTTTTTCCCTTTTTTTACTGTAACATTTAGGGAGGGGGGTTGTCCCAATAATATTATACAGTACAGTACATACAAGAGTGATCTGTGTTTGCGCAGGTACAGAGTTTGGTATCCATCGTCAACAGGTGTCTGTCTGTGATTGTCAGCTGACAAGTGTTGTCTTGGGAAATCCATTGAAAATGGAATGAAGTCCAGTCAATTTGACTTAATTTGTTTAAATATGAACAAATATATTTTATGTATCTTTTGTCTTTTAGCTGCACTTATTTGCATGAATTAATTCATTAATACACTTCTAATAAGCAAGGTTATCATATTCATACACTGCATTTGCACTTTTCTTCACAAAGACCACACCATTGGGAAACTTAATATTTGGTTAATTTAAAATAATGATCAAGGAAAAGCCTTAGAAACCCAGGGAGCTATGAACAAAGCTTACGTTTAAACTCATTGCAGGTTTACAGAACCATTAAATCCTCCTTTAGTTCTCGTGCAAAGAGAGAGAGCGAGTGTCATAGTAAGGATGGGTGAGAATAGGAAAAAAAAGAAAAACAAGAACTTAACTTTTTTTCTCTTACAGCTTATCATCATTATAATGTCCGGTCGTCATGTGACATCATGTGAAGCATACCGGGCTCACTTCCTGTTTCTGACAGAGCTCTGTGTGCTTCAGATAATTCACCTGTTCTTAGAATGTCCCACATGGTTCTCACAGGTAGTCTACAAACCAAACGCATATATGGGGGGGAATAAAACCTCAGAGGGGCAGTAGTGCAACAGCTTGGATGCCAACTGCCGTAAAACGTCGAGGAAGAAGAAGAAGAAGAAGCAGAAGAAGCAGAAGAAGAAGGAAGGACGCAAACTTGAAAGAGAAGCAAAGGATTTGATAAAGACATCATCTAATGAGAGACATTGTGCGGGTTGTCCTTCAGGAGAGGACCTGAGGACTGAAGCAGGTGAGACACAGAGACATTTACACAGTCAAGTGTCGAGTTTTAGTAACGATATTCACCAGAGACTGAACTGAAACAGTGACAGTGTTAACCATACATGTAAGTTATATGTATATATGTATATATACGCGTACATATGTATAAGGTGTTAACTGCCTCAGCAGCGTTAGTAACGTTGGCTTCCTCCTGCAGCCTTAAATTGACTGAATATAACTTTAGATAACTTCATTAAGTTAACGTTAGCGGTCTGTATTCAAGAGCTAACGTTAACGAGCTTCATCTGGTAACTACCAACGTAACTGAAACAGTGTCAGTAGCTAAGATAGCTAATTAGTACATATTTTTTTCAGTTTACAGATTTAATTACAACCAGCTAACTACTATAGCTACAACCAGTACATCACTGCGGTCTAGCCAGCAGTGGTTCGCGTTTGCTTGGTCAAATCAGCCGCCCCGTTTTTTTCCAGTGCGCAAATGTACTAACGTTAACATTTACGGTGGAACACCATACTGGATCTTTGCTATGGATCGGTTAGTTGGGCTTACAAATTGGAGCCTTTACCTCCCTTTGGCGCTTCTAACCACAGCAGTGTGTATCTCATGTCTGTATACAAGCCAGCCTTCAGACGGCTGGCTCAGGAGGAGAGAATAGTGAAAGTCTGGTCAGAGGACAACATCTCATCCCAAGTGGCTGGCAAGTTCAGCAGTATATGAATCTTGGACTACTTATGGAAAACACGTTTTTATTCCACGTCAAAGTTGGTTGAAAATAATTATTCTTGTTCTCTGGTCAGGATTTTGACAAAGGATTACTCGGAAAGTACGTAGTAAAAGTACTACATATTATGCAAGCAAGTAGTCAAGAAAGTGCTAAGTTCAGCAGTATGAATCTTATGGAAAATAAGTTACGTTATTTATTCCACATCAGAGTTGGACGAAATATCCTCATTCTTGTCCTCTGGTAAGGATTTTGACACAGGATTACTCGAAAAGTACACAGTAACAGTACTTCATATTATTCATGCAAGTAGTGTAGGCAGTACTTAGTTCAGCAGTATATGAATCTTGCACTACTAATGGAAACAGTGTTTATTGTGCGTGGGTTTTTGTTTTTTGTTTTACTTTTACTTTGAAATCCGGAAGGATACCTTTGTGATATCTTCAGTTCGTTACCGGGAAGAATTACTGTAAAAAAAATAAATAAAATTAAAGTATCGTGTATTTCATGGGTCTGATTGTGACCCATACTAAAACACTGAAAAAAGGAGACAGCTGGAAACTAACAGGACCCATCACAATTGACGTAGCAGTTAAATATCTCTTTTTCAAGTGTTTTATTTGAGGTTTGAGCCAAATCTTTTTCGTGTGTATTTAATTTGTATTTCCTGTCTTTTTTTTCTCCAATTTTTATACTCCAATTTTGGTTTGTTTGATTTAATTTCATTAATATATTTACATAATTTTCTCAACCTCAATGTTATAATTCTATTGTGTTGCTGTCTGGTGCAATATAATGTCTTGTTTTGTCTTGTACTAATTCTACATTAAGCTGTGAGTACCAGATGTCCATTAAAGCAGTATACTTCTTTGTCTCACTCTTGTTTCCAGCCAGGATGAAGAGTTCCTCTTCGCTCCTCTCTCCTCCTCCCTCTCCCTCTCCTCCTCCTCCTGCCCCCCTCCCCCGCTCCTTCTCTTCCTCCTCACTGAGTTGCTGTCCTGAACTCAATCTGTCCATCACACTCAGCCCCAGCAAAGTGAACGTGGAGCCATGTCCACTGAACAGGAGGCAGCAAAGGAACCACTCCGGACAGAAGCCCTGCTCCAGAGGTCAAACGAGAAGAAGGGGGAACAAAGAGGTTATTACATCATTTCTAAGTATTGGCTCACATTCAATCTGAAAATAATTGAATAACATGTTTCCTCAAAACGGTGCAAAACGCTGTGAATTGTTGTGCAACGGGACTCAACGTCTATACTGATGAAAAGTTAAGGCTGGGTGATATAACGAATATTGAGATGTACCGATATTTTATCAAGCAGGTATACAGTACCAGTCAAAAGTTTGTACACACCCTCTCGTTCATGTTTTTTCTTTATTTTTATTATTTTCTACATTGTAGATCAAGACATCAAAACTAAGAAAGAACACATATGGAATTAGGTAATAAACAAAAAAGTTTAATCAAACCATAATACGGTGAATAGCGCTGTTTGACTACTGTTCTAATCCATATTATGGCAAGAACCTCTCAGCCAAAAAAATTCATTACAGTTACCAGACTGGGAGACGACAAATTAACTGCACCTCAGATTAGAGCCCACATGAATGCTTCACAGAGTTCAAGTAGCAGACACATCTCAACATCAGCTGTTCAGAGGAGACTGTGTGAATCAGGCCGTCATGGTCCAATTGCTACAAGAAGCCACTACTGAGGAGGAGGAAGAAGAAGAAGAAGCTTAAAGATCTTTCTAATCCGATTAAAATGCCTTCCCCAAAACAACATGGTGCACCTTTTAAAAAAAACATCAATCCTTCTACAGTGCATTACACTTGTGCTGTAATCTACAATAATATTGTTTTCACATAGCAGCTCTAATACAAGGGTAGGTCCTGAATCATACACACCATATACATTACTCTGCTGCACACACTACACATCAAAGTAAAGTTGAGAGTGCTTCCTCATTTCTTTATGGTTGCAGACATTAGCTTTAGGTTGAAAACAGCTATCATGTTGTAGGATCAAGTATTTAATTGTTCTAGGTGCTATATCGTGGGCGACTGGACTTGTTTTAGTATTTAATTATTGTTAGGCAGATTTTACACAGACCATCTGTATTGTCCAGTTTGCTACACAGTGAGTTAATAAAATCGTAACATGCCCAGATGGCTGCCTTTTTTTACACTTCTCACTCATAATTCAGTTAATTGGTGTAGTCTTCTGCACTCTAGTTGTCTCTGCGAGGACGGCCATCCATCAGGATAAAAGTGCTAAAACAGCCAAAAAAAACAAAAAAGGATGCACAAAATTGTTCTGCCTGAGAAATAACTTGGCTTTCTACTTTAGTTGTCCAGAAATCAAGAAATGTACATAAATATGGAAAACAAACGAGATAAAGACACAATATGAGTGTCTGGCAGACAGCCGCATCGAGCAGTATTAGAATCATATTGAACGGAATTGGCATCAAAAATTGGCCTCTACTTTTCCCACTGCGTGTGTGTGTGTGTGTTTGTATGTGTATATGTTTGTGCATGCTTGTTGACATTGTTCTGTGTCAATCTCCTGCAGGTGTGTTTTGAAGAGCCGTTGGTCGTCATGGTACGACCAGAGCCTGGCATCACTCTGAATAAAGACGCCCTGCCTCAGCAACCAATCAGAACTCAGAGGAGGAGCAGAGGATGTCACCATGGTAACCAGAGTCTGAGTCAGTTTACACTGAGTAGATGTAGTGTCTTTGTTCAGTATGATTTCGCAATAATGCCATTAGTGAGATGCTACATTTAAGCAGCAAAGCTAAAGGCTTCTTGTATAACAAATATAAATTACACCCAAATTTAGTGTCTTTTTTTCCTGATGTTATTTCAAAGTCTAAACATCTAAATAGTTTAAAATGCGTGTTTGATGCTTTCATAACTCATTAATAGCAGCACTGACTAACAATAGTGTAGCAGCTAACCTTCCACCAGCCGCTGAGAGGCTGAAACAGGGAGAATCCACATTGTGTCTGACGTGCCGATTAATCACAACATCCACTTGCGTTGTTTGATGGTTTTATTAATAATACCAAAATAAACAGAATCCGGTATTTGCAAAAAAATGAACAACGATGTTGGATATCTGTATGCAATCAGGCATGCGGTCAACAGAAAATGTGACTCCCAACTCACCCCCTCTCTCTCTTGCAAGCATGCAGGTGACAGGTGAAATAAACAGACAATCCTCATTAGTTCAACCCACGTGACATCACACCACAAGTGAAATAATCAATAAACAAATCTAAATCAAATATATGGCTCCTACAGGTAGATTTTAAAGGATTAACTTTCCTGTTGGGCCACAGACTAAAGAAAGTGACATAAGGTGTCACTGTTGTGTAGATATCAAGGACACTAGCAAGGTAATATAGCCTAGTGCATGAAAAAAGCAGAGAAAGGTCAGACCAACATGTTTTCATGTATACCTTTACATGTTACTGCAGAAATAAATAAGTTTGCTGATATATTATAGGCCATATATGTATACTTATATCCATATATCTCCAAAATGTAAATCAACCGCCAGTTTTCCACCTGGAAGTGGGTGTTGCTAGTGCCATGATTGTGCAGGTTACTCCTTGTACATATGTTATATTTATATGTGTATTATAGGGCTGCACAAAAAATCGTTAAAAATCGCGATCTCGTGATATCAGTGGAGGAAGCCCGCCTGCAGTTGAGTGTCTGGAAGGAGTGAGTGAGAAGCTGTTTTTAGACAGGTCAGCAAGCCACCAATTTGATCATAAACTGTCTGTGATGAAAAATAGACTCAATGTGAAATTTCATCTGGAATTTTACAGGGGGGCACAGCACATGTTTACCGGGGCACGTGCCCTGGTAAAAAGTGTCTGGCAACGCCCCTGGTCTGTTTTGATCCGCCGATTTTCTGCCTCGGAGGGTACACTTGTTTCCACCTTGCCTGCTAGATGTGCAACTGGACAGCCGCTGAGATCTGGGAGATGCTAGCGCCTCCTGGATCTCTAGCTGTATGGTTGTGTTAGCTTGTTGTTGAAGCCACAAGCTAGGAACGGTCGCTACTTTGAAACTAAAAGCCCCCCGCTAAGAACCCAGTTCTAAACTCCAGTGGGGTGCAATGTAAAGCTCTTATTTTGAAGACAAATTTGTTGTTAACTGTTCACAGCTCAACTTCGGGCTTCACGTCAGGTCACATGTTTACGCCTACCCCAGAGGCAGCTTTTGGAAAAGGAGGAATATTATGCCTCCGTTTTAGAAAGCCGATCACAGCAGCTATCACATATCACCTAGCCAAAGATATGGCCCCAATAAACACTGTACAACACGAGGTATTAAAGGATGTCCTCTCATCTTGGAGACTAATTTTTTTTTTTACTTTTGTAAAAATCACTTCTCATCCAATGATAGAACTTGAACAAAACAAAACAAAAAAAAATCGTAGCAATGTTTTTTTTTGTTTTGTTCAAGTTCATCAGTGCAATAAACATTTTGTGAAAAAAAACGTGCCAGAGAATCGTGATCTCAATTCTAAGCAAAAAAATCGTGATTCACATTTTTTCCAGAATCGTGCAGCCGTTGTGTATTAGAATATTTTTGTTTCCTTTATTTTCCTGATAACTAATGTGAGTATCAACAAACACATTTCCTGATTGTTAATTTCCTTCCTTGTTTTTTCATTATTCAAACTGTGCTTTGGCAACACATATAAAATGTAATGCCAATAAGGCCTATTGAATGGAATTCAATTGAATAGCAATCTAACGATTGTTAGCCAGGCATGCCAGAGTAGCAGCTTACATCAGAGCAGGCAGACACACTGTGTGATCCATTTGCTATCATTTTGGCCTTATATCTTGGTATGAGAATTAAAAAGACACTGCCCTGCACAGTGGTAATTATTCAGTATCTCCCCTGCTGCAACCACATCCACACCACTTCGGCAAGTTGAATTCAGAAGTTTGACCCTGCTCAGATACAGTGGCCAGGGTTGTAATACCGTTTGCAAAATTACATTTACATTAACATTTAAGGCATTTAGCCGACACTTTTGTCCAAAGAAATTGCAATAAGTGCATTTGTCACAAGAAAGAAGCCACAATATACCACAATTGATAGAGTAAGAATGAAACAAAATGTAAGCGGCTAGGCCTGACTGATTCCATTCGGCTGAATTAATTTTTGAATTTCAGCAAATTTGACCGATCTTGAATGTTTGGATGAGAATCAAGCTTATTTAATTTGAACTAACTTGTTGAAGCGTAAGGTTACATTGAATCCACCAAATGAAGCTATCCAATTACAGTATCACTACTGTGTGGACTGCTTTGTTTTTGTCATGGGATCATTAGTGATGCACAATATCTGCGCCAGAATATAGTTAATAGCAACATAGCAAGGTTGTTCCTGCTATTTTCTGAATCACTGCGTGTTTGTGGTGTTCCTGACCATTTGCCAATGCTGGCTGTAAAAGAAGCTTTCAATAAAATCGCACAACATCTATTTCAATTTAACTGTATTATTAATCAGTTACCTATGACATACACTTGCGCATGACATGTGGTCTATGTCCTTCAAACCACATCATGCCACTTTGGATGGATTTTGCCATGGTACCCATGTCCTCTTACTGGGGTTTTAGGTTCTTTGGAGCCAGAAACCAGAAACCTGTAAAATGATTAATAAAAGCATTTTATTTCCTTCCCGTCCTCCGCTTGGTGAAGCCCCCAGACAGTGTGTAGAACTTCCTGCTGCAGCATCCAATCAAGATCCAGACTGTCTGGAGAGGGTGGAGCTAAACACTACACTGGCTATGAAGGCAGAGCTTCAGTCACTGCAGGTTTACACTGTTTTTCAAAAACAAAAAAAAAAAATCATCACAGAGCTGATTATCAGCTGGCTTATTGCTGGTTATCTGGTAACCTGTATATTGTCCTGCAGGGGTCGCAGTTTAACTCCCAGAAGGCCATTCAAGAGATCCTAAAGAGGTCGGAAAGGACCAAAAACCTGATTATGACCAGAGCTACTGAAGGTAACTCACAGACACACAGGGTCCTCATCACATATCTCCTTGTTCTTGCCATCATAAAGGATGCCCTTCATCAAATCAATTTAATTTACAAGCCCAAAATCACAATCACATTGTCTCAATGGGCTTAACAATCTGTACAGTGAACGACATCCTCTGTCCTTAGACCCTCGTTTTCAGTGAGGAAAAACTTGCCATGTTTATGATGGCAAGGAGCTAGGAGAGCAATGGAGGATGCCTGCAGCACCTTGGACATAGCTCTTTTTATCAGACCTGTACACACCTATATGAGAAATTGGTTAGTAATTTGCTGCTGGACTGATCTCATGCTGCACCACCACAGTTTTATACCTGAATGAATAACAGATTCAACATAATTTCACTACAAAGTTTAGATTTGATTGGTGTTCTGATTCACAGTTTAGCTAAAAATAATTGGATCAATGGTAATTGTATCTGTTTAGTTAAGGTAGTTTAAGGAAAGTTAAGGAAGTTAAACAACTTTTATCAATATTGTAGTGAAGAAGTTATTGTCTTCTAGTGAAAACATTCAAATTAAATATCACTTTATATCAGCCTAAAAATACCCTTGTATCAGGTAGAAAGTATAATTAATGTGAGATATATTTAGATTTAAATTTCCACTTTATCAGGTACATAGACACATATTCTAATCAATTTATTTCTACAGTTTAGAAGACATTCTCATGGTAACCTGGCTTATTATATATTGAATTTAAAACTGAATGTCAATACATGAAATAGGTAACTGTCACAATCATGAAGTAATGTGGGACTACTTGTTAATATCTCAGTGTTATGTTCCAGTTCACTTGAAGGTGCACAGAAAGACTAATGAATGATTAGGTAATTGGTAATTACAGTCTATTGCTGAGATGTGGATTCAGGTTGACTCGTGTCACTGTTTCGATGACACTGAATAAAAATCAATGACTCGAGACTCAACTTGGACATGTAAGTTGAAGACTTGGGACTTGAGATGTGATGACTTGTCTGTTGCTGCAGCTTCATAGTATTTAACTGGTGAAATGTGAGGTGACTTATGTTTTGAAGTAGGCCAGTTAGATGTTCAGTGAGTATACGACCAACTGCTACTGTTAATCAGAAATGCCTCCACAGAACAAAACATCATTGACATGTTTGCAAATCAGTATGTGTTTAATTGATTATCTTCCTGGCAACATATCAGACCAAATTGTTGTTGTTATTTTAATCAATATTTGTAGGAGTAATGTAATGTGATTGTCTGATCTGAAGTTAATTTAAAATTGTTATCTATTTAATGTAGTGGGTAAAAAGTACAATATTTGCCAGTGGAAGTATAAAGTAGCAAGGGGTGTAAATATTCTATCAATTGTACTTAAGAACAGTACTGAAGTAAACAGACTGAGTGACATTCCATCACTGATTATCTTTGAGTTTGAATAAGGAAGGCAGTATTTGTTTTGATTGAAGAAAACAATAATAAATAAATAAATTATTATGGTTTGATTACATTTATTTCAATTATATTACAATTCAATTTATTGTCATACTGGGGGGACTTGACCTGGGACTTTTCTTCCCTTCCTTTAACTAAGGACTTTGACGTACCCTGTGACTTGACTTGCCCGAGGAAAAAAGGACTTGGGACTTGAGACTCAGTATTATGTTTCAGTTTACTTGAAGGTACACAAAAAGAGTAACTCTGTTATTTAGTTACTCATCATTACTTACTATATAGTCCTTCAATGATGTTGACAGGTTTTCATGGTTATATTCATGTACGTTGAAAACGTCTCTGAAAATTAAATTAATAAATTGAAAGTTGATGAGCCTGTCCGTCGGAGAAAGACTTGACAGAGTACATCACAAAAACAGAATAAAAACAAATCCAACTGCCAACATATGATGGTGATTAGCTGATGAGAGATGCTGCATTTAGGGGCACCAGTTCTTAATCTGTTTGTCTCCACTGTCTCTGTCTGTCTATGTTTGCAGAAGTCAATGTGTCTCGCTGTCAGCTTCTCTTTAACTCACTGGTCAGTGTAGATGTGCAGGTGGATCAACTGATTAGCCAAGTGCTGCAGGACAGGCTTTTGCTGGCTCCAACCCCCCGCTGCCATGAAAACAAGGCAGCAGATGGCCCCTCCCTCTTCCTTTTCATGGGCTCCGATCTCCTCAGACAGAAGCCCCTCCCACCAGAGGAGGAGCCAATAAACGTAGACCCCCGGCCATTAACACACCACGCCCACTCAACCTTCGATCTCTACCGACGACAGAGACGCAGTGAGGCCACGCCATGAAGGTCACACGGTGATTCTAATTGGCTGGCGGTACTGAGGCTATTGGTCAGATTGTGTGATGTTAATGAAGTTATCTTATCAGTTTTTAACTATACATGTAAACTGAAACTTGTTTTTCTAAAGAGCTGCGTTTTCCCAATAAAATTTTTCAAACATGTCCACTCTTGTCAATGTGATGACTGATGCTGTGCTGATCTGTGCTTGTTCAGTCAGAGTAGTTTGAGCAAACTGACTCCTGAGGGTCTTGGGGTTGCCCACCAAGATTTCAGCCTTTGCTTAACTATTTAAAAAAAAAAAAACAGGTATTGGTGCTTGTTTTAATATTGCTACGCCGGCCAACATCAGGAACAATGTCCATTTACTTAACTGCTTTTGAGCACTAAGCATTAATTATGTAGACACAGAGTCCACCTTCTCTCCTCCTACCTGAGTCTCATATCCTGTCTGCTAAGAACCAGGTCCGCCCATCCAGTGCAATAGATTGATCCAGGATGTCAGGGGTTAACCATGTCTCTGTGAAGCTGTGCGCACAGCAGTCTCTTATTTTCTGTTACTGAGTAGGCCTTATTTGCACCTCATCCACTTTTCTCTCCTGCGACCGGACATTAGCCCGAGGAAGGCTTGGTAGATGAATAGCTCTTGGTCCAAGTCGGGTCACCTTAGTTCATTAGAACTCGCTCTTTCTTCTGCAGTTGCACCGCTTTCAGTGACGTTTTTTTCCCACTCTGTCTTTCTTTGTGTTTCTATTTGCCTGTTCTGTAACCGGGATCACAGTGTTCATTGCTTTCCTGTTCCACATTTGTTGGTGTCGGTGCCAGAAGAGCTCAGATCAGAGAGGACTACCTCCTTATTATGGAGTTCTTTCTCCTGATTGGATAAAGTGGGCAGGGATACCAGAAAATATATTTTCTCTTTAACTGTATGAGTAGTAGGTGTTGGAGAGACATTGGTTATTTACCAGATATTCTACAACTGATTGTGTAGCGTGATTACTGATGGAATATATAAGTGCCCAGAACCTTCAGAGTTTAAAGAATGTGATGGATGACATGGTATAACGGAGTTTCTGCGGGGTCTTAAACAGTCTCAAATTTGACAGTCTCAATTTTAGGCCTTAAAAAGTCTTAAATACATCCATATTGTGCATATAGGTCTTAAATTACATTTAGTTAGGTCTTAAATAATATGTTCATGTACCACTAAGGTCCTGGTCACAGACTTATTGCATCTTATTTCAAATTTAGGCTACACTGTCTAAATGTTGATTTTGGTGTTCTGACAGTGAACAATGCTCCAGGGGCGTTGCTAGGCCTGCAGCTTTACAGGGGCACAGCCCCCCATCTCAGTCTTGCATCTGACCAGTGTCCTCCTCAACAGATATACCTGTTTCTATAGAATCTATTCCCTCAGATTGTCCACCTGCATCTTCTCCTGCTTTCACCAGTCACAGGAGCTGTCAACTACTCGATTCTGTGATCATAAACTGTCTGTGATGAAAAATACACTCAGTGTAAAATTTCATCTGGAATTTTACAGGGGGGCACAGCGCATGTTTACCGGGGCACTTTCCTGTACTGTGCCTCTGTCTCACTCTGCCTATTTCATATTTATGCTACACACGCTTCAAGTGTTAATTTAGGTGTAATAATAGTGGAAAACCTCATCAGAACAAATCTTATTTCCTGCTTAAGACATTCAAAGATAATTGAGTATGATAGGTATAGGTATTTCTTCCTGTTATATAACATAGCAGGAGCAGAAAGGAAATTTGTGTTTGGTAGATTATTTCTTTGTTGTAACAATGCTTCTTGTCAATGAATATTATACTATTGGAAAGCCTGTTTATTTCCCTTTTAAATGGTGCCATATCTGAAGGAACATGCATCTGTGGGATGAGGAGCAGAGCTGAGTATGTGGGTTGTGCCCATGAACAAATTTGCCAAATAAAACAGCTTATTCTGCTTTTGACTCTTGTTTGGTGGATTGAAGTCTGAAGAAACAAGACATACTGGCAATTTAGCAATGTATAAATTTAACAAACAGCAGCTTCAGTAGCATGTTAAAGAATAGTACACAGCCACAACAGGCTGGCGCCTCCTCATGCTGCTCACCAGCCTTTCTTTCTTTTACCTTTCTGTTTTAGGCCTACGGTGCTTCTTACATTCTCCGACAGAAAAAATGTGCAGCCGACACAAAGAATTGTTTCTGTTTTATCAAATTGTGATTATTTGAATGATCCTAAGTTAATATCATTGTGTTTTATGCTCAAGCCTGAGAGTGGATCACTGTGTGTGGCTAAAGATAAAAAAGGATTGACTCACACTGAGTGACAAAAATTACATTTAAACTGTCCTGTGTTTTTTGATTGTTTTTGCCTTTTTTTTTCCACTTTTACTGTTGTTAAATCTAGCCTGCTGCTATATGTTTTATTTATTATCGGATGAGGCTACTTTTTATTTTGCACATTTTCACAAACACAGGGAAGACTAAAGTAAGTCTGCAGCTATAGTTCTATATAGCTACTCTATTTCTATTTACTGTGGGCTAGTTCTTTTATTTCATAAATGCACCAAAACATGTCATCATTGAAATGGAAAGGCAAAGTTCAAGTACCTTATACTGTAAGCATAAGTAGCTCCCTGCAGAGTAGCCACATCATGTGAAAATATAAAATGAATGCTCCCTTTACGGCTCCAGACATATGGTGAGGGGTGCAAAAATGTCTCTTTTGATAACAAAGGTTGCTGACCCCTGCCCTAGAATCAACCCTCCTTGGTTACTAAGAATCTGTAATTATTGCTAATCCTACATTTCCCACAATGCAACTCGAATGACGCCACGGACGGCAGCCACGCTGTGTTGGTGCGCGTTGTTTCGTCTTATTTTGTTTGGTAATTTAATCATCACTGTCTGGTATGCTGCTGCCACTGCTAAGGACAATCGCAGACTGCAGCGTATCATACGCTCTGCTGAGAAGGTGATTGGCTGCAACCTTCCATCCCTTCAGGACCTGCACAGCTCCAGGGCTGTGAGGCGTGCAGGCAGCACTGTGGCCGACCCCTCCCATCCCGATCACAGACTTTTTGTCACTCTCCCCTCTGGCAGGAGGCTGAGGTCCATCAGCACCAAAACCTCCTGCCACATGACTTTTGACTGACTCTTGCTCTCTTGCACTTAAACCCACCACCGCCCTTGAATCCCTGACTCACCATAATGCAGAACTTGTACATTTTAATAACTTTTAACTTTTGCACATTCTTGTACCGCTCTTCCATCTTTATTTATTCTTATTTATCCCATCTCACACTTTATGTCTCTTTTTGTTTATTGTTTATTGTCTTAAATGTATGCACCTTCCCCACCAAGACAAATTCTTCTTGGCAATAAATCTGTCTGATTCTGATGCTGAAAGGGCCTTCATTATTTCTGTTTTCAAATGCTGAGTGATACTAATCAGTAAACTCATCTTGATGAGTAAAATCAGTCAAGTACCCCTTTAATCAGTGCCACTAAATTCACTGACAACAGGACATTGGCCAGTATTTCAACTCAACCTTACATTAGATGTGATGATACACTATTTTGACAAACACATCTTACTACCAAAAATAGCAAAATCATTTTGAAAAAAATTAATGTGTCCAATGATCCATCAATAGCTGTCTCGTGATTCCTCCAACAGGTCCTTCTTTCACATCCTCGAGGTGAACTCCAATCTCCTTACCAGGGACCTGCTCACCTCTGATACAGAACGACAACCTACACACACACACACACACACACACACACACACACACACACACACACACACAAACACTGAAAGAAAGATTGATGGGTGACAATATGTGTGTTTTTGTGTCTGTGTGCGTTACCTGACAGGGCCATTGCCAATCGCAGCTCCTCTTTGAGAAGGTTCAGAAGCTCAGTAACCCCCTGCTCCCCCTGCACACACAATGCATGTGTTTAGTTGTGTCACATTAGAGTCTTATTGCTAGAGAGTGTAGTTTTTTGTGTGTTTAACAATGACCATCTTGTATTGAGCCAATTATGTTTCACTACATGCAAAGGACTAGGATGGACAAAAAACAATAAAAAGACCATTTTGAATTCAATGGAACTGAATTTCCAAAAAGCATATCAGATGCGTTTAGTGTGGTTCATTTACAGGAAAAATGTACATACACAGCCCTCCTCCTAATTAAAGCTGCAGTCTGGAGTACTGACAAAAAAGTGGACTTAGCCATAATATTTGAATGATACAGCTCCCAGGTCCCTCTTTCTTCCTCTCTGCTGCGCTGCAGCCCTGCCTTCAAAGCCCCTCCCCACAGAGGAGCCTGCTGTGCAGGAGCAGGCTTGTAACCATGGTAACAGAGGATGCCAGATAACCAAGATGGCGCATTCAAAAAACAACAACAACTAGAACTGCAAGCAGTTATGAACGGGGGCCAAGCCCCCGCACGCGACTCTGACCCCGCGCACCACAGAGCCCACCGAAGTTGGCCCCAAAGGATGACAGGCTCGGGGCAAAAGTGAGGACACAGGCCAACGTGTGAGCCGTGGTATTCACTGTAATGGGAAGTGCACTGGAAGTGCAAAAGGCTGAATGTGTGCCGATTTGGATTTGTTGTACTAAATCACGGCCACTTTGACCAATCGTTACATAACTATATGGCTGGCCTCAGGAGTGACCCCACATCAGTCCTGTTTCATTACATTTCTATTATTGCAACAAAAAATGAGAGTGACAAGAAAAAATGTTAAAAGAATTTAGTTTGACCGAAATATGAAACAATATGTGTTTTTTAGCTATCAAAAAAGATTGTTTGGTTATAACTAGCAGATTTTTTGGAGTGCCTGAATTATTTTGACAAATGTTCATCAGACACACCTGGAGATTCTATGTGCAAAGTTTCATGCAGATGGTGCTTAAATTGTAGGACGAGTTCGAAAAAGTAGGTTTTGCATATGTGGCAATTTAGCGAACGAAAAGTGCAGCAGACGTGGGCGTGTCCTATGTCAGAAAACCCAGCTCTATTCAGGGAACATATGGTTATAAGGTTTGCGAATGTGTTCTTTAACATGTGGAAGTTACAGGAAAAATCGGTGTAGCCAGGTCAAGAGATATAAACTTCCATATATTTAGCACCCCCTAGAGGCCAAAATTGTCTAAATTCGGCTCATCCCTTTATCCCTGACCGGTTTAGCCTGCAGCACCACTTTTACCGGGAGAAAAAAAAAATCCTCACAATTACAATAGGGTTCCTAGCACCGCGGGTCCTTGGATTCCCTAGTGTTCCCTTGGCCCCTCAGGCTTGGCCCCCTAAAAAAAAGCCCATTTCTGATAAATACAACTAAATAACAATGACGAGTGCCTCATGCCAATCACTGTAGATATCCCAAGTAACAAACAGTATTCCACACACCGCAGTAGTTACCACGTAATCATTACCCGGTGCAACATTTTTGCAATGCTGCCTTTCTGAAGCATGAATAACGTTATTTCTCCAAACCAATTCAACCACTTCAGAGTGTACTGAACACAAACTAACGTTATAAGTGCCCGGTCACTTGAAAGACACTTTTGCTAACCAGTAGCCATAAAAACAAAGCCTAACAGCGGAGTTAGCATACAAACTAACAAGTTAGATTTAGCAACAAGCTACGTAGCTCGATTGCAACATCGTACGGCCATCTGCGCTATTGCAAGTATAACTGTAACCGCTGCCACCATAGCCTTGTGGTTAAAACATAGACTAAAAAATATATCAAGCAGGGGTCCTTACTAGTCCAGCAGAAAAGCAGGAAACTCTCTCTGGCTCGGTCTAATACTTTCTTTTGCTGTTTCTGGGCTGTCTTCATCAAAGGTGTCGGTGCATAGTTTCATAATAAAAGAATCTGCAGAGGCAAAAGGCTGGGGGGAATGATGGAGCAATCTTTTTTGAAACAGATCTCAAGCCTGCGTCCGAACCAGTGTGGCCACACTCGGGTATTCACTAATCTATGGCAAAGTTATCCTCTGCTCTATCAGAAATCCTATCGAACCTTCGATCTTGGAAATCTACAAGTAACCACCCCACTTTCTCTGCCTGTGCAGGCCTTTTTAAAGTCCATTCACCCGCACCTACCTACTTCTTCTAATTGGTCACTTTGGTGGGTTAAGGGTCCATCTATCCAATGAAGGGAAAGACGGATTGGTCTGCTTCGTACCCCCTATGAAATAACTTATCTTCTGTGTGTCACCTAACTCTACAGATGTCACCGAAAGTGGACTGTCTCTGAGTGGATGGTCTTTCTGTACTTATATGGAAATGTATACATTAAGGTCAGTGCCAAACCTCTGGAGTGAGAGCTGACCTCAGTTCAGACCTCTGTGTTGGCCTCTTCCTTTAGCTAACCTTTCACACACCCACAAAGCTGATTAATAGCTCCAGGGACATGTAAACCCAAACATCGCCACAGTCTTACACTCGCCTAATGGGAAGCATCCTGTCCTATCACAGTTAAATCATAACTCAGGATGTGTAAGCAACACACAGACACTACACTTTTTACACTGCTTGTCTTCATCAGTGTTCTTATTTCTTCTCCTTGCCGTGGGCAATAGTGGGGCATTTTTCGGCTCTGTTGTTGTTGTCTGTTCTCCTCCATTTTTTACAGTTTGAGCTTGAACGTATCTGTCCAGGTAAGAGCAGTTACTGCACCTATGCGGTGGAAGGGCACTTCATGCGCATCGTATGCACGAGAATGATTGACACTTCTCAGAAACTCCCCTTTTTTCATTATTATTATTGTTATTATTATTTTATTATTATTATTATTATTATTATTATTATTATTATTATGATGAATTTTATTTGAACAGGGACAGTGCACAATAAAACATTAACCCTGTATATAACAAGGAGAGATGCATTGCATCGGGTTTTAGCAAGTTGCTATTTTCCAACCGTCGTCCCTGGGCAGGTAGATGGAACACTCAATAAATTAAAAACAGATACTAAATTCAGTTTTGCAAAATTTCAATTAAAATGTTATGAATACACACATTCCAACATCATTCCAACAATTTAAAACAATTTACCCCCCTCCCGCCAACTTTTATAAATAAATATGCCACCCCCATCAAATACACACACACACACACACACACACACACACACACACACACACACACGTCTACAAGTTTGCCAAGACCGCATCCAACATTTTGTGTGACATTAAAATGTTTTAAAATCCGCACATGTAATCAGCTCTGTTGGAAGTGTGTTCCATTGATTTGTAGCAACAAAAGAAAAAGATGATTTACCAAATGTCTACAGCTACAGCTCTACAGCAGACTACAGCTTTAAGGCTAATGAGACTGTAGATGAGTGAGGGTTAGGGTTAGGGTTACCTGACAGGCAAGGCCCCACAGCACTGGTCGGCCGATGAAGACAGCCTTTGCTCCCAGAGCTAAGGCCTTCAGGATGTCTGTCCCTCGCCTTATTCCTCCATCCATGTAGACGTCACAGCGACCCTGTGCTGCCTTTACTATCTCTTCCAACACATCAAGCTACACACACAAACACAAACATTTACACTTTATATTTATATTGTCACATAAAATACATTTAAAATGTGTCCGATGATAATCTATGTTTATCTTATCATCCACAAATACCAAATTCCAAATCATATCCCAAAATGAGCGAAGTTCTCAGGAGCACAGAAGTGTTTCTTGTAACTGGCAATCAAGGCATTCAAATGATTTTGTGACCTCTTATGGCTTCAAGGCTAGAGCACAGCACAAACTTTTAGAAGTATGACATATTAACAGGAAACTTATCAATATGGACTAGAGCTAAGTAAAACTGATTGTAGTGTGCATTTAGTGACCAGCAATTTTCTGCTATTCAACTCAGACAAAAACATTTACTGTGTTGGGCCTTAAACATGTTAGAGACACACAATCTAATTAAAGCTGCACTGAGCGGGACCTCGTACCTTAGTGCACGTTGGGATGTACAGCAGTTGTGACTTTGAATAGAAAGTTTCCAACCCGAATGTTTCTTTCATTTTGCAACCCTGACCAGAACTCAGTGATGGGTACAAATTCTCTCAGTTCTTTGTATGCATTTTCAAGTATAGCTACAAGTTTCAATAGAAAGTCTATGGTAACTAAGTCTTTATTTATGTGGAGTGTGTCTCTTTATAAGATGTGTCATTTGCATTGAAACTTGGGGCTGATGAAAATCTTTTTCCTTTCCTCTCTTTCTTTATAGCATTCATTTTTTTGGTGATTGGGTTTCAGTTTCTGTTTATTAATCATCTTGGATTTGTGTTTAATCTGAATCTGACTCCAAAATTTTGGTGACTCCAAAAATTGCTTTAGTCCTTTAAATTGTGATTATGCCACTCTCTTTGTCTCTCTCTCTCTTTCTTTCTTTCTCCTTTCCCAGGTTCTCAATAAGCATGGTTGGCCCTGCTGATGTGGTCCTGCTTGACTCCTACTATCATCATCATAATCATTGTTGTTAGGGGCCCATGCATGAGGGGCCTGGGGTTCCGAGTAACACAGCCCCCACCAGTAGTTCAGGAGACCCTACTGTTCACTTAAGGACTTTTATTAAAAAATGTTCTTCCACATATAAAACTCATACTGCTGCCTAAACAATTTAATGTATGTAAGTAAAACTTGAAAGGGCTGGTGTATAACTATGCACATACCTCATACCTATACATGTCTAGCAGCAGTCGGCGCTATAGTCAAGTTAAGTGCTTTTGGCCAGTTAAAAAGCTGCAGAGGGGTGCCAAAAATGAGAGAAGTTGATATCTTTTCATTTGCTGCATGGATTTTAGGGGTGTCACGATTCTCCAAATCCTCGATTCGATTACATTTTCAATTCTAAGGTCAAGGAGACACCTCTACTGGAAAGGTGAGTCTAAAGGATTTCACAGCATAGAGTCATTTGTGGTGCAGACAGTCTTGGAATTTTATGGAACTCAATATGAATATGAAATATGAAATTTCAGTCAAGGTGCACCATATAAGACTTATTTAACTTGAGCTTTTATTTAGGAGAGTTATGATTAGAAAGTGGAGAAAGCCAACATATATATATAAAAGCCAAATTAGCCTGACCCAAATATTTTCAAGAGTATCTTAATATTACTTTAATTCATGTAATTAAGCAATATTTTTCAGGGCTTGAAATTACAACCATTTTAGTCACATATGTGCCCAAAATGCAATCTGTGCGACTTCAAAATATTTGGGAGCAAACAATTATTGTGTTGTGAGCGAAAGTCATGGCATTAGCCTCTATGTTAATCTATTTGAGCTGTTTGAGAAATTTCCCCTGTCCTTTTTTTTTTTTATGGTCAAATGTTTTTTTTCAAACAAGAATACAAGTTACAACCAAAAAACATGACTCATTAATGGACAACAGAGACAGTACAAAATTGACTGTAACAGCTAAACAATAGTAAAATGATAATAGTAATATTGATAACGTTGCATCTCAATAAGGTGCAAGCAAAACCAAACCAAACCAAAAGGACTTAAAAAGAAGAAAAAAAAAGAGAGAAAAGGGGCACCACCCCCCACCCCAGCACCACACTCATGCTGGTAGGCTCTCTAAGCCTACTGACATCAGGCATGGACTGGCCATCTGGCTACCGGGCAATGCCCAGTGGGGACACACATTTTTGGGGCGGGCTGTCATAATTGAATCAGAAAAGTATATTATAAATCATTTTTTTCGACCAATCCAATGAAATTTCTAGCCTTTTTTAAAAAAATTTTATTTAAATGTTTTCTAAGAGCACAATTCAGAGGGGGTGGCCCATTGGTCCATCTTCACAATATAGACAGTGGACTGAACCAATCTCAGCCCTGAAAACTTTGAGACAAAGGATATCTGTGTGTCTGATCACAAAGGAATTTTATTCAGTGTGGTTTTATCTCGGGTAGCTATTGAATGCACCACAACAGCCCAACGTCAGGTCTTTAATTCCTTGTATGCTAGCAAGTTTCCTGAGCTTTTTAATTCTGCCTTTTTAACTACTTTAAACTTCTTACAAAGATAAGAAAGTAAAGAGTTCTCCACAACCTTGGCTAAATGATCTCACCCAGCAATTAACGAGAGATTGCAGGAGAAAAGAGCGAAAATGGAAGAAAACAGGACTGCACATTTTTTATGAAATCTGGAAAGAATCTATGAAGACTTACCAAAAAGCAGTTAAGGACGCAAGAAATTCCTTCTTCTCAAATCTCATTTCATCCAATCACTCGAACCCCAAAATTTTATTCCAGGTCATAGACTCCATCATTGCTCCCTCCACCAGCCATTTTAGCAACGCCTCAGATGACACATGTGAGATGTTTTTAGACTTTTTTATCAACAAGGTCAAGGATATCAAGCAGAAAATAACTCCACCAGACCACATCTTACATGTCAGTAGGGACATCCACACACATTTTAGTAATTTTACACCTGTTTTTATACCTGTTTTATCTGAAATCATGTCCTAGATGAAGTCAACTACGTGCAGTCTTGATATTATTCCAACAAAATTTCTAAAAGATGTCATTGATACAGTTGGGCCCATTATTATATTGATTATTAACAGCTCACTGGAAAATGGCATTTTTCCTTCTAGTTTTAAACATGCTGTGGTCCAACCTCTTTTAAAGAAACCAAACCTTGATCCGTCTGTTCTTAGCAATTTTAGGCCAATTTCCAGACTCCAGTTTTTATCCAAAGTTTTAGAAAAGGTGGTTTCATCCCAGCTTTTAGCATTTATGTGTCATAATAACATCTTTGAGAAGTTTCAATCGGGTTTTAGAGCATTACATAGTTCAGAAACTGCCCTTCTTAAGGTAACAAATGACCTGCTTTTAACAGTCGACAGAGGGGAAAGTGCAATTTTAATACTTTTACACCTCAGTGCCGCGTTTGACACTGTAGATCATGACATTTTAATTGACCGCCTCAAAACCTGGGTTGGCATCAAGGACACTGCACTTAGTTGGTTTCATTCTTACCTTTTAGAGAGAGCCTTTGCGGTCACCATAGGTAATCATACATCATCTACAGCTCAAATAACCTGTGGTGTACCGCAAGGTTCAGTTTTAGGTCCGATTTTATTTTCTATTTTACATGCTTCCACTAGGCCACATCATCCAACAACACAACGTCTCTTTCCATTGTTATGCAGACGACACACAGATATACCTTACGCTGAGACCGCATGACTCGAGAAGCCTAGCTGCTGTCTTAGACTGCCTCAATGATATCAACTGTTGGATGGCACAAAACTTTCCTCAACTTAACAAGTCAAAATCAGAAATCATCTTGTTCAGTCCCCCAAACACAGACACCAGCCTCATTACAAATAGCCTTGGTCCACTCTCCAGTAACATTAAACCTGCTGCTAGAAACCTGGGAGTCATATTCGATTTAGATCTCACCTTCGACAAACACATTAAAACAGTTGTCCAGTCCTGCTACCTCCAACTCAGAACCATCTCCAAAATCAAACCGATACTTTCTCATTCTGATTTGGAAAAAGTCATTCATGCATTTATTTTCTTTAGACTAGACTACTGTAACTCCCTCCTCTCCGGCATAAATCAAAGGTCTCTTTCCCGCCTCCAACTGGTCCAGAACGCAGCAGCTAGGCTTCTCACAGGTTTTAACAGACGACATCACATCACCCAAGTTTTAGCTTCTCCTCATTGGCTCCCTGTTCGTTTTAGAATTGATTTTAAGATTTTACTGATCACTTTTAAAGCTCGTCTTGGCCTGGCTCCAAGCTATATAACAGAAATGTTGACCCCATATGAGCCAGTTCGCAGCCTTAGATCCTCAGGTGTGGGCCTCCTGGCAGTTCCAAAGTCAAGGCTTAAATCTAAAGGTGACCGAGCTTTTTCTGTCATTGCCCCTTGGCTTTGGAACGACCTACCTGAGGAGATAAGGCTTGCAGAATCAGTAACTTCTTTTAAATCACTTCTTAAAACTCATTTTTATAGACTTGCCTTTTTGTGATGTTGTCTCCTTTTTACTATGTAATTTTTAAGTTTTGAGTTTTAATTTATCATTTATTCATTTTTCACTATTTTCATCTTCCCAGTGTTTGCTGCACTTCGCTTTGTCTAAGATTCCTTATCTGTTTCTATTGTTCGTATATGAAATCTTTTTATTGCTCTTATTAATTTGAATTAACTATTAACTATTTCTATTCCATTCGTTTGCTCTACATTTTTCAATTGTAATTAGGGCCCGAGCAGGTAGACCTGCGAGGTCCCTATTGTAATTGGAAGGAAAGAAATTTTCTTCTCCAAGTTTGACTGCAGTTTTGGATGCCTGAACATACCTAAAAACTCACCAAATTTGGAATATACGTCACATCCGGCGAAAATTACGATCCTGCATTGTCACTGGGTGTGGTCATGACCTGCGGGCTCTGTAGCGCCCCCTAATGTTCCTCCCGGCCTTCCACAAGAGCGTAGACAAATTTTTTTATATATATATTCAAAAACCTTATATCCACGCGTTCAGTGAATTGTGATGAATCTCGTGCTATAGGCCCCGCCCATTTCCGCCTGCCTTTTTTTTCCCGCTACGCCGCGAAATGTCGAAAACCTACTTTTTCGAACTCCTCCCAGGCGATTTCATCGATTTGCACGAAACTTGTCACGTAGTATCTGTGGATCCTCCTGACAAAAAGTTATTAAAAGAATTTTGATAGGCTACTACTACTTCGCCATAGGTCGCTGAGAAGGGTTTACCAATTTGACTCTAGATGGCACTGTGGTGCCAATTTAATTTTATATTTGGCACTGTGCCCACACCATAACACTTATGGAAATGAAATTAATAGAGGTGCTATAGAATAGCCCCTGTGACTCACACACCAAAAATGACCAGCAGGGGGCGCTATTTTCGATGCAAAGCGTTTTTTACACATAACTCCCACATTATATGTAGCATATTGTTAAACCTTATATCTACGTGTTCCCTGAATTCAGCTGAATGCTGTGGTATAGGCCACACCCACTTTTGCGGTAATTTTTCATTTGCAAAATCGTGGCAAATGAAAAACCTTCTTTTTCGAACTCCTCCTAGATGATTTGACAGATTTGCACCAAACTTTGCATGTAGCATCGGTAGACCCACCGGACAAAAAGTTATCAAAAGAATTTTGCTTGTCCATAAAATGGGCGAAATATAAAACAACAAATTCCTGCAGATTGTGTTGAAAACAGACAATCTTGCATATCTTCATAAGATACAGTCAGATTATCAAGTAAATGTTCACAATTGTGTTCCATGGCCTAATGATGGTCTGTGTCAAATTTGGTGCAAATTGGCCAATAGGTGGCGCTTTGCCCCAATCGCCCTGCATATATCTGGGCATCAAAACTGTGTCTTATCCATAGCGCCACCCACTGGACACAGGAAAGCAGACAAAAATCGTCTGAATGATATGACGTTAACTGCTCGATATCTCCCCGTCGTGACATGCAAGTAGCAGGTGAGTGCACAGTCTGACGGCGCCGTAGGCCAACGCACATGGACTGTGAGGGCCCGTTCATCACTGTTTGCTGTTTTGATTATTATTATTATTCTCTGCGCTGTCTCCTGTAACCTCTGCTAGTTTCAAAGTGTGAAGCGTGAGGAGTGGCAACATGGAGCAACCAACGAGAAAGAAATTGAGTGCCGAGAAGTTGTGTGCTATAAGAGTGAAGAGTCTCACTGTAGATGCTGCAAAATGTGAAAAGATCACAGACATGTTCGCGGGGCTGCTGCTGCTGTAGCCTCCACGTCCAATGTGACAGCAATGATCCAGCAACAGTAGGTTGAAGGTGAAGACAGCAGCAGCGGGCAGGGAGAAAAGCAGCCAGAGATGCAGGCTGACTGACAGGGACAGTGTAGTACTAGGTAGGTACTAGGTACTAGTAGTGTAGTAACAGGTGATGGAGCCAGGGACGTGTACATGCTTATAGAGGGGCAGGGGCTCAAAGTCAGATAAGGGCAGTACGTGCGTGCGCTCAGCAAATTTTTTTTCAGGCCTTAATAACAAAATATGTTGATTAATTAATGTAAAATTAATAAACAAAATGCTTATAGAAAGCTAACTACTTAGCTGAATATCCTGTGTAGCTGTACGTGATATGCAATTGCCATTTCTTTTGTGTCAACAAATTATTGTCAACACAAGTTTATTCACTGATGGAGGCAGCGGCTTCTCTCTCTCTCTCTCTCTCTCAATCTAGAAAGCAAACTGTACTAGCTGGCCTGACAATTCATGCTGGTGTGTCGGGCTGCATCGGGTTCGGGCTTAAAAACCCGCGGGCCGGGTCGGGCTGTAATTTTCAGGCCCGTTGAGAACTCTAATTACAGAGAATGATGAGCAATGGCAATTGATTAGTATCAATATTAATTGGTATTGCATACTTCCCAAAATCTGGCAGCCACGGCACCTTATTCTGATAGCAAACTGTCCAGGCTGAGAAGTGTTGATGAGCAGCAAGTGTCAAAGACAGTGTCATGCTTTTAAAATAAGTTGCTTGGCATGAGTTCATAAAGCAGCCCTGTTTTTAGCCTAATACAAATGCATCATATAGCTTTTTAAAGGCGGGAGAACCTTTTGACCTAAAGAATTAGAACAGGGCTGCTATATCAGGGAATTTCAGAAAATACATATTAGAGATGACTTCAATAAAAAGGATAAAAGAATCAATTGTGAACTACACAGAGCAGACACAAGTGGTGGGGTTAACAATAGATGCTGGATAGGATGCTGATGATGCATTATGCTTGAAATAGAATATACCTAAGGAGGTAGAACTATATGATGAGTCAATGTACTTGTGCTTGTTGCTTTCCACAATGATTATTTGATAGACTTCTAAGCAGGGGTGTAACATAGTTGTTCATAGGATTGAAAGGGTTTGTGAGAGTTTTTTTCCAGTCAAGTGAGTAAACATATGCACACCTCACCACAATAATTAGAGTTAGGTTTGGGATAATAGTAAAATACATTCCTTCGGGGAACACATACATAAATTACTAGTCGGTTGTGCTCCGCTAATTATGAGGGGCCGGTCTAAGCCAAAAATGCCAGGACCGATTT
Organism: Diplodus puntazzo; assembly: GCA_963678695.2. Classification (NCBI taxonomy): domain Eukaryota; kingdom Metazoa; phylum Chordata; class Actinopteri; order Spariformes; family Sparidae; genus Diplodus; species Diplodus puntazzo. The sequence continues at coordinate 17,207,416 of OZ023178.1, forward strand.
TTTGTCCCAGTCCAGCCCTGACTGACATCCCATGGAGCATATACGTGACATGTGCATACACACATACCCACACACACGCACACGCACATGCACGCACACACACACACACACACGCACACACACAAACAATCTCAATCAAGGGAAACAAGGAGGTTAAGAGTCTCACTAAAATGCGTTAAGTAAGATAAGAGCTTATCTCATAAGTTCTTTCAGTGAATCAGCTGCTGCATGCCAGTTGTTTATGGAGGCTTCACTAGCGGCAGTTCTAGATAAATTACATCTAGGAAGGTAAGTGCCCAGTGTCTGATGGTAAGACTAGAGAATGAGGAGGTTTCCATCGCAAGGCTATCAACTTCTTGGCAGCTGTCAGGCCAGCTATTACAGTGCGCTTTTTAAGTTTAGTCATTTTAACCTCTGACAGATCAATTAGCAAAAGGACAGGTAGAGTCACTGGTATGGTCACTGATACCAAATCAGAAAGCTTGGCTGCCACCTTGGACCAGAACTGTGAGACTGGAGGACAATTCCACATCATATGCAAAAAAGTGCCAGAGGCCTTCATAGAACATAGGCTTACACAAGGAGTCAGCTATCAACTTCATACAATAGAGTTTGCGAGGGGTCAAATATGCTCTGTGTACATAGTTAAAGTGGATCTGCTGGTGGTAGTGTTAATTTTGACAGCAAATTCTGATTTAGTCTTAGTCTTAGTCTTAGTCTTTTGAATAACACACCATTTAGTTTTAGTCATATTTTAGTCATCTGAAATCTTTTAGTCTTAGTCTAGTTTTAGTCGACTAAATATCATTAGAGTTTTAGTCTTAGTCTAGTCTTTAATCTTTTAGTCTTAGTCTAGTTTAAGTGAGTGGTAAATCTCTCTCTCAATTCAATTCAAATGGCTTTATTGGCATGAGCTAACACTGTACATATTACCAAAGCAAAAGCATTTGGAAATAAAAAAAAATAATAATAAAGGAAAACAATATTTACAATAAATTACTTATAATCTATACTGTTGGTAATACTGTAACTATGACTGATTCAATCATAGTCACAATCAATCAATCTCAGTCAATAAGTAATTAATAACAATGAATCAATCAATCAGTTTGTGTCAACTGAAGATATCCTCTCTCTCTCGATCGAGATGAGTCATCTGTAAATGCCGCCTCAATTTGGTAGTGTTTTTGCTCCACGTGGTTTGCGGACGGTCTGGTTGTCATATGTGAGGTGTGCCCAAATGTCAATTCTTCGTTTTCTAGCTCTGACATTTCTGTTGTTCATGAGGTAGCGTTATGCCGTTGCCCTCGGACCGGGTGCACTGCAAAACGTTATCACTAGCGTCTTTCTAACGAGCGAAGTCAGCTGAAATCCGCCAAAGTTGTCCAACTAAATATCATGTAAACAACTTAACTCTTATGAAAACGTCCACGAAACTGTGCAAGTTCTGCAAACTCGTCTTTGTTCTCCTTCTGTGTAAATGCTGCTGCCTTTGTTTAGCTTGCCGCAGCTTTTTAAAGTGGCTCTGCTGCTTCTGCATCGGTCAACCTACCCTCAAAATATTCGCTCTGATTGGATCTCTTCTCCATTCCTCCCTCCCTAACATTTTCATCTCGTTTTTATTCATTGACCAAAGTGTCAGTTATATTTCGTCACAGTCTTCCTCATAATTTCAGACTTTTTATTTAGTTTTCGTTTAGTTTTCGTCCATGAAAAAGGTTCGCTGACGAATATTTGTCGTCATTTTTCGTCAACAAAATTAACACTAGCTGGTGGTCGGGGTTACGGGAAGCCTCTCTAATGTTTGCCCAGACCTGTGATCAATCAAAATCAAAGTCCAAATTGGGGCAATCACACCCAAAAATTCCTTTGGTTGGGACAAAAACTGAGATTTATAATCATCATTTTTTAGCAATGTGGTATAAAAGCGCCACCTAGCAGCATGTTTGGATAGGCAGCCCAAGGTTGCACAGCAAAATACTCCCTTGTGGTCTGATAAAGCAATAGGTAGCAAGGCAGCATCATTGATTCTTTGAAAAAGTTGTGGTGAAGTGAAAAGAAAATCTATCAGGCTGAGAAAAAGGAGTAATCTTTCGCTGTTGGGTTAGAGGAACGCCATACATCTATAAGGCCCAGGGTATTGGCCCATGACTGTAAAGCTGCAGTTGCTAGCTGTTGATCTTTAGGGGCGCTCAAGCTAGATCAATCGTCTGTATGTCACATCGCAATCATATCTGCCCCTACGATGAGAGAATATTCAGGTAGTTTTAGCATTTTCTGTGTAAGCGTGTCAAAGAAAGTTTTATCAAATTTGTTTGGAGCATAAGCAGAGATAACAGCTACCTTCCTCCCATACAGTTCCACCTTGGCGACTGCTATGCTTCCTGCGGTGCCCATACATCCAGCACCTTAATTTTGAGATTACGTTTACAAACAACGGCCACTTTACTTTTTGATTTAGCCGAAGAGGAAGCAATTGTGTGGTAAAATCTGTTGGCTATGCGACCAGAGTCTCTGCTTAACAGGTGCGTCTCCTGTAGGAGAGCCAGGTCAATTTTCTGCTGATGCAAAAGAGTAAGGACGCTGGTCCTCTTGTGTGGTCTATTTAACCCATCGCAATTCCAAACCAAAACAGATAAACCACCAATTGCTGCATGCTGAACTCAAAGTAATCGACCATGTACCTGATGATAAAATATAGTGCCAGCAGTTGTGGCAAACTGACCAACTGGTGTGACAGATATGAGTACAAAATGTGTGTACCTCCCCCTTAATTAGCAGTTTAAAGTTCAACTCCTGTTTCCAAAAGAACGATAATAACAAAAACATCAGCTTGCCCCCCAATACCCCTTGAAGGTGCCCAATAAACAACAACATAATACATAAAACCCCATGAACAATAAGGCTCAAAATATCTAAACCAAGAAAAAATAATTTTAAAAAAATGTGTTGATCTGTGATCTAGTATGAACATGGGGCCACAAAGGATCAAACTTCAACCTCAAACCCAGCAGTTAAAGCTAGGGTCTACAATCCTGGAGAGCTAGCAAGAGAGCTAGCAAGATTTGAAAGTGGCACCTCCTCTAATTTCCACCCCCCATCCCGTCAGTGCTCCGTCCAAAGCCACGCCCCCACAAACTTGAACGCATATTTGGCAGTGGGACTCAGCAGGGAGAAGGAGCGTGCTGAATATTTCCGGCATCAGTGAAACGTGACGTGTGCACACGTGGAGGAGGAAGGGACAGAGGGGGGCGTAGGCAGAACGAGACATGAAGGCATCTGATTGGTTTTTTCTATTCAGGGCGAATAGCACAGATTGGTCAGCTTTTTCTCAGTCCTGCAGCTGCCACAGAGGTCTGATTATTTTCGTTCCTTTTTCTGAATACATAATGTGTTGACTACTCTCAGGATAGAAGGACCATTTCACCCAGTATAACAAAATGTGTTTCTGAACAACATTACAGACCCTAGCTTTAATAAACAGAACCGTTAGGATCAGTCCAGGATGAGCTGCCTCCAGCAGAGATAACTAAGTCTTTGTGTCCATAGTAAACATAAAGTTAGCAATGACCGAGTGCGACGGTTAGTCTAATAAGATTGTCCTCATCATGCCTGCTGTCAGTGATTAACTGGCTAACCAGGTATATAAACAGCAAACAAACTCTATGTCTGAGAAAAAACACTAAAATAAAGGGGTGGTATGCTCAGTACTGTTCTTAGAGAAGGAAAATGAGAGCCTGGTACTCTCGGTTAGAGAAAGTAAATCAGCTTGAATGGCTCCTAATTTTGCCTCTGTTTGTCGAAGCGAGTCTCCAGGTAGCCACATTGTTTTTTAAGTTTAGTCCCCGCTATAGCCTCCATGTCGGACATCCCTCTCGTCTTTACAGCAAGGCCTGGCTCAGATTTCTTCTTCAAATTGGTCATGGCGTATTAACAGTCAGCGGTCCATTCAAATCACCATCTTGTCCAGCTGACCACGTGACTCCCCCAAGCCTCCCCTGTCCTTAAAACCTAGTGACGCCCCTGGTCTATGGGTCTCCTGCAACTGCAGTTGCCATTGTTGTAAGAGTGGCGTAGCCCCTTTCAGGAATAGGGCGGTGCGTGAGGTGTGTGTGTGTAAGGTGCGTGAGGTGTGAGTGGGTGAGCGAGAGTGGGGGAGGGTACGTACGGTCAGTGAATGAATGAGAGAGGAAGGAGAAGCAAAAGGAGCAGCAGTAGTAGCGACAGCAATAAAGTGTACAATATAGTCTGCAGTTTGGCTGAGAATAAAGGCGACGGCTAGATACAGCAAAGCTCCCTGGTATTATTTCCCGACCAGTTTTACACGTGAAAGGAGGTTTACCCCGAAAGAAACACGAACTTCAGTCCTGGAGGAAATCATCTCCTCTGTGCTTACCGATCACGGTCCGGGAGCCAATAGGAATGGTATAACACCATGCTATTGTTTGGCTGGCTGTAGCTAATAGCTACTGGCTTAGCTAGTAGCTAAGTTAGAGGAGGCTGACTCGCAGCGCTACAAAACGTGTGTTTTTTTCCGCTTGGCAAGTCGACCTGACATGGGGGTGTGGCAGCATCGACGATTCCATTTTTTGATTTGAAGTTTGAGTTTGTGACTTAATTTCGGTTGATTTTGATTTAAAATCTAAATCGTGACACCCTTAATGGATTTGTATGAAATTCAGTGTGCAGGATGCAGGGTTGCACCTCAATAGACTACTTAAATATGCTTATGATCATTTAAAGTGGGAGTGGCTTATAACAAAATCTAAATTTCATGAAAAATCCCTTTCAAATCTTCAAAAAATCATTTAAAAAATCATTTTAAAAAAATCACACAAACATACTAAAGACCTGGTATTTTTTCAGCACATCCAGTGAATTGTAAAAAAACCTTGGTGAATGGCCTATTCAGAGGTGTGTCACTGTATTTTTTTTCATTTTATTGTCACTTGCACTATATGCACACATTTTTTTAAATTTCATTTAATTATTAATCTACTTTCACCAAACATCTTATTATATAAAAATACATTGTTTTATTTCCTGGACTTTGTTTTGTTGGAAAACACACACACACCGTTGCAGGTACTCCATCCAGTTGTCGAGCTCCGTGGTTGGATACCATGATGCCATCAACACCATAGTTCACAGCCTGGACAGCATCCTCACCTGACACACACACACACACACACACACACACACACACACACACACACACACACGAGACAAAGTCAGCCACATAATATCACAGTTAAAAGACTTCTCACATTTTTAAAACAAGTTGTTGATTCATTGGGATATTGTTTCTAATATTTTAGTCCAATTTAAATATGAATGACTTTATGCTGTTTGTTCTAATTGGGATCTATTACTTTGATGACCATTTTGCCCCATGTCATGCCCAGTGATTTGGGTTCTAGATTGGGACAATGTGAGTGCAGAGTAAGGCGCCATACAGTACAGGCCCATTTTCAAATATGCTTGAATAATTGACCATGAAGCTTTTCTTAAACTATAACAAAGCTGGGCACTGACCTCCATTACTTACTGTGATTTTACTGTTAAAAACATAACAGCTCTGATTTGGTCTGTAAAAACTAAATGTACATTCAATTGGAAAAATTGAAGATTTTATCTTCATATGAATCATATGAAACACCATTGTGTGTGAGTGTGTATCCGCATGTGTACCATTCAGTACTCCTTTCACAATTACAGGTAGACACGTGTGTTTTTTCAACCAGGTGATGTCGTCCCAACATAGAGTGGGGTCGATGGCTTTGGCTACATAAACAGCCAAACCACTGTCATTGCCATAGCTCCCCTCAGAGAAAGCCAGGGAGGCTGTTGAGAAGTTAGACATGCTGGGGAGACGCAACACACACACACAAACACACACACACACACACACACACGCACACACACACACACACACACAGTGAGGAGTTAGGATGGGCACTCATGGCGCACGATGCATTCTATAATCTCCATTGTGGAATTTGGGAAGTGATGCTCTTGCTCATGTGTTTTTGGTTCCTACCTTAGATGTTGGGGCAGTTTGAAGCGGTTGCGCATGTCGTCCCGTCTCTTCCCCAGGTATGGTGTATCCACAGTAACAAAGATAGCCTTATAGCCCACCTCTTCTGCCCGGCGGACCAATGATAGTGTGAGCTCTCTGTCTTTATAGATGTAAAGCTGCAGCCACAGGGTACCCCCAGCACCCACCGAGGCAGTCATTGCTGACATCACCTCCTCTATAGTGGAGGTGGCCCAGGAGCTCAGCATCATCCCTGTTCCCACTGCCTGGCATGCTGGATTGACATATAATATTAGTGGTGTTAAGGGTGTTTTCCAGATAAGTTTGAAAGAGGGCTCATTATGAATTATGAACAGATTTTACCTAGCGCCATTTCAAATCATGGACGCCTTCAGCGAGTTATAAAACTATGAAAACCTGTTTTGCACCTACATATGAAAGAAGACAACATTGCACTGATGTAAACATGGCAAATTTTACAATAACTAATAAACACTACTTTTTGTTGCCTTTGGGCATAGTCCATGTACCCAGAAGTATTTCTTTGGCCCTCTCATGGCTATATTGACAGGATGGCTTTTGGAGATGGCAGGAAATGAGATGAAGGAGAGGGGGGAATGACATGCAGCAAATGGCCACAGGTCAGACTTGAGCCTTGGGCTGCTGCAGCTAGGACAAAGACCTCTGCAGTGTTGCCAGGTGGGAAATGTAGGATTATCGTACCAGAGACATAAAATTATTGTATTTTGAGGGAAATTATCGTACACCCGTCATGACCAAAATAACAAGTCTATTGATGCGCTATAGTCACTCTATTGTTGAATAGCGTCCAACAGGCACTCTTTTTTTCTTTCTCTTTGTGTTTTTTTTGAGTTGCTGTGGTTTTTTAATACAGTTAATTCGGCCACCAGCTCTGTCTTGCAGCACCGGCAGAAAGCTTTGCTTTCCGAGCCTGCAACAGCCCCCCCCCCCCCCCCAAGACCGGCCCTGCTGGTTTTAGGGAGGGGGGGTGCACAAGGCACGGGTTGGGTATTGGTAAACATAATGACCGGCCACCGCTGTCAACGTTTTTTGTACCTCTGATTCATGTCTTCATGTCACTCCGCAAGCAGTCTATTAATTTGTCACGACGGAACTTCATTCAAAGCAGAGCTCCACCAAAGAGCCTGCAATCGTTGAGGAAGGTTATCTGATCTGTCAGTGTTTTCCCTATATGCATTCTGCTGCTGGATTTTCAGCGCCGCCGCAAAAAAAGACATTATTTTTGTAGGTTTAATATCACGGGCGAATGGCGAATTTAAGTTGCACACAGTGAAAGTTATATGAACATCGATTATTATTGTCATTACTGCTATTTGTATATTTTCTACAAAACGTTTAAGTTGAGTGACTGAAATCCTCGTCATCCTATTCAAGGGCTGCAACAGGCGACTCATCGAACCGGGGTGAAGTTAGTTTCAGGTTGGATATTCGGTGGATATTCACCCGGGTCCAGCCGAGACTTTACTGAGGATCGCCCAGTGTTAGCAGCAGGAGGACGGTCAGCTCACCTCCTAGAGCCTCACGCTGAACCGCTGGAGACTGATTCAGGGACCGTGATTAAATTACTTAGCATAAATATTAATACAAAATAATTGCAGTTTTTTTTTTGTCTTCCATGTCATGCGGCCCAGTGACTCCAAACCAGCAGCAGATTGTATTAGTAAACTGGATGAATGAGTCATAGCTCTTTCTATTGTTCCTTAGTGTTCCTGTATTTTATATGAATATTAATATGCAGAAATTATGTTTTTTTCTCTCAGTAGCTTCCATGTCATGTGGCCCACTGACTTCTGAAACAGATTCTGTTTCCATAAAAAATTTATAATAATAAACAAGATAATGGTAAAAAAAAAAAGTTCTCTAATGCTCAAGAGGTTAACATATTTTCAAGCAGCAATGTTAACTGCTATACTATTTTGTCTCATGTCTTGGAATCTGATTCTTAAATTCTGAAAATGATTTTTTTTTTCAAAATTCTCTTATCATGGACAATGATCAGCACCCTCTCCATCACACAGCAGACAGACAGCGGAGTACCTTCTCTCACAGACTGCTCCAGCTCCGCTGTCGAAGGGACAGATACAGGAAGTCTTTCCTGCCACATGCCATCACACTGTACAATAACAGCTAAAACTCTGGTCATAACACATAGTCTCTACGCACTTTTGTTTTATACAATCTTACTAATCCTGTGCCAGTAGCCTCTGAACATCTATCAACCAGGGCCTGTAATGAATTTGCATCCTTCTCCACTGCAAAAAATCTAAACAAGTGGTCAGTGCCAATTACTAGAGACAGGAGGTGTGTTGTCCATGTGTCCACCTACAACCAACCCTAATACCATGACACAATTTGATCCAATCAATGACAAAAACCTGCAAGAGATAATACAGCATTTGAAATCTTCTTCCTGCTGCCTTGATATTTTACCAGCAGGGTTCTTCAAAAAAGTTTCAGACTGTTTGTCTTCAGATCTGCTACAGATTGTCAACATGTCTCTTCTCTCAGGTGTCTTCCCCCATGCCTTGAAGACTGCAGTCATCAAACCACTCCTAAAGAAGAACAATCTAGACACATCAGTAATGAATAATTATAGGCTCATATCAACCTTGTGTCTGAATTGTGCTATACAAATAAACTTGCCTTAAATGTAACATTGTTGAAAGCTGCTTCTTGTCTCTTCATAATTTACTAAGAAGTTTAATAATGACAAATACATGTTGAGTTGGTTCATAAATCAAACCAGTTTAAGCTTGTACACTGGCTGGCAGAATTGGAAACCAACTGAACCCTGACATCAATAGTCAAACATGGGTAAACATTTGGCTTTTTGAGGGTGAGGAACTTTTATCACCATCACTTTCAACAAACCCTTTCTTCAAAAAACAGTTCTTCAAAAGCAAATGGTTCTGAGTAGAACCTCAGTCCTTGAAAATGTCCCTTGGGATGAATAAAGTATCTATCTATCTTGAGGGAAAAAAACCCTTTGGAACTAATTTATAAGAATATACTGTATATGCAAAACACATGCACCTCTGTGACAAACTGACACAATGTTACATACACAAAGAATTAAATAACCTAATGAAGAACATTTGCAGAACTTACAAGATGGTGCACATATTTAAGTTTTCAACTCAAGAAAGCATTTAATACACTTTATAAAGTTAACCCTTTAATGCCACTTGACACAGGCTACTCGCCTGAAGGACAAAAATCATTTCTTTGAGGACAACAGTGTGAACATCTTGTCCAGAGAAGACAGGTGGTTATAAAGAGGAGTAAAAGAATCCATCTATGTCAAACTGGAATGGCCGTCTTTGAACAGAGGAGGTGGCCTTAGACATTACTTATCACCCACCTACAATGCTGAACTGAGTCCTCTTCACAGATAGCTTAACAACTGCACTAAGCACTAAGATTATTAGGTTTTATTAAAGCTTCACGTGTTCTTTCATTTTCAAGAAATTATTACATTATTGGATGTTACAGATACTCTCAAATAGAAAATGTGATCAGTTCTAAATCTATTTATATTCCCAAATTGCATTCTGTATCAGTTCACACACTGTATGCATGTGTGTGTTTTTACCCCGTGCTGTGGCTGTCTCTCCTTCAGAATGAGCCATCCTTTGCATTGCTGTGGCTGCAACACAGAGAGGCATGCTGAGTTTCTGGCCCAGCACAGAGACAGACAAATCCACTGTGGACACATTCCTCAACACCCGGGGGACGAGATACCACCTGCAACACACACACACACACAAAGAAAAATGGAAAAACATTGCAAAGTTTTAGATTAATTTCTGTGACATACAGTCATTGTAATGTAACACAATATGCTGTAATTCTTGTTGTTGTAACAGTCTCTTATTTATTTCATTTATTCATGTTGTATATGAGGCTTGTACATCTGTTGAGTGTGACAATATGGAAACACTGAGTCTGTTTAACAGCTTGGGCCAAGGTGTCAGTGTCAGTAAAGAAGTAAAATCGGTGGTGTGTCCCCTCAGTACTATGACAGGGATAACATCAAGACACGGCCTGACTATCGGTCAGATTGCCCAGTCACAAAATCAGCATTTTATCATCTTAAAAACGTCTCCAGACTCCTCCTTCTTCAAACCTGTGGCTGAGACCCTCATCCTCATGCCTTCATCACCTCCCGCCTGGACTACTGTAATAAAGTCCTGTCCGGGCTCCCTTCCAAAACCCTGGACAGGCTCCAGTATGTGCAGAACTCTGCTGCCAGGGTCCTCACCTGCATCAAGCCCTGGCAGCACATCACCCCTACTCTCATCTGCCTTCATTGGCTCCCAGTCAAATCACGCACCACTTACAAAATTCTCCTCCTGACCTATAAATCTCTCTATTCCCACCATTATACCCAGTCTCAGAAGCTGCGCTCATCAGGCACACACCAGCTCTCCATCCCTCACACCAAACTGCAAACCCTCAGCGACAGAGCCTTCTGTGTGACAGCCCCCACCCTCTGGAACTATCTCCCAGCTGAAATCCGCAAACAGACTTCTCTGGAGACCTTCAAAAAATACTTAAAAACCCATCTCTTTAATAAGGCCTATTTAAGCTCTAGGTCCAGCCCTGACAATCATTTTGTATTTTTGTTTATCCATCTATTCTTTGTTTTGTTTGTTCCACTCTGTTAAGCGTCCTTGCTTACCCTGAAAGGCGCAATATAAATTGCATTTATTGTCATTATTATTATTATTATTATCATTATTATTATTATTCATAATCTTCATAGAGAATGAGTGAGTGAGTTCAGTAATATATCCTGGATGTTTTTCTCACTTTTACATATAGTGCTTCTGTCTGTTTTGGGAATTTTCAGGGAATAAGGCTTGGATGTTGATGAACAAATTCAGGTTTATTTAGGTGGGTGATATCCACTGTATGTACAATTTAATGTGGATCCCAGATCTGGTGATCTTAATTTACGCTTAAGCAGTTATGGGTGGTTTCAAGTGATAAAGGGCCATTAAGTGTGTCATATAAAATGAAGCTTGACTGAATTAAGGGGACTGTTGGGTTGTACTGGTGGAATGCGCTCTACTGAGTATGATTCTAGTTGAATATGGTAATTTAGTCTCCATATAGTAAGACACAAATCTTATATGAACACAAGAATAATTAAAGCTGAAAGCAGCGATGAACGGGCCCTGAAATTTATCGTGAAAGTGGGTGTGGCCTACATCACACAATTAGGCTCAATCAGGGGCGCCGCCAGGGATTTTGGGCCCCATGAAAAAAATCTAGTTGGGCCCTTGTATAGGTTGCCCATGTCTCACAGGGCCCCCTGTCAGTGCCGGGCCCTTGGAATCGTCCTAACCTTTCCCCCCCTGGCGGCGCCCCTGGGCTCAATTTAGGGAACACGTAGATATGTGGTTTAATAAATGTGCAACATATTGTGTGGGAGTTATTGACCCAAGGCGCTTTTTTGTTGACCATCTGCAGGTCATTTTTCTTACAAGGGCCAGTCTATATCACCCCTATAAATTTCATTGACATAACGGTTATGTGTGGGCACAGTGCCAAATGTGTGCTCAGACTGCCACCAGAGCGCCACCTAGTGGTGGATTGGTAACTTTTTCGTCATCTATCCTCAGGAGAACATTTGCAATATTTTACAAAGTTTTTTGTTAGTCCGCCCCAACCAATGTCGAGATATACAATGCTTCAATTTAAACAGCGCCACCTAGTGGTCATCGGCCAAAATTTTGCACAGAGCCTCAGGGGCTCATGGGGAAGTAGTGACCTGAGTTTTATGTAATTCGGACACACCAATATGGAGATATGCAACACTTCCTGTTTTGAGCAAAATGTACAGGAAGTTGTTATTTAATAACTTGAGTATTCTTTGGAATATCAAAATTTTTTGATTAGTTTTTGTCAGGAGTGTCCACAGATGATGTGTGCAAAGTTTGGTGCAAATCGGTGAAATTGTATGGGAGGAGTTTGAAAAAGTAGGTTTGAAACATTTCACAAATTAGAAGAAAAAAAACGGCAGGCAGAGATGGGCGTGGCCTATATCAGGCAATTCAGGGAGCGCGTGGACATAAGGTTTTTGAATGTGCGATAAACCATATGGGAGTTACAAGCCAAAACACACTTTCCTTGATTATACTACCACCTAGTGGTGGAAATTCATAATGACAATAGATAATATAGGTGTGATTCAAATTCCAAGTTTGGTGAGTTTTGGGTATGTTCAGACAGTGAAAAATGTGATCATTTGGGACAAAAAAGTTGTCATTCGAAAAAACAATAGGGACCTTGCAGGTTTCCCTGCTCAGGCCCTAATAATAATAGGATAAGTGTGATTACTGCTTACAGCAATACAAAACAATGAATAAAAAAAGAGAATGTGATTAATCACATTTAAAAAAACAGAATACAAATCACTTGTGACAAAACCTCAGACAAACCTGCAATTTTGTACATGTAAAAACTTAATGAAAAGAGTTAATTCTTTTTTGGGAATACATATATTATTCTGAATTGAGTCCACCATTATTTATTTTGGGTGTCATTCAGTCAATTATGTCATAAACATGTCATAGAAGATGTAATTATCAAAACTTAAAAAAACGAATTTGCTTTATGTGTTAACATTACAGAAACTCATGTGGGGTTGGTTTTGACACCAGCTGTTATGAGACCATTGTTAAAAGCAATAATTTGTACTTGTCATTAAGTGTTATTACACTCAAATGCTGCAACACAGTCATAAATAATTTTCTTGACATCAACTAATTTGGACATGTCATCAAGTGTTACAATTTGCTGAATCAGCCCAGGATGCCAGGAGCCAAATCGGGCAAGAAAGCATCATGGTCCTCTTATTCCTTGCTGTCAAACGAGCCTCTGTCATGACAAGTTATGATGTCTTGAGTAATGTTAGCTTTTAGACATAATAGGCCAAATTACACTTAATACAGCCTAAACAGTCAAACATTTATAATAACAGTTGTTAGTGTTGTCATGGCTATGATGTTGTTATATCAGTCTTATACACACCCCTTCAATAAGAGTGTTGCCCTCTATGTCATACTCTCGTGTGGCCTCTTAGTGCTTCTTATGCGTCAGGCCGGCTACGACCGCTGATCAGGGCTCAATATGTTTGTGTGTGTGTGTGTGTTGTACCTGTTAAAAGCAGCAACATTGTCAGCCAGTGTGTTTTGCTCATCGGCTCCTGAGCGGTAGTAGTCATACACAGCTTTAGGTAGAACTTTTCTGGCTTCATCCTCAAAGTCCGACACACACACACGCTGCCCCGACATTGCTGGCCACTCAAACACCAGGACACTGAGATGACTCTCTGTCACTCTCACACACAGTGCAGCAGTGATAAGCAAAGCTGCAGCAATCATTAACCTGCTGGAGGCTTCACCAGCCCTCAACTGCTTCGTCTGAAGCATGACTTAAACTCTGCTCAGTTTACACAAGATAAATACAACATGTCTTTATGAACCCAGAACAATCCCAGAGGTTTGTGAATATTGACTGATGGATTGAAATCTTTATCTCGAACATTTACACTTTTTTTTTGTTGGTTTGTTTATTATCTTAAAAAAACAAACACAAAAATGTACAAGAAAACAGTCAGTTTGAATCACATGTTCAGAAAGAAGTGCAAACTTATCTCATCCCACCCCTCTGCATGACCCATGAGTCTGGACCAACTAGACCGTTATATCCTGTGTGCGTTTAGACTGTTACTAGGTTGTGAAATAGCGCTGGCTGGTCTGTGAACTTTGAATCCTCCTTTGAATAGCTCATGTGCTCAGTCAACTGTCCATAATAGTGTTCCAATTTAGTTATTCTGTTATTGTAGGTGTTTCTGAGTACAAATAACATGTTTACCTGAATAATGTTTTTAAAACTCAAACTGTTAACCTTATGTTCCATTCTGATTATGTTGATACTATGATGATTCCAAATAAATGGCATTTGTAGCTTCGCTCTGTAGGGTACCCCTAAATTCCACAAAGTTTGCATTGAGCAATCTTTCAGAATCAGAATCAGAATCAGAAAAACTTTGTCCCCTGCAAAAAGCAGTGGAAATTCATCTTTGACGTGTTCACAGATGTGCATAGAAAAAATAAACACAAGTTAAAAACACAGTAAACATAAAAACAGCAACACAATAAAATAAAATAAATACAGTGCAATACGTACAATACAGAATGAGGACATTAAAAAGGATTTTGTAGTGCATTGTTGATGATGTTGATGGCGGATGGGATGAATGATTTTTTCACACAGTTTATCCTAGCTAGTGGGACCCTGTAGCGACGGCCTGAAGGAAGGAGTTGGAATGAGTTGTGGAGTGGATGTGAAGGGTCATGTATGATGGAGGTGGCTTTGCATCTGACTGCCTGTGTGTGGAGGTCTGAGAGGGAGGACTGTGTGGTGCCTGTTATTTTACTTGCATGTTTGATGATGCGTGACAGTTTGGATTTGTCTCTGACGGAAAGAAAGGTGTACCAGGATGAGATGTCGTAAGTGAGGACTGACTCGATGAGTGATCTGTAAACAACTGTTAAAATGTCTTTGCTCACATTAGGACGGTGTTCTGTCCACCTCAATGCCCAGATACCTGAACGCCTCCACCTGCTCCACCTCCTGCCCTTTGATCTTCAGTGGCTGCAGTAGTGGGTGGGCGGAGTCACCAGGTGTCACTCTCCTGCAGCAGCACAGCTCTTTGGTCTTAGAGATGTTAAGCTCTAAGAAGCTCTCCTCAATGAGAGTGATGAGTGAGTCCACCTGTTGGTGATATGCTGTTAGGCTGTTAGAGTCCGTCAGGTGAGCCACCAAGGCCATGTCATCGGCATATTTGAAAATATGGAGAAAAGAATGGGTGATAAGACACAACCTTCCTCCACCTGCAGGCATGAAAACAGGTCAGGGGTGAAAAAGGCGAGAAGGATATGACCCCTCTTCGGGGGTCCGGGGGCATGGTCCCCCAGAAGAAAATTTTGAATATTTCATATTTAAGAGCATCAATCTGATGCATTTTGAGCGAAAAATCAAGCAGGATTACAAGACAGTATGAATGTATAATAAAGTATACATGATCACATTATGTCATATAAGAAATGAGACTGACAATTTCTCTCATGAAATGCGCAGCACAACTTTAATAGCGCAATCTGCCGCAGAATGAAAAAAGCAAGCCCTTAAAGAGTGTGTTTTGAATAGATAAATATGAGTTTTGAAAAAGTTTCTGTCTCTCTGCTTGG
This sequence comes from Diplodus puntazzo, assembly GCA_963678695.2. Lineage (NCBI taxonomy): Eukaryota > Metazoa > Chordata > Actinopteri > Spariformes > Sparidae > Diplodus > Diplodus puntazzo. The sequence goes on from OZ023178.1 coordinate 17,222,758, forward strand.
AAGTAAGGTGCTGGCTACACTGTGTTGATGCTATGACCTGCACCTTCTTTTTGTGCACTTCTGTTTGACATTGTGCCTGCAGAGCATGACTGCCATTGTTTCCATAGTTAATAGCCGCTTATATACTGGGCAGCAAGCCGCCAATTTGGCCATCCTTTTTGCGGCTAGGTCTGCGGATTTAGACAGAGGGCGGTAAATTGGGGGTCTGTTTTGGTCCTCCAATTTGACACCTCCGTTGCTATCTAAATCCGAGAATCGATGTGCCGGCAATTGCGTTTAATGGGCAGTGGTGTCGATGAGGTGCACTGTTGTGCGACCCACAGCCGGGGAGTTTGAAAACCAGGAAACAGCTGATCACAGCAGTCAGTCCATCACTTCATCTGCGAACATCAAGATGAGCAACTGGAAAGCCGCTGAGATCCAGGAGATGCTAGTGTCTCCTCGGTCTCTGTAGCTGTCTTCGTTGTCTGCTTGTTGTTGTAGCAGCAAGCTTCGAATGGTCGCTACTTTCAAATTAAAAGCACCCCGCTAAGAACGCAGTTCTAAACTCCAATGGGGCGCAATGTCAAGCTCTTATTTTGAAGAATTCGTTGTCTTTCTGACAGAGAATGCAACGTACTTTACTTTTAGCCTCCAGTCAGTCCCCTCACCTCAGCATCTTGAAAATGAGTTGTAGAGATTTTAGTTCACTGATATTCTCTGGTACACCTCCATGTATTTTCTCATCGGATCTACACGATTCACGAAGGTCACCTATTTTGGTTTCAAAACGGCAAATTTCGCCGAAAGGTGAGTGATTTTCATGCCTGCACCTGGAAGCCTTAGCCAGTCAGGGTTTATATTTAGGATGCCATTAGCCATTAAAGTTCTTTAGGCCACACTCCTGTCAAACATCTCTGGCCAAAGACAGAGTTGATAGTGAATTGTTGTCCTTTAAGATATTGAAAAAATCATTTTGTAAAATGGTTCCCCCCATATTTATTTTTGTCTTTTATGAATACAAAACAAAATACAAGTTGAAAAACTTGAATATTTTTATTTTTTGGAGCATCCATGCAGCATTGTTTAACCATTTGTCCTTTGAAGCAACAATGAACAGTCAAAACAGGGGGCTGCAGACCACATCTCTTTCAAGACCAATTTGGTCATAGAGGTCAGGAACACTTGGGGCAGAGGTGTTCAGCAGGCTCTGAATTACTGTACGTGATAAAACTAAGGCTAGCCCTTGTTGTCCGATCCCACAGAAGAGCTACTGTTACTCAAGTTGCTGAAAAAGTTACTGCTGGTTCTGACAGAAAGGGGACAGAACACAGTGCATCACAGCTTGGTATGTGCAGGGCTGTCTAGCTGCAGATGGGTCATGGATCACCTACCTTAACATTGCTGCATACCATGTACGCTTTAGTACATGTTAATGCGCCTTGCCACACACCAAAGTTGAGCATCTGTGAGATGTTCTGGACAAAACAGGTCCGATCCATGGAGGCCCTACCTCGCAACTTAGAGGACCTAAAGGATCCCCTGCTAATGACTTGGTGCAAGATACGACAGAACACCTTCAGGGGGCTCATGGAAACCATGCCTCGATGGGTCGAACTGTTTTAGCGGCAAAAGGGGGACCTACACAATATTAAGCAGGCGGATATAAATTTGTGGCTGATTGGTCTATGTCATGCTTATTGTAAACATATGTCAGTCTAGTTGAATCTATGACCACATTCAGGCCTTATTCTGTCATCCAAACTGACGAGAACACGTTAATTAATTTTAACCAGAGCAATGTTAACCAAACTTCACTCACTTTAATGTCCCGCTTGAAAACTGAAAATGTGAGAGCCCTCAGGCTCATCAGAACAATCCCTGAGATGTATGACATGTTTCATCATCCGGTCAGGATTCGGGAAAATTAGTAACAAGTGAAGAACTTCTTGAACTTTATTGATGAAATAATATCATCAGGCTGCTTCTGTGTTGTGCATCAGATTTATGTCAAGAAAGTAACTGTTGAGTAAAACACCCACTGCCTCCAAGTTCCATGTTTATTTGGCATCCAACAAAAAAATCCATTAAAAGCTTTAAGAATCAACATTTTGCACCATCACCAAAAACATAATTTCTCCCACTAAAAATGTAAAACTAGAAGGTCGAGATTTCTAAAATGCAAGCATTAGGGGTGGGAATTGAATACATATTAGGCAAGCAACAGCTTCTAACAGGCAAGTCAAAAAGGCAGAAAGCTACTTCTACATTTCGGTCTAAAGAATGACGGAAGATAGTTACAAAGCACAATACAGACTAAAGATTCACACTGAAGAAAAAGACTCAGAGGTTCTCTCTCATCTAAGTGATTTCACCTTTACCTGTCTGATCTAAGCTCACAAATAAACCATCCATATCTGACACTTCAGAGATGTGTCAAAGTCCTTACTGTTGATCAAAGTACTGTTTGAATATTGTTTTCCACTTCAATTTCTTTTCATTTCAGGTTTCATGTGGTTGTCCATGTAGCCTTAAGGAATCCTGTTGAGCCTTCGTTTTATCATTCCTGCCAAAACCTGTAACCAACTGGCCAATCAGAATCACAACACCATTTAGGAAAAGATTAGAGAAAAACAAGTGTGGCCATGTAAATACCCCATCCATCTGAGCTTTAGCCCCGGTGAAGTCCCACCCACAGCATGTCAGCTGTGTGCTTCAGAGGAAAACCGCTCACTTCCTGCTTCATCCTGCCCTCAGATGGAGTTTGATTGGCTCAACAGGATGAAGTGATGTTTATGGGTAAAACTTGATTGTGAACTAGGCAGGTGAGGGGGGAAGGTATTTTCAAGTTGAGGGTGATGAGGCCTTTGCCCTCCTTCCCCCCTCCCCCATTCGGCGCTGCTTTGCCTTGTCAAACCCCAGAAAGGAAGGTGGGGCCAACTAAGCGCTGTGTTAGCCCGATCGCCGGTGGTTGGGGGAGTGTGGTTGCAGCGGTGCTACAAGGTCACCTCCCCTTTTTGGGTGACCAGGAGTCTGGTACGGCGGACTAAGCATCCGCTTCCCACTTCCTCCCCCCAGTGTGGCCTGGTGCTGCTGTTCCGACACCCCAGACCCGCTGGACTCAGGTGGATCTCCAAGCCTTCGCTGGACCAAAGACATGAAGCAGCATAGCATTCACACCCAGGCAGTCCAACCCTCATACAGCTGGGCCAGGTTGTCCATGTTGGTGGCCTCTTTGATGATAAAGTCCACCTGCAACAATACAGCAGGACGACAGTTATGGAAACATGGTTTACAATCAGTCTAATGCACCTTCTCTCCTTTACATCATTCCACCGTAACACCAAGTCAGTTAAACTTCAGGGATCAGAGACAAAAGCAAGACAACCCCCAAAAATGAAATGGTTTTGTCATAGGTCGCCATAGACAGTTGCTCTCTTCTTATCCTTCCTGACTGAATCTTCTCTAGTTTTGTGTTCTGCTAGTGTCCTAGCATGAGGCATGCTACCAGTAGTATAAACCTGCCCAATCAGGTTGCACAGGCAGTCCACCCCCTTCAGGATGGCACATCCGTATGTGCTGTTGCAAGAGGGTTTGCTGTGTTTCCCAGCACAGTCTCTAGAGCATTGAGGGGATATCAGGAGAGCAGCTGTTTCTCAGGGAGAGCTCAACAGTGCTGTAGAAGGGCTTTAACCCAGCAGCAGGACCAGTACCTGATCCTTCATGTGAGGAAGACACGAGGAGCACTACCAGAGCTCTACAAAATTACCTCCGGCAGGCTACTGGTGTGCATGTTTCTTACCAAACTATCAGACACAGATTCCATTACGGTGGCATGAGGGCCTGACGTCCTCTAGTGTGACCTGTGCTCATAGCATAGCACTGTGCAACTAGGCTGTCTTTCACGAAATAACACCAAAATTGGTGAAGGTTATGAGGCCTGTAACATCATCCAGCATGATCGGTTTGGCGAAGGGTCGGTAATGTTCTGGGGAGGTATATACTTGGAGGGTCGCACAGACCTCCATGTCATAGCCAACAGTACCCCTAGTGCTGGCGCCATGTGGCCAGAGTGCGTAGGCTGTTCCTAGATGATGAAGGCATTGACTGTCATTGACTGGCCCCCTTTGTTCCCTTGACCTAAATCCAACTGAGCACCTGTGGGACTTTATGTATCTATGCATCCAACGCCCCCAGGTCTTGGAGGAGATCCCCCAGGAAACCATCCACCCACTCATCAGGAGTGCATAAAGGCTATTCTATCGGATAAGTCACTTTCCGCTGCCTCAAGATAGCAATGCGCCAACAATGTGAGTGACAACACCTCATTTTAAGACCTACACACCTGGGTGCACAGGTGCAAGCACATTTGCTACCTGTGTAACACGTGTGCTGGGAGAGAAAATGACAACTGCGTCCATCGGAAATAGCTACAAAAGGTAGGATCCCTGAGAATCTCCTTGATATTTAGATGGAACTTTCAATTTTGCACAGTACCAAGACTTCTATGCATAGCTTGCCTACGTTTTTTTATTCTGTGTGGCTGATGGCCGTGGTAAATCTGGCCCACTTGTTTTGAGTTGAATCTTTGATCTGCAGTGTGTGCTTCAAGGCTGCTGTTCATTAATAATAATAACAATAATAATAACAATAATAATAACAATAATAATAACAATAACAACAATAATAATACCAACAAGAGAAAAAAAATATAGGTTTACTAATAAGGATTTTTCTAGTTTACACTAAAAAAAAAGTTGCATTCAAATATGAAAACTGACAAGGCTTGATCTGCCATGGATTCTGTCTGGATTGTTACCTGCTCTGTGACACTCATCCTCCTGTTAGGATCGATGTCTCTGCCCTCCAGCTTGGCTTTCACTCTCTTCCACACACTGACCGCATAAGAGTTCCTCTCCTGGACAGCTGCAATGTAGCAAGCAGCCCGTTCAGAGGAGTGTTAAGGGATTTCACCACCAGCAATTTTACACAGGACAAGACAGTTGTATTTATTTGCCGCCAATTCACAACAAAAGATATCACATGAAAATTTTGAATTTGGGGCATGTTTTTTCCTACTTTTGGTTCGTTTTTTGCGTAATAATGCCTGTATAACATCAACCCTGTCATGCACAGTCAAGTTATATCATAATCTTTTTTCACAACAACCTGGCCTGTCAGAATATACATGCTTCAGGGATGTCACATGAGTGTTTTAATGTTAATCAAATGTCCATATAGACAAAGAAAAAAACAAAGGGGAAACAGAAAAATAACAGAGTTGAAACACTTATTCATGGTTTCACTCCCACATACTTAGAAACACCCACCTGTGTTTCTAAGTATGTGAAAAAACCTGAAACAGTCTGTGATCTGCTGTATACAATTGGTCGCAGATGGTTAAAAAAAAAAAAAGATAAATTAACTTTTTTACTAAAGGACCTGTGTCTGCCTGTTCATTGGCAGAAACTCTTCGAAGTCTAGGTGTTCTTTTTGTGTTTGTTCAACATTTTACTCAATTTGTTTTTAAGTCACACTTGGGTATAGCTTGAAGTTAATACACATGTACAGGTAAAACAATAACACCAGCTTAAAGTGTGAAAAACAGTACCTCGTCCTGTTTTGGGATCACGTATGGCCCTCTTTGGGCTGGGGTTGAGGCCTTTGCTGTTCATCAGCAGAGTGCTGGGCGGGGTATCAGTGGGGGTACCCAGGTTACGTGGTAGAGCCTTGCGTGCATTCTGGGACATTGAGTCAGACTGGGTCTTTACTCCACTGCACCTTACAGCTGAAGTCAAAGCACATATGACATGGTGTGTAACTTGTACTTGTTCAGAGACCAACTCTAAATAAACTGGGAGAAAAAATAATTTGAAAATATTTTTTAAAATACCAAATAAGTCTGGAGTACGCCCTAATATGCTACTTTTCTCTTGTCCCACACCCTTGGTGACCAAATTGAACTCGAATAAAAACTGTCAAAATGACATTTAAATCTACTGTCTTTTGTATTTTTTTTGTTCATAGATGTCTCTTGTAGATGGGGAAACATCTTTTTAATAAAACAATTTTTTAAATAAGTATTATGAAGAAACCTGTGTCCAACGACTTGCATGCAACCCTGTTACCTTAAACTTTTTAGCATGGTAAAAGAAGAAGAAAAGGGTTAGCCACATGATAGACTGAAAGTGACATAATCAGTTTCCCAACAGCATGGGTAGAGCAAAGGTGTGTCCTCTCTTATATTTTTCATATCATTGTCAGCCTTGCTTGAATGGCTCACTTTACCTCACGCAACCCTGTTATGCATATTTCCAGAATAATATAAATACTTACATAAGTAAACAAGTTGTTGTTGTTTTTTTTTTTAAGTTTGTCATCTTGGTAAATGCTAACATTTTATAGTTTAATACCCATTGTTGATGAAAATGTTACAGAAAATTGTCAAATAGAAGGTTAATTTTTTGAAAATTCTGAAGCCCAAATGTCCTCCAATTCTGGAATTACCCATTACATACATAAAATATAGATAGATAACAAGCATGAAATCTACATGTTTGAAGCGTGGCTGTAAAGTTTGCCATTTTCTCCCTGTGGTTAGCCTGAATTCAGTCAGTATTGAGTATGTTTTTCAATCACAAAGTGGGAGCCACATGAACTAACCTAGGGACTGAACTGGGAACTGAGATTCCCCTTTTGGATTTTTGAGAAAGCCCCATTACAGGTCCGTCAAAATTTGCAAGTAGTATTTAGTCCCTGGCCCCCTGGTTTTCACTGTGTATTAAATTGTGAATAGATAATTCCCTCCAGTGCACCATACCCGGAGTATATAAATATTTCTTAAGATTAAGATGTTTTGACAGAAATGTTGATATTTTGTCCTGCTGTGAGAACTGCTCAACACTGGGATCCTTTGTTAGTGAAAGAAATCTACCATTCTAAGCTAAGAGGGAAGCTGCAGAACTCTTACAGCCACATTTAAAGACCATAAGGCTAAGGGCAAAATGTGTATATGTGTATATATGTAAGTACCTGCTGCAAAGCTTGTTTGTGCTGCAGAAACCGGACTGGCACATTCACTGTCTCTGTCCGTCACCAACGGGGAGGCAAAACCCACCAGGCCATTGTACACACTGTAGTGATGCACACACAGAATATAACACAGGATTTAGACAGGAGAATGAAGTGTTGGTATGAGAGTATATGCTTCTGTGAGTGCGAGTACCTCTGGCTCTGGGAGTGCAGTTCCTTCAGGGTAGCAGGAATCTCTTCCAGCAGTTCAAGCTGCTCCTGGCTGCGAGGCTGCCCACTGGCCTGGACCACTGTGAATAAGACCAGCTGGATGTTGTCCTGCCAAGCTTTGTACTCCAACAGAAAGTGACGCACGCTGCCCTCATATGCCACCTCTTCACCATCCGTCAATGCTGCCTCCTCATCCTGTGTGATAGAATTAACACAGAGAAAGACTACTAGGTTACAGCTGAAACCAATGCATGGGTCAAGATGACACTCAATTGCTTATTGTAGAAATAATGTATATTCTGAAACACACAGCTATTTGACATTGACTCAAAGTACCGTATTTTCCGGACTATAAGCCGCTACTTTTTCCCCATGCTTTGAACCCTGCGGCCTATACAACGGTGCGGCTAATTTATGGATTTTTACAGCTAACGGCCACTAGGGGACCTCCTCAATCTATGGATTGTACAGGTTACGTCCCTCACCTTTAACGCCTGGTTTATTATTATGCTTCTGCGTCGCGGCAACAGCGTAGCTACGTCGTCGACCCTACACCGTCATTGAGCATTCGGAGTTCTGCGTCGAGGGAACGCGTTGTTCTGTCGGTGGACGTCATCAACGTCAGTGATTCAGGTTTGTTATGCTAACAACACATAGTCAGACAGGTGGCGGTGCTAACGGAGCTAACAGCTGTCTGTCAGTCTGACCGAGAAGTTTCTCACTTTACTTCGCTGTTAGTTGAATTAAATGACATTCATGTTGTCTTTAACTGTCCGTGCGAACCAGTCTGCAGCTTTGTGCGTCTGTTTGTGCGTCTCTGACTCTTGCGTGTTGACGTTTGCGTGGTCATAGGTTATGCAAATATGCAACTTGTTTGTTGAAATGTTAATAAAATGGAAGCTTCCCCAAACAGCAGTCTCTTTCCCGACAATCTCCTCTGTGCACGAGCCTTTACATATGGTAATTAAACGCTAAAACACCTGCGGCTTATAATCGGGTGCGGCTTGTATATGTACACATTTGTGTTTTTCCCTAAAATTGGCTGGTGCGGCTTATATTCAGGTGCGCCTTATAGTCCGGAAATTACGGTACTCAGAACTTTCACTTTACTGTGTTAAAGACATTTAAAATGGATTAAAGGTACTTTCTAAAACAAACAAAGAAAAAACAAATTACACATCTTTTTGTAAATGTTTTTAAAATTCCTGTGTATTTGTGAAGTAACTGGGCACCAGGTTTACCTTAGCCATGGCTCTCAGCAGGTGCTTGACGTCAGCCAGTTGGCGGTTGTGGTTGGACAGAATGGTCTTAATTGAGTCGACCAAGAGCTGCAGTGTCTCTCCACAGGTCTCCAGCTGCTGCTCCCGCTCCTCCTGAGCCCTTCGCTCAACACTGAGCTCTTCCTCCAGCTGCCTTTGGGCACAGCTCAGCCAATCAGGAGTGCCAATGGGCAGGTCTAACACTGGACTCTGTCATGATCGATAAAGAACTTAAGGTACAAACCTGGTGTAATATGCTAATGCTTTCAATTGTAAAGAGAATGACAAGCACGATATAAAAAAAGTTCCTGTTTTGTACTTTTACAAACACTTAAACATCAGAGATAAGCAATTTCATTCATAAAATAATGAATTGTCTGATTAAATCCTAAACTGTATCAATCTAGAAACATATTAAACTTCTGATGTTGTTGAAAACCCACCAGTCTATGCAATAGCTGGAGCTCCAGTGGAGAAACAGTGCTGCTAAACTGGGCAGCATAAGAACAGGTTTGCTGGCAGCGCTTCAGCAGCTCAAACAGTGCTGCATCCATGTTGATGGCCTCTGGGGATCGGGTTCGAAGGCCTTCAAAGTTCAGGATGGTAGAGCACAAGAAGGTAACCTGCAATGAAGACAGCATGGAAACTTGAAACATTCTTTAGCAAGTGCTGCAGCAAGAAAGAGTCACTTAGGGCGTTTTCACACCTGCCTTGTTTAGTTCGGTTGAATCGAATCGTGGGCCGTTTACCCCCTTAGTGCAGTTCGTTTGGGAAGGTGTGAACACATCAATCGCACTCGGGCACGGACCAAAACAACCAGACCGAAACCTCGTTGGAGAGGTGGTCTTGGTCCGGTTCCAAACAAACTCTGGTACAGTTCGTTTGTGGTGAGAACATGATCCAACCTCGATCCGACCCAACTGCAGGAAGCATCAGTGCTTAAACCCGAATTTCAACTGGATACGTGTCCGCTGCATTACGGCTCTGATCCGGCTTTGCTCCGCTGTCCGGCAACCCCCATAGATTGCGTTTTCAGTCCACCACTGCGCAGTATGGTAGACAGCTGGCGTCGCGAGGCTGAGTAGTTCCCGCGATAATCACATGATCACTCACGACCGCAGTTATAGGTATGTGTCCGATGCATTACGGCTCTGCTCCGCCGTCCATCGTCCGGCAACCTCCACCGGTTGCGTTTTGAGTCCACCACGGCGCAGTACGGTAGACAGCTGGCATCGCGAGTAGTTCCCGCGATAATCACATGATCACTCGTGACCGCAGTTATAGGTATGTGTCATAAAAACAACAAAAGGAAGTGTTCCCGAACGAAGGATTAGCAGAAGAGCCTGTGTTTGTCTCTTTTTTGAGATTTGTGTGCTGGTGTCGACACTGAGTGTTTTATTTTGAAAAGTAACTGGATGTCATATTGTTGTTTTGGTTCTTGACTTCCTGTCTGCTCAGTGCTAAATTTAGCTGAATTGCTGCGTATCCTCGTGCGTAACACGTTTTGGTACGCTTGTAAATGCTGCTGTGTTAACACAAACCAAACTCGAAGCAACAGGCAACATTCTAACAACTTGGTCCCTGATTCGGACCAGAGCAAACAATAGGCCCTTGCTCTTGATTAAGGCAGTGGTGTTACCTGGCTGGTGCGCTGATTCTCTCTGGCCACCATGGCACGTCTCTCCCTGATGGTCATCTCAAAATCTTGCAGGACAGGGGCTAGTGCCGGATTGGCTCCACCAGCCCACTTCAGTCGCTGTTCAATGCTAGCCTCCAGCGATGCAAGCTTCTCCTGAAGATACCAGCAAACAAACCACACAGCATATTGATCTTCTGATTCATCAAGCTTTGTTCCCTAGAAAAGCTACTTCATCACAGACACAGAATTTGCAAAAAAAACATCAACAGACAAACCAATCAGCAAAAGTCCTGTCAAAAGAGGGCAGTCTTATAGTGGTGTCAGAGGACATGATACAATTTTTGTAGAGACACATTCATAATGCAGCAGGATAATGAGCCCAAACCCAACTCAACGCTCTGTAAGAACTACTAGGAGACCAAAGAAACCTAAATGTCATGGACACCGGCCACACTAAACACTTATGGGGGCATTTAAAGAGTGAGAAAGCCAAGCTTTCTGTGACATCACAAAACGCTTTGTGGGTCACTGTCAATTCAGGTTTTACACAAACTTCTGGAGTCAATGCCAACTTCAGTGTACGCTGTCATTAAACCAAGAAGGGTGCTAACATATTCTCGATATCATGGATTTTTCGTCGGGGCATGCTGCTGTTGGGGCTTGTTCATGCAACAACAAAGTATTTTTTTGGCCGTTATTATTGATAGTACAGCTGAAGACTAGACAGGAAACAGGATGAGAGAGAGGGGGAGTGACACGCAGCAAAGGGCCCCAGGCCAGGAGTTGAACCGGGTGATGTTTGTCTGAAGTCCTGTGTCCAGTAGGTGGCTCTATGGATATGACACGGTATTGATGTATGGAGGTATTCAGGGCGACTTCGTATACATGTGTGATGAATTTGGTGCACATGGGAAATTGTATGTTGAAGTTATAAGGTCTTGATGCTTTATGGCGAAGCAGGAAAATGGATCGCATCATGACAACCACCATGTTTGACGTAGGCGAAATTTTAGATAACTTTTCATGTTCAAGTTCTAAGGATGATACTGAGTGAACTGGAAGTCTGTGGTGTTCGATCTGTAGGAGGAGTTGGTTAAAGTACGAGGCATGGAAATGTATTAAAATGGAGTAAAATGGGAAATTTGAATCAAAATGGCTGACTTCCTGTTGGAGTGACAGTCTGGTGCCCCAATGTTTTTTGTGCGTCTGGTCATGATACATATGCATACTGAATGCCGTTCATGTATATGCATGTAGGAGGCGGGGCTTGGATTTTTTATATTTCAGGGGGCGCTATAGAGTCCCCTGGTAACACCTTTCGTCAGGAAGGCATTGGCAATAACTGTACCAGGTTTCATGTTGATTCCAACCTACTGACGTGGAGATATAAAATACTTGATTTTAAAGAGCGCCACCTTGTGGTCATCGGCCAAAATTTTGTACAGAGCCTTAGGGGCTCATGGGGAAGTAGTAACAGAGTTTCATGTCATTCAGACACACCAATGTGGAGATATGCACCACTTCTGTTTGGAACAAAATCCGCAGGAAGTGTTTATTTAATAACTTGAGTATTGTTTGAAATGTCAAAATTCTTTTGATAACTTTTTGTCAGAAGGGTCCACAGATGCTGTGTGCCAAGTTTGGTGCAAATCAGTGAAATTGCCTGGGAGGAGTTCGAAAAAGTAGGTTTGCGACATTTAGCCAATTAGCAAAGAAAAACGGTTGGCAGAAAGACAGACAAAAGTCAGGTTTACATTCAGTGTATCCTTCAGGTCTTACAAAATTGATGAGTCCATTTCTTTTACAGCATTTTTTCTGGAAGCAGTCTTGTTCTGCTCTGCTTTTCTTGGCGCTTTGCTGAGTATCTTCATGCTGATCAGTGGAATAGTGTGGACTTAAAAATGGCATTTGTCTTTAACTGTCCCATCCAGAAAACGTAAAGTCTCATCTAGGGGTGTCACGATTCTCCAAATCCTTGATTCGATTACATTTTCCATTCTAAGGTCATGGTTAGATTCAATTCTCGATTTATACACATTTATTTCTTTTTAAAGCACAGGTTGCTATGCCATTTTTAGACTAGATATAATATAATATCTGACCTTTGTTCACAATGTACCATACTACATTGTCAAATTTAAAACATTTAGTAACACCATAATGTAACATTAACTTATATCTTCAGTCAATTGGAAACTTAAATGAAATAACCTGCCATCTAGTTTCTGCAGAGCTTGCAAACTGTTTTTTTTGTCGACAACGCGAACGTTGTCAACATAACTCACTGGAAATCAAAATACTTCCAAACTAGCGACTTCAGTGAAAGAGGAGGGGGTTCAACTTCTGTCTATGGGTCTCCTGCATCTGCAGTTGCCATTGTTGTAAAAGTGGCGTAGCCCCTTTCAGGAATAGGGCGGTGCGTGAGGTGTGTGTGCGTAAGGTGTGAGTGGGTGAGCGAGAGTGAGGGAGCGTGTGTACGTGCGGTCAGTGAATGAATGAGAGAGGAAGGAGAAGCGAAAGGAGTAGCAGTAGTAGCGACAGCAGTAAAGTGTACAATATAGTCTGCAGTTTGGCTGTGAATAAAGGCGACGGCTAGATACAGCAAAGCTCCCTGGTATTATTTCCTGGCCAGCTTGACACATGAAAGGGGGTTTTACCCCTAAAGTAAACACAAACTTCGGCCCTGGAGGAAATCATCTCCCCTGTGCTTCCCGACCACGGTCCGGGAGCCGAACAGGAATTTTTTCGCTTGGCAAGCCGACCGAACGTGACATGGGGTGTGGCAGCATCGACGATTCCATTTTTTAATTTGAAGTTTGAGATTGTGACACCCTTAGTCTCATCCATGTGTGAGGACTAGGGATGTCCCGATCAGGTTTTTTTTACCCCGATTCGAGTCCTCATTATACATATTTAATACATGCCGATACCGAAGTCCCGATCCAATATTTATAAACTAATATTTTCCTGGATAATACAGCTCCATTAAGAAAAAAAAGTCTGTGCAGTTTATGAAACAACCTGACAGGCACGCTTGAGGAGCGGTTCACCATTAATCTCCTGCCTGTCTGGTCGCACTCGGGGATCGACACTTTTTGTCTGCCATGACGGCGACGCGCCAGAGATGCAGCAGCTAACGTGAGCAGTTCAAAAACCTTCTTTTTCATAAACTCTGTGTACACAAACAATGTTCTCAATGCTCGTGTTCATGAGTAGAGACCCTGGTGATGCTACGAGCAAATGTTGTGTCGAGCCTTCTTAGTGTTCTAAAAATAGCGATTTTGATGCCATCGTATCTCTGCCCCTAGCACTCCCGTTCAAAATTAACGTGCCCGAAAATGCAACTATGGTAAATCTTAAAAGTGCGTCTTTCGTCGTAATTATGCTTTTACACGAAGGTTTGACTCATATTCAATCGCAAATGAAGCCTTGGTTGCTTTTTGGCGAGAGTTTCACTTTAATAGTTTTTTTTTTATTTTGTTGAAACAAAGTATATACTTTCATATGGCTCTTTCTTATTCTGCATTGCAACAGGTGAGTCTGTGACGCTGCACTGTGACAGCAGAGCCTTGTGTACAGCCAGCTGAGGTGTGGAAGTGTGTGCGCGACGCAGCCCACGCTTGGTACCTCCATATCATCCATTGCTTTTTTCATATACCTTACCTTGTCACGTAAAAATGACATCGACCCGTTGCTTGTTTGTTTCACACACGTTCAGCATCTCCTCGATTGCCCGTTTTACATGCCCTGCTGTATGAGACCCACGAAACTAGTGTGCATACTGGCCCGTTGTAACCCAAAAGTGGAGTCAATGTAGTGTAATGCTGAGATGACAGGGCATACCGGGGATTCAAAAACTCCAGATGATGAAGAAAACCCTGATCCTCTACCACAGCGATGACCTGGTTATCCAGAACGATGAATTTAATTACCTTCTCTGTAATATTTTTGGCCATGTCGCTGTCTCGAGGATATTTCTCTTTCCTTTGGGAGTATCTGCGAGTATTTGTTGCCTTTACCTGTATTGCTTCAGTGAACTTGTTGTATTCTTTGAGTGTTTGTTTTTTATTTGCTGTATCAAATGAGTAGTATTAAATGTAGCTCTTTTGTTACCCGCTCGTGAAACGATCGTATTGCAGATGTTACATGTCGCCATTGGACTGCTTTTGCTTTCAAATTTAAAATGTTTCCCCACTGCAGATCTTTTATCCACAGGTTTGCCAAAGTAACGTTACGCGCACATCTGCGTTCTGCCACAAATTGTGCTCTGACGTAAAAAAAAAAAAAAATCAGATTTGGGTCTACGTTCAAAATTGCCAAAAAAGCCCATATCAGCCCCGATCCCGATCCTGCAGATTGGCTCGGGACATCCCTAGTGACTACCTTTGAATGATGGATTAATTAAATGCAGGATGTGTATGTGGTGTCATACTGACCTGAATAGAGACTATGGCTCCCTCGTCCTGACTCAGCTTATACAGCTTCTTCTTCATGTTGCTGAGGATGACAGAGCGCGGAGGAATGCTGACACTTAGAGGCTGATTACTGGGGCCAAGAATGTCCTCATGCTGCCACTGTAAATTGACACAAACAAAACCACACAGTAGAAGTGCATTCATTATTTTCTTCAACTCCATTACATGCCTGACCTGACAACAAATCCCAGAGCTCACATTTATGTCGTGTTGTATTTAATGTCAACATGAGCTGCTGACAAGCAACCATTAAAAACATAAAAAAAAGTCCTCAGGCTTCAAATCTTACTGATATGAAATGAAGGAGTTTTTTTTAAATGGGTGCTGGTTATCTATAATACCATTTTAATCCAGGGTTTCTGAAGGTTTGAACAAGTCAAATTTAAGACCTTTTTAAGACCTTTTTAAGACCATTTTGAACTAAATTAAAAAACCTACACGGAGTACAAAAAAGTAAGGAAAAATGCGATCCCAGAATTACTTTCAAAAATAACCAAATTTATTACCATTCACAGAGCAACTCAAACAATGAAGAATGGTGTGAGTGAATGTGTGTCAGGGTTATTATAGTTTTTACATTTCATTAGTTTTTATTCTATTTTTAATTTTTGTTTTATTTCAGTTTAGTTTTAATTAGATGATTAAGTCGTTTAAGTTAAGTTTTTCTATGGGAATTTAATTTAGTTAGCTATAATAACCACGATGTGTGTGTGTATGTGAGACGTTCCACTCAGTTTATTCAACAGAGGAAGATGAGAGGCTGCAGGAAAGGACAGGACAAGAGGGGCTGTTGCATACCTCCCCTTAAGTTTTTACATCCAAATCTGTTGCCAAAATGTTTAGCAACGCTGTTCAAAATCGAAAGCACCTCCACTTTCAACATCGGAGTTGAGCCGAAGATGGTTTGAATGTCGCTTGATTGCGAGACAGCGCAGAGTTCCGGTCGAGCAGAACTGGATGAACTTGGACCGGGAAGTGATAGTGTGACTTCGCTGGAGACTTTTAGAAGCTAACTGGTGTTTTTCTGATTTTGTGTGTGACACCAGCGCTTTCACACCAAGTGTGTCCAAGTTGAGGGTCCCCTTGCAGAGCATACACTGAGCTTCAGATTCATTATGAGGTACGAATTTTAACCAACTGAATTCTGGTTGTTCAGGTAAATACTGTAGCAGATTCGGTTATCTAAGTCTCTCTGGAACTGGCAAAGTGTACGGTGATAAATTCCAACCGGGCTGTGACACGTTTCTGGATACTTCAGAAAGAAGAAGAACACACGGAGCAAACTGTGAATCTCAAACGTACATATTTAAGACCTAACTAATTGTAATTTAAGACCTATATGCAAAATATGGACGGATTTAAGACTTTTTAAGGCCTAAAATTGAGATTGTCAAATTTTAGACTTTTTAATGCCCCGTGGAAACCCTGTAATAACAAAAGTTTCAGGTGTGACCAGTGGAAAACTAGTGTTCATCATGTCCATTATCATGGTCATCCATAAAAAAAGCAAAAATTAACCTTGTAATCAAGTGAGTACCAACCAGGGTATCTGCAGGTTTCAGCAAGTTAAACTGGAACTATGACTGATAAAATGAATGAGACATTTTGCATAATAGGCTATTAACAGTAAAGTGGCACAATACCTGTAATTTATAAAAGTAAACAGGTTTTCAGATAGGTGATAGGCTTGTGTATTCAACGTGCTGACTTGTTTGTCTGTGTACAACTACTCCACATACCTTTAATTGACCCCCGAGGACAAATAATTTGAATTGAATTGAGGCCCCAAGTTATTTCTTAACCCAAACAGGAAATTTAGCAACCAGGCATATTTCCCCTACATTACAGTAGGCTACATTTACCAGACCTCTGTCTGAGGATTAACATAGCAGGACGTGAACCTCCAGGGAAGGACAGAATGGCATCCCTAACAACGGTCTGTTACACATAGCAACCATCTGATACTCACAGCAACAGTCTGCCTTTTGAATGACCTCCTACAAACTGTGCACCTAGTCCAGATGTCCATCTCCAGCCAGGTCTCGTTAAATTTGCACTTCCCCATCAGCTATGACGAATGGCAGCAGAAAGGCACCAACTTACACCAGGGATGTCTTCTGGGCTTGAGCCAGGCGTACTTTTCAAGGCCTTTAGTTTAGATTTTAGTTTAGATAAGTAAATTTAAGACTTTTAAGGAACTGCGGGCACCCTGGTGCAAACTCGACATACTTCAAGCATGAAATATTTTCGATGTTAATAAGATTAAATAGATAATTGTTTTTATTGTCATCCCAACCTCTGAGCAGAATATGAACACAGCACATCAGAAGAGGAGCCCTCCCAATTTGTCCATATGGCCCATAAATGGGCCTACAGACATATCGATATCGGCATATTTGTTTTCCAATATGGCCAGCCAGTTCAGTGAGTAACATATTAATAGCAGATAAAAAATTAGCGTCAGATCATCTTTCTGCAGCTGAGCAAACAACGGTGCAGTGCTTTGAGTCTGAGACGAGTGTTAAAGTGAAACTTTGCCAAAATGCAACTTAGGCTTTTTTGGTGAACGTATATGACCTTCGTGTCAAAGCATAATTACGACAAGGCACTTTTAAGATTGACCTTATTTTCGTTTTTGGGTCAAACTCATTTTCAATGGGAGTGCTTAGGGCAAATTAGTGATAGCATCAAAATCGCTATTTTTAAAACGCTAAGAAGGCTCAACACAACATGAAACTTTGCTCGTAGCATCACCAGGGTCTCTACACATGAACACCAGCATTGAGAACATTGTTTGTGTACACAGAGTTTGCTGAAAAGAACATTTTGGAACAACTCACCGTAGCAGTAGCTTGTTCGTCATGGCAGCTGAGAAATATCGATCTCTGAATGCGACGTAACATGAAGGAAAGTTAAGGTGGACCACTACTGTCTTCCGGCAACAACTATCCATGTGATATCTCACATGACTTTTTCCGAGTTTTGATTTTAGTATTGTTTCTTTTATGAGGCTCCCTTTTCAACTTCAAGGTCAATATTGTTTTTCGCTAGCAACAAAACAATGAATTATCCGTGCATTTATATGGAACTAAGCTTTAGGAGTGGGCCACCTTAACTCACCTCCTTGTTACGTCGCATTCAGAGATCGACACTTCTCACTGGTAGGACGGCCACGGGCAGAGGAAACATCTGCTGATGTGAGTTGTCCAAAAACTGTCTTTTTAGTAAACTCTGTGTAGAAAAACAGTGTTTTCAATGCTCGTGTTCATGTGTAGAGACCCTGGTGATACTACGAGCCAAGTTTCATGTTGTGTCGAGCCTTCTTACTGTGCGTTCAGACCAAATGCGCACAAAGAGGGAAATACACCTTGTCCACTCCACCTAAGTCGCTTATGTCACCCTGTTCGTTCTTGCTTCTAAATTTAAAGGGCCCACACGCCACCCGCGTTAAACACCACCATGCAACTACTGCTG
Organism: Diplodus puntazzo; assembly: GCA_963678695.2. Taxonomy (NCBI): domain Eukaryota; kingdom Metazoa; phylum Chordata; class Actinopteri; order Spariformes; family Sparidae; genus Diplodus; species Diplodus puntazzo. Next base: position 17,240,826 of record OZ023178.1, read on the forward strand.
TAGCACAGCCCATCTATTTACCGACATTGTTGATTACGGAAAGTTACTTGATAAAGTCATTAAAAACAGAATAACTCCACAATCATATTTACGAAATGATCATCCCAAATAAACACTGATTTTGCCAAACGTATGACGAAATTGTGTGAGTTGCAACGTTGCAACGTAGCATGCTAGCATGCATCCCTATACGTGAACAGGGTCAAATCGTAGAGGACTGGGTGTTCTGCTATGGCAGCAATCAACATTTCCAGCGCCATCTCGGAACGAATGTTTGGTAGGAACCAAAATTACGCGGGTTGTTCTTTGGGACCGACCTGACCGAGGGACGACAGCAGAACGAGACATCCCCACTGGTTATCGCATGGCTTTTCCACCTTTTCCACCTAGACACGCCATAGCTCATTACATAAAGTTGGAGGATTTTTAACTTTTTTTCCCGCTCCTAATCCACCTTTTCCACTTTTCCCTCCTTCTCCGCCTGGCTCCCAATAGAAAGTGAATGACTTCCGGGGTCATTTTCCTCTTTGTGCGCTTTCGGTCTGAACGCACCTTTAGCGTTTTAAAAATAGTGATTTTGATGCTATCGCTAATTTACCCCAAGCACTCCCATTGAAAATGAGTTTGATCCAAAAATTAGTATTCTCCTCTGACAACTATTATCATTACATTGGTTCGCCATGTTAGCAAGGTAGAAGGTAAATCAGAGCAACTTTCTGCATCTTACACTACGCAAGTTACCTAATTTGTTAGGAGTATGATAAGCTTGGATAAAAGACAGGGATGTTGTTCATTTACTTTCCAGGATTGCCTCTGAGTACTGAACGTCAACAGGTGCTAAATTTGACTTTATTTATTGTTAAATTAATTTAAATAATAGTTGAGAACTTGAATAAGGCTGCAGTATGTAGCTCAACTTAATAGAGAATGACTGACTTAGAGAGCTGTTGTGGAATGTACCTCAATGCATCACTCAAATGTTGTACTTTAGTACAAATATCTACAAGACCTCATCTGCCACTTTTTCCACTCCACTTCAGAGAGAAATGTTCTACTTTTTACTGCATTTCATATATGCTTGATACAATATATGGTCAGTTAAAACCAACTACATTTCAAAATTGGTGCACAATCCACATAATAAAGGTCTATTTTCACTGTAGCTCTGCTGCCATAATGGTGATCATTGGATTTTCCCCCTCTTAAATCGTTATCAAAATCCCCATTTCAGTCGGGCTCCAATTAGATCAACCACACACAGTTTAGTCTACCTGAAACATGGCTATGTGCAGCTGGCTCCTCTGCAGGCTGGCCTTGGCAGCCTCCAGGTTGGCTTCCAACCTCCTCAGCAGGTCTTCTTTCTTCCAGGCTGTGTCATAGGAGGAAGCCAGCACTGTGGCTCTTTTCAGGAGCAGCTGGGAGACCTGGCCTGATGCCAGGCTCTGCTCCACTGCCTTCTTACAAAGCTCATCCAGAGACACCTTGAAGCAAAGATAGACAGTACATTTAAAGACTTCACTTTTTCACACTCAAACCATAAAGGACCTATCTGTAGTATTCAGACTGACAGATCTGTCTAACAAACATTCATATTAGTTAGTGTATCATATTTACAGTATAGTAGTTATAATACAGTGAACAATTAAGAGGGCCTCCAGTGAATTCTCTCCTCTGATGTATGTGTTGCACCAAGATGGGGATGTAGGCTATAAATGATTTGGTCTGTGGCATCAGTTAATGCTACATACTTATCTCTACACATCTAATTCCTGTTTGTTCAATTAAATACATATTTTTCAACATTGAATACATTCTGATGCTGCCTATATTTGTGAAAGTAGGCCACCACTCATAAGTGTTTCTGTTCTTTTTCTTTACAATTTTCATCGCAGTCTTTCGGGTTTTAGCTACAGTAACTTTAAAAAATTTGAACGCTAAACATAAAAAGGTTTAATGTGAGGTTTGACGGATTTAGACTAGGTAAGTGGATTCAATACTCTGTGTGACTGTGAGGAATTTAGATTTTTCTAAGCAATGTACCTTGCTTTCTGCACCAAAATCTTTCACCTCCACCTGGTTGACAACGTCGAGGCCAAGAGCAGACAGGGTGCTGCAAAGGGCCAGACCAAGAGCCTGGCTGGGCAGACCCATAAGCATCTGTCGAACAAACTCGGCTGTGAAGGCTTTGATGGGGCGGGTCATCTTTTCCTCACTGACCACTGTCACACCTGACCCTGTTGCACTTGGCCGCCGGTACAATGGCTTCCCCAAACCAACTGGTCCATTTGTAGGTAACAGCTCCTCAGATGGAGGACAGGTACCTGAACACACAAAATTATCAATAATGAACTCGCAGCACTGATGTTATATGGACAAAAAAATAAGACTGAAATTTCATTTTAGAACAGTCAAGCCCAGATTAAACCAAGATTAGTCCTCTCTGTCTGGGGAACTCTGCTGTACACACCAAAGCAGTTTGCTTTGGTTTAAAAACTGCAGAAATATGTTGCGAGACAAGACAGAAAAAAAATATTAACATATTGTTTTAGGCTTGTCCTCAACAGGGCTTGTATATAGTTCAGCTAAACGGTCTTAGTTAAAATGCGACTGGTAATACTTTGTAATTGGTCTCATGTTGCAGTAAGAAGCTCTTACCAGACAGAGTCTGAGCAAAGGAGGCACACAGCTTGAAGAAGTCCCTGATGGTTTGCAGTCTCTTGAGAAAGAATACCTCTTCCATCAACTGCCGCTGACTTAGGCTGTCAAAAAAGTGGAGCTGTGTGGCCCGAGCCTCCCTCACAACATCCACCTTCCTCCAGGCAGATGGCACCTCCAGAGAACTTAGCTGAGGATAATGAGGTGCACAGGGAAATGGAATGAGAGCATGAGAGAGAGAAGGAATGATGTAGAAATTATGACTGGTGGTTCGAAGATAAACTGATCAATGTAAAATCTAGAGGTGCACCGATTACATTTTTAATGGCTGATTCAGATTGTTTAAAAGTCTGACCTGCTGAGTCGGGTATATTTCTTAAGATTTTATGTAATTTTTCTTTCAAAAATTCAATTGTATGTTCACAAAAAAAACATTATTAAAATATAATGTCAAACTGAAAATTAATTGCACTATATCCCACTTTATCTAACATGTTGTCAGCTATCTTATTGAGTTGGCTGTTAGTGAATTGTTCTATGTGAATGTTAGCTCCCCTGAAAAGCATTTACGCAGTCTACAGTGGTATATCGGGGACACTTTTTTTGGAACGTAAAATATGCGACTAGTCAGTCTGTAATGCGCTACAAGTCACATGTAAGCAGTATAAAAAGTTGGCTGCCCCGGCTCAGACACCAGAGCCTCCATGTCGTTATATTATTGTCAAACTGCAAGCACAATTCATCACTCTCGGCTACAAAGTTTTGTAAAGACATTTGCTTGAAGTTGCAAAAAGCTGTCAAATGGCAATTTGACACGTGTTTGATATGCTGAGGGTCTCGGGACCTGCAGGCCAAGAGGCCTCACGCAGACCTCTTACTTATGGTACTTATATTGGATAATGGTTTCACAAACATTTAGATTGGAACTTTGAATAAAAAACCTGATGCACAGGCAAATAAACTTTATGTAATTTGCAGCATATTATCCACTTCATTAAACCATAAAAGAAAACATAGATGCTACCTTCTCTGTGAGCTGGCCAAATGCAGTCTCTAGCTGGGTGAACATGCCATCAAAGGCCACCAACAACATTTGACCAGCAGACATCTTTGGTGTGTCCTGGCCAGGTCCATCTATGCTACGAGGCTGAATCAGCTCTGAATACTGCGCTCGCAGCATCCTAAGAACAGAAGAAGTTTCTCATTGCTTTGGAATTCAAGCTTGTAGTTAAGTCAATGCTGATGAAATTCACGAGCACAATGCTAAAGCAGCTCCTTACCTGGTGATGTGGAGGCAGTGGCTGTGCTCATCGTGGTCCAGACCTGTGGTGGCCTGTAGACTGTCAACCAACCCCTGCAGGCCGAGACCATCAGAACTGTGCTCCACCAGCTGCTCCAACTCTGCCAACATGGACTCCAGAGTGGGCTCTCCTTTTACCATACAGCGCAGAGCCTCTGGAAAGATGATCTGACGGAAGTTGGTGTTCAGTTCCTACAGTGAACAAGTCGACACATTGGTGTCAGCAATTACTGTATTGTTTTCCAACGGATCATATACAACAGCCACATTCACAAACCCATTAAAACAAAAACATTACAAGCCTCTCATTTTCATCTGGAGAATAGGTTACTTCTAGTTTTGACTAGTTGATTTCACATTGTTTTGGAGGGTGCACCTACCTGCAAGCAGGTGTACACAGCGTTGGCCAGGTACACAGCCTGGTTGGTAGCTGAGGGTGCAGGCAGCTCCAGGTCATGGGGGAAGTGTGGGCAGCGTTGAAGCAGGGTTGCCAGGGCACTGACATTTCCAGTCATACTGCAGAGCTCCTCCAGGAACCACGCCCCATCCCGAGATGTCAGGTCTACCAACTGCTCTCCAGCACTGGCGGCCGCACCCTCCATCACCAGATTCCGTCTGGACAATGAAACAATAGTGATGTCCCACTGATCACCTGGAACTTCTCCCCATCATTTTCAAAAAATGTTTCATTTCCAAGAAGCACTACATTTTTGTTGATCCAACAGGTCTTACAGAGAGGACATCCTGTTTTGCCCTTCTCCTACTAGCGCTGAAGTTAAACCTTTGGTTGGGTCAGTGTTGGAGTTCTGCCAATGCTCCCTTAAAATGATTAGTGGTAAATGTTAGGTCAGTACAATAACGCCACATTCTATGGTTATAGGCGCATCCCTCTAAACCGTGGACCCCACCAGTTCCCTTAACCAGCTGAATTAAGAGCAGTTTTGGGAGCTGATCATCTGGTCTCAGCAAATAAAACACAACTAGTTCCATGCTAGCGAGCGGTGAATCCATCACTGTTAACCGTAGAGGGCACCTATACTCACAGAATGTGGAGTTATTTTACTAACTAACATTTGCCACTACTCATTTTGAAAAAGCAATGGCAAAACTCCACTTACAAACCAAAGTAGGGGTGCAACGACTAGACAACTAATAGTCGACTAATAAATTGGTCAATAACTAATTTAGTAGTCGAGTAGTCAATAATGATGTCATTGTGTGTATCCCACAGCATGCAATGCCATGCTAAACAATGTTTCACTGTAGCCAATTGAACTAGCTCACAGTGAGACAACTCACTTTTCCAAACTCGTTGATGCACTGACAGCACATGCGCACTTGTGAGCGGGAACAGGAGCAACATGGAAGCAGCTAGGCATTAAGCAAGGCAACAATAGTCTATATCCAGGGTTTCTGCAGGTTTGAACAAGTCAAATTTAAGACTTTTTAAGACCTTTTTAAGACCACTTTGAACAAAATTTAAGACCTACACGAAGTACGAAAAAGTAAGGAAAAATGAAGTCCCTGAATTACTTTCAAAAATAACTACATTTACTGCCATTCACAGAGCAAGAATGGAGTGAGTGAGTGTGTCAAGTTTATTATAGTTTTTAAATTTCATGGGCTCGAGCTGTGATTGGCCTGTCGGTTCATTAAGTTGCATCTTGCAACTCTTGAGTCTTTATTACATGCGAGAAAATAAATGATCTGAGAGAAAAAGTTATCACACTGATAGTAAAAAAGCATTTTATGAGAAAAAAAATTGTGAGAGAAAAAGTTTTCATACCAATAGCAAAAAATAATAATATTTGAGACTAAAAAAAGTTTTGACAGTATTTTCTCATAGAACATAAATATAAATTTGAAATTTTCAAAATTATTTCTGAGAAAAAAAAAATCTCTCAAAACACTTTTTTTAACTCTCAAAAAAATGTGTTTTTGCTATCAGTGTGAAAACATTTTCTCTTAAAAAAAATGTGTTTCTCTCAAAACGTTTTTCTTCTCTCTCTCAAAACCTGCTAATAAGCCATCATGCTAGGTAAACTTGCAAACTCACCTGGTTTATACTATTTTTAAATCAAATGCCAAATGAATATGTTGATTTAGATAGTTACACTCCTTCTTTAGTGAGTAGGGAGCTAGTTTCTACCTTTGCACTTGCTAGCCTCAAAGCACCTGAAGAGTAACTGCTTGTTCATCATATACAACCTCCTGGACAACTTTCAGCAGCAACTTTCCACCTAGATTTGTGTAAAATAGTCTTTGTATGGTTAATCAAATGCCAAAGGAATATGTTGATTTAGATAGTTTCACTCCTTATTTAGTGAGTCGTGAGCTAGTTCCTGTACAGTTTTACTCCATGGACTCTACTATTAAACTATTATGTTTTAAGGGCAATATGATACATTTCCTGTTAACATTTACATTGTCAGCTCTAGACCTCGGCTAGATGGTAAAAAATATTTAGAATAAGCCCTGTGTAGCTGAGTTTGCAAGCTACACATGCAGTGTAGCTAAACGTGTAGTGCAACAACCATAAAAAGACTAAACCAGGTGAGTTTGCAAGTTTTCCTAGCATGATGGCTTATTAGCAATTAGCTTTACTAGTGATTAGCATGCTAATAATATAATACACACTCATGAATATAAGTGCTATTCTTTGTCCATGACAATCTGACAAACACATCAGTAATGGCAAACTAGCTTACATTGAGGATAGCCTATTTAATGTTTAATCTTCAGTGATGTTTTTAGCTGAGCTGAACTCCACATTACTAACCAGTTAAACATCCTTTAATACCTCTGATCTGTTACTCTCTAACCTGTTAGGGCTAGACAATCATTCCTATGATGGGAATGATTTTGATTGCCAACTTGTTCAGCTAGCTACCCATCAAGTTGTGTGTGTCATCATCTTACCCAAACATTGGAGTCTCTGCGATCAACTAAGGCAACGCATCTATGCCGGTGAATCGACAATGGTGTAATGATTCAGTTCGACTCCCAAGACGATTCTCACCTGACTGGCCAATAGGAACGTGGCCCAGGCCATGACATTATTTTCACAGCGAGAGCAAAATCCTGACACAAGAGCAAGAAATTGCATCTAGAGCAAAGACTTAGGTTTTGAGAGAGAAGAAAAACGTTTTGAGAGAGAAGAAAAACGTTTTGAGAGAAACACATTTTTTTTTGAGAAAATGTTTTCACACTGATGGCAAAAAAATATATATTTGAGAGTTAAAAAAAAAGCATTTTTAAAGAGATTTTTTTTTCTCAGAAATCATTTAAAAAAAATTCTAGTTTATATTTGTTATGTTCTATGAGAAAATAGTTTCTCTCAAAACTTTTTTTAGTCTCAAATATTCTTGTTTTTTGCTACTGGTATGAAAACTTTTTCTCTCAAATATTTTTTTTTCTTTGATAAAATCCTGTTTTGCTATCAGTGATAACTTTTTCCACCCAAAATTCTTATTTCTCTCAGATCATCTATTTTCTCGAATGTATTAAAGACATAAATCTAACTCCATAAAAATGTACTTTTGTTAAAGGAAAGAAAGTTTATTTTATTGCTGCTGCCACTTAAATAAATATAATAAATAAGAGGCATTGTTTTTTGTGTAATTAATAATCTGACAAATCGACTAGTTGTTGCAGAAGTTGATAACTAGTCGACTATCAAAATAGTCAATAGCTGCAGCCCTAAACCAAAGGTATAACTTATTCACTCAGTAACTCAGTCATGGGCAGACTGCTTTTCCCATGCATTGCTATAATCCAGCCAATAAATAAGTGGTGTTTGAAGTGTTCAGAAATACTGTGCGATTGTACAGAAGGCTTATTTAAGCAATATAGCCACTTATGGATATTGACGACAAGTTAAATTGTATCAATCTGAGTAGACAAACAGCACAGTGAAACATGGAATGTGTTAAACCTGCAGAGTGTGCAGAGGGCAGAAGTGATGATTCCAGCCAAACTGAGGGAGCCTGGCTCTCCATTCTCCCGAAGGAAGACTGTAATGCAGTGCTCAATCTCCTGCAGCTGCTCCTTGCAGGCTGCTGCTGTTGTGCCCTCTGCTTTCAGTCGCTCCGCTTGGTGCATCACACGATCATTTGTGTCTGCAACTTGGTGCTGTAAAGTCAACTCTACACTGGACAGGAATTGGCAGGAGGCTGCAGGAGGTTGGGGAGCAAACAGCACCTCATATCTGCAAAGGGAGAGGCAAACAATGCTCAACTGTGGACATGACTGGTAAAGCGCAACAACATGTTTTTGAACATGCATTATTGATACAAATGTTAAAACAAATATCATCATAATTAGGTCTGTCGATTATCATGAGGAACCAGGACATGTTTTTTTTTAATTACATGACCTCATCAACTCCAACAAGGAGAACTAGTTGCTGATTTAAAACTGCCTACATACTCTTGCCACATGAGGCTAGGCAAAGTCCTGCACCAGGAAGAAACTCAGGGTCCACTGCACTACTGCAAGGTCTGACAATCATTCTGAGGTTTCATCCCAGTGCCCAACAGCTGTCAGGGTACTGTTGGCTATGACATGGAGGTCTTTGCGACCCTACATGGATATGCCTCCCCAGACCATCAGTGACCCACCATCAAACCGATCATGCTGGATGATGTTACAGGCAGCATAATGTCCACCACGGCTTCTCCAGATTCTTTCATGCCTATCACATGTGGTCAGCGTGAACCTGCTCCCATCCGTGATGAGATTGAGTAGGGCTGTGCGATAAATCGTTAAAAATGATTAATTCGAGTTTTTGGTTTACACCCCAGGCTTGTGCTACAAGGCCACAACGGGGCATGATGTCTCAAGCCAGAGGAAGCAGACAGGCTCGTCTTCCTGGCCAAAAATGTGTAAAAATAAGACAGCCAGCCAACATGTGGTGTTTACTATACAATGCATGCAGATGTTTAATTTAGTTTACATATCCTCAGGGATACAAAATACTTTTTGTAAACAAAAGGCACCTTTTGCAAAATAAGGTATTTAATGAAAGTTATGTTAAGACTTTATCAATACCAATGGGGAAACTGAACTGTGTTTATAAAAGCAAGCAATCTGTCATGATAAATTTATGATTACAAACACATTCTATCCGAAAGGGACACCTTCTTTTCAAAAGAATGCACTTTTATTTAATTTTTCAAGCGAGTTTGAAGGTGCACTGTTTAAAATGGCAGGGCAAATTTGTTTAAAATAAAAGGCCATATCGCCCAGTCCTACCCTTGAGTTTAACTGACTTGGTGTCATACTGTGACAATTATATGTTCCCTTAATTATTTTGAGCATTGTACTTGGGCAGCTGTCAATATAACTGGGCACCTTCCCAAGTCTTGGTATTGGAAACACTGATACCATAAAGGAAAGTCTGCTGTGGTTCCTTACTGTCTGCAGATGTGCTGGCAGTGCTCCACTGTCATGTCTCTCAGTAGTTCCTCCAACCAGGCCTTCCACTGGTGGGCACGATGGAGTAGCAGGGTAGCCCGTGGATACAGCAAAGCCACTGTTGCATAGCTGTGAAGCTGCTCTAGGCAGCCACGAAGGGCCCCACGGCGCTGTTGCAGCAAGGAGCTCACCTCTGCCTCCAAACTCTCACACTGGCTGATTAGATGGGCCTGGCCTGCATTCTGCAAGAAGGCTGTAGCTGGCACATAGCTAGGAGGACCTGAAAGATTTGTATAAGCAAGCAAAGGAAACTAAAATGACATAACTACACATTTTACCAAACTCTGTTGATATTGGTAAATGGTCTTGCATTTTTATAACACTTTTCCAGTCTACTGACCGTTCAAAGCACTTTACAATACTTGCCACATTCACCCATTCACACACACATTCATACATTTGCCATGCAAGGCACCTGATGAGCCAACTGCTCATCAGGAGCAATTTGGGGTTCAGTATCTTGCTCAAGGACAGTGACCTTCCGATTACTAGATGACCCGCTCTACCTTCTGAGCTACAGTCACCCCAATATTGCAGGGGCAGTATTGACGCAGTAAACTGGGCATATGTGGCTCAGGCAAAAAAATCTAACCTCTTCTCAATCTAAGTGTTTAACCCTAAATAAACCTAATAACACTGGCTGATTGAATAGATCATAAGAAAAGTGACTAAAATGGACAGCAGTATTTCCTGTAAAACAGAATTGCTAAAACAATGCACTTTAAAAACATTTATCATTTTCAATCATTCATCCTGCCTGCATGAATTCCAGTCGAACTAACCAAGATCTATGGGACTACTGATGTCCTGCAGCAGGCTAGCCAGCTGAGTGGCCTCCAGGTTGGAGAATGCTGCCTGGTACTGGGAGATCCACTGGTCCAGGTCAGCAAGTTTGCTCTGAATGGCCTCCTGCGCTGTCCGCTGCCGTGACTGCAGCTGGGTGTGTTCAGAATATCTGTCACAAGGAGGGTTATATGAGTAATCTACAAAAATGTAATGTTTACATGTTGTGGCTCACAATATTTGTAGGAGCCTGCATATGAAGAAAAAAACTGTGGAACTCAAAAACTGAACAGAACAAAAAGTTGTGGTGTGCCCAACAGACTAAATGCTGATGACATGCACCTCATCTGGCACCAGCCCATACTATTTAGAAACCTTTTAATTAACACTTGAAAATGGTACAATGGAATGTGAGAAGCACAACTGTTTCCAGATGTTACAATACACCTAGAAAAATGCATAAATAAAACCATGAAAAAATATCATTATTATGAATATAATAAAAATTGGTTTAATCAATGAAACGGAAACTTGAATAATTCTGTGCATTGTGAGGTGGGGCCTCAGGATACGTGTACTTGTCTGGTGACAGTGTCCAGGACAAATCAAACTTTCAATGTATATTTTATAGTGAATTAATCAAAAAAATCTCAATCAATACACTTGTGAAGGCAGACAAATTATCTTTTGCAAAAAACGACTCAGTGACGAAGATTCATTTTAACATGGATTTGGAGTGAAGTGGCCCGGTGCCATCTCAAACCTTTGCTCCAGGGTGAGGATGAGATGGTCTGGATGACTCTCTGCCCCTTCCAGAAAGGCCATCTCCTCCTGAAGTTTGGCTTGTAGTTTCTCCCCCTGGCAGAGCAGCTCTTGCAGGACCAAGTACTCCTCCACAGCCTCTTCCACTTGTGGCAAGACTGCCAACATCTCATCACGATTCTTAAACCAGTTCACCTGCAAGTCCAGACAGGACACGAATCACACTAAAATCCTCATATGTAAGGCTTCTGGAACATTTGTATGTAGCGCTTTACCGATATGTTCTTTTCTGTTAGTATGCAGGTCCGTTGACAAAAACAGTAATTCCTTGCACGTATTCACATTCAACCTTTCTGGAATAGCATATATTATAGCTTGAATATATATATTATATGCGTGAAGAATTGGCTAATAAAATATAGCATGGATACTAAATCCAAAACGGTCAGGCTCCATCGGCCGGGTTTGGACAAATATTAAGACATGACTTGAGATGTGTTTGGTCATGTCATTGAAAAAAAAGATATATGTACACACCATTTTAATTCTTTATCTATGTGTGTAAAACAATGCCTTTTCACAGTAATCTTCACCACACCAAACCACTCTGAGTCGCAATTTAGATGATACCCCATCTAGTCAAATTGGTGTAAAACAGTGGTCCTCAATAGGCGGCCCCCGGGCCGCATCCTGCCCACCGGCCTCCTATTTGTGGCCCCCGAACTGTTATTCCTTTACCATGTGTTCTGGTTGGGTCAGCACTGTATACCAGGACTTGTCTCCATGCCAACAATACACAGACAGCTGGGTCACTCACTGCTGCCAGCGCAATTTTTAACTTTCACTTTCGTTTTTGGAGCAGTTCGCATATTGACATGTTGCCGGATTTAGGAGCCTAGAATGCACGAAAATGGCGCGTTCCAAGTTCACTGCTAAAAGAAAAGTGGACAGTGAAAATCGGCAATTCAAGAAGAAGAAGAAAAAATTGCATTCATTCTCCCTCCAGCACAAGACCCATGTGCTTAGTATGCCAGAAGACTATAGCTGTGATTAAGATTTCCAATATGAAACGGCATTATGAGACGAAGCATAGGAATTTTAAAGAGACATTTCCTCAAAATTCAGAGGTAACAACAACAAAAATAAACGCACTGAAATCGTCATATCAAGCTGCAAGCAGGATTCTTGTCACATCTATGACACAACAACAAAAAGCAACAGAGTGCTCACTTAGAGTGGTGTGGATTTTGGGTAAGCACAATAAGCCCTAACCCCTTGAAGATTTGTATTTGAGTACCCCTGGTGTAAGATATTGTTTAGAATGTTACAAACCAGGGCATTGCAAGTAGTTTTTAACTGGAGTCATTTTTGGATGTAAAAAACAGAATTCCAGTTTGGGTTTAGGTTGGGCTCAGTTACTACGCTCTCTGACTTGGTCGAGTTCTGACAGAAAAATGCAGCCAGAGCTGCATTCCATAATGAAATCTCCCCATCTCATTTTGTTTCATAACTTGCGCTTATTAAGGGAACTGCGCATGTGTAAGATTCTCAATCCCTGCTATCACTTAGACCTGGCTTGTTGATGCAATATATAAGAACTGGACACCTGTCAAATTCATACTCCAAACTAGAGGGTGACACGGGAGTCAATTTTCACTCCTGTCCCGTTCCACTCCCACAGAAAAAAAATCTTGTCCCGTCCCAATCCCAGGCTAGAGTAAAAAAAAATTCCTGTCCCATCCCACTCCTGGTAAAATGACTCCCAGTCCCGTCCCGCTCCCATTTTTTAAAATTCTTCTAGTCTTTAGGCAATACACTGAATTTGATTTGATCCTCTCTCCATTCTTTTTAGATTACTTTGTGTTGTGTTACACTGTTATTTCAAAAGATATGGCGACAGGAACATTTCATCTGTGGTAATATAGGGAGGCATTTATTGCCTTAAATTCAAACAAAAACCCTCACTAAAGGGCACAAAACATAAATAATACATGGCCTGTGGTCCCTATAGTTTTTCTATGGAGGACCACCGGCTAAGTCAAATCAAACTGCTGAATCTGAATGAATTTTCATGACGTGTTTTAGTGATTGTTCCTTTAAATTATGTATACGTTTAAAACTTGGGCAGAATTTGAGTAAAGTTTATACGTAAATAGAAAAAACTTTATTATCAAACGTTTTTGTTTAGAACAGAGGAGCAACAAAACTACAATACAAAAATTATATTACATATCATTTTCAGTATACTTATTTAAATTCCAGTTAATGTATTCATTTAAATACACGTTTCAATGGGATAAATGCATCAAGGTTATTAACCTTGATATTATTATCATGGTCTAAGCCTAATCTATACTGTCTGAGTCGGCTAACAAATGATAAATGACCAGTTGCACTTTGAAAATTAATATTAACTAATCCTGAGGATGACTAAAATATTATTTTCACCACTATTATCTACTTGGACATTGCTAGACTGAAAGGCCTCTGCCTCTGGGTCTGGGTCTGTCTGGGTCATGGGGTTTGGGGATTTCTCTCCTCTCTCCGTTTCTTTAGTTCCTCGTTTTCTTCCGCATGATTTTTCATGTGCTTGAACAAATCTGTAGTGTTACCACTGTATTTTACTCCCTTCTTACAAATGATACAGGTCGCTGTTGTGTCTATTTCAGCCTGAAAATATAACCACACGGCTCCTCTTCGGCTCCGTCTCTGTGTTGCTTGCATGCTGCTCCGCTCTGTGAGGAGCGGCACTTCACGTCCCAATCACGTGATTAATAGTAAGGTTGACTCCCGTCCCGCGGGAATCCTGTGACCCGTGGGATTCCCGAACAAATGTCAGCCTCTACTCCAAACACACAGGTGGCAGTACTTAATCAGACTAGCGGCTAATATTTTGATTTATTACTTGCTGAAATTGACATCCACATGCACAAAAAATCTGTACAACACACTCAAGGAAAGAGATACAACTCAGAAAGCATTGTATGGCCTCTTAAATGATTAGGGATCCTACATCTTTCATGTGTATTTAAATTCATTTAAAGATTTTTCTTTTGCTAGAACATCTGACTGGCCAAGGCTTTGGGTGGTCCGGATTTGACTTTTTTTGATCAACTTTGGGTGGTCCTGAAAGGAAGAAGGCTGCCCACAAAGTTTGATTCACATAAATATATAAAAAACCCATGTTATGACCTCACCTTAATCTCTGCCACCCTAGAGGAGAAGAGAGAGCGTGTGATGTCTCTCTCCATCTCCCTCTTGCTCTGCTTGTTGTCAGCCTGTTGACCTCCTCCTCCATATACTGCACCAGCGAAGCCCACCTCTCCCCCAGCAGTCCAGTCGACCAGGGGATCATAGACAAAGGCCTCCAGCAGGGTCAGTAGGGTTTCTCTGCCCCGGCGCATCATCTGAACGACCTGAAATGACACAATAGTCCTTATTCAGCAGCAACTATCTACAGGCAAACATTTTTTGTTAAAGATCAAGACTAGGGTCCTGCTCACGCACCTTGAAGGTGTGCCTTGCACAGGTGTACAACTGACTTTGTAATCAAGTCTGAACAGGAATATATTCATACAAATAGTAATTCTGACAAAGGAATTTCATTAGTCCACTTGACATTTAGATGGTGCTTAAATGAATGTTTTACTTTTGTAAAGTTAGACACCAAGTGATCCTATTACAAACTTTGTTTTTATACACCATCCTGTTTTTTCTTGAAGTTTTGTGTACTAACAAATGGAAAGTAATTCAACACCTACCTACCTAAATTTTGCATTTTCATTCAACATCAGTTACTAGCGTCCATCTGAGAAGTCACATCTTTAGATATTTGACTGATTACTTGCTAAATTACTGAGTCATTAGCCCTTTTTAGATAGAAAAGGCGGCACATTTGCTCCAAGGTAAGGGCAGCAATGTGCCGGCCTGTCTTTCTAAAACCGAGGTGTAATATTCCTCCTTTTCCAAAAGCCGCCTCTGAGGTAGGCGTAAACATGTGACGTGACGTAAAGCTCGAAGTTGGGCTGCGAACAGTGACATAGAATTTGTCTTCAAAATAAGAGCTTTACATTGCACCCCACTGGAGTTTAGAACTGGGTTCTTAGCGGGGGGCTTTTAATTTGAAAGTAGCGACCGTTCTTGCTTGCCGAACAACAACAAGCTAACGCAACTAAACAGCTGTAGAGACCGAGGAGACGCTGCATCTCCTGGATCTCAGCGGCTGTCCAGTTGCTCATCTTAATGTCCGCGGATGAAATGATGGACTGCCTGCTGTGATCAGCTGTTTCCTGGTTTTAAAACTCCTCGGTTGTGGGTCGCACAGCAGTGCAGGTCATTGACACCTCCGCCCACCTCACCCACAGGCCGGCACATTTCCGCCTCGGTTTTAGGGGTCATCCACACGGGCGAAAACGATCTTTTTTTTCTCCGTCTTCCTCGGCATCGTTTTAAGAATATTTGTGTCCACACGGCTCCACTGAAAACGACCGAAAACGCTGTAGTTCATATTCCAGGCCTATAGGTGGCGCTTGACATTCACCAAAAACGGAGAAGAAGACACGAAGCATGCGCATTAAGCTTGCGCACTGTAAACAAACAGACAGTAGACGGAGAAACCGAACACAGCAAGAAGAAGATGAAAATGGCTAGTGCAAGGAAACCAGAATCATTTGTGTGGACCAGTAATGAGGCTGAACTGCTGCTGCGACTCACACTCAACTACAAGGCATGTAAGTTGCAAGAAAGGCTCAATATCTCATGCGGCACGAACACGAGCATGTAGTCCGTTATGAGACGTCGCGGGGTGGGGCGATGGCGTCATCGTTTTGGAAAGTATGCGGATTCGCCATCCATATGAAAACGGGAAGGCTGCGTTTTCAGATTTCTCCACCCTGAGACCCGTTTTCAAAAAAGTACGTTTTCAGGCGCTGCGTTTTCAGTATCCATATGGACGGTCGGCCAAAGCGATGCAATACGTGTGCGTTTTCGCAAAACGGCGTTGTCGTCTGGACGGGGCCTTAGATACCAGTCAAGGTGGAAATAAGTGAACCCTCCGAGGCGGAAAATCGGCGGACCAGAACAGACCCCCAATTTGCTGGCCTCTGTCTAAAAACTTGGTGCTTGGTGCTCTGTCTAAAAACGGCTACTGAGATTCCACTATAGCCTGGCTTCTAGCTGGTAACTCATGTTCACCCTCATGAAGTATAAGCACTGGTTATACCTAATAAGGCGCGAGTTGATATCAGTTTTAATGTTAAAATTTTGATAACCCTCTGCAATCTGAGTGGAGTACGCAGTGGCTCGGATGAGTGCTTCTCAAGCTGCAGTGAAATCGAACCGGCACTATTGTTGCTTAAAGGGATAGTTCGGGTTTTTTGAAGTGGGGTCATATTAAGTACATATCTATAGTCGGTCTGTTCCTTACCGTAATCACCGATCAGCGCAGCCTCAGTTTGGAGAAGTAGAGAGCCGCTCCAGCCAGACGCTCAGCTTTGTACTGCAGTGAATGGGGTCCAGAGAAAAAGTGAAATAAACCACCTAAAACAAGGCTCACCTTAAAAAATCTATATCAGTTCAAGTGTACGTTGTAAAGGGAAAATTCACACCGCTTTACATCGCCGTCAGACCGGCCTTTCTTTTGGCACTACATTTTTTCAACCGTAGAACCTCTGTATTCCATTTTCCCTTTACAACGTACACTTCAACTGTTACAGATTTTTTTAGGTGAGCCTTATTTTAGGTGGTTTATTTTGCTTTTTCTCTGGACCCCGTTCACTGCAGTACAAAGCTGAGCGTCTGACTGGAGCGGCTCTCTACTTCTCCAAACGGAGGCTGCGCTGTTCGGTGATTACGGTAGGAAACAGATCGACCATAGATATGTACTTTATGTGACCCCACTTCAAAAAACCCGAACTATCCCTTTAAATGCATAATTCAGTGTGAATGTGATGGGGCAGAGTAGTGTGTGATATGACATTAACCTGTTCACAGGACAGCCTGAAGATGCCCTCCACCCCAGTGACTCCCAGAGCTGTCTCAATGTTGTGTGTCATCCTGAATGGGACCTTTTCTGGCACCCGCAAACTCTTCCCTAGGGACACACAAGGACACCACATTGTTATTGATAAACTACACTATTCGATGAGGAAAACCAAGCACAACAGATGTATCAAGCATACCGTCTTCTTTTCCTGTGGGTAGCATTTTGCACAAAGCCTCTTTGATGACATGCTGCACGCATTACTTTAATCAGCAGAAACAAATGAGACAGTAGCTCGAAAGACAAAGCAGAGTCTACATTTTGGAGAAGGAGTAGCAGGGTTGCGCGGCACTGTGGGAGTGTCACTGCACAGTTGGTTTGTGGGGGCCATGTTGTGAACATTAACCCCTGCTGATCAGCTTGCCTAAAGGAGCAGCTGCTCTGTTGCTATGCTACTAGCAAGGTGGTCCTCAACTGATTGTTCACTGGGGTCCCAACTGCTAGACCCTAAAACCCACTAAGCTCATTCAAGTGAATAGGAGGACCTCAATGTCATTCTGGTTAAACTGACCAAGAACAAGTCAAGTAAAAACAGTTAAAACTGACCTTTTTCAAAGCATACATTGTAGTCAATGTGCACCACCTCTCCAGTGGTCATGTCAATCAACACATTGTCAAGGTGACGGTCGCCGAGGCCGATGATGTAACCCACCATCGACATGACAGCAGTAGATCTGGCATACGACTGCAGCACAAAAGAAAAAGAACATCAATCAAACAGAAAATTTCTGTTGGATGCTTGTGCAAGCCCTGGTCTTTGATTAAGTTCTGCTGTTCTTTTAAAAGTGATATCTGAAATAATAAGATAATGTCATGGTTAAAAACAAAAGTGGGGGAAAACATCATCCATCCATTCATAATTTTTCAATTGCCAAAAGCATAGTTACCTGAGTGACCCTCCACCACTCACTGGGTGTGGTGCAGGAACACCACAGCTCCTTGGCCAGCAGGTTGGAAGGCGTAGCCTCCATTAACTCTTTCAGCACCTCCTTCATGACACTGAGAGGCCAGTCTCGTCGTGTCACATCAAGACTAAGCCCCACTGCTTTCAGTGCTGGCCCAATACGGCTGTAGTAGAGCTCACTAGGGCGGGGTACTGGAGGCACTGGCTGCTGCTGGAATGAGTCTTGGGCCTGATTGTAGAAAAGAGCACATCAGTTTAGCTCTGAAGAAAAAGATTTCAAACAAAACATGGGGTGGCAATTTGCAAGTTTGTTTTTTTGTTCCCATTTTCATGAATTTTCATGAGTTGAAACTACTCAAAATGTCTGTGATAAAACTGCACATTTTTGAGTGATCTTTCATAGCGCCCAGCCCAGGGCACACCTATGCAGTAATCATACTGTTTAACCAGCATCCTGATATGTCATACCTGTCAGGGGTATAGATTATCTTTGGCAAAGTAGAGCCTGCAAAGCCTTTTGTGTCCACAGAAAGTCTCAAAGTTCTACTTCAATTTGTGAAAAAAGGGAGTAAAAAGAGTGTGTCTCCCTAATGTGCTGCACTGTGAGACAGTACAGAGTAGAATGTACAGAGTTGAACGTTACCTTCTGACTCTGCAGCACAGCTTCCCTCTGCTGCCATCGCTTGTAGAGGCCAAATAGAGGGACGGCTCCGTCCACCCACTGGATGAGTCCAGATCGGGTTCCCAGGGGGGTGACAGAGTAGTGGCGGGCATGGAAGTGTGGCTGCTCCTGCTGGTTGATCTTTGTGAACATTGTGTTGACAATTGATAGAAACTGCATGATGCGCTCATCCAAGTGCAAATCCTCCAGACCTGAGACACAAGATTTCAGACATCTTTGAACAGCTTTTAATCAGAACTACTTTCTGCAACCCTGATAATAGTCCTTATGAAAACTGTTGACAGTGAGGTCTGTGGACTACACACAGTAACAACTGCTTTGGAAAGAGGTGTTGCTGTTGAATTGCCAATGCTTTAAACAACACAAAGTGAATTCCATTCACCTGTATTGTATAGGTTTGGAGGCAGAAAAACCTCCCAAAATATGTCCAAGCCTAGACAAATAAAACCAAAGCTGGCAGATACTACTACCTAAATAATTACAACTCTTTTACAATCTGACTTTTTCATTGTTAAAAATGAAGTAGAAGCAGTCTTAGATTACTCAATGGCAACAGACCCAACAGTATAAAGTATAAGTATATATGCAGTACACAAAATAACATAATTGATGGCATCAAAGAATCAGTCCATATAGCAAATGGTCTGATTGCAAGGACAAAGTGAATAAGATGCTATCTAAGAAACTACAGGTAAACGACAGGCCCCAGAATGAGGATTCTCCAAAAGATGTTTGAGACAAGTGAAAATAACTTCTTCTAGGGCTGCCAGAGAGCAGGTGAATATTACATATCCGTTGTACACAAAACATCCCCGAAACCTGCGCTGAGGCCTAGGTGAAATAACAATAACAATGTGCTTCTCGCTTCTCAACATTACACACTGTAGACACATACTCACATGCACAGACTTAATACAATCAGTATCATTCCTATTAATTCCCCCCCCAGAACATGCAGTATTTCTTACCATCTAAATATGAAACAGTATTTACGCATTTATTTCCTAACCCTACTAACTGATGTAAACTGGTCTCCTACCTTTAAAAAGGTAAGGATAGTTGCGTCCATCTGAGCCCAGGAAGAAGATCTTCTTTGGCTTGGTCTTGGTGGGCAGGATGGTGATGGTGTTACCTACACTCTCTATTGTGACAGCATCTGACGCAGACACCTCGCCTGGCAGGGCCATCTCTGTTGTGGTCATCGACACCAGGCGAGGACTGATCTCATCCAGGTGAAGAAGATAGCTGGCTCTCTTCTGAGCACGCTGCTGCAAGCTCATCATGATCTGACCAACACAAACACCACTTGTTCAAGCTAGCACGTTTTTATTGTGTAGAATGCATGTTGACTGTATTAATTATGTATAGAACGAATACATCTGTAATTACTCATAAGCTTACATACATGCAAATGGATCCCTGTGAAATTGTAAATGATTCAAATGCAGAGAAACACCCAAACACAGACCTGCTTGAAGGGGAGCCAGCTGCTGGCAGGGTTGGCGGGGTTGGTTGGGTTTCTCAGTCGCTCCAGGGCAGAGACAATGGCATCACCGTAAGTCTGCTGGAACCAGTTTTCGTGTGGCGTCTCAGCTGGAGCTGCTGTGATGCTGCAGGCGTGATCCAGGGCGAAAACCACAGGACGCATCAGAGCAGAGTGCTTCTCACGCATAATGGCAATCTTTTCATCCCTGCAGCACAAAAAGAGTGTAACTGGACTTACAAGCAAGTGTAACAGGGCCAAGCACCCAAACACATTGTGACTAGGGCTGAACGATATATCGTTATCGTATCTATATCTAGATATGAACATTCAAGATATTCATATCGAAAAAGAAACGATATAGATACTTATTCAGATCATCAGGGGAAAGGCGAGAAATATATTATATCGTAATTCTCATGCTGCTCAGAGTCAGTCCTCTTGCTCTGTGGATTTGAGCCCGGATAGCTGCCGTTTTCTCTGTTTTGATCCGTTAATTCTCTGACTTCTTAGTCTTTCTAGATTCCACTGGTACTTTACCAGCGATAACCTGAAGCTGCTGAGTCTCGATCTTCACCCTCACTCTCTCTCCAGATGAGGATGTCATCGTTCATCTTGTAAAAATGCACATAGTTTGATCTTCTCCCTCCCTTTACTGTTGTTATTTAAAATATATTTGTCTCTGTAGTGAGTTTGTGATTATTTGGTAAAGATTTCTCTGTCAACCATTTGTATATGGCTTAAAATAATCTCTTTATTTTCCTGAAAAATGCTTGGTTTTCACCGACCCCGTAGTCATATCGTATCATATCATATCGATATCGAGATATCTGGCATTAATATCGAGATATGAAATTTTGTCCATATCGTTCAGCCCTAATTGTGACCCAAAGTGAACAAGAAGTCGAGGGTGTCACTCAATGGGGCTCTACAGGTAATCTAACACGGGCTTGTATGCTGTACTCCAGCTTTATGTCGTAAGCTCACTTTACTGAAGCACCTATTCTGTATGATACAAACAGACTCATGAATGGACACGGCACAGTCCACTCTGCATGACATGCTGGTCTTTCTGGTCTATTTTGCTCCAGAATCTCCTCTAAGTAGGAGTGCATCACAGCAACTTACAGGTTTCTTCTATATTTTATTGATTTTAGGGTTAAGGTTAGTTTTTTTTTATACATGTGTATGATTGACTTTGTTCTCATCTACAGATAAAGGGCTGAATGGCATTTTAATAAGGTTCAGTTGTTCTTCTTTTTTTTTTTTAAATAGGATGTCATTGTTTTGTGTACACAGAGGGAGAATAAATAGCATATACCCTAACCCATAATAATAATAATAATAATAATAATAATAATAATAATAATAATAATAATAATAATAACAACAATAATAATATTTACAAGGTGATATGCCGTTTTACATCATTATTTCAAGGATATAACCACACAAAAAGTAAAATTGAAGACAAAACTGAAGAGCACATAGAGGTTGACAAGAATAAAAGTTGCTGATAATTTCACCAGGTCCTTCAATAACAGGACCATAACCTCACAGATTAAATGCAGAATCAACTAGAAGGCTTCTTGGATGTATAAAAATTGAGCCTCACCTGCGCAGTGTGTTGTTGTTCTGTACCCTCTTGACCTCATCCTCCAGCTGTTGAATGCGACGCAGGACATGCATGTGTTGCTGTTGTAACACACCTAGCCACAGTTCATCCCATAGTAAGGTCACTCTACGCAGCTCACCCACCAGCTGCTGGACCTGGTCAGCACACAGGACTGGTTAGAAGCTTAATCATACTTACAGGGCTTATACCAACACAGATGTTTGCTCATTGATCCTGATTAGACCTCTTCTCAGGACTGTGTGGGTATGTACACAGTGTGCTTGTTTGATGGCTCCTGACTCTGTTGGTTTAGGCATTTTAGGGTGTTTCACATACCCCATAGCCACATTCTTAGCTTGACTTCACTTTAGGACCCTGATCTTACATTCCCCATTGAGAGTTAATGCTTCATTTTTAGATAGATTTAGAATATTTTGTGATATAGGTCCTCTTTTTGGCTACAGCTATTATAGCAAATGACATGAATATATATAGTGTAATGCTGCCATTTTCTCTATCTGATATTACAAATCATTTTCAACAGTTAAGGCTTCTAACATGGTGTCTGTCTTGAGACTGTTATGGACTGTCTGTGAAACAGGGGTTTAATGTGTAGCCTCTTACCTGAAGCACCATGGTAGGGTTCGCAATGGAGAGTTTATCGACAATCTTGCTGTAACAGTCCTGCATCATGGCTTGGTCTTGACTGGAGCAGAAGGTCGCTAGCTCGCCTGGAGCTACTCCTTGCTCACTGCTCTCTGGCTGCTCCTCTTCCTCCACAAGGCCCTCTCCCTGCATACTGCCCAGAAAGGTGGGCAAAGCTGATGGCAATTTACTCCCTGTCAACACATTTCATTATCATTTCACAGATCTATGGTATTTACAATTTTGTTGGTATCACTAATTATGTTTTTATTAAGGTCATTAAGGTCACTAAATTTATATTTTCACTGAAATGCAGCACTGTTTTTTTTATCTAGCCATGACTAGTGGTGGTTGTTTGTTCCACACTTAACAGTGGCAAAACCTAACACCATAGTGTATGATTGTCTAGTTGTAGTAGAAATAATAAGAGCAAATTACTTCTAATCAAATGATGTATGTTAAAGACTTTGAGAACTCTTTAAGAAGTTGCACATGGCCTGGTCAACAGAAGTTAACAGTACCTGCACTCTGAGCCTCCCCTCCCAGGGAGAGTGAGCCCACAATGGCAGGGTAGAGGATCAGATATGGGGAGTCTTGGGCCACTCGACATAGCAAGCTGCATATGCTCTGTCGGATGTATGCCTCTGGATGGTTGAGACGGGAAAAAAGTT